>CAXKVI010000003.1:1658323-2358323 GCA_964058755.1 Campiglossa producta | reverse complement strand
AAATAAACTAAAAGAAAAATAAAATAAAATAAAATAGAATAAAATAATATAAAATAAAATAAAATAAAATAAGCAGCGATGCTCAAACGCACACTACCAAACTGTGCGATTGTGTTGAAGTATGAGAGAGCTTCTTACTACACCCAAAAAAATTCCAAATACCCAATTATCAAAAATTTTGTATAAAAAAAAATAAATAATAATTAAAAGGGTATTAGTAAAGTAGTAAGGCAAATAAATAAATATTCTAAGAATAAAACTACTTTCATGCGTAGCAGTCAACAGTCGTTGATTAAGTGATTCGCAAACACACTTTAATTTTCCAAAATGTATAGAGAGCGCTTGACTTGTACGCGGAGCAAATCTATGAGAGAGCAATAAAGTCGGCCGCCCGCGGGCTAGGTAATGATCGTCACTGCGCTACAGTCATGTTAGATTCGAATTTTCATGACAGGCGACATCAACGAAATAACAGAGATATTAGATTCTCTCTCTCAGATTTCTCTCCCGTTTACCAATAGACCTTTATGGCTGATTTACACGGTTCGATTTTCTAGTCGATTTTCTGGTCGATTTTTCATTCAACCTTCAAATACCTACTAGGTGTGAATCGATCGAATTGCTATTTACATACACGGTGGAACGACAGAAAATCGAACAGAAAATCGACCGGTGTAAATCAGCCTTTATGTCTTAAGAATTTTCCTGGCGGAAAATATTATGAAAATACCTGAGCTCATGAAAGGTTTAGGAGAAATATCATTGGGTACGACGAGGCATCTACATTAAATACCTTTAGGTTAGGTTGAGTACTGTGGCGGCTGTCGCAGCAGGACTCAAAACCTTTGACACAGAGACATTTTATAATCGAGTTAGA
Organism: Campiglossa producta; assembly: GCA_964058755.1. Classification (NCBI taxonomy): domain Eukaryota; kingdom Metazoa; phylum Arthropoda; class Insecta; order Diptera; family Tephritidae; genus Campiglossa; species Campiglossa producta. The sequence goes on along the minus strand of CAXKVI010000003.1, from coordinate 2,357,446 downwards.
ACACGGAGACTGTCATGGTAGCGGTCATTTGTTCGCAGACTTCGTCAATAATAATCACATACACATCAAATTGTGCTATCTCAGTCTGATTTCCAGTAGGGCTCATGACCAAATACACATCCAAATAAAGTATATAGGCATAATAAAAAGTGCACAAAATGTTCAGTTAACTGCCTACAACGTTAACCATTTCACCGAACCCAACATCCCCAACCTCTCTTCGGCCGCTTTACATCCATCAGCCTGTCAGCCCTTTTGACACCACAAGGCTTTTCACTTCGCCCTTCCTCAAGCGCGCCGCAGCAAAAGGAATGGAAAATATTTCGGAAAAGTGGGCTTGCAATCGACTTTCATTACAGCAACAACAAGAAAAAGTCGTTAACACGAACGCATTGAGATAAGGATAGCGCATGGAAGCTACAACACACAAAAAAACAGAAAACAAAGTTATTATAACAATAACAATAACAACAATACGAGCAATAAGAGCGACGTCGTTTTGGACAAAAATGCGAAAGCAGCACGTACACGCAGTGCCAAAAAACGCAACCCAGCCATTATTAATGAAATGCTGCTTCGTGTGTACCACATACCACCAACCTAAGCGCCCTTAGCATCTCTTCTTGCCCATTACCTCACAGAGTGCACATCCTCACAATATTTTTCTCTTCATAAACTCTTTCCAAGTTTTGGGAGTTGGGCGCGCATTGTACGCACAACCTTTCTCCTCTCATTTTGTGTGTGGGCGCCGAAAACACTGCACCATTAACAGCTAACTTCACATAGCTATCGATTTGTGGTATGCGCCCGTGTGTTACATGAAGAAAAAAGGCGCCAGAAAACGAGTCACGAACACGGCATTAATTTGGCATTTGAGGCATTGCCTGCCTGCCAACGTCAAGCCAGTGTGAGTGAACACCCGAACCTCTAGTTATCGACCCAGTCTTCTAGCAATCGCCTGCAACTACAAACCCACTCAGTGCTCTTACAACAACTCAGCACAAACATGCTACTCAGCGATGACATACATGGCGTCAGGCGGAAGTAGCAACGCCCTGCATTTTGTAGACCTTTCTTTGGTGCGTTGTGCACCACACTCCAATAATAACGCGACTCCCACATTGCTTCACTCTCTTCGCTTGAAACGGAACATGACGGCTTTGAACGTCCTTGATCCTTACGCAATATGCGCTCTGCCGCATAGCGCCTATAACGCCACAACGGAGTACACTTGAAAAAGAGGTGGGGATAATGAAGAGAGAAAAGAGTATAAACAAATTGTAAAAGCAACGTTAGTTTGGGAGTAGAGAGCACAAATATGTATATGTAGCCCTCACGCTTATAACAAATTTCGGCTATTGTTTTTGTAAGAAAAGCATACACACACCAACTTACACTCAAGAGAATCGGTTTCTGTTCTTATCAGTAATGACTTTGACATGCAACAAAAGTTAAGCAAAAAATAGCACACGAAAAGGGAAACCAACAACAACTAAAGAATATGCTTCGCGGAAGACGAAGGCGTTACTACGGTCACAGATAAGGGAAGGAACGCAAAAGGAAACCATACCGGAAATCATAGCTAAGACGGAAGTCACTTCGTGCAAAGTGGGTGCAAAGCAACGCATAAAAAGTGAGAGTGTTGAAACTTGAATCGTGCTCTCTCTCACTTTATTACTGCCGTGCACTCAGTTAACCCCCCAGCAACCACACATTTGATTTGCGATTGTTTGATATTTCTGTGAAAAATTTTTTACCTTATTTTGTTTTATTTTATTTTATTTCATTTCAATTCATTTCATTTTATTTTGTTTTATTTATTTTTTTTTTTATTATTTATTTATCGTTTTTATTTTCACTTTTTGTTATATTTTATTTTATTTTATTTCATTTTGTTTTATTTTATTTTATTTTAGTTTATTCTATTTTATTTTATTTTATTTTATTTTATTTTATTTTATTTTATTTTATTTTATTTTATTTTATTTTATTTTATTTCATTTTATTTTATTCTATTTTATTTTAATTTATTTTATTTTATTTTATTTTATTTTATTTTATTTTATTTTATTTTATTTTATTTTATTTTATTTTATTTTATTTTATTTTATTTTATTTTATTTTATTTTATTTTATTTTATTTTATTTTATTTTATTTTATTTTATTTTATTTTATTTTATTTTATTTTATTTTATTTTATTTTATTTTATTTTATTTTATTTTATTTTATTTTATTTTATTTTATTTTATTTTATTTTATTTTATTTTATTTTATTTTATTTTATTTTATTTTATTTTATTTTATTTTATTTTATTTTATTTTATTTTATTTTATTTTATTTTATTTTATTTTATTTTATTTTATTTTATTTTAGTTTATTTTATTTTATTTTATTTTATTTTATTTTATTTTATTTTATTTTATTTTATTTTATTTTATTTTATTTTATTTTATTTTATTTTATTTTATTTTATTTTATTTTATTTTATTTTATTTTATTTTATTTTATTTTATTTTATTTTATTTTATTTTATTTTATTTTATTTTATTTTATTTTATTTTATTTTATTTTATTTTATTTTATTTTATTTTATTTTATTTAGTTTTATTTTATTTTATTTTATTTTATTTTATTTTTTTTTATTTTTTTTATTTTATTTTACTTTATTTTTTTATTTTGTTTTATTTTATTTAATTTTTTTTTATTTTATTTTATTTTTTTTTTTTTATTTCGTTTTATTTTATTTTACTTTATTTTTTTATTTTGTTTTATTTTATTTTATTTTTTTTTTATTTTATTTTATTTTATTTTATTTTTTTTTATTTTTTTTTTTATTTTTTTTTTTCATATTTATTCCTATTTTATTTTTTCATATTTATTCCTATTTTATTTTATTTTATTATGTTTTTTTATTTTTTTTTTTTTTCATATTTATACCTGAGGGCGTCCCACGGTATATGTTAATGGTACCGGCAGTCACGAGCTCTAGTTACGATGACGCCGATGATGTAAACAACAACAAACATTAAAGATGCAAAACTAACATAAAACTGTATGCAACAATAACAAGAGACATACCCCACTACAGCAAGAAGATTGAAATGAAAGATACGCGGTGAAAGCAGAGCGGCGCCAAAAAGGAAATAAAAGTGAAAGAAGCAATACTACGAAGGACAACATGTCCTTCACACAAGTCAGCAGAGGCATATTTAGGAAAACTACAAGAGAGCAATGACTGAGTGCATGTCAGTGAACGTTGTCAAGGAAAAATGAAAGTGAAAGTGAATAGTGGGAAAAAATAAAAAAAAAAGGATGCGAGAGTACACGACGAAAAATGAGAGTACGTCTGCGCACTGCTGCTTAACGCCTAAAAGGTGGCAACATGCAAATAAAAACCTTGCAGTTCACGGTAGCAGCCGAGCTAATCGTAGCAGCGACGCTTCTGCCGAAGTCAGCAAAATAGTAATGGCGGCGCCTGCCGACTAATACAACGAAAGTCCTTTATTTGTGAGAACACCAAAATTATGGAGAGAGCTGCAGAAACCTTGAATAGCAAGGCTAAAGTGGAGAGAGGAAAAAAATGCAGTAAAAGCAAAACCAGAAGTACAAAAACCAAAGTCAGCATAAATACCTCTTTTGCGTTTTGCGCCGTACACGAGTGTTCGCTTTCTCCATTTTTCACGCTCTTCGCAGACGCATTTGTTCACTGCAAAGGCGAGCACCGGCGCGACTTATCAAATACTAATGGCCGAATTGCAAAACGATTGCAGCCGAGTGCAACCGAATGCGGATGCAAAGCTTTTATGCCCGAATTTTATGGCTTCAATGTCCTTGGCAAAGCACTGCGACGAAGGATAAACAAAATGAGTGTTTGCGCGAGTGTGTTGACTTTTTTCACACAACACAAAAGGGATGATGTGGGTGAGAGAGAATGCAGTAGCGCTTGAATTTTCCATTTACTTGCAATACGCATACGCAGTAAAAATGAATACATACATACATACATTGCTTACGCAATATTTCTGTAAACATGTCATTACATAGGTACTCGTACTAGATAAGTTGTTACATGTTCATGCCAGTATGCTGCTATCTTTGGATGTGAGTAGTTAGGTATGTATGGATATGTGTGTAGATATAATAATATGCAATCACATTACATGCACTGTTGTTATCTCAACCTGCGCCCACCGTCCCACCTCTCAAACACACACATCTTTCGCTACAGCTGCAATCGTATAAATAATTTTGTATTTTTGGTAGGGAAAAATGGTATACTTAGAAGGAAAATGAATATAAAAAAAAAACCGAGCAAATATATTTTAATACAAATATTCGCTTTCACTTTCACTTGCTTGCGCGACTTATACAATAAATAAGTAAATATAAGAAAGACATCTAGGGTTCAAGGATATGAATTTAGGGTGTGTCATTGTTACAGTGGGCATATGGTCAGGTGCCTGCATTTGGCTTATTTTGATGCGATTATGAATTTCTGTTAATAATTTTCAATCAATGTGTTGCTAATTGAATAACTGGCTTGCGTGTTATGAAATTCTTTCGGCGGCGGTATACCTATTACTCGCTTTCAATTCGCAGCAGAGTTATTACAATGTTTGAGTAATTTGGTTTGATTTTTATAATATTTTGTGGACATTAATTCGGGATACTCCGAGTATACTGTCTTCCTTGTTGTTGTTGTTTTTAACAACAAACATACCCGCGGAAGATTTTGGGTAGTGATGTCGAAGTTAACAGTCCTTGGGCGGATATGAATCCGGTACGCTCCGGTAATCCGTTTTTGTCATGAGATGAAGTCTGTGAATGCCTGATACTACTTAAGGATAGTGTTCTACGACACATATGTAAAGATCCGCCATTAAAAAGCAACCAAAGTAAGTAAGAGTAAAAAATCCGAGCTAGCTAAAGTTGGGCAAATCCGTAAAATTGTTAACATGGAACTAATTTCCATAGAAAAATCTCCTAGGCCCCTGTCATAGGTACAGCTTTGAAATTTTCACATTCGTTCTAGATTTGGAGAGGACTATCCAGCAGTAGCGCCACTACTCCGCACCTCACCGCACTTGCATCGACAAATTCACGCACAATAATCAGTTCTCAGGACCTTTTTCCATTTGTTCCATTTTCTTTTGTGTGAACACAAAATAGCCCCACCCGAGTCTAACATCCTCCTAACGATATTTTTTGTGTGTGCTCTGTTATCAGTGAATTCGTAGAATTCGTATTATGGCGTCAGTTCGGCGCGTATTGGGAATGATTGAAAAGCACATGGAGGGTGGTGGGTGGGCTTACGAGTATACTATGAAATGTGTTTGTGGGGATGGTCGATTGCATTAAGCTTGAGTGTATTTGTGCTGTTACAATGGCACTGTAATCTCTTTGTTGTGGTGTGCAGTTCACAATATTTAAGAACCGAGTCTGTCGGGTGAGAATGCAAGTGAGTCGGTTTTTTTGTATTGCTTTTGTGGGCTTGCTAGCCAGTTTTCGGAAAATATTAACTATTTACTTAAAAAAAAAATATTTTTTAAAAATAATAAATTAAAATAAAACAAAATAGAATAGAATTGAATTAAATTAAATAAAAAAAATTAAAAAATAAAATAAAATACAATAAAATACAATAAAATAAAATAAAATAAAATAAAACAAAATAAAATAATATAAAATAAAATAAAATAAAATAAAGAAAAATAAAATTAAATTAAATTAGATTAAATTAATAAAAAATAAAATAAAATGAAACAAAATAATATCAAAAAAAAGGACATAAAATAAAATAAATTTAAATAAATTAGAAAATATTAAAAGAAATTTAAATAAATAAATAATAAAAATTAAATAAAATATAAAATTTAAGTAGAATAAAATAAAAAAACATATTATGATAAAATATGTAAAGCGAAATAAAATCAAATTAAAAAAAAAAAATTATAATAAAAAATATAAAAAAATTTATTTAAATAAATAAATTTAAAATAAAATAAAAATTGTCAAAAAAACAAGTATTGCAATAAAATATGTATGTATAGGGCAATAAAATAAAAAAATAAATATAATAGTATTTTTTGCGGTTTTTTGGAACCGCGTCTTGGCATTCTGGTATTTTACCTCTGCTTGTGGAACTAAATTTGGCTTCCATTTGGAACCGGATCTAAGCTCTATGCTTGGCACCTATCTACCACTGCAACACTACTGCTTAGGCTCGACGGCTTGGCGGCGCTGTTCGAGCGCTGCCAAATGACAAAATAATGTAGCTTCAGATGTGGATTTATGTATGTTGGCATGAGTCATGCGTGTCCTTAGAGAAACGCAACACTTCTAACTGGATAATACGCAACGCACAGAGCGCAGCACACAAAGCGCACAATACATAATGGCAACACAACGACAACAATAACAAAAACTACAACAACACCAGTTTATGCAAAAACAATAACAATAGAATACAAACTTATTTTGGAACCCAAAATCGCCATGTTAAGGAGCCAACCGCTCCCTTCGCCCCCACCCACTTCTGCAATGTTATCCTGCATTTTTTTTTTTTTTTCTTCATTTCCGTTTGTTTGTTATCGTCGGTTTTGTTGCTTTTATGAATTTAGAAAATTGAATATTTATGTGTAGGTGTATGTGAATTTGTGTGCGTGGATGGGTGTATGACCAACTTGTGAGAATTTAGGACAAACATTTTTTTTAAGTTGAAGTTTCTTTCTTTGCGTTTCTTCTTTGCTATTTTGGACTGTTTTTATCCTTTTGCATCTTTTTGGCTTATATACTTACTTTAAGTTTAGTAGAGGCGGTATGAAAGAAAAGAAGTGCGTTTACGGTACAATGCATGCGTGGCGGGCCAGCGGAAGTACGCCCGTCGGTGGGTGGGTTTGTTAAGCAACAACAAAAGGAAACAAGAACATGAATGTGGAATGTGCCGAAAGAGAAATGCAGGAACGGGATAAGCGAAAGACTTACAAAGGACGCACATTCGGTTAATGTGCTTTTTAAGGATCTGTGAAATTGTTGGCTTTAAAAGGCTGAAAAGTAAATACTCAAGCATTGAAGTATTCTTTTGTGTCGAATATTCATATGAGAATATACATGCAGTTGGGATTGAAAGTAATTTTGGTCGTCCTTACACGTCGTTTGAGATTGGTTTGCCTATAAGGCTTCACAAATGCCAGCCAATTTTCGTCGATTTGCTTAATTTTTTTGGAACTCGCTAATCTCTTTGAAGATACGAGCTCATTTGGCGGCGTGTCAATTCCATGGATTTACAAATATAGTGACTACAGCGCCATCTAGCGAATTCTATTACAATTTTTTTTTTTTTTTTTTTTTTCAAAACGCCCTATCTCCTATCTCGTCTGAAATTATATTGGCGTTTTTAAAACTAACTAATATCGCCTGTGATCGAAAATTCGACCAATAAAATCTGGTGGGGGTGACTAAAGGGGGTCGTGGGGTCGCTAGCCTTCTACCCCCATCCTTAAATTTCGGGGACGCCCCTTAACTGCGTTGTTTTGGAATAAAACGCTGGTTGTCGCCGATAAAAAAATAGTTTTTGGCGACATCTAGCTTTAAACCGAAGAAATGACGGATTGGATGTTAGATATTTTTCAAAGAAGTTTTCTTTTTAATTGCTCGGCATTCGATGCCTTGTATGTAATTGCCACACACAGAAAAATAAAGTGCAATATTAACACTTTTTGTGGTGCTCCATTCAGATTTAGTACTAAAATAGTGCAATGGGGAAAAGTGTGGTGTAATTTTACCATTTTAAGAAGTTTCGAACACTTTTTAGTGCAAACTTAACACCATTTCTTAGGGAACGCGGTGGGCAAACGAACATGTCGCAAATGGCAACCGAAAGCACTTATATGTTCGTTATAACGAACATTCTCATACGCGTGCATTTCGGCGGTAATTCTTTTGCGATATCAAATATTATAATAATATTATAAAATGTTAATAAAAATAAAAATAAAAAACGAAATAAAATACATACAAATAAATAATACTGAAAACACAAGACAGGTGATCGAATTGGGTAAGTTAAAAAATTTTGTTTCTTGGGGTTGGCTTTAGCAGAGGGCACCATGCTCTGGGAAAAGGGGCACATGTCGAAATAATAAAGAAGGGCCGTGGCAGCAGCCACGTCCAAGTGCGTCGGATGTATTTTACACGGTAATTGTATACTTAACACGTCAACTCGAAAAACCAGTTGAAAAGGTGCCAAAAGACAAGTGTCGGCGCCAGGAATGTGAATCCGAAATATCTTCAGTAAAGTAAACAATTACCATTTCCTTTAGTTTCTTCCACAGTTGTGATGTGAACGACCCCCTGACTTTCTCGTAAAGTTTCCTCGATTCAGTGTAACATGTAGTAACAGAATGTATTATTATCTCGACAGTTTGCTCAAAATTTAATATTTCGGACGCGGATGGAGTGAAGCTGGTGGACTGTGACGGAGTTGAAATTAGAGAGGATCACTTTCCTTACTTCTGACACAGTTTGGAGGATATTCGTGTTTGAGGTATTTAAGTATGAAGAAATTGTCAGAAATCAAAAAAAAAAAATATATATATATATACATACATTAGAGCATCTCGCCTTACAGGCAAAAAAAAAAGTCGACCGTACCTCCCCTCATTTGAAGTGTTTTTGAAAAAAAATTTTCTTCACATCTTCGGCATTTATTGTCGGATTTGTAACAACCTAATGTCAGTTTATTGAATACCGTAAAAAATCAAAAAACTTTTGGGAAGAAAGTATTTGGGTTCAATCAATAGAACCAGAAATATAACACAATTTATTTTTAGTCTTGTTTTGTAACCGAGTTTTAGTCCATAAAATTGTGTCCGGATTCAGATTGCTGTATTTCTGCCGGCTCTCGAGCTTAGATAAAATGTGGTCCATGCGTTGTTCATCGGTGACCGCCATTGCAGATTCATGAACTGTATGAACAAATCGCTCGGTATTTTGGGAATGACAAGGATATGCTGTGAAAAAGATCAGTGAAAATGCCGATAAAATAGAAGCAAAGAGAAATTAATGGTTTTCGTTGTGCATACCTGGCAATTCAATTATTTCATTGGAATATTGTAGCTTCGAGGTAATCTTTCGCGAAGAACTGCAAACATGGTGGTTCAGCCGGTTCGAATCTATCCCAATCTATTACATTAAAATATTTGTCACTCTCAAAATTTATAAAATTATCCTCTTTCGGACCAAACATTTGACGCACACATCCATTAGCTTCTATGCGGGCTGCTAAGATCCTCGTGTATCCATCTGAACGTACGAATGGATCTGTATCGGTTATCATCGATATCAAAATATGTCAAAAACGCATTCGTTTAACCCCTCATTGGACGTTAACTCTGAGTTAAAAATATAAGTTCACACTTTAAAATCCGACAATAAATGCCGATGATATGAAGAAAATGGGTTGCCAGAAAAAAATTTTTTTTAAATGTTTTTCAAAAACACTTCATAATATACATACATATAAGTATATCGATTTGTTATTTATATCATTGTTAAATTATATAAGGTTAAGCAGATTTTGACATTTGCCAAGGCAAAGCTTCCTTAATAGAGTTGCATTTACGAAGGATGCAAAAAAGGGTAAAAAATCCCCCTTTAGGAAAATTGTAGTAGAAAGGAATAAACGCCGTTCGCAAAATTTCAGGATTTTTTTTCCGGAAATCTGTCTTTTCAACATTTGTTTTTAAAAATTATTAGGAAAATTAAATTAATTTTAAACTTAACTGTAAAAAGCATGCCCTTTTTGTGGGTATCAGTAAACATGTACGAAATAAGCTTAAAAAACGTCAAAATTGGATCCTTTTTTAATAACTTTCATCAATCGCAGGTATGAAAACCAATCTCTTAACGTCTGTGGCAGCGATCTCAGGAGCTTGCCTCGGAGATCCAAAGGAGAAAAAAGCTGCACCTGAGCTTTCAGCGACCGCGATGGCAACTACGGGTCCGGACTCCCCGGAGATATCTTCCCTCCGCTCTGCGTACTTGGAAAAACGATTGGCCGCAAGGACCCTGAAGAAATATGAGGGAGTCTCTCAGGAAACGCTGTCGCTGAGTTCCAGAAGTCGGTGGAATTGGTGCAATCTCTGATACCGGATTTCCAAACCACTTATGTGCCAAAGAGGGTAAACGGAAACCCTTTCAAACGCAAGAGATCGGACGTGGAGTTAAAACCTCGCCCCGGAGTGGACAAACCAAGCTTTGCCAAAATAACTAAGGACAGGATTAGGCATTCTTGACAGAGGGAACGACCGTTTGGCAATCCCCAAAGACCAGTGGCGACACGTCCGGAACGCGTGGTACAGCCGCGGTCACGGATGAGGGTTGGCACCAGGGACAAATTAAAATAGTCGCGTGTGACCGCGCATGAACTGTTGCACTGTACAAGGCAGCAGCTGCAAGACTTGGTGAAGTCTACAAATGTGCAAAAATCGAGCTGGTCGACCGGAATAGCATTCCGCTTGATAGACAAGTGGTCTTCACCATGAATAAGGAGGCACTCGAGCCCTTTAAAAGTTACAATGGACTAGTGCATTCGAGTGTAGGTCAGATGGTTATCCACGTAAACCGTGTCTATGCAGAGCGCGCTGCCATCTGCGCTGCAACGTGGATCTCGGATATCGAAGAACTTCAAGAGGAAAGGGAGGAGTCCGACGCGAAAAGCATGTTATCTGCCACAGCACTTTCGCAAAGTGACGTGAACAGCTCGGAGATGGAAGACAGCTTGCTGGACGGGGAGCAACCAATCCTGAGCGCATTATCTCTGATGCTTCAGTCAGCAGGGCTCCCGTTACGCCAACTCGTCGTTGAGAGACAACCTCCGGAATGGGGCAGACCTCGACGATATGGGTACGTCAGGGAAGTCTGAGCGCTCTCATGTTGGTGGTGCTTCAGATAAATCTGCACAAATCTAAATCGGCTTTCTAAATGCGGCATGGATGTGGTCCTCATCCAAGAACCCTGCGTCAACAGCTCGAGGATCTGCGGATTGGGCACTATTGGCTTCAAGCTCATTCGAGCTAGCGAGGAGGGCAAGGTCAAAACCTGCATTTTGGTGAAATGGAGATTCTTGTAAGAATGCTTACAAGCTTTTTCCTTGATTAAAATTCAGCTTCAAACGATGAAGTAACGTATTTGTATGCTGACAAAAGGCTGCGGAAAAGAAAAAATTGCTATTATTTAGTTAAAATAATAAATTTTCATAAAAATCTTACCAAATAGACAATTAATTTTTCAAAATAAAAATAAAACAAACTTCAAAAGCTTTCAGTGTTGCTGTAATTTTGTTCGTATCAAGAATATTGGTTTTTACTACCATTTTCATACGATTTTGAAAAGAAGTAGCACTGTCACTCAGACAAGGAAGCATGAAGCCGAGAAGTGTCAAAAACGTCTCGGACTGCTTAACCTTATATTATTAAACAATGATTTATATAACGTTGAATTAATAAAATTAACAAAAAGATTTTGTTTTTTTCTGCTTTTGGAATTTTGGGAGTTAAAAACGCACTTAAAAGTGCTCTTTGGAATACACCATATTTATGTAAATCGTGCACTTTTTAGAGTGATTTCTTTTAACACTTTGTGAGAGTTGAAAGCGCACTTAGGGCCACTTGCATAAAAGCTGATAACGACTAACCGGAGTTTAATTGACGTATTTTGTATGGTTAGCTGTCAAGTTAATCACCGATTAGGCTTAATCGGCTTTTATGCAAGTGGCCCTTAAAGTGTTATTAAAATCGCACCAGATTGGCGTGAAAATCACACTTTTTGGTTTAGTGCCATAGTACTCCTAAAATTTGCACTTTTCTAGTGTAGCTTTTTCAGCACTGCTTGGATTTAAAATTTGCACTTATTTAGTTTTTATATAGAACAACACCAAGAAGTGCAATTTTGACTCCAGAATTTTTTTGTGTGCATGTCTCAGAAGCTAAACAAAGATAATAAGTAAGACTTGGACCAGATCTATTGTTGTTGTTGCTGTAACGACAAAAACCCTCCCCGTAGGTTCTGGGGAGTGTTGTCGATAGAGACAGTACGGTTAAGAACAGTTTTAGCTGGTTAAGAACGCTGCGGTACTAGCAGCTTGCGGTACTTACGCGACTGTCGCGGGAACCATTTGGTATGACCAGTGTAACTTACTAGGTCATCTTACCCGTCCTTGCCTAAGGCAGCGGTATCAGAAACCGATTTTTAAGACCAAAAACAAAAAAGAAGTTTCGAAAGGGTTAAGTAGGCATTTTAAGTTCGCGGTGGCTTTTAGTCGCAATTTCCAACGGTCTATCTGTAAAAAAAAGCTGCCTCTACTTTATAGTACATTTATACTGCACCAAATTTGGCGAATTTGAATGTGTCATTTCGAACCTGTTTACACTGGCAAATTTGCATTTGGCTTCACCTTCCCTGCCAGAATCTTCTACCAGAATACAAAGCCACCGTGATGTTTTAAACACATGTAGAGTAATAATAAATGAAGAATCAAGAAGGCTTCTCTCTTTTCTTAGTGGAACTGGTCCAATATCATAAAAAAAATAGTTGAAATTGTTATTTAGAACTGTGCATAATGCAAAAGTTTTCACACGTTAATTACCCATTAAGGTTCTTGCTGGGCAATTCTAAATGTGGAACACAGGCAGGGTTGCTATTTTGAGGAATTGTGGATTCTATTGTTCAGCGAATGAGGCCAAATGCGATGGAATTCCAAATTTGGAAAAAGAAATTTGTATGGAAAAAGCGCCAAATTTGCAATTTTTCGCCAAATTTACCAAATTTGGTGCTGTGTAAATGTACTATTACACTAGACGAAATTTGTGAGCAAAGAAATGTTAGATTTTCTTTAAATTTAAGAAAAAGAAGGCTATTGAAATTAAAGAGAAAAATGTTTAGGTACAAATGTTTGTCTTTAAAAAGAAAAATACCTAAAAACAAATCGTTTATTAAAACAATAAAGTCCTTTCCCGAGGACATTTTCTAAAGAATTTTCTCTGCGCTGTGGTGCTGTCCTTGGTCACAACTTTCTTCCACAATACATTTTTTTTCCCTTCTACCCGATTTAAACTCGTCCTCCATATTCAACCGTACTCTCAGCAATAACTTTGTCTCCGCATTACTCAGATTTTCACTAAAAATTGAAAAATAATAATTTATACAATTATTTTTAACATAATTTAACTAAATTTCAATACAAAAATTAAATGAAAACAGTTTTGCACTTACTTTTCGGACATCGTAGTTAAATGCAGTAAAAGAATTTTTGATAGAAATTATGAGTGACAGCTGATAGAAATGTTGTCTTTTTGAACGCTCGATTATTGCAGTGCTGCCATATTGGCATTTCTGAACATTCTGTTTGTGGGAGCAATCGTAGTTTGCGCGTCATGCTGCATTTACGAACACAGCCTATGTTATTTCGACTATGATTACGCTCCATTGATTTCAATAAGGTCTTGGATCAGCTGATATATATCTATATATCATACCATACACATATGGTTATGTTGCGGTGAACGTTACGGTTACGGAAGATTAAGTTAGTATTTATTCCTTGCGCCACAAAACAAAACTATCGATACTATCGATAGTGCCATCGATTGTTTTCTTTCATGTCAAGTGTGACAGATTCTTGTTCTTTGTCGATTGTCAGCAGTCACCAGAAAATTTGCTAGGCAGGGAGTTTTCGCCAAAATTTTGGTAAAAAACAAAAGTTTCGAGTTTGTCTGTGCTTAAAAAGTTTCCAAAAATGATGAACGCCGTAACACGTGTTTACCTACGCTCTGGCGGCCAAACAGTTGTGAACGCACTGAAACCAGCAGCAGTGGGTTCAACTCAAGGTGAGCATCATGGAACTGCATGAAAACTTGATCCGCCATCGAATTGCACAATCAAGTGGTTTTTTGGAATGTGTTAAAACATAAAGTAAACAACTATTTAGTATCCTCAGTGTGCACTAAAAGTATTTCGTGATTTTAATCCATTTTCTGGCCATAACTTTGGTGTTTCCATTATGTAATGTTTTTTGAGGTTATATAAGCAAACGTCATAGAAAAGACCATGGAGGATGCAATCAAAACAAACTGGAAGTTAACAACGATTATGTATTTTGCAAAAACTATTTAATATCCTCTTCGCCTTGTGCTTACTAAAATGCAATCTTTTTTTATTTACAGCCCAACGTGATGCTCACACTGATTTGCGTGTGCCAGACTTTTCTCCATATCGTCGCGAATCTGTAAAATCACCTGCACGCAAGGATGAGTCCGCTGAGAGCCGCAAAGCATTTTCCTACATGTTGGTTGGAGCCGGTGCTGTGGGAGGTGCTTACGCCGCCAAGGGTTTAGTAACTACGTTTGTTAGCTCAATGAGCGCGACTGCTGATGTTTTGGCGATGGCAAAGATTGAAGTTAAACTAGGTGATATTGCAGAAGGCAAATCAGTTACCTTCAAATGGCGTGGTAAACCATTGTTCATTCGTCACCGTACCGCCAGTGAAATTGACGCTGAGCGCTCTGTTGCCGTTTCGACACTGCGTGATCCCCAAAGCGACGATGTAAGTTTGTGGATACATATTTGAAATGAAACTCTTTAATTGATAAATTTGTCGTTAATTACAGCAACGCGTTACTAAACCAGAATGGCTGGTGGTGATTGGCGTATGCACACATTTGGGCTGTGTACCAATTGCCAATGCTGGCGATTATGGCGGCTATTATTGCCCATGTCATGGTTCTCACTACGACGCATCTGGCCGTATTCGTAAAGGCCCAGCTCCTTTGAACTTGGAAGTACCAGAACACGTATTCCCCGATGATACCACTTTGATCGTTGGTTAAACATTAGTCAAATAGAACGGATAAAAGTGAAAGGTGTTAATCTAATTTTAAACTCAATAAAGCAGTGAACGAAAATGTGATTTGCTACGTATGCATGGTTATACATAAATACAATCATGTTTAATGTGAAGCATCATTCCTGGAAAGGATTGGTATATGCCAACTTTATATATCTTTCTTTGCTTTTTACTCATTTAGAGATTGAAGCAAATACTGTAAACAATGAATTTGACTTCAACTGCTGCTGTTGTGGCGTTTTGCATATTCTCATTGTACCGAAACCGAGACTGAAAACAAAACTTGATCGGCGTTTAAATCGAGCCTGATCCCGAAATCAGTATCAAAGCGGTGATTCGCTTGGCCAAACTATCGATCAAGACCGAGACCGGGACCGAAGCTGAAAACGATTTTGGAATCGAGCCTAAAACCGAAAGCAATGCCAGAATTGAAATCGCTAGCGAAGTCGAGACAGAAACTGAAACGAAAGCAATACCGGAATTGAAAACGTTATCGAAATCGAGACTGAAACCAAAGCCAAAACCGATACCCTTATCCAAATCGAAAGCGACTCGTGTAAACGGGTATTGCAAATTGCATGCAACAAAGTTGGTAGCCAGAAATCTGGAACCGATGGCAAAAACTAAATTTTTTTTTGTTGCTGGTGTGATCCCAATTAGGGGCTGGATGCATAGCAAGGCATTTCCTACACGGCTAGTTTCTTGTATTGCCGGTTCTACGAAAACGGTACCAGTACTTGTGCTGTACCCATCGTGCCGAAACGACCCGGGCCGTTTTCTTATATCGACCCGGCCAAGAGCAATACACTCTGGGTGACCCTGTCTGACATTTAGGCAGGGCTACACCTCGCTACAACAACATAGTTCCCAGGGAACGTCGGGGCTCCCCTTTCGGTACCTCTCCCGACCTTTTAGGACGGTATCTAGGATGGTGCCGAAAAAAAGGACACCCCCTCATTGTCGAAAAACTTCGGGCCTCAATGCCTTAGTTTCTATACATTTTGAAACCAATAGCAAAATTATACTCTCCAATACATTAAGGAAACAAACAAGGCTCCCGACGGGAATAATTGTAATAGATTAGATAGAGATCACAGGGGTTTATCAGAAATTACAACGGATCTACCGGCGGGGAAAATGTAATACATGGCGAGAGAATTCAATCGATTTCATCGAAATTCGGCAGTGAGTTTCGATAACGTTGATGTCATCCCTATAGATTCTATTACAATTATTCGCCTGGCATTTCAGAGGTATGCTACAATGAACGCTTTGACGCTTCTCTTTTATACATTTGTTTTCTCTATTTATTTCTTCGCATTTAGAGTGTTTTGGTAAATTTATTAATTTAATAGAGAAAAAATGAATTAATCATTATCTCCAACTTTTTATTCTTAAGTTAAAGCAAAGTCATCAACATCTGATTGTCAAAGCAAGCAAAATTTGAGAGTTTGCCAAATTTTAAACTTGATTCAACTTTGATATCTTCTATTTGCCATGCTTCGAAGTAAAGTCAAAATAAAGCTTTATGTAAAGATTCCAATACTTTTTGCTTTAGTCTGGCAGCAACGGTGAAAGTCTATTGTGCGCATGTGGCAACATCTTTTCTACTCCGTTTTTTGTCTCACTAGAGGGCGCGCAAATTTTCTACTCCGTTTTTTTATTTGTGAAAGGGAAAATATTTCTGTCTCACACAACATTGGGGTAAAACAAAAGTTTGACAAACCCAATGTTGTGTGAAAGCGAGATATATTTTCGTTTCACACAAAATAAAAACAAAAATTGTCAAATGCGATTCACAATAGTCGCCTGTGACAGCTGCCAGTTTGATAATTGTCACTTGCGTGAATGACAAATTATTCTTTGTGAAATTTTCGAGATGGATTGGAGTTTTGTAAAACCGCTCCTATCAAATCGATATGGACCATTAAATAAAACTGAAATAGTGAATATAATTAAAGCTATAACAAGATGGTAAGTTTTTATCTATTTTACAAATGAAATTTCCGTGGTATTGCGACATAATTTGCGCAATTGGAAAGTCTGCTAGACGGCCATAAAACAAAGATGGCGGCCGTCGAAAGAAAATTTTTCACCCTGTTTAAATGGTTATTATAACATGTTTTTCTTCATTTTATTGCAGTGAAAATGATTTTTTCGACGATGAGAGCAATTATGCTCAATTTTATATGGCTTTTGCGGCACTTGCAGCAGATAAATTGAGCCAATGCAAATTGGGTAAGTCAAGAAGATTTTTCATTGAAAATCGATACACATTTGTATGGGAATACAGTAGAGCGTATTTAATTCGAACCAAAGCATTTTGCATAGGTAGCATCAGGGGAACATAAGTTACATAACATAAGAAATTCCTTGATGAAAATGGGTGGAAACATTTGTGCGGGTGTTATTTAATACATTTAGCACATTCGGCTTTGGAAGCTACTACTGTCCGAAAATTATTATTAATCAAATATTTATGTTTGAACAGGGTAATCTTGCATGTTTACTTCAAAAATTTACATAAATCCAGATATGTTTCAGTGGCGTTCCTAGTACCAGGAAAATATAGATGGTACTTATTAACTGCATCACGATGCAAAAGAAATTTCTTAAAAAGCTAAAGGTACACCTAGCGACGCGACCAAATATTCTTTGCATGTGTTCTTATGGAGCAGAGTAAACCTAGCGACAGCAGCACCACGCGACACGACATAGTTGATCAAATAGGCAACTATTTGGTGTTGTTGTTGTTGTTAACAATGCATTGCCCTGTCTAGAGTGTATGATCATTCCGAAGATCTTCACCAAGCTCTTCTAAGGGGAGTCCAAGGAAACGTGCAGTTTCAACAGGGTTTGTCCAGAGGGACAGAGGGGTTAGAAGAGTAGGTTCAGATGAACAATTGAAGAGATGTAGAGTATCATGGGGGGTCCTACCACATGCAGGGCATGTATTTAAGATTGTATCATTAAGTCTGGATAAGTAGGAGTTTAAAAAAAAAAAAACTAATGGCGGCGAAATACCAACAGATTATCATAACCTCTAACGAGACTTTTAGCCGAGCTTCTCTTTCCAACTTGTGGTGTGCTGCTTTTGAGTTTTCCTACAAGTTGGCGGGACCTACAGTTTTTTGCCGACTCCGAACGGCACTTGCAAAGCAAATGAATTTTTTGCTGAGAAGCTTCTCATGGCAGAAATACACCCGGAGAGTTTGCCAAACTACTGCCGAGGGGCGACCCCGTTTAGAAAAATTCTTTTTCTAAATAATTTTTCATGTTACTTTTGCCGGGCATCGAACCGCCACGACTTGGTGTAGAAGGCCGAACACTTAACCGCTACACCACGGCGGCCGCCTAAGTAGGAGTTTAACCTTACACTATATCCAGACCTAAGCTGTACCAAGTTCACTCTTGTCTCCCTTGGTAAGGTGCGTTCTTCTTCAGCAATATCCGGTGGAGGACTGTTCAGAACGGGATTCACAGGTAGAGATCCGACAAAAGTGTCTACCGACTCGGTGTGGATGTCGGTTAGAGCCCGCTTATGATTCTGCAGATCAAACGGCAAGGTAATATGATGCCGGATCTCATCATAATGCTTACGGAGATGTCTCTCGGGGGCGGATCTCTGTCCAAAAGATGACGGTTTGGATGTGCTGGCTTGTGGCAGTTCAGAAGGAATTGCCTGCTCAGCATTTCCGCATGCTCTTTTACATTGAGCAGTTTTGCCTTCTGATGGCAGTATTTTGGCAGACTTGTAACTTCGTCCAGTTGGTGTTATGTACATAAGGCGACCATATGGGTGCAGCATAGTCAAAGACTGGTCGGCCAATGGCCTTATATGTAGTCAGCAACGTTTCTTTGTCTTTTCCCCAAGTACTGCCGGCAAGTGACTTGAGGATCTTGTTGCGACCACGTACCTTTGAAACCATTGCAGACACATGACCAGCAAATGAGAAAGTATTATCCAGTGTCATCCCTAATAACTTTGGGTGGCTGACAGTTGGTAGCTTAGTGCCATCAACGAAAATGTCTAATTCATTTCTCACCTGGTGCGTCCATGTCGTAAAAAGCGTCGCCGTTGATTTTGTCGGAGATATTGCCAGATTTCGCTCAGTGAAAAACCTGGAAAGGTCGCAGAGGTAACCATTGATTCTCGTACAGAGTTCATCAGTATAGGGGGCCTTCCCCGTCGCCATTATTGTACAGTCGTCGGCATATGAAACGACGGAGACGCCCTCTGGTGGTGGGGGCATCTTCGATAGATAGAAATTAAACAGTGTCAGGGATAGGACACCCTGTGGCACCCCCTGTCTAATACGTCTACGTTTTGATGTTGCGTTTCTAAAGTTAACCGACGCCTGCCGTCCATTCAAAAATACATTGAAAGTGACAGTCCTTGGCCGAGGTAAAACCCCGGGTGGTTCCACTGCGCAGAGATCCATGGCGCTGTCCTGGGTTTTCTGCTCTGAGAAGTGACTGTACATAGGGAACCTATGTAACTATTTGGTGTCGTCGCGTCGTGTCGCTAGGTGTGCCCGTACCTTAAGGGTCGAGCCGATTTTTCTTTGAACCTTCAAATATAAGGTGTAAAATGATAGAATTGCTATTTACACGGTTTAACGACAAAAAATCGACCCTTGTAAATTAGCCTTTAAGGATTTAAAAAAAAAAGTAAATGATATTTTACGTTGCGGCTTTTCTAATTCTCATATAATTTGTGATCAAAAATGTATGAAAAGGTGAAACGGTTCGCAGTGAAAAATTATTTAAAATTGCTCTATATGTGATTTTACAGCTTTTGTATCGCATTTTATTTCTTATCTACTGCTTACTAGAATATCAACTTTTCTTGTTCGGGTTCACCACGGTCTGGAATAAGAAGGACACTACCAAGCAAAGCTAAATGAAATTGTATTAAAAATGAGAACTTAGATGCTTCAGTCTTAACGTTTGAAAACTCAAACGTTGGAGTAAACAAATTCAGATAGTGGAGCTATTTTCCAACAGTATAATTAAGAATCTCTCTCCAAGAAAGGGACTTGAACTACACTCGTGGCCAATTGGGGTTGGAAAAGTGTCAATTAGATTTTGAAAAACTTCAATTGGATTTTGTTAACAATTCAATATTTACTACACCATTTCCAATTGACAATACTTAACTTTTTCCAATAGACGTAAATTAGGCTTTAGAAATAGTCAATTGGATTTTAAAAGGCATAAATTAAGTTATTTTGTTTCCTATATTTCAACTGACAGTTCTAAAGTCCATTTGTGCGAAAATAACATGTCCCAAAAGAAAAATTCTTTTTCTAAATAATTGACGAACACATGAGCGACGGTTATTTGGGACAAACATCAAAAGAACTGTGGATGTTAATAAATAAGCAATTTTTAGTATTAATTAAGCAGTGTTCTGTAATGAAAATTCAAAGGATCTTGCGGAAATCGCGGAACCCCAAATAACATTTATCGTAAAATTATTTACGAAAAAAATAAAATAGAAAGAAAAGGTATTATTTTATCAGTACAGACATCATTTCTTTTTGGTTCAAATTTTGGCTAGTAACTTATTTTCTTTCCCTAAGGAAATCCAAATTTCTAGTGTTCTAATTAGATGGGGCTCTCTGTATTCCCATATCCTTCAAATGGTTCCATACAAGTAAATGTCAAAATGAATTTCCACAATTGTGAATACGTTCGCATTCACAATGGTTCAAATCAGCTGTTTAACGGAATACCCCTGCGGGTGCCGGGTGTGCGACAAACTGCAACATCATTAGCATATTTTTGTAATTTTGTTTTCTTCCCTCCTTCTAAACAAACAAAGTCTGTCAAACACAAGTGCCGCAAATACAAGAAGCCTGCGCTGTGCTAATACGTTTCATCCTACATAAATTGAACAAAGTGAGTATATATGAAAAAAAAACTACATAAATTGATATATCATTAAAATGTTATATATTTCTGTAGATAACGAAGAAGCCCAGCTATACGCAATCGCTTAGAGACGAAATCAAATGGCTGCTACCAGCTTTGAAGAGCCTCTGCGAGGGCAAATCTTCAGCAAACACACAATCTAAAACTTACACATCCACTGCTTCTGGTGGCGCATCGAGCACAACTTCAAACGCATCACTACTGCAATTTGATTACAATGTTGTAGCAGCTGTGCTAAAGAGCGCAAAATACCCTGAAGCCAATAAAAGCATTGTAACCAGTGGTGATAAAGAATCGCCCAAATCCGAGATTAAACGCTCACGCTCAGATTTATCGACTGTTATATTTCAACAGCTGACTGCACCATTAGAAGCTGGAAAAATTACATGGTCACCATTGAGTGAAGAGCTAACAGATTGTTCAGTATGTTTTATTTTGTTGTTTTGGGGGTCAAATCATATCAAGTCAATTGTTTTGACCACCTCCAAATTTGATGATATTTGGTATACTTATTTGTACCCATGGAAAAACTTAAAACTCCAAAATTCGTTCGTATAACTAGTTTTTTTGATTTTTGAAAAATGAAAAATTGAGAAGGTGGTGAAAATAACTCACTTGATGATTTAATATCGCTTGACCCTATCGCTGCTTTAAACAAATGCAAAGAAAATAATAACCTTTCATTTGGAATTTAATCTTAGGACATCTTCTCAACATCTAATATTGCTTATTTGCAATCATTAAATGGCGCTGATGTCATACTTGATGTATGCATTTCGCTACCTATTCTGTCGCGCTATCGCGCCAAATATCACGAAACTATAGGCGCAATCAATACAAAACCACTATACTTACCTTTGACACAAGTTGATGCTGCACAAATTAAAAATACTCTATCGCTTATGGTCACCGATATTTCAATATTATGGCAGGCGTTATCTTTACCCATCATGCAGCCGCTTTCACCGAGCCGCATTACAAAATTATCCAATTGCGCACTTTCTGCACTCTATTGTGCAGTTTTGACGTCAATCGCCAGCAGTGTACTAAGCATGTCTAGCTCAACGTCGTCACAAAAAAATCTACAATCCTCCGGTGGTGGCGGCAGCGGCACACAGTCGAAGGAAGCCGATGAAGCTGAGGAGCATGCGCGTTTTATTGTTGATAAAGCACTTGAAATATATACCATTATCGGAAATGTTTTCAAAACTTCTGCACGTGCGCATATTTATCAAAATCATTTGTGTTTCGGCGCATGGATATTGGTTAGTGGTATACAAGGTGCTCTGGGCGCTTCTGGGAGCGGCGTAACAGCTAATAAAGCAACAACAGCGCCATTAGATGATGCTTCAAAAACTAAAGCAATAGTAGGCGGTGCTACGCAACGTACGCCAGATGCACCCTCAACACCCACAGCGCGCGTGAATCTCTTTAAAGTGCAACAGGGTTTTGGTGTGCTCAATGCCGCAATTGCAAATCATTGCATAAAATTGCTTAGCGAACTTGTTGAAGATCTAAAAATTGAATCAACTTGTAATGATATTGGCGTAAATAATACCAATCAGAATCTACCAGAACCCGCAAGCTTCGATATACTGGAAAATTACACATCATTGCAACGTTTGATACGCGTACTCAACACCGCCACACTGCACCAACTGTTCACCTTCCTAGCGACTGTAGCTTACCGCAAGGCATGTGCGCTCAAACGCGCCAATGCAAAAGATCGCACAGAATGTGAAGCCATTAGTTATTCTGATTCAACGACCTACTTTAATGACACGCTCTCATGTTCCGATAATTCTGAGGAGGATGATAGCGAGAGTTACTTAGGTCATTGGTTCAAAGAGACACTTTCACCGGAGGCAAATGATGATGTGGCCAATGCTCAGGCCCAGGAACGCAATAATGAGGCACAAAAATCCAATTTAGTACCAGCAATTGATGAGCCACATGAATATTTAGATTTGGCAGCGCAGATATTTTGCTTTATGGAACAATTTTTCGCCAACAAACACGCATATTTACATCGCTATGTCAAAGCAGGCTTGAGTGATCAACAAATGCTTTTATTAGCAAATATACTTAAGGATCTTGATCGTGATGCGGCACGTGGCGAGGCGGAAGCATCCACATGCGCCAAATGGCAGGCTGCTATGATACGCTTCTCAGGTGCAGTTGGTCGTTATTTGCACAACTTGATATCAGCTTCGCTGTTAAGCGAATCACTGCAATCGAATTTATTGCAAAATCTTTCAATTTCACCCTGGTCCACAGATACAAATGCTTGGCCTTTGCAAGTCTACCCCAGCACATTGTCGGTGCTCGTACAAATTCTGCTGCTTAAACCAACGCAAGAGAAAGAGGCCGCATGTCTCTCCGTCTGGCATCGCTTGATTAATACGCTTGTTGAGGGCGTGTGTTGCACTTCCGTGGCAAGCACGGCATCCGATGTTGATTATGAGGATCTGAATATGGAGCATGCACAGCTATTGCTATTTTTATTCCATTCATTGAATTTAATGCAAAAGAAAATGATTCTATTATTAACTGCGGGCGCAGTTACACGTTGTGCTGAAGTTTGTCGCGGCATTTCACCTGATAAACCCGTGCGCAATAGTCAAATAATGCTACTGTCGCGTTTGCTGCTATTTCTTGAATATTTAATGAAGCATCTATACAATGCGCCACCCGAACTACTCGATCAAGTCAGATGGAATTTGTTCAGCATAACTACAATGCATGAAAATCAAAAAGTATCTGATTTGCTTAATAGCAAAACAAAACTTACATCTTTCTGTCGCAAAGATATTGAAGAAAAATTTCGTAAATCATCATCGGACTATTTATCAAGTAAGCAATAAAAAGTTATCCATAATATTGCTTTTGACTTAAAAATTTTATTTTGTATCAATTTTAGATATACGTCCAACATTTTATTCGCTCACTGTGGTCGATCCAGCTGCGTCTACAACACAGCAAGAATTTAAGCTTGATGGTCTGGCTTGGAATTTCATTCTATGCACTCCTGATAAGTTGAAATATCCTCTTCTCGTTGATGCGCTTATTGATATACTCTCTGTCACTGACATGTCACAAAATAAGGTGACCTCACACACCTTATGCGCAATGCAATATTGTTTTAGTATTTGTTGGAAATTGCTGCTGGGTCTGCCGCCATCTACAGTGCACGTTGAGTCATTGATGGAAGATAAAATACCGAATCTGCATTCACTTTTATGGTCTATACGTTGCCCAATGCCAACTTCGCACTATTTAATTGTGAACAGTTTGATTAAGCAAGGCATGTATACACAATTTGCTGAGACTTTGTGGTCGAATGTCAGTGATCGTGTAGGTGATATTGGTTTCAATTTGAAACAAACATTACTCGGCGTAGAGGCATTCAATAACGCAGTAGATAGAGGTAAGTTCAGATAGTAAATTGATTATTCTGTTTAATAATCATTTAATATCTTTATAGTAAATCCGCGTTTATCACACATTGTACTCTTGGATGCCGTAGTTGCGCACATGCAAGCTGTAGCCTGGGCTGTCAAAGAGGGTATCAAACCTCAGCGTGCGGCTGCTAGCACTAATAACAGTGGCAGTGCCAGCCCCAGCTTACCAAGCTCAAATTCACCAATTACAACAACCGAACCAGATGTCTATTCCTCTTCCGAATCGTTGGATCAAAAAAATAAATCCGATTCTCCATCAACATTGCTACAAGAGCGTGCTCAAACTAGTCGTGATTTGTTATTGTTGCTAATTGACACATATAAAATTGTAGCTGAAACTGTGCGCAGCAAGATGAGCCTACAACTCACTGATGCTACACCGGTTAATATATTAAATCTTATCGTACCAATCGTTAGCTCACAAAATCCACTCACTTCTGAGTTGAATGCCACTTTCATAAAATTATTACCAAATCAAGATAAGGATATACTCAATGTGGAGTGGCCGAAGTGTTTGCGCGTTTCAGAGGGTGCTATATTTACAAAACCCAACTATCCAGTAGAGGAATACACACTCACTGTGATTGAGGCCCATATTGTAGAGTTAACACGTTACAATAACTATTCGCTTCTCAACTCGTTAAAACATTGCATGAAATCTATTTTGAGTTTAATCGATTTACTACTGCCCTATTGTAATGTCGACACAGTACACCCGACTGCTGCCACTAATGTGGGTGTAGATATTGAAAAGGAATTGAAATCTCTTCTCATTTCAACCATGCTAGATGTGCGCATGGAATATGTGTACGAAAGAAGTGATAAATGCATGCAAACCTTGATGAATGGTCACGAGGGTAGCGCCGAAGCACAACAATTGCTCGTTTACGAGTACACATTGCGTCACTGTTACAATTTGTTATTAGAATTTGCAGAAGAATTGCGTCAAACACAATCGAGCAGAAACAAAGTGGTCTTCAGCGAGGTTATGTTGTTCGCCGTCCTCAAAACTATGACACAAATGCTTGACAAACCGACCGGTGTTAAAGCCATGCATAACTTCTTCAA
This sequence comes from Campiglossa producta, assembly GCA_964058755.1. Lineage (NCBI taxonomy): Eukaryota > Metazoa > Arthropoda > Insecta > Diptera > Tephritidae > Campiglossa > Campiglossa producta. Next base: position 2,332,075 of record CAXKVI010000003.1, on the reverse strand, counting down.
AGTCAACAAAGCAGGCAGCATGGTTGAACTACTATTATCCTTCACCGGCACAACAATGTCTGTTTGTTATGCGCGCAAGTTGTTACAATTTGTTGAAAAACTGTTCCAGTTGTCTGAGCAGCCCGATTGTAATTTCCCTATGGAAGATTTGGTACAATGTTTTAGTGAGCTAGCCAATGTTGATGGTGCACGCATTAAATCGTGGTTGAGTCACATTATATATGGGTCCAATGGTGCACAAAGCGGTTCTGATGCAGTTGATAAGGTTTTAGCAAGCATACAACCATCTAGTACACCATCAAGCAATGCACAAACTCCAACTAATATGGCAACCGTATCAGCCATTCCCAGCATAACAGACCAGTTGGCACAATCTTCTGGCATGGATGCAGAAGCAATGGAAACGGATGATGATGGCGCGGTCGCGTGTGGCACAACTATGTTGCAGGTAAAACTAAAACGTATTCAAATTATTCAAAATTAAAAAAATATGTAAATTATGATTGTTAATAAAATTAAAATATAAAAAAAAAAAAAACAAATAACAAAAGAATAAAAACGAAAAAGTTATAAAAATGAAAAAACAGGAAAATAAATAAACGAAATTTAATAAAATGAAAATAATTTTAATAAAATTACTATAAAAAGATAAATATAAAATAAAATGACATTTAATAAAATAAATAAAAAATAAAATACAATGAAATAGTAAAAAAAAATATAAATAAAATAAAATGAAATAATAAATAAATAAAAAAAGACGAGGGAAATAAAATATATTAAAACTTAATAAAATATAAAAAACTAACATATGTACTTAAAAAAAGTTGAATGAAATAAAATAAAATAGGATAGAATAACTTAAAATCAAACGAATTAAAAAAAGAAAAAGGAAAAAATTTAAACAAAGAAAAATAAAGTATAATAATTTAAAACAAAATTTACAAAAATTAAAGGTGAAAAAAAGATAAGAAAATAAAAATAATATATAATGAAGAAATAAAATTAATTAATTAAAATAAAATAAATAACAAAATAAAATAATTCAAAATATCATGAAGCTTAAATTATCCAGTTGTTGCCCATGTTTGTAATGTTTAATAACACAGCTACCTAATTTACTTTCACATTACAGGCCGATACATTCAATCTTTGGCAAAACGCTGGCAATAGTTATGTGACTAATCAATCTGATGAATCATCCCAAGATGCCGAAAATTCTGAGCGTAATGGTGCGCTCTTACTAAATGTTGTTAAATATATCACACGCGATGGTAAGGCATCCACCGGCGTTGCTATGATACTATTTCAATCGCTATTACAACTTGGCCAATCACTGATAGCGCCACCTCAAGAGACTTCCGATTTCGCAGACATTTTGCAGGTTATGATAACACTGGCCGATACAACACAAGGACGTGGACATGCAACTCTTTTCAATGCAACTATTGTTTGGCTTGAAATAACAAAGTTTCAAGTGCTTGAACGCGCTTTGAACCCTAAGAACCTAACAACGTTAGTGCCGACTGTAACACTGGAGAATATCAATGCCATACTTAAATATCTGAGCGAATTGTTACAAAGTCTCGGCTACAAAGGAAGTAAAAATTTAACACCTCCTTGGGATGATGAAATGCAAACCGATTTAGAAGAGCTTATGGACGATTTAGCTATGGATGAGGATGACTCATTTGTTGAAGACTCCGATGAAGATAGTCTTAATAATAAACTCTGCACCTTTTCACAAACACAAAAAGAATTTATGAATCAGCACTGGTACCATTGTCACACTTGCAACATGGTGAATACCGTAGGTGTTTGCTCGGTATGTGCGCGCGTCTGCCATAAAGGACATGATGTTAGCTATGCTAAATATGGAAACTTCTTTTGTGATTGTGGCGCTAAAGAAGATGGTTCGTGTCAAGCCTTAAGTCGACGTGTTTCAGCGAGTGGTGGTGGTGGCGGCGCATTAACTGGTGGTGCTACTGGCGCAGAGAGCCGGCAATTAATTGATTACAGTCAAAATGTATACGCAAGTAATATGAATGTGTTGAATAATAAAAAACGTTCCCAAACACCACCTACACAAATTAGCGCATACAATCAACGTTCGGATACACCCAATGAGCGCGTAACTTTGCTAATGAAATTGCTGGAATCAAATCGTGACGCATTGCAAAACACTGAACAGTGGAGCGTTATCGTCCGTTGCATTCTCGACTTCTTTGATGTGCTCTTACCATCTATACGCGAAAATTGCTCGCTATTTTCTATAGTTGGTTGTCACAAGCGCGCAAAGGCCGCACTGGATCGTTTGCACGCACCCGATCAAACGTTCCAAATTACAGATCAATTGATGGTACCAACTCTCGGCTCACAAGAGGGTGCATTTGAAAATGTACGCATGAGCTACTCGGGCGATCAGGGCCAAACTATAAAACAGCTACTTTCATCTGGTTTAGTTAGGCGCGTTGCATTATGTTGTCTTTCGTCGCCGCATGGCAAACGTCAACATTTAGCCGTATCGCACGAAAAGGGTAAAGTAACAATTTTACAATTATCAGCATTGTTGAAACAAGCAGATGCCGCTAAACGCAAATTGACGCTAACGCAACTCTCATCAGCACCCATACCATGCACGGTGCTCTCACTAACAGCAAATCCCGCCAATGAGGATTGTTTGGCCGTGTGTGGCTTGAAGGAATGCCACATACTAACTTTCTCGAATAGTGGCACCACCAATGAGCACATTGTACTCACACCACAACTGGAGAACGGCAACTTTATTAAGAAGGCCAATTGGTTGCCCGGTTCGCAGACTATGTTGGCACTTGTCACCGCAGATTATGTAAAAATCTATGAACTCGCTGAGGATTCTTATAGTCCAAAATATTACTTCCTCGTCGCGATTGGCAAAATACGCGACTGCACATTCGTTTATCAAGATGGCGTGTACTATATGCTAATTATAGCCTCGTCTGGCTATATTTACTATCAAAAATTGGATGATCAGAGTTTAGCTAAACATGGCGATTTTTATGTCACCAACACTTTAGAGCTAAATCATCCCCACATCAAGGATGTTAGTGGTCAAGTTGGTGGTGGTGGTGTTTCCATTTATTATTCGCATACACTACAGCTGCTATTCTTCAGTTATTCCGTTGGACGCAGTTTTATCGCGCCTCTTACTGATGTTAATAAGGGTGTAAAAAGTATTACACATCTGCAGACAACACCAGCTTCCAAAAGCTCATCGAAAGGTCCACCCCAACCACTTTGTCAATGGACTGAAATAACTGGTCACCCTGGTCTTATATGTGCAATGATGCATACATCGAATAATCCAGTAATTTTTATGTTTACACCCGAACGCATACTCATGCAGGAAATCAAAGCGCAATCGACTAAATCGCGCATTATGGATATGGTGGCAATACGCCACACTGTGTCCGGTGTAGAGAAGACAACACTGATACTTTTGTGTGAAGATGGCAGTTTACGCATTTTCACCGCTCAACCCGAAAACACCAGCTTCTGGCTGTCGCCACAAGTACAACCGTTTGGTAATCAGTTGTATTCATCTACGCTCTTTGCCAAATGCAATTCAAACAAGAAGTCTAAACGTAAAAACACAAATCAACAAAAAACGGTGGGTGCCAATGGCGCGCCGATATTCCCCATTGATTTCTTTGAACATTGTACAATGCTGTCCGATGTAGAATTTGGTGGCAATGATCTATTGCAAATATATAACAAGCAAAAACTTAAGACACGTCTTTTCTCGACGGGCATGTTTGTAGCTTCTACGAAACCAATTGGCTTTACTCTCGAAGTGTATAACAATGATCCGAACACTGTTATTGTTGGTATACGCGTGCTGTTGGGTACACAGGATCCACTTCGCGCGCCACAAAGCGTTACTGTGCTTGGTCGCACTATACAAACAGTAGTGCGTCGTGCACGCTGGTTTGATATACCGCTAACGCGTGAGGAAATTTTACAATCGGATAAAAACTTGAAAGTGGTCTTCGGCAAATCGCAGGATCCCGAGAATGTCAGCATGCTCGATAGTATTGAGGTATATGGCAAGTCGAAAGATTTGGTTGGCTGGCCAGATGATAATGACGATGCAGCAGGCAGTGCCGTGGTGGGTACAAATGGCAGCGCCAATACAAATTTCAATGGACAACTGTCTGCCGCTAACTTCGGCGAAGGATTCACCTCCATCAATAATTTGGATAAAATGGTTACGAATTTACTAGAGGTACTTGATTACTCTCTGAACTTGCTCGGCGGTAACAATGTAGCTGCAACTATCAAACAAAAAGCGATTAAGACAGCAACATCGCTTCTGCTGCTACCAACACCGAATCAAGTGCAGGCACAATCGCGTTATGTATTAGCAACATTATTCGGAAATCGCGCTGCTTATCATTCCTTCAAGGATAGCGAGGTTGTAACCTACGTGAATGTTGAGTTACAGGCCTTGAAAGGGAAAATCACTGACCCAGAAATGGTGCGTGACATCGATCCAGAAGCATTCTATCGCTTAGTGTTGCTGGTGCGCGGTATTGCAATGTCACGTCCACAATCTTTAACTAAGATTTGTCTGGAAAACAAAATAGAGCTTGTACAGGACATACTACAGTTCGTTGAAAAGCTCTACCAGATCACACCGAATGTAGATGAACCCACATCGATAGTTAGGCGCGGCCTGAGTCATACCGAAACGATTGTACATTGCTTGGTAGAGATAATGCACGCATTTGCGCTTTCCGATGCGGACCAAGTGGAACGCATGACCAAGTACTTTATCGATCTCTTGAAGAATGAGTCGAGTGTTATAAGTCACAGCGCCAAGGAAGCAATTATACTGTTGTTAAATCCGCGCCTAAAGCGCCGCAAGGTTGCCATTGTCACTCCACCGATTTGTTCGACGCCTACACCCTCAAATGCTACTGCAACTATTAGCTCTTCTAATCTAACAACGCTGGCAGTGGCTGGTGCAGCCGAAGTGACTGCTGATGAAGTTTTGGAAGCAGCAGCTGCCGCGGTTGGTGGTCCATCAAACGCTGCTGTAGGACGTAGTAATAGTGCCGAATTTGTTGATGCAAGCGCATTAGATCCATTGGCGCATGATGCTGGACATCAACTTTTGAACTTGGAAGCTTTTATGGGTGGCGGTTTTCCGCAACTTTTGGGTCTGCAGCAAGATGCAGATGATGAGGCAATAATGGATTTAGCGATTGCTTTAAGCCTACAACAACATGACGGCGAGGGACTTCAATCTTTGCAGCAAGGTTTGGCAAATTTGCAGGGCATTCGAAATGCTGGAAATCTACACAATTTGCAAGCGCTTGAAGGCAACAACATCGGTATCGCAGCAAATGCAGCTAGTGTGTCAGCTGGTGGTTCCGACGATGAAGGTTCTAATGTAGCCACGGATGGTTCGACTTTACGCACGTCACCCGCTGAGCCTGCAGGTAGCGGTGGTTCGGAAAGTGGTGGTAGTGGCGTTGAGAGTATTGGTGGTACCTCGGGACGTAGCAGTACTTACGGAGATCAAGCCAACTCCTCACCACCACGTTCAGCCAACGCACCACCAGATTTGCATATGACTGCTAGCAAATCGAGCACGAGTACGGGAGCGGTTGGTGGCACAGAGGAACCTGTACCTAGTACAAGTGCAGCAGCTACTGCAGTGGCAACTACCGCAAATGAAGAGCTGGTGTCTGAGGATGAGAATTTGGCAAAATTGCATGATTTGAGGTTAATATTAATTTATAATGAGATTTATATTTGCATTTTAATTCTGGTATATTATTTCAGAATATCTATTTTGGAGAATATCATTCTAAATTTAAATACTCTTGATAATTGCAATGGCGTGCAAGCCATACCGTTAATACAAGTTATGCTAATGCTAACAACCGACCTAAATGGCAATAATGAACGTGACCAAAAGGTGTTAAATGATCTACTGTCTGCATTGGTTGATTATGTTGAAATGGACTCAATATCGAACACTTTTAAGGTAAGATTAATCATACTTTACACAAGTTAAGCTTTTGGAAAATAAAAATTCAGAAGTGGAATATAACTGGTGACTTTCTCCTAAACAAAACTTCGTCCCCGATGGACTAGTACCGCAAGGTGCTGTTCGCCGGAGAGTACCGGATTCATATCTGGCAAAGGACCGTCAGCCTCAGTACAACCCTGTTTGGTGCATCTGTTCAACAACAAGGTAAACCTTACCAAAACATTTATATTGTATACTTCACAAGCTTAAATAAAATAAGTTAAATAACAGTACAGAAGTGGAATACATATAAAATTTCGTCACACACCATATTATGCATGCTTATTGGCAGGCATGCGGTATTTTTGAGAAATATTTCTTAAATGCAACCGGACATTGTTCAAAAAACATACATGTTATGAAAATAGTTCATTTTGTTTGGTTTTCGCCTTTTTAGATGAAGGATCGAAATGCTAAAAACGAAGTTCGGCTAGTGTTGCTCTGTCTCTTCGGGGTCTTAATGGGTAAAACGAAAACAAAACAAGCTGGTACCACCTCACCACCACATCAATTCAAAGACAACGCTTCATTTGTAGCCAGCACTACTGCGAGCATTCTTAGCAATAACGGCGCATTCACGTTTTCATTAGTTGTAATGGAATCCTTGCTCGAACATTGGAAACGAGTATCCAGCGAACAAACTGTTAATGGCAACAACTCAATTGTTGCTGTTGGTACTCCAAATACTGGTACTACAACTACACCAACACAAAATAATCTACTCAAACCTATACGATATGGAGCAAAACCAGATATTTCTATGCTAATACCACACAACTATTTGAAAAATTACCCAGATATATTTGATTCATACGATGCATTACTCACTGAAATTTCAGTGCGATTACCATATCAGATACTAAGGCTTTCCGCCACTCACCCCGGCCCCTATGATTGGTATCACAATTATTGTGAGAATATGACTTATACATTGTGCGAATATATGATGTTGAATTTGAATGCACTTTTACGACGCCAAGTACGCAAATTGCTTATGTACATTTGTGGCAATAAAGAGAAGTTCCGCATGTTCCGCGATGGTCATTCACTTGATGTACACTTCAATTTTGTGAAGGAGATTTGTAGTCTCTTCAATACTAAGGTAAGTTTTAACATTAAATTATAACACTGTACAGCAATCGGCTGGGTACTGGATGAAATCAACTTTTTTCAAGATATTGAAACATAAGATAAAAAGTAATTTCCCCGTTTTTCAAAGCTACCCTCCAAGCATTTTTTTACTTTTCTCATTCTCTTCAAAAAAGTTGGCTTAGTACAATACCCAGGCGGCTGTTGTACAGTGTAATGAAGTATAAATTTTTAAGTTGGCTTATTATTCAATATGTATTTTTAGAATTTGGTTCTTTCGAATCAATCCATACCGATTCTGAGCTATGACTCTTTGGTCGAACTGACAGAACATTTGCGTACTTGTCAAGAGATTAGTCAAATACGCACTGGCAATTGGCAAAAGTTTTGTCTTATACATGAGGATGTTATACCGGTTTTGATTGAGATTGCTTGTTACCAACTTGATGATGGTGTTTCCCCTATACTCTTACAACTACTGCAAGCAGCGCTTTGTAATAATAGTCAAGCTGTAAAGCAACAACAGCAAACACAGCCACCACCTAGCACATCGTCGAAATTGCGTAGTGATCGTGATAAATCTGAGGAGATTGAAATTTCCTTCGACTCAAAATTCGATCCAGCACATTGCAGCACATTCGTTCATCAGATTTTCCGTTTTGTTTCTGATACATTATTAAATAAATTTGTGCGCATTTTCTTATTAGAGACCAACATCACTTCGATACGTTGGCAGGCGCACTCTTTGATCTTTGCCATTTATGAAAACTCTAATGATCGGCAAAAAGAGAAACTTATTAGCATTTTGTGGAATATGTGGCCATTGGTGCCGGCTTTTGGACGCCGTACTGCACAATTTGTGGATATACTTGGCTACTTGACACTAAGTACTAAGTCGATAGTGGAAAAGTTACCCGAGTACACTGAGAAAGCAGTCGAAGTGTTACGACAACAAAATGATTTGCTTTCGAAACATCCAAATGCACCAATTTATACCACGCTTGAGCAAATATTGCAAATGAACGGTTATTATCTAGAATCCGAACCATGCCTTGTTTGCAATAATCCCGAAGTAGCAATGGCTAACATTAAATTACCATCCATTAAATCTGATTCGAAATTTACTACAACAACAATGATTGTAAAATTGGTACAAAGTCATACAATTTCAAAAATGATTGTACGCATTGCGGATTTGAAACGTACAAAAATGGTGCGTACCATTAATATTTATTACAACAATCGTACCGTACAAGCAGTAGTCGAACTCAAGAATCGCCCTGCAATGTGGCATAAAGCACGCTCAGTAACATTACAAACTGGCCAAACAGAGGTGAAAATCGATTTCCCACTACCCATTACTGCTTGTAATTTGATGATTGAATATGCCGACTTTTACGAGACCGTAACTGGATCAAGTGAGAATTTACAGTGTCCACGCTGTAGTGCTGCAGTGCCAGCTTATCCTGGTGTGTGTGCTAATTGTGGTGAAAATGTATTCCAATGTCATAAATGTCGCGCTATCAATTACGATGAAAAGGATCCCTTCCTTTGTCATTCGTGCGGCTTTTGCAAATATGCCAAGTTTGATTTCAGTATATATGGGCGTGTATGTTGTGCCGTTGATCCAATTGAATCGGCAGAGGATCGTGCTAAAACTGTGCAAATAATACATTCTTCATTGGAGCGCGCCGATCGCATATATCGTCAGTTGCAGACCAACAAACAAATGCTAGAATTGCTCATACAAAAAGTGGCAGAACATCGTTGCTCTGATCGTTTGGTGGAGGACAACCTGGGCACAGTGCATAGCACTTCACAAGTCAACAAGATCATACAGCTTTTGGCGCAAAAGTATTGCGTCGAGTCGCGTAGCTCATTTGAGGAATTGAGTAAAATTGTGCAAAAGGTGAAGGCATGTCGCAGGTACGTGAACACTTCAATTCTAGCTCCTTTCCACTACACTGTACAGCACCCACCTTGGTTGGTATTGGACCAACCCTCTTTTTTGAAGAGATTGACATATAAGTAAAAAAGTAATTTCCCCGTTTTTCGAAGTAAGCCTTCAAAACATAGTTATGGGCTTTCGAAGATCGTAATTTTTGTTTTCTAATTGTACAAAAAAAAAGTGCACAAATCTAATAAGAGAGGCAAGCAGGCCACAACCACATTTTTCAACTTTTCGAATATAAAAATTAGAAACCAAAAATTGCGAGCGTTCAATTTCGAAGATCGAAAGGCCATAACTAAGTTTTGGAAGATAACTTCGAAAAATAACGGGTAAAATATTTGTTTGCTCATGTCTCCATATCTCTAAAAAAGTTGGTTTCGTGCAAGACCAAAAAAAAAACTTTTTTATCGTACAGTCTTATTTAATGTCTTCTTCTTTTTTATTCCTGATTTTATCTAACAGTGAATTGGTCGCTTACGATCGCAGTCAACAGGATCTCTCACACAACTCCCAAAGCATGGATATGCGCGAGAATTATGCTATAAATCGTTGTTATGGCTGCGCATTAGCATCCACCGAGCAATGCCTCACACTGTTACGTGCAATGGCATCCAATTATGAATGTCGTATCGGCTTGTATTCGCAGGGTTTGGTTGAAGAGTTGGCGCAACATAACTTGCGTCGTGGCACACCACAAATTCAAGACGAAGTACGCAATTTGTTGGTATTGCTAACTAAAAATAATCGCGACGCTTGCATGAGTTTGTTAGATTTGATAACCGAACGTGTTAAAACCGCTTTATTAGGCGCTATACCATTAGCAAATTTGGATGCTGCCATACACCATGAAATGGTTTTACTTGAGGTGTTGATTGCACAGGACGATTTTTGCTGGGAGAATAAATTGAAAGTTGTATTTGAATTGTTCCTTGTAACTTGTCGGTGAGTTTGCTTTTTATATTCACCAACTTTGAAACAAAAAAACGATTACATTTTTTTAATATAAAAGGGAGTGGGCCACAGCATAGCGTGGCATGGTACAGCTAGTAATGTGTAAAATGTTTTCCTTCTAATTTCAGTGCCCCACGTGGACCTGCCATTTCAGTGATTCAACCCTGTTTACGTATAATGCAAGCTTTGATTTGTCCAACAATACCTAAGAGCAAATTAAATCGGGACTTAAGCCCATCACAACTCTCCACAATTACTAGCATGGACGGTCTCACCGTCAACTTTAATAAATGGTTAAATGGCGATCCACAACATGCATACGACGCTTGGAAAGCACGTATGCCCTCCAATACGGCCTCGAAGGGTCGTAAAGGCTTTACAAACTCAGCAAACGGAAATGCTAATGCTGCTGCTGCTTCTATATTACCGGATGATCGCATGTTAGCCGCAATGCTACAATCTGTGGTCGAACAAAATAATGGCACGAATAGTATTAGCGTAGCTATGCCAGCAATCGAGACGGCGTTGGGTGACTCATCAAAAAAGAAGCGTCTGTTAGAACGTGAATTATATTTAACCGAAAAGTATGGACGGCGCTGGCGTAATCGTGTACTCAATAAAGAGCATCTTAATGCACCGCTAGTGTTAAGCGCAAGCTGGTTGCAACCTATTTTATTCAATACGAATTCACGTTTTGGACGCCAATTGGCATGTTTACTCATCACATCATTAAGTCGTACTCATGAACGTAAACGTGAAATATTAAATTTACTCACAGGTTTTCTGAAACATGTTGGTGAGGCTGGTGAGGCAAGCTCGGAATTTTTAGCCCTCTATCGCGCATTAGCGTCGGACACGCCATGGCGTCAGTACTTGGCTCTAAGAGGTGTGCTTGTGGAGGTCTCACAGCTGCTAACTGCTGAAATTGTTAAAATACATCGTCTTGAGGAGACTACGCTATCATCAGACCTATCGCAAGGTTATGCTTTACGTCAATTTGTAGAGTTACTATCGCTTTTCCTGGAGAGCTCTACAATAAGGCAAGCATATAAGACACGCCTACTTGGGCCTGTGCTCGAGGGTTATTTATCGTTGCGCAAGCTGGTTGTGCAACGTACGCGTCTAATCGATGATGCACAAGAAAAATTACTTGAAATGCTAGAAGAGATGACTAGTGGTACCGAGGAGGAAACTCGCGCATTTATGGAGATACTAATCGACACCGTGGAAAAGACACGCATGAATGATATTAAGACGCCCGTCTTCATCTTTGAACGTCTCTATTCAATTATACATCCTGAAGAGAATGACGAAAGTGAATTCTTTATGACACTGGAAAAGGATCCACAACAAGAAGATTTCTTACAAGGACGCATGTTGGGCAATCCATATCCTTCAACTGAAGTTGGTCTCGGACCACTTATGCGCGACGTAAAGAATAAAATATGCACGGACTGTGAATTGATAGCTCTTTTAGAGGATGATAATGGCATGGAATTGTTGGTTAACAACAAAATTATTAGCCTAGACTTACCCGTTAAGGATGTTTACAAAAAAGTGTGGCTTGCAGAAGGTGGTGAACGTGATGCAATGCGTATTGTTTATCGTATGCGTGGTTTGTTGGGCGATGCTACAGAAGAATTTGTTGAAACACTCAACAATAAAAGCCAAGAAGAAGTCGACACCGAACAACTTTATCGTATGGCGAACGTTTTAGCCGATTGTAATGGTTTGAAAGTGATGTTAGATCGTATTGGCAGCTTGCAAAATATATCACGTACACGCGAGTTGATTCAAGTGCTGCTAAAATTGTTCCTTATTTGTGTGAAAGTAAGACGTTGTCAAGAAGTGTTATGCCAACCGGAATTGGGCGCAATCAACACACTGCTTAAGGTACTGCAAATGTGTCTACAGTCGGAGAATGATTCTATACAATCATCGGTGACCGAGCAATTGTTGGAGATAATGGAGACTATACTTTCGAAGGCAGCTAACGATACGTTGGATTCATTTTTGCAATTCTCACTAACTTTTGGTGGACCGGAGTATGTTTCAGCTTTGATATCATGCACTGATTGCGGAAATGTGCGTAACAATCCATCGGTTTTGCGGCATCTTATACGCGTACTAGCAGCATTGGTTTATGGTAATGAGGTGAAAATGGCTTTGCTGTGTGAGAACTTCAAGGTAAATTTTGAACAAAAGATTTAGTAATGAGGGTGTATAAGATAAATCAAGTGAAATGTTTACATTCAGGTTTTGCAGCCTAGCCTTTGTTTTTAAATGTTGCTGAAAGCATAATTTTGAGACTTTGTCGGAGTCATCTTCGCCGTTTTTTCTAGACTTTTTGGAGACTTTCAAGATTGTCTGTGAAACCGTTTCGGTTTTTTTTTATCATTTATGAACTTTTTTGGGATAATTTTTTAAGAACCATGTTCCTGTAAAACTCAAATCAGCTAGGCACAAAACTTGTCCTTGGTTCAATGACAACCTCGGTCACTTAATCCACCAACGTAACTCTGCTTACTCCCGCTGGAAACCTGCTTCAAAGCCACTCGGCTCGCTGTCAACAAAACCACTAGGTTGGCTAAGGAAAATTACTACAAAGATAAGTTTAGTACCGCGTTGAATTCGAAGGAAACATGGAAAAATATCAAGGAAATTGGGATAGGTAAATCCAGGGAAGTGTCATCTGTCCTCTCTGATGTCGACGTAAACGACATAAATAAAAATTTTGTGAATCTACCACTTCATACAGATAGAATAAGTACTGAAAACTATCGTGTTCGTACGAATATTAATGTTAGTCCTCTTGATTTTGTTCGTGTTGATGAATGTGATGTAGTGCAAGCCATGCTTTCTGTTAAGTCCAATGCTATGGTGTTTGACGGCATTTGTGCTAAATTTTTAAAAATTATCCTTCCTAAAATACTTCCCTTTATAACATACCTGATCAACTCGATCCTGACGACCTGTGTTTTCCCGTCATGCTGGAAAGCCGCCAAAGTCATCCCTATCCGAAAGCTGCCAAAGTCATCCCTATCCGAAAGCCGAACAACGAGTATAGGCCCATCGCCATTCTACCGTTTCTATCTAAGGTAGTCGAACGAATCATACACTGGCAGATTAGTACATATGTGCAGGACAACAAGCTCCTGACTGAAAGTCAGTCTGGTTTTAGATGTAAAAGAAGTTGCACGACAGCACTATTATCTGTAATAGAGAACACCCGTGAGCGAGTTGATGAAAATTGGACTGCGTTTTTAACACTTCTTGACCACTCGAAGGCTTTTGATTCTGTCGACCATGCCTTGCTCTGCCAGAAGCTTGAAAATGTTTTTAATTTTTCAAGTCATGCTACCGCCCTTATCAGGTCTTACCTTGGTGACAGAACTCAGGCCTGACTTTTTAAACGTCTCACGAGGTGTGCCACAAGGTTCAATCCTTGGGCCTCTGTTATTTGCTCTTTATATTAACGACTTGCCAGATGTTCTACAGTATTGTACCGTTCACATCTATGCTGACGTTGTACAATTATACACGTGTTGTCCTTGTGATCGTGTCAGTTCGTGTATTGCTAATTTGAAACAAATTGGTTTGTGGGCTTCTATAAATGATTTATGTCTCAACCCGAAGAAGTCTAAATGTTGCGTCAGCAACTTTATTCTTAAGTATTGGTGAAGGTGAAGCTTTCGAAGGTAGGATTTGAAATCAGATATTCATTTGGCCATTTCGAAATGGTTTCTGAATAATTTCGGGACTATTTTCGGACATATTAAAGATTTAGGTCCAGTTTAGCGACAATGTATGTACGAAGAAAAAACCGTAAACTAATGGCTTTTTTCTTTATAGGAAATCCTCGATTACAATCATTTCGATAGTGAGCGTACACCTGAGGAGGAATTCAAAATGGAACTTTTCTGTGTTTTAACTAACCAAATAGAGCACAACTGCATTGGTGGCACCCTCAAAGACTATATCGTTGGTCTGGGCATCGTTGAGCGCGCCATCGCATATATAACGAAGCATGCACCATGCGTTAAGCCAACACTATTGCGCACTGACTCAGACGAACTGAAAGAGTTTATTTCCCGCCCCAGTCTCAAGTATATACTACGTTTCCTCACTGGTCTTGCTAGTAAACACGAGGCCACACAAATCGCTATCAGCAAAGACATTATACCAATTATACATCGTCTCGAGCAAGTATCCAGCGATGAGCATGTCGGAAGTTTAGCTGAAAATCTGCTTGAAGCATTATGCACTGATGAAGCAACAGCAACACGAGTACAAGAAGTGCGTGATTTCACACGTGCCGAAAAGAAACGCTTGGCAATGGCAACACGTGAAAAGCAGTTGGACGCATTGGGTATGCGTACCAATGAAAAGGGCCAAGTAACAGCCAAAGGTTCTATACTACAAAAGATTGAGAAATTGCGTGATGAAACGGGACTTACGTGCTTTATTTGTCGCGAGGGCTATGCTTGTCAACCTGCCAAAGTACTGGGCATTTACACATTCACCAAACGTTGCAATGTTGAAGAGTTTGAATTGAAGTCGCGCAAAACAATTGGCTACACCACGGTGACACATTTCAATGTAGTCCACGTAGATTGTCACACTTCGGCTATTCGCTTGGCACGTGGACGCGATGAATGGGAACGTGCGAGCTTACAAAACGCCAATACACGTTGTAATGGACTATTACCGTTATGGGGACCAGATGTATCAGAGGCCGCATTCTCAGCATGCATGACACGTCACAGCAGTTACATGCAAGAGAGTACACAACGTTGCGACATCTCATTCCCTAGCAGTGTACATGATCTCAAAATGTTGTTAATGCGTTTCGCATGGGAGCGTAGCTTCCACGATGATGCTGGTGGTGGTGGTCCACAATCGAATATGCACTTTGTTCCATATTTACTATTTTATGCAGTCTATTTGTTGTTGTCCTCGCGCTCAGCAGCACGCGATTGTAAAACATTGATTGCTTATTTAACGGCGGCCCCCTCTGAAAAGTGGTTGGAATGTGGCTATGATGTCGAAGGACCATTATATATGTTGACTATTTCGTTGGCTCTGCACAGTCATGAAACATGGAATAAGCATAAGTTGGCACATTTGAAACGTTTAGTTGCTATAGGACATGCACGTCAAATTTCACCATCTGTACAATGCAAGGCATTGTTATCGCAAAATGATCGCCAAACAAAGGATTATAGTGTCTATCGTCCATTCTTGATGATGTGGGCTCTCATTGATTTAATTTATAGTGTTTTGTTCAAAACGGTAAGCACACCCAAGGAAGAGGATTGGTCAATATCATTGTTTGATTATATTCGAAAGAATGATGAAGCTATGCTTAAATCAACTGATATGATTTTGCAAACATTTACCGAAGAATTCTTGCCGTGCACTTCTTTTGGTGAATTCTGTGATGTAGCAGGTGAGTTGAATGATTAATAATTGAATTAGTTTTAAAAGATGTATTTTTTATGCAAGTTAAAGTGAAACTTATATAACGGGTGAAAAAAATGTGTTCAGTAAAAAGTAACCAAATCGTTTTTTTAAAGAAGTAATCTGGCAAGTTTTTTATTAAAATGTAGACAAATCGATTTTCAATTAAAAAGGAGAAAGTCGGTGCTGGAAAAATGACTCATTAAAAGGTAGACAAATGTTTTTTTTTTTTTAAGAAATGTCCTTGTTAAAATACATATAATTGATTTATTGAAAACGCCATTTGTGAACCCTTAAATGAATATTCTTTTTTTTTTTTGTTAACCGTTTTATAAATTTGCTTTTACTTGCATAAAATATACGCTCCCTTTTTACTCCCAGCCTTGATATAGTTGTATACATAAACTAAATTTGTATTTAACATTTTTAAGGTCTCTTGCACTTGATTGAAAATCCGGACGGCTTTATCGATGAGATTTTGGCTTCACTGCCCACAGCTTCATCCGCTTGAATGGACAAATAAATGCATACATATATTAATAAATATACTAACTAATATTATACATATATTATATTGCTCTTTAAATCAACATTATAGCTCTGAGCTCTTTAGGAAGGCTTGACTGAGAGCATATGCATTCATTATGTACAATGTTACTGAGTGTTTGCTGTTATAATAATCACATGCATACATATATATATTGCAAATTTAATCTCAATAAATCTTATCGTTCATTAATTAATTTATTTGTTTTAATTTTATATATCGACTGATGAGTGCAAGGTTACTCCAATTCAAAATACTCTTCAAAAGCTCCCTATCACAATTTTTTTTTCTTTGTTTGGTATTTAAATATAGGTAAAATAGATCGATTTCGATGTGAGACCGCGCTCAAAATTAAGGGGATAACGGGTCCTAGTTTTAGCAATTTGCTAGTGCAAGGGAAACCTAACTTCCTACCCTAAGTGAGCTCGCTTAAGAAGGTTCGCAGATTTCAAACAAGGCCAGAATTTTTGGCCGTCGTAATTACTTAATTGGACTCGTTTTGTATTGTTTTGACAGGGACTGCATCGAATATGCGATATCAATGGAAAATTTGGCTTACAAAAAATTATTGAGCTAACATTTAACATCTATACATATCTCAATTACAACATTTAAACAATTTTGGCAAAAATGGTGAATTTGAAGCAATAATAATTAATTCCCTACTCGAAATAAAATTTTACGCCGCTTCTGTATTTCACAATCTGTTTGGAGCTTTCCGTATAACAGTCTTTGGTGGTGTTGTTGTTGTTGTTGTAACGAGGTCGAAGGTAAGAAGGTAGTTCCACTGTCAAATAACGGTTGTCAACCAGCCTTCATTTTTATTAAAAAATAGATTTTTGACGTTTTCCTAGATATAAACAATTAGTATAGCGTTGCCCAAACGAATATTGGGCATTCTTAGCAGAATTACGGTTTGTTTAAGATCATCAACATATTCCATTAAAACTATGATTTCAAGATTCAAATATTCAATTTTTATTCTGAAACCATGATTTTGACGGTATTGTGAAATCGGAAGAGAACGGGATTAAAAAAGAAAACATTATTTCTGTCTGTTCCGAAGCCTGTTTTTATTATTTTCCAAATCTATGTATGTACATATGTAAAAGATATAAAAACTCGAGGAGCTCAGCTCCAGATCCAAAAGCAACCGACTTTTATCGCCGGAGAGCAAACACACTTTACCCGTCCGTTGGAATATCTCCGTTATTACTGCTAGTAAGTGCTTAAGATTTGTAGTGAGTGTGTATTTTACTATAATAAGCGGGCTACTCACCTGCCAAGAAATGCCTCAAGAAAAAAACGAGCATATATTTCTTGTGCCTGGTCAAGAAATTTTGACGTTTACCAAAATTTCCATTTTTTTGCAAATTACTCTAATAAAAATGTATAAAACATGTGTAGCGCAATATGTACTCACCTTTGCTGTGGATCTGCACGTTTACCTCAAGAAATATATACGAGCATATTTATTTCTTGAGGTAAACCGGCGTTGCCAACCATCGAAAATTGTAGTATTTTTTCTTATGAGCTGAGTATTGGCTCAAGAAAATTTGACGTGTGAAAACAGTTCTTGACCATTTCTTGAGCGTTTTTTTATATGGAGTTTGACATTTCTTGGCAGGTGAGTAGCCCGCTTCATACTTAAATATGTGAAAAAGTAATATTCGAAAAATGTGTCAAATGTGTAGCTTTGTTTGCGACATGTGAATTTAAGATGAATAAAACGATCTATGGCGCCGAAATTTGAATTTTGGAGGTGTGATCATCCTCGCTTGGATGGTCAGGATTATTCGCTATGGATAAGGGGTCGTGCATATATGACGTCACGCGATTTTTGGTAGTTTTTGACCCCCCCTCCCCCCATGTCACACCCAGTCACAAACGCCGCATGCCATTTGCATAGCCAATCATACACACGCAACTCTCGATCCCTTTGTCCTTTTCCAACACTTTTTAACTCTCCAAACCCAACCTAGCGTATGGCAACCCCTGGTACTAAAAGCTCTTTTTTGACATTTTGCTTTGTACCATTTCGACTTATTACCTGAAGGTGGCGAGAAAGGTAAGTGTTTAGGTTTTTGTTTATTTACAATATTTAATTTATTATTTGGCGCTGACCCAACGTGGGGACGACCCTCCCGTGAATTTTCTTTATAACAAGCCAAAAAATTAGGTAAAAGTACAGATCCCTCAAGTTTTTCACATTGCCCTTAAAAACGTGATGGAGCATCGTGAGGAACGTTAACCTCTAATTTATACCTCAAATGATGGGCACTGTGTTTGCAGGGAATCTTTCAGTTTATAGTGATGTCAGTTCCAAAAGTGATCGATTTAAATAGCAATCGACTACAATTTTGTATCGATTTCTTCCTAGCATTCCTAGTTAATTGTCAATTCAATCAAGTGTTTAATTAATTTGTGTTTTGATAAATATTTAATTACTGACGAGCTATTCATTAAAAGTTCTCAATACAGCATTTGAGTAATAAATAAGAGAAAAAGGACGTGCATTAAAATATTTAAAAAATGATTCCAAAGAAGACACTTGTGAAGGATGCCCACATTGTGAAAATTGCAGTGGAGTTGGAGAATCATTTACCACAGCTTATTAATTTGGATCAACGTCAGCCCTTAACAGGTAAGGTGATCTAAACGAAAGGATCATTCAAAGGTCTGCTATTGGTGCACTGATAACATTTTTAAGAATATATTTCCGCAATGTACATACATACGTTTGTATACACATTGTTGAAAGCCAACGCCCTTCCGCAAGCTGTAAGAGCGATTCATTGGTACAGAAAAGTGGTCTCTCACCCGTTTTTATGAATTAGCGACCTAGGTAAGGTTATTGTTCCTTTTTGGTTGTTGTTGTTGTAACAGTATTTCCTCCGGCGTAGTCGATGCATCCTTTCATAGAATGCGACTTTACGGGCCAAACAGGGCTACATTAATATTAACAATAATTTGCCGGATACGTCCGACTGCCGAATTAATGTTTGTTGACCCCATTACCGGATTGATTTGAATTTTGGTTGCATGTTGAGACCGGCGTCCCTTATTTATAGGTGAGCTGCTTGCTCCGAGTTATCGGTGAAAAATGACCTTTTGTTGTTGTTGTTGTAGCCATAATTTGCCCTGTCTAGTGGGAAGATCCACTTATAAAAAGTTACGTGACCAACCAGACAGGGGTTGTACGGGTGTTGACAGTCCTTTGCCGGATGAATCTGGTAGGTTCCGGTACTCCCTTGCGGTACTGCTCACGAAAATCGTTGGTTTTTTATTCGCCTCTTACGACCGGCATACCTACCTCGGGAATTCCATAACCCGCAGGGGGTAAAAATTACCTTTTCTTTGGGGGTAGTTTCCCGAGTTCAGGATTGGCACGACAGCTCGTTGGCTGTGGCCTACCTTACCTGCTCTTCATCTTCAGGGGGTCTGGGCTTTGACAACACTTCGTCCTGTTCCGAACTACGACTAAAGCTTTAAACGAAAAGATCCATTAGTCTTTTGTAGATCTTTTCTATTTAGTATGGAGTATGGTTATCACATCTATTTCGTAAGCTGGCTGCGACTTTAATCATATAAAGTAAGGTTAATAAAAATTATCATCTTGTTCATTTCAAAGCTGGTTGATAATTACCAGGGACAGCAAAAACAACCTTCTTTTTTGTACTTGCAGGTAAAATACAAGAAATTTGCAGTTGTTGGGGCATCGTCGATCCAGAAAATTACGCTTTGCAGTTTTGCGATGTTAATAATCAAAAATATGTTACCGAAAAAAATCGTAATGAAATCAAGAATGGATCCGTGCTACGTTTGCAATACTCACCATCGAAAACAGCAAATGATACACTCGAATCTTTGCGTACTGGGTCCACAATGGAGAAAACTAAATGCTTAAAACAACTTGCCACACTTAGCAAAGATCACACATTTGCCATGGAATTCATAAAAGAGCAGGGTCTAGGTATTTTAATAAACATGATTGAGGACCAGGCACAAAAAGACGATGACATACTCAAATATAGTTTGGGTAGCTTTGTAGAGCTAATGGAGCATGATACCATATCTTGGGAAATATTGCAAAGCTCTTTTGTGCAACGCAACATTTACATTGTATGTAACTTTCAACATTTCTCGAAGGAGTGCACACAAAGTGCTCTCTCGAATTTAGAGAATATCGTACAAAACAGTAGTAAATATGTGCTTGTCGAAAAGGAGGTAACCCTACAAGATTTGTTACATCTGCTACAAGATGCCAACTCGTCGACAATCCAACAAAATTCCATTGCGCTAATCAATGCTTTGTTTATGAAGGCGGATGAAGTGCGCAAGCGACAAATTGCTCACACGATTAGTGCCAAGCCATATCGTTTGGCGTTGATTGGTAATGCTTCGGGGCGTCAAATGGAGATGACACATCAATTGTATGTACTGCAAACGCTCACGCTGGGTTTACTTGAGCAGCGTATGCGCATGAAAATGAATGCACAAGATCAGGATGCACATGAGAAAATCAAGGAGCTGCGACGCATTGCATTCGATGATTATTCGGGTCAAATGGGGTTGGGAGATGAACAGCTGCGACGCGGTGGCGGTGGAGGGTCGGGTGGTGGCAATGTCAACTTTTCGCAATTCTACAAAAAACTAGGTTTCAAATGTGATATAAATCCAGCACAGGATTTTATTGAAACGCCACCAGGTATGTACAATTTTTTGTGAGATTACTCCAATTGCATATTTATAAATCGAAAATTCTGTACTATTTTAGGAGTTTTGGCTTTGGATTGTATGGTCTATTTTGCGCGCACATATACACAACAATATACAAAAATTGTGCATGAGAATTCGTGTCGTGCTGATGAGCATGAATGCCCGTTTGGGCGCACTTCCATCGAATTAGTGAAAGTATTATGCGATATATTACGCATCGGCGAACCGCCAGCTGAACAGTCTGCCGACTTTCAACCCATGTTCTTTACGCATGATCATCCATTTGAAGAATTCTTTTGCATTTGTATCATCACATTGAATCGTACATGGAAGGATATGCGAGCTACGGCTGAAGATTTTCAAAAAGTATTTAGTGTTGTACGCGAGCAAATCACCCGCACACTCAAAGAACGTCCAGAGAATTTGGATGAATTTCGTGCCAAAATTGCGCTTTTAACGTATCAAACGATAACCAATTTACGCCAACAGGAACGCACGTCCAAGGAAGAATGCGATTCCACAGCATCTGCTATTGTCAAGTTGAAAGAGAAAATCTCACCACATATACTGGATTTAATTAAGCAACAACGACTTTCTTATTTGGTAGAAGGTAAGTTAAAATTAATTTAAAAATCAATAACACACCAAATCAGCCTTTTTTATGGGTATTGGATCAAACCAACAGTTTTAAAGAGAATGAGACTTTATTAAAAAAGTAGTTCCTTCGTTTTTTGAAGTTAGCATTCAAGACTTACATAGTTACTAGCTTTCGAAGTTCGAAATTGTAAACTTCGAAGTTTATCTAATTGTTGTATTGAAAAAAAAAAAATTAAAATTGCTAAATGTGGACGTTTCCTGCATTCATCTGTTGTTTGATTGGTGGACATTTTTTATTTAAGAGTGTATGTAAGAAGTGTTATGCAAGCCATGGCCAGATCCGAAAAAAATAAAAAGCTGCATATTTGCCACCAATCAAACAAGAGCGACAAGCTGATTAAATCTTGCCTCTTAAAAATTTTCAAATACACAAATTAGAAAACATAAACCTCGACGGTTGAAGTTTCGAGCTTCAAAAGCCCATTGCTAAGTTTTGGTGGCTAACTTCGAAAACCGATGAATAACGTTTCTACTTATGTTTCAATCTCTTCAAAATACTTGGTTTGGTATAATTCCCAGCCTGGTGCTGTACAGTGTAATACCTAGTTTTTGTTGTATTTAACAAATTTTTAAAGGCACACGCTTTTCGAAATACTCGCGCGGCACCCGCTCCAAAGATAAATTTTGGTATGCGCGTCTATCGCCAAATCACAAAGTTATACATTATGGTGATTGTGATGAGAAAACTGTGCCCACGCTCGAGGAGCTAACCAACAAAATAGCAGTTATCGATATTAAACAGTTACTTGAGGGCAAGGAATGTCCACACATGAAAGAAATGCGTACACGAAAAAATGCTGGAAATTTGGCCTTTTCCATTACACTCGATAGCATGGAGAATACTACATTGGATTTTGTAGCGCCCGATGAAACCACATTCCATTATTGGACAGATGGTATAAATGCCTTGCTGGGTCAAGATATGACAAGCAAACAGAAAAAGGAAGATTTTGATACGTTACTATCAATGGAGATAAAATTGCGTTTACTTGATACCGAAGGTGTTGATATAAGCAAAGATCCCCCGCCAATACCAGAAGATCCAGAAAACTATGATTTCTGTTTCGAAAGCTAGATTCGACCTTGGATTAAAATTTCCAAAAAAAAGTCACTTATGTAGATCCTTATAGTTCTAACGCTGTGGGGGTGTTGTTAGCCTCCTCCATCGTTTCTCGTATCATACATACATATATAAATAAGTCAAACAAATTACTCAACCAAAAAAAAAATACTTTTGATATCGCATTTGAATGTCTGCAATATTTATGCATGTGTAGTATATTTTAATTAAATTTATTATGTAACTCTTGTATTCGTGTCAAAAACAACGATTCAACATTTATGTTTATTTTATTATTAAGCTAAATATTTTGCTAAGCGAAACACAACTATGCATACTTTTTTGTGCATTTCATAAAAATACATACATACAATTTTTAAAAATATTAAATTGTTTAATATTTAATGGATATACTGCAATGAAGTTCAAAGCATGGTATTTTAAATTTCGATTTTTAAGTTAATTTCTTTTTCTTGTACACCTAACAATGAGAGTAAAGTTTTTTCGAATGCATTAGCATTGAAGAATCTCTTATAATGGGGATAATCACTAGAGTTCGGATTATATTAACTATGCACTGCCAATGGCCATTTCGCGAGTAAGGTGTTTCCGGGTCTTATCCACCCTGAAGGCGCTACATTTTTTCTAGCTTATTTCTATGAAAATATAACATAAAAAAATAATGAAATAAAAATCAATAAGTAAATATTTAAAAAAAACGCCCCATTTCAAAGTTTGGCCCTACCTTAAATATGTTTTAAAAAAGCCGTATCTGAAGGAAAACTCAATACATTTTTAGCCCAAAAACACCCTATCACAGCTGGAAAAGTTTTGAATTTTCTTTGAGATAGGGTACTTTCGAGACTCGATCTGGAGGTTTTTGAAATAAATTTGGATATAGGGCATTATTGAAAATGAGCTGTGGTGTTATTCAAAGAAATTCTGTGGTTGAGGGCTTTTAAAAAATATTTTGAAACTGGGTGATCTTCCCCTTAGCCTTCGATATTATACTGCTGAAGATTCCAGATTTTAACTCTACCGTTTTTTTTGTTTGTTGAAACATTATTTCGCACACACCGTACCACATTTCATAAAGTGCTTCAAAAGTCAAAAGCTGCAATGTGCATTTAAATTCAAGCCATAATCAAAAAGCTAACAAATCTTATGATCGCGTCAGCAATATCCTTATTGACGGCGACAATTTAGAAGCCGATTTGACTATCCATTTGCTGGTATTTTACGGCGTCGCGCATTAGCGCGTACCTAAGTTTTCAATCAAATGTTATCCTCCATTAGCAAATCATTTTCATCGCTCCGATCAGGCAGGCAAACAAAGAATTCTAATAAATTTAAAATTGGTCCACGTGAGAATGGATTTTGATAGCGTCCACGTTTGTCACGCAAATATGGATAACGTTTGTAATTAAACATTTCGTTGGTTGTTAAATTCATGCAGGCATGCAATATCTGTAACAATGGAAACAAATTTAAAAAATATGTGAGATCAGATAAGCAGAAGTCACATACCGATGTACAAGTTAATATCCATCCGAGCCCACAAAACACGACTGCTTCCAACAAGCCCAGCACATAGAGCAGCGTAAATCCTTCAATCATCACACAATAGCATGCAAAGTAAATGGTAAATGAACAATTCACCGCTACCGACAGTACAAACAAGAAGAACCACATGCGATTTCGTAACCCAACACAATTGTGTATGAATGGACAATGATGATCGAAATAGGATACGCAACGATTGCAAACGCGACAGTGTTTGGCACGCAACGGACGCAAACAACGGCAGCTATGACAAAGCCGTGTCAATATTACATTACGTTTCTTCAATTTGTCAAAATATGGAATTTGCTTGATGGCACGATAATAGGCATCAGAGCTTAGCGGTATATAACCTGGATCGCGACGATTTGCTATGACCCAACTAATCCACATAACTGCATTCCAGTAGATGAAACAATAGTGAGATCGGCGAAGTATATTCCAGGTAATTGGTATAGCCTTAAAAAATAGAATAAAATTGATTGTTGTATCTAAATAGTTATGCCGTTTTTGAATTTTTCAACTTTGGCTGTGAATATCTTCAGATAACTAAATTTTGAATGGTCAGATAAATGATATGAAGGCTTTTTTTGTAGAGCATTAAATTTTCTATACAATTTTTATATAAGTTTTATTTATTTAATAATACACATCTCTGAGTTTTCGAAATCGGTCAACTTTTGAACTTGAATAACTTTGTAATGGTCCCATTAATGAAAAAAGTGTATGAGACCTTTTTGTAGAGCGTCAATTTCCTACAAATATTCAGGATTATATTGTCTGGACGATCTTTTAGATGTATTAAATTAAAATCCATTTTGTTTTTTTGCCCAACCTAATGCATGTCAGATTGGACCGCAAATTTATTTTCGGAAATTATATTATACGAAATTATTCCGTAAGAACTAACGTTTTTAAATTACTTGCAACCACGGTGCAACGATTCGACCCCATCTAAAGGCAGAATTAAACATTAAGGCCCGTTTTATCGACTGCCTGTTAACGTCGAAATTCACTGTCAATTCGCAATTTATTTTAACAAGAGGATTAGCTGCAAATTTAACTGGCCGACAAATTTATAGTAAGTGTTAAAGTTGACGGCTCCCTAAAACGTTAAAACCGCCCCTTAACAAACTTAAAAGAATGCATATTTTTAGGCGGTCACCCTGGCTATTGCTTTTTATCGCAGTTATTTTAAATTATATTCATATGTACTTAGTTTATTTTTCTTACCCGTATCATATACATTGGATATCCCCATAACAGCACTGAGAAAAGGAAAAGCAGTAACGGTCCCTTGGAATCTCCTGCACCACCAAATAACCAACCCCAAACTTCCGAAACAGACGGTATCCAACGCGATTTTTTCTTCACTTCGTTATATAGCAAACGTACAATATCTTGATGTTGATGAGCTTGTGCCAGCATAATTGGAGTTTTGCCATTCTTATCACGCGGCTCCAAGTCCATATTAGATTTTTCACACAACAATCGTACGCAAGTCATATTACCAGACAGGCAAGCCAAATGCAAAGGTGTCGAGCCAAAATTGTCCGTTTTTTGTAGCTCCACACCCGAATACATTAGCAAACGCATAAGATCTGCATGTCCCTTGTAGGCTGCCCAATGCAATGCTGTGTCGCCATTAATGTCGGTTAAATGATTTAGTGCACCCATGCCAAGTAAGTAGGCTGCCGTTGCTGTCTTGCCATACATGCAGGCGCTCATGAGCGGTGTTAGCCCCTTGAAATCCGCAGCATTCACAGCTACGCCGGCTTGCAATAATACTTGTACGACAGCTGCATGACCTTTGCGGCAGGCCCAATGTATCGGCCGTGGCCCCTGTGTACCCAAACATGGTAAATCAACTGGCGCATTACGCTCAATCAAGTACCGCATCATTTCCACATTACCATTCAACGCTACCCAGTGACCGGGTGTGTAGCCATGTCTATCACGTGCCGACAAGCATTCTATACCGAACTTCTCTACCAAGTTCTCCACATCGCTCACTTCACCATTCTTTATGATATCGAAAATATCATCCAAATGTGCCATGGCACCATCGATACCTTCAAACAATAGAATATTGCTATCGTCGTGCTCATCGATATCATCATTTCTTTGGGAATGGTGTCCAACTCCGCCGCCTCCAACCGAATTCATTCCCATGACGGAACGTCCGCCACGACGTAATGTTGGTGGTGAATGCGGACGCTCTTCAGTGTTGGCGGCGCTGTCCTCTTCGGCTACCATATTACATGAGGTCAGGGGCAACGCCCACACACTGCGGGCGGCCCCTGGACTGGGATGCACTTTACTGTGCTGCGTTCTGATGATATCGCCGCTGGCCACGTTATAAAAATCCGTTCTCTCCACAATCACAGTGCCCGAAGTCGAGGGTGATTGATGGAGCGGATTTTCGAGTAGATGAGAAATTTTGTTTGCTTTCTGCTTTGCACCAAACTCAACTAAACTTGCAAGTTTTTTTTTCAACGGTTATGAAATCCTTTGAGTTTGGGATTAGGTGTCGGTTTACCTTACCGCCGCAGGTTTTTATCAAATAAATTATTAATTTTGATTGTTCAACTTTCACATTCACAAGATAACTGTATTTAAATCCAGTTAACAGTAGCGAAAATTTTGTAAAATAAGCACAAGGATAATCAATAACCGTCTAGTACATTAACATTTCGGTTGTGAATGGTCCTTGACAGTCGATTTTAGGGGTGGTGGAGCACCAACAAATATTTTGTATATTTATGAGCGCGAGTGTAAAAAGCGGAGTGCCGTAGAGTGAATATTTGAAAATGGTACACAAATTTCTATGCATTTAGTATAGAACTTTAATACTGAATACATTAACAGGAAAATTAATCCAAATATTTAACTGGTTTTACGCCAGCAGCAAGCAAGTTTCCGTTTCAGCAGACAGAAGCGCCTCAAAGTATGCAATCGATTTACATTTAAAAAAAAAAGCATAGGGATGGCAAACCATGGATTGTCAACGATAGTTTTCGCTACGCTCACACTGCAACCGACTTTTGTCGTCCGGCAGCAAATACACATCCGCACACATGTGTTTTAAATTAGCTACCCGATTTCACCCGAAAGCAAACAAACTTTGACCGCCCGATAAAATAGAACGTGCTCGAATTTCTCTGATGTCGGCTGAAAAGGTCGCTTGCAGTGTGAGCGTAGCCCAATAGTTGTCATAGGATTAGGTGCGATGTAAAACATTAACGCATTGCCATAGTGTATGTCTGTCAAGGCTTTTTTACAATCCCGGGGCTTCGGGATTTTAAAATTACAGTCCCGAAAGCTCCGAGAGTTTTCGGGATTATCTCTGATACCGAGTAAAAAAGGTCGGAAGAGGTATCAAAAGAAGCGTTTTGACCTCGGTATGCATAATCCGACAGCGAAGCTCGGATTTTTTATTTCTGCCAAGAGATATTTCAACTCGGAATGGTGCTCTGCTTATAAAAACGATGGGTCATGTCCATATTCCGAGACATGACTAAATAGAGCCCCACCAAACTGCTGAGACACGTCCAAACTTTTGCGATATAGCCCACGGGATATCGCTTGATGTGTAGAAAAATAAAACAGGAAGCCCTCGTATGTACATATGTATATCGCATCAATTTCTTATTATAATCGATAGTTTTCAATGCATGTATAGTGTATAGTCCCATCTCCCATCACACCGTGAAAACGTCAAACGAAACGTGGTGTAAAATCTTGATTTTTTGGATATAACATTTTAAAGAGGCATGTTTAAAGTAAATTAAGTTATATAAAACGCAGCTATTGTGGATTTATGAATTGCTCGAGTTATGTATAAAGTTTGGACAGTGAAGGGCACAACAAAATCACTTTTACTAAATTCCAGTATTAGACTCCAGTGCCAAAACCAACAACGTCATCTCGCCGTGGTTGCTAAACAAAAAACACAACCAACGAACATTAATGTTGGCGATAAAATAAGAAAGTTGCTGGGAGTAGAACATATCATAGTTGCTGCAAAAGAGGAGTACACCAGCACATTTCTCAGAACCGCTGCTCGTCAAGATACTTTCAGCCGGCGCTACGCAACATTGGTCGGTGTCTAGAAGTAACCAGCCATTTACTATGTTCCACTCCCATTAAAGTTATCTAAACTTTGGCGCATGCAGACAACGGGAAATTGCTTTAGCACGATTGATTCTTGAAAATGTTTTTAACATGGGCTGCGTTTCTTTTTTTTTTTTTTTACTTAATTAGATATCATAAATGAAAAAGCCTTTTTGCATGATTCATACAGTTTTGGAGCACGTATATAAGCATATATATTTATGTATGAAGCTCCAGTGCTTAGCGCTGCTTGCTGCATCGTCATCAGAGCGTCGTGGCAGAAAAAGAAACAAAATTTGGTTTCATATCTTGTTTTACACAGCATTTCATTTCGTAAAGTGACCCAACAGTTATTGCATCAGTCATTGAATTTGGAGGAACAATTGTAAAAAGTAGTTAAAGTTGTATGAGATAGCACCGAGTAATAGTGAATGGAAATAAAAAAAAAGAAAAAAATACGAAAAATCTACACTCTGCTGAGCAGAGCTGCTTATATTGATTTTTGCATCTAAAAAGAATTACATATCATCATGATATCCGTAGTTACAACAATCATACATATGTATTTTTTTTAATTACAATTATTGCAATCATTGGGGGTTTACGTTCTGATTACTCCTTCGTCTTGTTCATGTTCCACACTTAAAATTAGACGTTTGGTAAATACTTCAATAATCCTTCTTTCCTTTTCAGGCTGCTAAAATGAAGAAGGAGAAGCAAAAGAACGCACCTGCTGAAGTTGGAAGAAAAGGTAAGCTTTAATAAGTTAAAAAGTAACTTAAAAGGAACTAGCTGGCCATTCAGGCAATACAAGAAACTTGCCGTGTAGGCTATATAGGTCGTTTAGCATTACCCAGGGTGCACCAACACAAACAAAAATAAAGTTATTTAAATATTAATACTAATAATCCAAATTTTTTTTTTTTAAATAAGTTGCACGAATTTTCGGGCTCTAGAACCATATCATATCATGTCCGTTTTTTATATAAGACTAACTATCACGTTTTGTTTAAATTTCAGAGTTAAACCCATGGCCAGCATACATTGAGGAGCGTAATGCGCTTTGGGAAAAGTTGAAAGCTGAACGTGAAGCTGAATTAGCCGCTAAGCCCCGTACACCCATTAAAGTAACTCTACCCGATGGCAAGCAAGTGGATGCCACCTCATGGGAGACCACTCCTTACGACGTCGCGAAGGGAATTAGCCAAGGTTTGGCCGATAATACTGTCATCGCTAAAGTTAATGGTGTTGTCTGGGATTTGGATCGTGTACTTGAAGAAGATTGCAACTTGCAGCTTTTGAAATTTGATGACACTGAAGCGCAGGCTGTGTTCTGGCATAGCTCAGCTCATATCATGGGCGAAGCTATGGAACGTATATATGGTGGACATTTGTGTTATGGGCCGCCAATTGATAATGGTTTTTACTACGATATGCATTTAGAGGGAGAAGGTGTAAGTGCATAGATGATAATAAAAAATGTTTTTTTTTTATATAATTTAAAATGTTTTAATCCTTTCTAGATTTCTACTAATGACTACCCTAATATGGAAGGTCTGGTTAAGCAGATTGTAAAAGAGAAGCAACCTTTTGAACGTTTAGAATTGAAAAAATCTGATTTGTTGGAAATGTTCAAGTACAATGAATTCAAGGTGCGCATTTTAAATGAGAAAGTTAACACTGAAACCACCACTGTTTACAAATGTGGCTCACTAATTGATCTGTGTCGTGGTCCCCACGTACGTCACACCGGCAAAGTTAAGGCACTCAAAATTACTAAAAACTCGTCAACCTACTGGGAAGGTAAAGCCGATGCTGAAACACTACAAAGAGTTTATGGTATCTCTTTTCCCGATCCAAAACAACTTAAGGAATGGGAGAAACTACAAGAAGAGGCAGCAAAACGTGATCATCGTAAAATTGGCAGAGAGCAAGAGTTGTTCTTCTTTCATGAATTGTCACCAGGCTCATGTTTCTTCCAACCACGTGGCGCACACATTTATAATACTTTAATGACATTCATCAAATCCGAATATAGAAAGCGTGGTTTTCAGGAGGTAATTACACCAAATGTATACAATTCCAAACTATGGATGACTTCTGGCCATTGGCAACATTATGCTGAAAATATGTTCTCATTCGAAGTGGAGAAGGAGAAGTTTGCGCTGAAACCTATGAATTGTCCAGGGCATTGGTAAGTCAAAATATTAAAAATCTATTAACATTAGGTTTGTAATGTTTACTCTATTAACTATCACGTATATTCACTAGTCTCATTTTCGATAACCGTAATCGTTCATGGCGTGAGCTACCCTTACGTTTAGCTGATTTTGGCGTATTACATCGCAATGAACTTTCGGGTGCGCTAACTGGTCTAACGCGTGTGCGCCGCTTCCAACAAGATGATGCGCATATTTTCTGCGCTCCTGAACAAATTAAAAACGAAATGAAAGGATGTTTAGATTTTTTGCGTCATGTGTATACCATTTTTGGTTTTTCGTTTAACCTTGTACTCTCGACACGTCCTGAAAAATACCTTGGTGAATTGGCACAATGGAATACTGCTGAAAAAGCACTTGCCGAATCTTTAGACGAATTCGGTTTGCCCTGGAAAGAGAATCCTGGTGATGGTGCTTTCTATGGTCCAAAAATTGATATCACCATTATGGATGCACTCAAACGATCACATCAATGCGCTACTATACAATTAGATTTCCAGCTGCCAGAACGTTTTAATTTAAATTACATTGCCGATGATGGTGAAAAGAAACGGCCCGTAATCATACACCGTGCTATACTCGGTTCAGTTGAACGTATGATTGCCATTCTTACAGAGAGTTATGCTGGCAAGTGGCCATTCTGGTTGTCACCACGTCAAGTAATGCTTGTGCCTGTTGGTCCACAGTATGATGAATATGCAGATTCTGTACGTACAAAATTGCATGAAGCTGGATTTATGGCAGAAGCTGATACCGATCATGGCGACACCTTGAATAAAAAGATACGTAATGCTCAACTGGCTCAATTTAATTTCATTCTGGTGGTGGGCGAGAAGGAGCGTTCCTCGGATACAGTTAATGTACGTACGCGTGACAATAAAGTGCATGGTGAAGTATCAATAGCCGATTTGATTACAAAACTAAATAAAATGCGTGATGAATTTATTACAAGTGAAGATCATTTTTAAATTCGAATTGGCAAACTATTGTAAGAGGCGCGCGGTTATTTATTTTCATTTTTTTCTTTAAAATATAGAGGCACACAAAAAAAAACGAACAAATGCTTTGAAAGTGTTTGCTTAAGTAGTGCATATCTAAAAGCTTAAATATGAATGTTAAACCATAATATCTCATTAAACTATTTCATATTCAATAAAGTATGGCAATTGTGTCCTAAATAATTTGTTTTAATTCGTAAGAGGTTACGATTTCTAGACGAACACAAGCGAGAATTTCGAGACTTGAAAAATAGAGAGATCGAGTGCTCGCTTCAGTATCGCGACTCTCACAAACGTCAGTCCCAAAGCCAGCAAATATTCCACTTTTATTTGATGACTAAGTGAAAGACCACATTTAAAAATTTTTTGAAAAACGCTGGCGCACTGTAGGGCAGTTTGCAAAAAGCTGGCTCATTATGAAATTTCTCAGTAATTCGATTTTTAAAAAATTCCCTATCTAAAATAACTCCTTATATCAAAACTTGGTCAAAAACAGCCTACGAGAAAAATTCTGAAATAAGGCGTTTTTGAAAAATATTTTAAAATAGCGTGATATTCCATCTATCCGTCGATTATAATGTATAATCCAAAACCAAAAATATTTAAGGCATTTAATTTTTTGTCATTGGTTATTTCAAAAACTTTATTGCAAATATTCATGTATGTATGTAGGTTGTTTAAAAATATTTTCACGTAGCAAGTGCAATATCCCACCGATCGTTCAAATGCCATAACTTAATGTTAAATTTACATATTTATAAATTAGTTTCTAAGTATTAGTTTTTTTTATAATTTGTTTTTTACGCGTTCATTTCATGAAAATGTTTGCAAAATTCCTACATATTAGATGGGGCGAGTTTTTTCCCCAGTTTAATACATAGGTGGGTCTTTCCATGTCAAGTCGCCAGCTGGAATTGACTCTTCCGATTTTAATGAATTTCGTTGAGGAGTTTCCTATAATCAAATAAATAAAGTTCTGCAACAATTTTTTTTTATATATTTAAAATTTTAAACAATTTTCTTCAAAAGTTATGCAAGTTAATATTTTTCAATTTTTTTCCATTTCTTCGTATTTTGTAAAGTTTAAGAGATACTACAAAAAAAGTTTGATTTTTTTTTTTTCTAATTTCAAAATTTTTTAAATATAACCCCACAGAAATGCATTCAAATCAGAATCGATCGATTTCAACCATCTGACGATGTGACATATAGTAAGTGTAAGTGTTTTTTGTTTTAATTTGCATGGAAAAAATGTTTTGAGTGCACACGAAAACACTGATTTTGAAGCAATATTTAAATTTGTTTATAAAATGCGTGCCGTTCATAAGATTTTTTCTACGTTTCATGCGCATTTCTAATTAATCGCGAATGTTTTTTGCTATTCATTATAAATATTAATAATTTAGTACATATTTAGAAGTGGTATGATACTGCGTTTTTTTATTATTAACTACTTTACTATTTATGTTTAAGTGTGTGACATATTTCCTTTTAGTTTAATCTGCATGAACACAACAGCACAGTGGTAGCCGGTGAGCATTTTGCTTTACGTTACGCTTTGTCCATCTGTATATTTCGACACATTTTTTTTTTTAATTTGCATACTCTTTCGAACCCTTTTATTGTGTGTGTTATCTGCTATAGATTGCACCACACTTTGAATAAAAATTATTAGAAACATAAAACTTCTCATTGACTTTTGAATTTTGGTGCTATTTTTCTAACCGCCACTGTATGTACATGCACATAGCTGATAAGCAGTAAAAATTGTGAAGTATAAGATAAAAATGTTTAGCGGGCATACATTTTAAGATAACTCTGAAAGTTTTATTAACCCTTAACTGGCAAAACCCAAGACAGGTAGTACTGGCGCATATCAACGGCTGAGTGGATAGTCACCCTATTTCAAAATAATTTTTCAAATACGCCCTATCACGGAATTTTTTTGAAGAACGCTCCAGTTTTTTTTTTAATGAAAGTATAACATTTAAATTTTTTTCAAAAAAAAGGGTATTTATCTACCACTTATATTTTGGAAAGTTCATTTAATTAAGAAAAAGTCTAAAATGTGAAATACGCCACATTTGCAGGTCATTTTAGAGGCCAAAAGATCTTCATTATTGGAAGGAAACATTTTCTTCCTTAAACCACTTCTCGTCCTTTGAAGCGATCAAGGTAAACAAGTTTTTTATCTATGTATGTATGTATGTGTTTGAAGTTTCTTTTCTTAAAGCTTTTATGAAAATTTTGCTTTCGTTAATAAGGGAATATTTTCTTTGACGATTATGTCCCAATAAATGATGAAGATTTCAATGTTAGCACTTTTTTGTTAAATTATTTCTACAGTTGGCGTTGCGAAAATATTTACCTAATTTGCTGACTATTTCTGAAAAGCAGAGCAGGGCACAAATCATTGAAGATTTTTAAATTTTTTTTGCAAGATTTAGGCTTACGGGACTATTTTTGAAATATTCTCAGCAAAGGCCTGCTATAAAAAAAAAATTCTGATAGGGCGTTGTTCAAACAAAGTAAAATTAGATGTTTTTGAAAAAGATTTGAAAATAGTTGTATGGTCCAGTCAGACGACGATATGTAATCACCATCATAAGTGCCAACCTCTGTTGCAAAACACTTGAGTACATGATCTATTGATCAACTTGGAATTGTTTTTAGCAAATTTTATTGTGATACTCCTTAGTTTGAGCCGACATTTATGCATACGTATCGTCGCTCCTAACGAAGACTAGCACGATTCAGTTAGCGCGGAAGACAAACACGCTTCAGTTCTATACGAACTATGCTAGTTTTCCACACAGAGAACGAACCGTGCTAGTCTTCGTTAGGAGCGACAATATGTACCTACTTGATTCTATAATACCGATCAACATGTAACACCTGTGTAACGAACAGGTCAAAATGATTCATAGATAAGTAAATATGCAAAACTGAAATTTCCTTACGAGCAAAGCAACAGTTCTTCTTAAAGTAGTATCTAGGTGTATGCAATGTCCTTCTAGATAAGACCATTTTGCTAAAATCAACGTCAGCATTCATTTAAATATCTGAACATATTTAAAATATAACCACCTGTATTTTTAAATAATGTTACGACTATGAACATGTTTTCCGTACAAAGCACAACAACTTTCAAAATAATTAAAAGGTTGTAGATATAAAAATTAAAATTGTATCAATTAATACTTAAAAAGTTGCAAGCTTGTTTCCGTTTCGTTCGGTATCGATTATCGTGGAATGGGCCAATTATAAAAAATGTAATTGAATCTTATTTCCTAAATTGAATGTGGATTGTTATTTATACAATCATAATAAAACAAATCAAAAAAAAACGTCATCTGTTACGCCATAAAGCTATCCCCAAAGGACATTACTGATGATTCGATAATGCTAGTACAAATCTGATGGCCCTTTCGTTTCGCCCTTATAAACATTTAGCTGCACGATCATGATGGTCAGATGAACCACCATATGATGGTCAGCTGTCTTGTAGGGATGTTTACAAAGTGTTGCCTATGTTATTTAATGAAAGTATGAATATGTTTGTTATTTTCATGTTTCATTCCCAATGACACCAACTACCAGTCGTGCAAAAGTAACATAAGCATGCGTAAAAGCTTTATCATAAATATTTACTTTTTACTTTAAACATTCAGTTCAAGATTTTTTCTAATGTTTCTCCGTATTAAATGCTTCTAGTATGCGCCTACAATTTATCGCAATGTTCAATTGATTCTTCAGTATTAGGGTATTTTGTTTTATTTAGGTTTTTATAAATAAACTTAATTATAAACTTCTCTGTTATCCTCATTAAGCTTTCTTATACTTGTCTATATAATCTTCGTCAATTATCCATACTGTAATGTTATCAATTAGCGCATTCGCATGCTCTGTTATCAGTTAATGTTTTATTTTACTTTTAATTTGTTTCACTAATATTCGTTACATCTTCAGCAGGCACATCCACCTTCGGGGTCCTTTGATTCGTTAGGTGAATCCTTTAGCACAACCTCTTGCATATCTTCCGACGGTTTATTTTCTGTTGAATCCATTCCGGGTAACGCTGCCGCGACACGTCTGAAAAGTTGCTTGACATTGTAACCAGCCTTCGCACTTGTCTCGATGAACATCACGTTCAGTTCCTTCGCTTTGCGCTCCCCTTCCTCAGTAGACACTTGTCGCTTGTCTGATAGATCTGTCTTATTGCCTACTAACATAATGATGACGTCACTACCTCGTTCCGTACGTACATCATCAATCCATTTCGATGTTTGATGGAAAGAATTTGTATTTGTTATATCATATACAACAACCGCTACAGTAGAATCACGTATGTATGATGGAATGAGTGATCGAAAACGCTCCTGACCGGCTGTATCCCATAGCTGTAGCCGAACGGTTCGATCCTCAAGGTACATGGTTTTGGAAAGAAAATCAATACCAATTGTCGCTTGATACGTGTTGTCAAAGCTGTCATACATGAAACGTGTGATTAGCGAAGTCTTACCGACGCTTTGTTCACCGAGAAACACCAGTTTAAATTTGCGTAAAGGATTGCCGAATTCGCCGGACGACATGATTAAAGTAGATTTATCGTGTTTTGTTAAATTCTTCTTAGTTTGTATTTACTATAGCCTCCTGAGTGCCTTCAATAACCTTTGGCTAGAAACAATTCGTTTTTAAGCCTCTTACTCCGACTGTAGCTTCTCCTTTTCTACTCACAATTGCCTACGTCTACGTTGGCGTTTTCTTTTTTCTTTGCTGACCTCTTTGCTTGGGCTGGGTTTCTTTTATTTATCGCTATTAGAGAACTTCAAATATCCGTTGTAATTTATTTCGCTGAAATATGCTGCAGAAAAGGGTTTCGGTGTTGTTTTAACATTGATTTCTCTAAACTTTGAATTCAATAATTAATTTTTTAAGC
Organism: Campiglossa producta; assembly: GCA_964058755.1. Classification (NCBI taxonomy): domain Eukaryota; kingdom Metazoa; phylum Arthropoda; class Insecta; order Diptera; family Tephritidae; genus Campiglossa; species Campiglossa producta. Next base: position 2,295,733 of record CAXKVI010000003.1, on the reverse strand, counting down.
AATCTTCAGGTATACTTTTTATATCGCTTTTCCATTAGTCACCCCGTCAGCAAATCAGCTTATTTGATGTTTTCTACCTTACCGACGTGTCGGGTGTGCAAAATGTCAAAGATGTGCAGTGATGCTAATACTTTACAATGAAATGAGGCCTTTGATGGGATCGGGAGCTTACGTTCCGTTCAGTTGCGTTATGCCTAGAATACATGTGCAGCGATTTGGCTTGTAGCGCTAGAGCAGACACATGTATCCCTGCATGGTATGCAGTAGCTGCACGATGTATTCAAATCAAAATTCTACGCACCTCGCCAGTATTGCGTATCAAAAAACCCAACAACCACGAACAAGCCAAAAACAAAATACCAAAAAAACAAATATTTTATTTCGTGATTTGCATTTATTTTGTATTTTTGAATGAAAAAATTTAAAAAAAATGTAATTTTGATTTCAAGTTGAGTGTTTGAAACAAATTTCGGTACCACTTTAGAAGACGGTTCAATGGTTAAGGGTGGTCCAAAATGTCCAGACGCGTCTTGACTCCAGGATCAATAATCCGTAAGCGGAAAATAAAAATTGTATTTCCCGGAAGAGATATTTGCATTCAAAGTTGCAAGTTTTCATGTGGTTGTTGTAATGCCCCTAAAATTATGCCATAGAATGCGTACCGTGGCACGTTGCCACGGTTCAGGCAACCACCTGGACTTGGGATGGCGTGTAGCCCAGGGTTATTTTTTATAAGCGCGGCCGAAGGCCACCAACTCTGAAAGGTGTTCTGCACATAAAAAGTATGGATTACACCCCCGGTTTTGGACGGATTTTTGGTAATTTTTTTGTTTTTTTGCCAATAACTTCTCACAGATATAATATTTTTAATTTCCGCTTTCGAATTATTGATCCTGGAGTCAAGACGCGTCTTTTGATACCAACATCGATAATTTTGGACCACCTTTAACCATTGAACCGTCTTCTAAAATGGTACCCAAATTTCAGCTTATTTATGTGTGATTTACGTGAGTTTTGAAAATTTTGTTAAAGTGTCAATGCATGGAACTGTCAGTCAAATTTGGCTGCACGTGTGTTTACAAATCGTTCAAGTAGCAGTAAAACCAGGAGCGCTGCAGGCCAAATCGCTGCACATGTATTCCGGGCATAACAGCCAGTTCAATTGCCCTTTATTTTAACATGAGAATGAACTGGCAGACAAAATTTATAGAGCGTGTTAAATTAACGACTAGTCGAGAAATCTTTCGTATTGCTTATTTGAATTAAAGGTAAAATATAAATATTGAAAATTTAAAACAAAAATTAATTTATAAATTTTCCTAAAAGTTTGTAAACGGCAAAAATTGTTTTCAATTGGGTAAAAATATTTTTTCTGTTTGACATTATACCCTGGTTCCGATTGAGAGCAACGTTAAATTCAAGCACACTTTGTTGAATACATTCTGGGTAAGCTGTTCAAAACGCTCTCCTAAAATCCTCTAAAAAATAACTTTTTTTTTGTTTTTTTTTTTTTTGTGTTTTCAAACATTTAAAAAAAATGTCATTAATACATTAGATAAATATTGTAATTCTCGAGTCGAGAAAGATACTAAAGAATTATACTAGAAAACGACTCGAGAATGACTACAGAAATAATAACAAATCAATTCACATTAAAATCCCATTAGAGAATAAAATTGGAGCTCGATTGTAGGACTGTGATTTTGTCGATATGAGAATTATGTCCCATTTTGTTTGAGGACACCTAGGTTCTCAAGTGTTCCTCGAGTCGTCTTCTAACATTAGAGACTAGAGAATGGGGCTAGTTATCTAATCTACCTCACTAAAGCAGGCTTTCTCACAAAATAAAGACATTTCATGGCTAATGTCACATTTTTGTTTTAATTTTTCCCAAATGAATCCCCTGTTTGAGTTTTTAATTTATCAGTATATCAGATTCACCAAAAGTTGTTATCTAAACGACCACTCGCACTTCTAGAATATATGTATACTTTAACGTCCAGATAAATTAGTTTATATACAAAAATAATTTTTATTTCTTTTTATCTGTTGATATGAATCGGCAGGTAAACAAATGGTGAAAGCTCAGTTATCTTACTAATAAGGGAAGCTTTATTTCTTAGAATTACTCATATCTGTGAAATTTTGGACAACACATTTTATTTCAGTTTTTACAATTTTTCAGGAGAACGAAAAAACTGTTTTACATATGATTGATTTTGTACCAAAAAATTTAATTATGTTTATTTTTCCGGTACCATAACTTTTGAACTAAAGGTCATAGAAACGCGCTAGTAGGACACAATTATGCATAGGAAAGAAGAAAATCCTATGCAATCAATGTCTAAAAAATGTCCTATCTCGAGATAATTTGTTTTGTCAAATCTCCACAGATATGTAGGCTTGATAAGATAGTACCTTATATCAGTAAAATATATCAGTTAAATATATTAATATGACTTAAATTTTATACATATGTATGTTAGACCGTTGAACTATTTTTGAAAGACGGTTTTAAAGAAAATTAGCTGCTTTCATAAAAGCTGGTTAACGCTAGCCGGGTATTGCTTTGACAGCTAAACAACTATTTACGTCAATTGCATCCTCATTATTGTTAACTGGATATTGTGCAAACGATCCTTAGGGTGAGCGGTTAGCTGTGCATTTAACATCGGTTAACTGGACATTATGAAAGTGACTGTTGGGCCGCTTTCAAAACCTCCGGTTGTAGTTTCTACTAGGGGTTGATAAATACCGCTCTTTTGTTTTTTTTTTTTTCATATGCTCTAATGCATGAAATTATGTATGTACGAGTATTATATACAAACTTAAATTTCTTCGCAATGGGCAATAGGTAATCATTAACTCGCCGTTCTTAACTGATTAAAAATTCTTATAAGTAAGCTTTTAATATTAGTTAACGTGCGTTTTCATATAAATAAACAATAGCATTTCCTAAAACAAATATTGCCAATTAAACGTTAGACTAAGTATTATTATGTTTCGCTGTTTGGGAATTGTAATAGTTTCTCTTTTTTGGCAAAATGTTCTCGGTTTGCATTCGATGGAAGCAATGCCTCATGGGCGACTTATTGGAGGTACACAGGCAGCTTTAAATGTAGCGCCGTATATTGTTTCGCTTCAACAAGGAGGTGTGCATTACTGTGCTGGCAGCATTCTAAACGAAAATTGGGTGGTAACGGCCGCTCATTGCCTTGCATCAAAGACACAGGTGTTAGGCAGTACTCTGGTCGCAGGCAGTAACAATATTAGGGTTACAGAGAGTACGGCCCAAAAGCGGCAGATAAATAAGTATGTAGTACACGATCTTTACACCGGTGGAACGGCGCCCTACGATATTGGTCTCGTTTATACGTCTACAGCTTTTCAGTGGACAACTGCTGTAAAGCCTATCAAATTGCCAAAATCTGGAGTAGCACCAACTGGCAAGGCAGATTTATATGGTTGGGGTTCGACTTCGACTACAAGTGTACCATCATATCCTACCATGTTACAAGTGGACAAGAACTTACCTATTATAAGCGAATCACAGTGTTCTAATGCTTTGGGATCTAAGGGCGTGGATGTGCATTCGACAAATATATGTACTGGGCCGCTCACTGGAGGACTTGGTATTTGTACATCTGACTCTGGCGGCCCATTAGTTCAAATAGAAAATGAAAAAGCTGTTCTAATTGGTATTGTCTCGTGGGGTAAGATTCCATGTGGTCAAGTTAATTCACCATCTGTGTATGTACAGGTATCAGACTTTGATTCGTGGATTTCTAAGAAACTATCATAATCAAACAGTTTAGCTTAAAATATATTAATAAAGGCCGATAATGTACTATACATCGTAGAAATATATTCTATAATTTTTTATGAAAAATTAACTATTAGTTGAGCTGGTTAATATTAATGTATCATCCCTATTTAAAAAACGTTATATCTCAGATTTTTTTTCATTAAAGTTTGTTTTAGAAGCGGTCAGAGTACTTTTGTGGAATTGTGTACATTTTTCTTGGGGTAGGGCGATTTTGTATAATGGTTTGAAATAGGGCGTTATTGAAAGAAAGTTTTAAATAAGGCGTTGTGCAAAAGAATTCTGAGATAGGGTGTCAGTTACATAAAACTTTATTTTGGCTTTACCTCAAACTTTGACTTTGACAGAAAAGTTCAGTATACGTATTTAAACCAAGCATGGCAAATTGGAGACCTCAAAGTTGAAGCAAGGTTAAAATTTGGCAAACTCTCAAATTTTGTTTGCTTTGCTTGCTTTGACAATCAAATGTTGATGAATTTGCTTTAATTAAAGAATAAAAAGTTGGAGGAAATAATAATTAATTAATTTTTTCTCTATTAAATTAATAAATTAACCAAAACACTCTGAATGCAAAGAAATAAATAACGAAAACAAATGTATAAAAGAGAAGCGTCAAGGCGTTCATTGTAGTATACCTCTGAAGTTGGACGCAAAGTTTTGAGGTAGCAAATGTCAGGCGAGGTTAACAAAGCTTTATGTATTCGACCCTTAACACTTAAAATTCTGTAAGAAAACTAAAGCTTTCGGCAGAATCAATACGTCATGTACGTGACGTACGTCGTGACAAAACGTACGTGCCGTACAGGGGTGGCACATAGCGATTGACTTACGTCATGTTGAAATACACAGATATGTCAACAAAATAATTAGTGCAAAACGAAAATTATTAAAAAAAACATAACAAATGCAAAATTTCGGTTAAAAACATGGAAAATATTAAAAAATTACTTTGGTTAAATTTGTTTTTTTCACAATTTTCACAAACGCGTTGTCAAATTGGCTGTAAAATTGATTTTGACATTTGTCACGCAGCTGCCGTTCCGTCAAAATAGAAAATTGGCAAAGGATGCCGGATCCGTTGACTGATACTTTGTCAATCTAGCGTTTTGCATGCAAAATACACACATCCTACTCGGCTGTCAGTTTCTTCCTTTTCCGGCAAGTACGTGACGGACTGATTCTGCCGAAAGCTTAACACTTTCATTTTGTATCTGACGCCTTTAGACAAATGAAACGAAAGTCTGTGATAATGGATATGTTGATGGGCAAACCCAGCAAACCAACTTCGGAGCGCTCTTATATCTGAGCTTTAGAATGAACGTTTTTGAGAGTTATTCTGAGCATGCGCATAAATATGATCTTTATATAAGTTTTTATGAGTGTGCGAATATAAAATACTTCTAAATTTTGGACTTAGGCTCTTTTGACCATTAGTTTTGAAGTGCAAATAAAAGATTTTATTCCACTTTTCCAACCCAACGTTTCGCTAGACTTCCTAGCATCATCAGGGGTGATCTATTTATTTAAAAAGCAACAATAAAAACAACAATGGAAACAATAATAAAAACCATATGAAACACTTATCAACAAATTTACGTATATACGTGTAAACATTAAGGGCTATTTGCATAAAAGCCGATAACGCCTAATCGGTGATTAACTTGACAGCTAACCATACAAAATACGGCAATTAAACGCCGGTTAGTCGTTATCGGCTTTTATACAAGCGGCCCTTAAACGGGCTACCCATCTGCCAGGAAATACCTCAAGAAAAAATCGAGCATATATTTCTTGTGCCTGGTCAAGAAATTTTGACGTTTATCAAACTTTCCATTTTTTGCAAATTACTCTTATAAAAATGTATAAAACATTTTTAGTGAAATATTTACTCACCTTTGCCGTGAATATGCACGTTTACCTCAAGAAATATATACGAGCATATTTATTTCTTGAGGTAAAGCGGCATTGCCAAGCATAGAAAATTGTAGTATTTTTTCTTATGAGCTGAGTATTGGCTCAAGAAAATCTGACGTGTGAAAACAGTTCTTGACCATTTCTCGAGCGTTTTTTTATATGAAGTTTGACATTTCTTGGCAGGTGAGTAGCCCGCTCAAGAATCTAAAACTTAAAGAATAGTACCATCATTACTTGGTATCATCGTCATACTAAATTATAGCTATAAACATAAAAAAAATACTTCTTCTACTTCGTTATTTATCAAGTATGTTAGGATTTTATTTTTATTTGAAATAAATTATCGGCGGTTGAGGCGAAAACGAAGTGACAAAGGCAAACAATAGGTAAATTGCATTCGTTATTGATATAAAAGGGGCTCTGTAAGCAAAAAAGTGAGTTTAGTTAACAAATTCACTATTATTTTTTTTAATTATTTTTTATAAAAAGATGTCAAAAAACAGTAGCCGCATAATTTCCTGAAACGAAATAAAATGAAATGAAATAAAAACTAGTACTAGTACACTGGGTAAAAATAAAAAAGATAAAATAAAATAATAATAAAATAAAATAAATTATAAAATAATATAAAAATGTAATTACAATAAAACAAAGTTAAAAAATATAATAAAAAAAAAAAAATAAAATGTAAAAGAAACTAAAAAAAAAATTAAAACAAAATATGTAACATAAAACAAAGTGAAATGAAAAAAACCAAATAAATTAATTTAAAATAAAGTCAAATAAAAAAAAAAATAATTAACAATAAAAATAAAGTAAAGTAAAAACCAAATAAAATAGTATAAAACAAAACGAATTAAACAAAAAAATATATTTTAAAATAATACAGTACATCAAAATAAATTAAAATAAACTAATGTAAAGAAAATAAAAATAAAATAAATTTGAACAAAATAAAAAATTATTTTAAATCAAAAAAATTAAAAGAAATACAATTAAACAAAAATAGATCAAAGAAAAAAATCATTGCACTAAACGATAACGATAGTAATAAAAAATGTTTCTATGTACTCCTTATGGCAGTGGCACTACTCCTTCATAGTGATTTTTTTGGTTAATGTTTTGCTTGATAACTCTTATTTGCGGTCCCTGCAAAATACCACAGCAAATTTCGGTATGTGTTTCCTATAGCGGTCAACTGCTAATAAATTAGCTAAAATACTGGGGGAGGGCTCAAAATCCTGGTTTTGGCCTCAGGATCACGAATCCGGAAGCGATTTTTAAATTTTTTGTTTCAGTGAAAAGTTAAGGTAAAAATACCGAAAAATTACCCGGGTCTGTTCCGAATTTGTGGGCGGGATCCATGGTATTTGTGTACCGAAATGACTGTCAATTCGTTTATGAGTTGTAAATTTATATCATAAAATAAAGGAAACCTAAAAAATTTCATGAAAACATTAGTCGCATGTATCATACCCTAATGCATTTCAAGTGCCGTCAACGCTGGATGTTACGTTTTTACGTTTTTTTATTAATATTTAGGTTTCTGGCAGCACTAAATGGAGATACTGGCTTATCGACATAGATTGGTTGAACTTTTCAATTGACAAGTAGAAATTTTACATTTGCATTCTTTGTGTTTTCTGCTGGTAGAATAAAACTTTAGATTTGCAATTTTTCTACCATTATTATCACTTAGAAAGAAACTAATTTATAAACCAAACTGTTACCAACAAATTTGTATACATTTAATAAAATATGGCTGATGAACAGAGCATAGTGGAAGCCCAGAAACATTTCGCTGATGTGGACATAAATAACGGAAGTGCCTCCGGTGCTGAAGACGACGAGGAAGAGGAAGTACCAGCGCCTGGATCGATCGACAATGACTTATTTGCGGTAACGCCAACAAGTGAAATACATGTAAGATAATAGTTATTAGTTACTAAGACTTGAAATAGGCAGTATGCATGCTGGATAGTTTCCTTTGTAGGTACTTTGCATGAAGTAAATATATGTAATGTAAAATAATGGGCGGTGTCCATGTTGTCATTTATTATTTAAACGCATATGATTGTTTATCGCTTCGAAGTTTGTATGTTTGTTGCACACGACAATACCATATTGCTCTGATATCCAAAGTTGGAAATCGTTATTTGTGCTGAGTCGTGAAGCAGGCCGTCTTATCATCAAATGCATGCTCGTACATACATACACATATACTAATGAAATATAATTGAAAGTAATAAGCCCAAGTTAATCAAAAAAGCCAACATTCCGCATGGATACCTTACAATTAATTACAATTAAAGTACTTAGTATATTAAGGTTTCCAAAAACCTCGATTACTTGTTGTTGGTGTACCTTTGGTTTTTATTCAATTTCTTTTTTTTTTAATTGGGACGGTATCTATCCCTATAGCGTCGCATTTCATCAAGTAATCTAGAAGATGTGCTTACCGACAATGGGGACTACTACATCGAAGTCATGGTCGCAGAGCCACAAAAAGTAGGCGATGGAATGGGCTCGTATCTAACATACAAGTACATATAATATATTTGCAAATTTGGAATATTTTTTCCTAAAACTATCTAATTTTGCAGAGTTACAACGAAAACAAACATTCCAAAATTCAAGCGGTCTGAGTTCAGTACACTGAGACGATTCAGCGACTTTTTGGGAATACATGATGTGCTATCATCAAAATATATAAGACATGGTAGAATCATTCCACCCGCACCATCTAAAAATATTATAGGTAAGTAGCTGATTAAGCACCAAAAGTTTTCATTTCCGTCAAATTTTTATTTTCTATTTAAATGTCACTCCCCATAAAAACATTGCATCGCCGCGTAAGAAGTAAACTTCAAACCTACCCACCAAAATATTAAAACAAAAACGTCTCTGATTCCTTAATTTAATTTTTTTTATAGGTAGTACCAAAGTGAAAATGAGTCCACAACAAACCGAACCCGGTACACCGAGAAACTCTGAGTGGGTTGAAACACGTCGAGCGGCTTTGCAACGTTATGTAAATCGTACTGCCCAGCATCCAGTGCTACGCGTTGATGTAGATTTTATTAATTTCTTAGAAAGTGATCAAGTAAGTCCCCTTTTTTAAATGTTTAGTTTGTTATACAATATTAATGCATATTTTTTGTATTTCTCCTAGGAACTTCCACGCGCTGTTAATACAGCTACATTGAGTGGGGCTGGAGTAATGCGCCTGTTCAACAAAGTTGGCGAAACTGTAAATAAAATCACCTATAAAATGGATGAAAGTGATCCAGTAAGTACAGAATCAATGGAAATTTTTAGCAAATTCGTTTAAAACGCTGGGAGTAAAAAGTAATTTTTAGTAGGTCCAAAATCGTTTATTTTGGCAAAGAAAAAAAGGATTCGTGCACTTTTAATACCTCAACTCTTTTAAATATTTTTTTATCAAACATTTGAGTTTCTCTTTACTTGCATGAAAAATACGTTTACTTTTTACTCACAGGCTTTCATTCATTGATACGATTATTTATGCAAACCTTTTGTTTTGTCTAGTGGTTCGATGAAAAAATCACTGAAGTTGAAAATTTAGATACAAACTTACAAAAGTTACATTCAGCGCTCAAAGCTCTTGTTACTACACGGAGAGAATTGTCTGCTTTGACCGGATTAGTCGCGAAATCGGCTGCTATGTTGAGCACCTGTGAAGAGCATACTGGTCTTTCACGCGCACTCTCTAGTTTAGCTGATGTCGAAGAGAAAATCGAATTATTACGTTCAGAGCAGGCCAACTCGGATTTTTTCATTATGGCCGAATTTATTAAGGACTATATCGATTTATTTAGTGCTGTAAAATCGGTATTTCATGAACGCGTTAAGGTTTTTCAAAATTGGCAACATGCACAAATGCAATTGTCGAAGAGGCGTGAAAATCGTGGGCGCTTCGAACTGGCCAACAGAACTGATAAGTTGGAGCAGGCTCAACAGGAAGTTGAAGAGGTATGTACAAAAGAGTAACCAACCAAGTTTTGTAATTTATTATGAACTTATTTCATTATAGTGGCAAACGAAAGTTCAACGCTGTCAACAGCAGTTTGATGACATATCGGCTGAAATTAAAAAGGAAATGGAACGATTTGAACTGAATAGAATACGTGAATTTAAAATTAACACAATGAAATATATTGAAGATCAGATGGCACATCAGCAACAGGTAACTAAATGCAATTACATACATATGTACACATTATGAAACTCTTCGCTTTTTTTTAAGATTATATCATACTGGGAAGCTTTCATGCCCACTGCGCGCGAAATTGTTTAAATAAAATAGTAGCCGGTTTAGTGATACAACTATAAAGTCTACTCTACAATACAGCATGTATTTAGATGAATGATCAGCATGGACCGTGAAGCGTATACCAAGTGCAAAACTTGTTAATAGTATGTATATATAAAAGGCTGCGTGTAAAAGGGAAATATCTTTTTATGGAAGTCAATGGGGAACCTAAAAGATGCTTAATAAAAAAGTGGTAACAAAAAACTGTTCCATGAAAGTTAGAAAAGTATTTGCGGTCTTCTCTATAAATTTTTTTCCCTAAAAAACACAAAAAAAACAACATCTATTGTCGAAAATTTCCTAGACTATTGTCAAAAAATTGATCATGCAGCAACAAAGTACGTGTGTTTTTTATTCTTGTTGATGTTGCTTTGAAAATAATTTTGACAATAGTGGGTTATTTTCTTGTGTTTTTTTTTATGAAAAACATTTAGAGAGAATACCCCAATTTTCTTCTTTATTTAAAAGACAACAAAATCATTTTAATTGGAAAAACGATTCGTCTATTTTTTGATGAAGAAATTTCTTTACCCCTTTTTATTAAACGTTTTATAAGTTTCCCTTTAACGTGCATGAAAAATACCTTTAATTTTTACTCTCAGCCTTTCATATAGGCTATTTGTTTGATCGCTCCAATTGCTTCAAAACTCATGAAAGGAAAACTCGTCAAATCTCAATTTCTACGTTCCACATTGTAATTCCCATTAAAGTTTCAACTTTTATTATTCTTATTTGTATAGTATTCCAAAACAAAAATATTTGTTACCTACAGCTTAGCTATAAATAACGCATATTATTGTCGATACATCATATTTTTTATGTAAAGACAGAAATAAAAGAATGGATATAAAAGTATTGCAAAACACATGAAACACCAGTATGTTGAAAAATATGCTTTTTTTACGTATGCACGTATGCATCTATTATATTGTATATACATATATCAAGGACATACATATGTTGATAATTTGTAATTTGATTATGAAGAAATACGGAAATTTAATAAATCAAATTGTAAATAAAAATGCATATCATTTTGGTTTTTGCTATAGCTATAGCTGCACCCTTACTCATACTATATTTTTATTAAAAAGCTTTTTTAATTGAAAAGTTGTATGAAAATGACATTTTATAAAGCTAATTTTGTTTTTTTAATAGGGGGGTAAATTCTTAATGCTGATATCCTGCAACACAGTGACTAGCATTTGATATGTATATCACTTGATGTTTGAATGCCTCAAATGACGGACACGGCAAAGTGAGCCATTCAAAAAGACACATTTTAATTTTTAAGAAAAAAATCGTTTGAGTGGTCCATCAATTGAACTTTGCAGGGAAAGTACATCTGGGTATACACAACTCCTTTGTAGTTTTTTATGAATGTGGCAGCGCTGAATGAATTGGCGCCTCAGCCAATATCACACCCTGCAAGAACTCGAATCGACTTGAAACTTTTTCTTCCTTTTACGAGAACGAAACCAAGCACTGAAGATGGCGGAACGCACAAAGCGGTTTGCTATAAAACCAAAATTAAAGACGGATGACAGGAAATCGTTCCAACATACATCCACCAACTACCTTGACAGAAAATCCAGAAAGCAAACGAATCAAAAGCGAGCGGATCTCCTAGCTAGATGGAGCTAGATGTCGCCGAAACTCGTTAATTTCTTTCGTTTGGTTGTGTTTCTTGCTATTTTTGCTTATTTATTTGAAGAGTGTTGTCTGCGCAAATTTTTTTTGTCTAATGAAGATTATGCTCAAGTTAACTCCCAAATACGCAGTTAATTCCGGATTTGTGCTAATGTATCAGCCCTATTATGCTATGGATACCCTCACTGAGGTTATTACCCTTTAACAATGCACCACCTCAGCGCTCAAATCTTCTTCATTTTTGGGCATTTATAATGAAGATTATGCTCAAGTTAACTCCCAAATACGCAGTTCTTTCCGGATTTGCGCTAATGCATAAGTCATATTACGGATCACAACCCGACTTAAATAAGCGACAAAAATCCTCATGCCCATACAATTTGTATGAGCCCGACACAAGCGGTGCGACGTCAAAACGCTGAGCAATTGGAAGTTTCTATTTTGATGGCGCGTTTCAAGGCGAACCATAGTGTATCAATAACAAGTGTGAACTCTTCTTTTGACAACACACAGTAAAATGTCGGTTTGTTTACATCCTGCACATATTAAAATGTCGCCAGCACCGAATAACAGAAAAGCAATGGCGTTGTTTAACATCCTGCACACATAAACATGGCGGTCTCCTATCTTATACCTAATGGTAGAAAGAGATGGGAAGATGGAAAGAAGTGAGACAACAAAGGAAATTAAAAACAGGTGACTAAACTCACTTTGAAATTTTCACGCCTATGCCTATGTTATCACACTTGTTATTAACCGCAATCTCAAACAGCTGTTAAACTCATTTTGGAATTTTGACGTCTATGCAGAAGAGTTTACACTTTGTATTGATACACTATGAGGCGAACGGTTCCAAGTGCTGAACAGTGTGAACGGGTGCTAAAAACATATGTTTTTGACATATTCGCAATTACAATTTTGTGCTTTTCTTCATCTAGGCCAAGGCGAATTCATTACAGGTGTGTTCGAGCGAATTCAGATCTACACGCACGCACACACTCCTTGTGCCTAAAAATGTCAGACAAAGCAACAACATAAGAAATTTGACAGCTACGATTGGATTTTCAAGGAAGAAGAAGAAGTCATATGGTGGGAAAGAGTCACCTGTAAATTTATTCGCCTTGATCTAGGCAATTGGTAAAAAATAAAAAGCCATGGCGTGTAAAAACCTTTCCATTGGACTACAGAATTTAAGCCGTAATTGTGCTCAACGCGTTCTAGCATCATCTCTCAACAATCCAGGCCGCAACTATAGCAACACACCCAAAGATCTGGCGGAAGTTACACATACGGGACAAGTTAGTTCACAATAAGCCTTTCCCCTGTTACGCAAACACTATTGACCTTTTGTATCTATGTTTTCTTTTTTCATGAACTGCAATTATAATTAAAATATAGGCTTTTGATAAGGACGACTATCGTAATGTGCGCTTTGTTAATGCAAGGCGTTATGTTAACGAAAATTGGGGTATCAAATTAATTGAAGAAATGCCACCAATCGAGGTTGCTGAACGTGTTGTATATTGTGATGGTGGTGACGCCAATTTGGGACATCCGAAAGTTTATATTAATTTGGTACGTTGTCATAAGAATTGGTACCATTTTATAAGACGGTTCAATGGTTAATGTTGGTCCAAAATGATCGATTTTGGTATCTAAAGGCGCGTCTTGATCTAGTACAATAATCCGAAAGCGAAAAATAAAAAATATATCTGTGAAAAATTATTGGCAAAAAAACAAATTATCAAAAATCAGTCCAAAACCGGGGGTGTAATCCTTTTTATGTGTGCAGAACACCTTTCCGAGTTGGCGGCCTTTACATATTTGATTGCAAAAATCTTGTTCACAGAAATACAATTTTTAATTTCCGCATTCGGATTATTGATACTGTGGTCAATACCTGTCTTTTGATACCAACATCGACAAATCTTGATTGATATTAAGCATTGAACCGTCTTGTACAATAGTACCTAAGAATTTAGTTTGGGTTTAAATTCAAGTCGCTTTCCTTTTATTTTAGGACAAACCGGGACCTCAAATTTGTGGGTATTGTGGCCTCAGATTCGTAAAGAAAGATGGACATCACCACTAGATTTGTACATATATGGAAAGAAGTGATTCATCTTTTTTATAAAGATAATTGATTGAATTTGTTAATTTAAATAAACTAAATTAGCTGGAAACCATATTGGCATTTGCATTCAGATCTCACAACTTTCTACTTGTAAGGGTGTGTACGAATACGATGGAAAATAATTAAGACCCCTTGCGACCAATATCTCTCTCAGTATTGCCAGAGAAGTGAAATGCTCTTGTTTTTTATATATATTTTTTTTAATCTAGCCAAAGATACCAAACTAGCAATAAAAAGATAAAGCCGGTTCCAAAGTGAACAGAAGTATTTCAAAATTTAAATTGTTTTTGAAACGGCATTCAAAATTTCATTTTTACAATAGAGTTCTATGAAAAAATAAAAGTTTGAAATGCTGTTTTCCCAAAAATTTTAAAAAGTAAATACTTCTGTTTACTTTGGAACCGGCGATAAGTTGATATATTCAGGAAAGTTCCAAAAATGTTTGGCAGTTTGAAAATTTTCGCTCTTTTTTGCATTTTTTTTCATACGAATTTATTTCACTTTTTTATACCCAGCGTACTAGTACTAGTACAAGGGTATATTAATTTTGTTCACATAACGGTTTTTTGTAACGGCACAAAATAATCGATATAGATATAGAGTTCCATATATGAAAGTTCTTAGGATAAAATTTATAAATTCCATAAAAAGTATTTATTAATTTTTTCGAACTTTTAAATTCCATTAAATTTTTTTTTATTCGAGCATAAATTCGTATGAAAAAGTTGCCAAAAATCAGGTACTTTGGTTGGCGCCTTTTAGTGACACGTTAGACAGGGTCACTTCGGGGTGTATTGCTCTTTGCCGGGTCGATGAAAAAACCACCCGGCAATACGGAAAACCTTAAGTTTAGTATTTTATTATAGTGAAATTTCAAAACTGCTTACGCAAAAAAATATGGAAAAATTATGTATAAGCAAAAATTTTATAATTGTGCTAAAACTTCTTCGAAAACTCCTGAATTTTGCACAATTAAAATTTTGTTTATTTTAAAAACGCATTCTGTTTTTTTACGTATACTTTCATAAAATATAAGCGAAAATATCCCAAAAGAAGTTATTTTTAGTGGAAATTGTAATGTGAGATTATTGGAATTCAAAATAGGGCCTGTCATATCGCCTTAAATACAAATCGGAATAGTAGCCGTTCGCATCGAAATTCATTGTTATTGAACAAAATTAAATATGAATTCAGTAAGAAATTTTCTAAAACCAGTAAGAATTGCAAGAATTCAACCGATGCGCATGCGCAGTGATCTCACCGAAAAAACGCACACCGGTCAAGTAAGATGAGATTAATTTGTGTTATGAAAAATGTTCATTGATACTGGGGCCTATCAGCAATGCTGTCGGAGCAGGGAATTTAATCTATCGGAATTCGATCTATAGCCTCATAAAATAACTCAGGGGACCAATGAAAATAAAGGACAAATAAGGACCTAAGTGCATATCTTCGAAGGGCGCTTTGAATACGTGCCGATGTAAGGTTTTGATTGAGAATGACATTTGAACTGAGATGCTTTGGATATGAAAAGTCGCAGCAGAGTATTGTATTGTATTGTGGAAGAGGCGAATTAGTAGCGGGATTACTTTAGGATTGTTTTCCGGAAAACTTCAGGACTTTTTGGATCATTTCTGGAGCAGTGTGGAATTATTTCGGGGCGACTTGGCGACTGTCTTAGGCCAATATCTGAAGTTTTCCGGGATTGTTTTCGGGACTTTTTTCTGGTATCATTTCAAGATTCTTAAGAAATAGTTATTTCAGGAATTTTTTGAAATCATTTTGGGACTGTTTTTCGAGACCATTTCAGCACTTTTTTAATAATTTCGGGATAGGTTTTCGAGATAACTACAGGAACTTTTTAGGATCTCTTCGAGATTTCTTTCGGGATCTTTGTGTGATGTTTTTTTTCGGGTTCTTTCTGGTACCATAAACACCCTTCCGTTCACATGAATGCTACAAAGTCCATTTTCGTCGTTGGATAAACAACTCTAAAAGGAAGCCAATCATCTTTTTCTGCAGAATTCTAATTTTAGTATGTATGTTTTTATTCAGGTATGGTCAAAGGACGACTACCGAAATGTACGCTTCACAAATGCCAAGCGTTGGGTTAACAAAAATTGGGGTATGACATTAGCTCACCAAATCGATCCCATAATCACTAAAGAGCGTGTAGTTTTTTGTGATGGCGATGGTGCACTTGGCCATCCAAGGGTCTATATATGTGTGGTAAGTATTTTAAATTTATCACTAGCCTTTTAATTGAACTAACAATTATTTAAAGGATAAACCTGCAAAACACTGGTGCCATTATTGCTTAAAATCATTTATAAAAGCCGAGCATGCAGCTCAAGTACTTGCGCAAACAACCAAAAAATAGGCTCTAGGAGAAGTAAATCTCATTAGCTCGTATATATTTTTGAGATAATTTATAATAACGTAACATTTATTTTTTAATAAAATTATTTGTGGTTTATTAAGTTCGTGGAGTTTTCTGGAAGTTAACTTCCTAGGGGGTGATGCAAAAATTAGGTTCAGCGTAAAATCTGAAGTGTTCTTGGAGTTGATCTACACTAACGGAAAAAAATAAATTGTTAGTGCAGCGAAAGCAACTAGTTGAAAACTACTTTACAACTAGTTGGTGCACCAGGCCCAACTAGTTAGCCTTTTGTCTTTTTTCCATAAAGGAAACTGGTATTTTTTACGAGTTGATGCTCTACGAAATGTCAATTGTCAGATTTCGTCCAGAACATACCAGTCATCTACTAGTCATGATGTACTAGAATTATACTAGTTGTAAAATACAAGTTCCATACTAGTCCAAAAAAGACTAGTATAAAATATACTAGTCCCATACTAGTTCGAAAATCATTGAACCTGGACTTGCATGCTTCAAATCAAAAATTTATAGTCGCATTACTTTCATGACTTACCATTTTTTTAGCCTTTTCCTTCAATTTCATGTTTATTCCTTCGAAAGCAGCGACTATGTATTTGTATTTACCCTAACACGAAAAAGAATCTGTGAATTATAAGAGAAAAAAAGCAAACGAAACGAATGAATTTTGGATTTTTATAACTGGTTTAATTTCAACCAGAAGAATACAGTTGTATACTAGTGCGGAATGGACTACTATGGATTCAGCCAGAAAATTCTAGTTGTATACTAGTATAAAATGGTTATTACCTGACTAGTATGAGTCCATCCAGAAAAATTTAATTGTATACTATTATTTTTCTCACTAGTTGACGTTTCGCTGCAGGGGTAGCACAGTGAAAGGGTTGCCAACTGTAAACAAATTTACTATTTTGTATACACTTTGGTCATGATTCAATAAAATATGGTTGAACTGACAGCTGTGGCTAACTGTTCTTTCATGCACAGTGAGTTTTTGATCACTCAAACTATCACAAAAATTCGGGCCAAAACGGTAATTTCGTATTCCTACTGTTTAAGGGTTAATTTTTGGGCTCAACTTGTTAGATGTGCAGTAAGTTTCTGTGACAACTATCGCATTTTCTTCAAATTTTGAGTTTATTCTTTGATGATGATTTCTTCCGATGTAGGCTACATTTTTTTGCGTTAGATTGTGCTAGAGCCGACAAATTTGCAAAATCCGTATGTATAATCCGATCCTGTTCGTTTTTGGTACGTATCCTTGAAAAACTGCTAGGAAAAGTTAGCAACTAGATGGCGCTGGAGTCGATATTTAGAAAAACGGTATTTATGGTCCGTTTTCGTAAGCTTTGGTTCTTCCAATTTATCAGCGCTCGTTTAGGTGACCTAAGAATCTATCAAAATTAAATCAAACACACAAATTGATTGCACACGTAAATAATAAAAGTATGTGTAGTTATATATTTTAAGCATATTTAGAGAGTAAATGGATATAAGCATGTTTGCAATTGTAATAATTTTTATGATTGAAAGATAAACAGCTTACAGTTTCTGTAGCCCAATATAAATTTAAAAGTAAAACCAAACCCTTAACTTAAATTATTTAATCACTAGCATTTAGTTGTCTAAAAAAATATGTTTGGCTTTCAGCACAAATAAAATGTTAAATTTTAGTAATTAAGGAAATGTTTAAATTATATTTAATTCTTATAAAAAAAAATACGATAACACAATATCAAGTCTTAATGGTTGCCAATATGTTAATAAAACTAAATATTAATGTGTGTAGCTCCAAATGCTAACGAGAGTGAAAATGTTTGTGTGTTTTCTTAACAATAAGAAAGATAATTGATTATGCATGTATGTATTATTTTAAAATTTTCTTTGTTCTTGCACTTTAGATGGATTTCATTGAAACTCAGTACTGCAGTATTCCAAAAACAGTTTCATCAAAAATATGCATTCATACGTGCCATATGCTTTGACCAAACGAATTCTAGGAAATCATCGCTTTCAAATTTATATTTAAATTTTTAATTTTTACTAAATCAAAAGCAGCCACTCATAGACAAAAATCCATATCACGAATAAGTTCGTGCTATTAAAAAGAATCAAAGAAAAAAAATACTTGTATTTTAACTCATCACTTTCATCAGCCGCCCAATCTTGCGTGTTCCCATTACTCGTTACAGCTTCGTTTGACTCAAAGGCTGATCGAGACGACATGTGAGAGTTGGCGCTATATGCGCAAGTATGTGTGTGTTAAACGTAAAACGTTTCAACAAATAAACAATTCTCCTTTACTTGCACCCGCATCCTCGCTGCCACCAGTACTTAACAACTCAAGCATTTTGGATTTCTTTTTGGGTTTTAACTGGTGAGCCTTCGCGTGGAGTGTGCCGCATCACCGAAATAAGTCACATAGTTCTGATTACGTTCCATGAAGATGCTCGTAAATCAAATTCAAAAATATTAAGATATACGAAAAAAATTCCATGAAAACATTACAGAACCAGTATGGCATTGTACACTTGAGAACGTAGATAAAGACTCCATCACTACATAGATGGTTAGCATCGAAAAGTGTACAACATTTATTTGTGTATAACCATAAACGATGACATCTAATTTAAATGTTGACTTCATCTGTGTACGACTATCATACTGTTTCTGTATTTGTTTCGGTCGTGGTTGTGAATGCTGCAGTCATCTGTGTTGGTGACGCTGCCATTTACTTTGCTGCTGCTCATGCAATGCTATCTGCTATCTGTAGCCTCAAATGAATTTCATCTAAAACACCAAACACTTAACGATCTAGTTACTAATAGATAGTATATCTGAATTTGAATATAGACGTTTATAAAGTTGCCAATAATAAGGATTTGGCTTATAAGAACCACTGGTCACCAGAGGTTCCGTGGTACGGCGTAACCTTCTTTTGTTACGGAAATATTGCGATCCGAGTACTCGTCTCTTTTAGCAATGCCGCCCTCTTTTTGTTTAATAGTACCAGAACCAGCTGCATTGTCGTAAGTAGTAATGGTCTCCGATTTGCCATCAACAGTACGTGTTATAGTTGTTGTTGTGTTACCTTGAGAATCCTTGGTAACTTTAGTTGTCTCATAGCTACCATCTGGCTTTCGTATGGTCTTCGACATAACACTCTGGCTAAACATTTTGGGTCCCTGGAAATAACATTATTATATTATTATTTGCGTATACATTAGGTTTACCCCCTCAATATTTAGTAATTGTTGAAAAAATAACTTAGCCCTTAGCGGCCGCATTTCCCCCCAATCCCCCATTCATTTTGTATGGGGAAATAATAACTTTTTTTTGAAGTTTTTTCTAAAATCTTTACATATTCTAAAAGTTGAAACTGTGATCTTTACATAAAAATATACCCTGTGCGATTTTTATAACTATTAAACTAATTACAGTAATTGGAATTTACTAAAATTTGTATCGGTTTAATATCACAAATAATAGTTAAAAACTTATCCATTTTCAAGAGCCGTACCTGATAGGTTCCCTCGAAAACACCTCCACTGAATGGTGTACCTCCACGTGGTATCATAGGAGTCATTGGTGTCATCATGTCCGGACGTGGACGTGGGCGCGATTGTTTCGGAGCGTCATCGCTATCAAGAGTTCCATGAATTGCGCCCATTATCTTCTGCTCATCACTCAATTTTGGTTTACGTATGGGATTACGTATAACCTTGTTATCATTACGTGGCAAAATATTTGGTAAATCCTCATTGGGTGATAAGCGTTGCATTAATGAATGCAATTGGTCTGCATAAATTCTACACAAGAGGTTTAAAATGCATACAATATTATTGGATCACATTTGGAAAGGTTAATAAATTTACTTACTCGCCATCCAAATCCGTATCCATGATTTCTCCTTTTTTCTTTTCAAACTCCTTCAAAATGTCAATTTTCTCAAAGCCAGGCTTTAAAAAGTCCTCCTTTAGATCTTTGTCGATTTTAACTTCGCCATCTGTAATTTTTATCGGAAATTGAATATGTTATCAAGGAAATGTTATGAGTATGAAAGAAAATACCTTCAAATTCACTAACTGCTTCCAAAATTTGCTGCATTTGACGCTCGAAATGTTTCTGCAACTCCAAAGGATTCGTAAAAACTTGGAATGCAAATTTACGGTTATCATCGAAGAGCTCATCATCTGTTTCAGCCTCCTCGAACCACTGCGGCTTACGAAATTCATCTTTTGCATTAGCGTTGCTAAGAATATTAAAAAAAATTTCCAATTAAAGAGCTAGGTACATATAAAGGTTGTTGTTGGCTAGTTTCTTGTATTGCCGGTTCTACGAGAACGGTACCAGTAATTGTGCTGTACCCATCGTGCCGAAACGACCCGGGCTGTTTTCTTATATCGACTCGGCCAAGAGCAATACACTCGGGGTGACGCTGTCTGACATTTAGGTAGGGCTACACCTCGCTACAACAACAACAACAAAGGTACTGGGGAGTGTTGTCTATAATGGTAGTCCTTTGTCGGATATGGACAATGAATGCTCCGGTATTAACACCTTTGGCCTTGCGGGTTAGGGGTTTAGAATATGCCCGAGGTAGGCATACCGGTCGTAAGAGGAGACGAATATGCACATAGGTAATGATGTGCTAATTCGATGGTTGATCTAAGGATATGATGCCTCTTACCTCTCATTACCCATCTTCTCCTTCCTTACGGGTGAAGGGATGACATGAACTAGAAGGTTCCAATGGTCATATCAAATCACCCCCGGGACAGTCGGGCAACAACAACACCTTGCACCTTTGTAAGAAATTATAAGGTGGTAATGGGACACGAGCGGCATCATTTGCATGGTTTAAGCCTCAAGCGACAGGGATACCTATGTATGGACCTCGGGCCAAACACAAAACCCCGTTGTGGTCAAATGAGTTCGCAGTAATGTACAGACGCCATTGCCAAGAAGCAAGAAGTGCTATGGCTATGAAACTCCGTATTGGGGAGTACACAATCTCTGAAGAAGAATTAGTTAAATATACTGTGCAAATGCAATGATAAATCTGTCTTGAGCATTTTACCCGATCAAGGGTTGCTAATAAATAATCTGAATCTGTTGTTGAATCCGCATCCATGAATGGGCATGCCGGCTAAACAGGACGAAGTACTGCAAGGGTACCTACCCAGTAAGGTATACCTATCGTAAAACCCTAAAACCCCAGATTCAAGTTAACCCAAGCAAAGTGCAATTAATTTTGGAAACAAGTGGAATTGGCAACACCTTGTGCAAAAAGGATAATAGGTATGCGCAGCCTCCGAATATTTTCCTAGTCAAAGTATCTATCCATAATCAACATACGGCTTACATACATGCATACATATATTATTATCGATTGATTATTTTTGTGTGTACATTTAAATCTATTTTAACTTTGAACAATGCAAACTTTGATAAATTTTATTACCATACATTTATCACTTACCCATCATTGGAATCAGTCCCGTCTGGATTCGGGGTCTCCTTTTCGTTCATTTTAAACATTTTACGCAAGATGTCCATTTTTTTCAAGCACCGTGCTTATTAGACAATTTGGAATTATAACACAAATTCACGCCCAAATCACAACTTTCGCAACACGTTTTCTTTGCTAATAATTACGTTTGCACAAGACCGGTGCAATGAAAGAATAATAAATCTTTAAATTCTGTTTTTTCCTTAGTTCGCAATGAAGCTTCCAAAATTTAAATCGCTCTGTAATGCAAGGAATTTTCACGAAATTTTCTGTATTCGATTCAACCTCTTTCAACTTCCTTCTTTATTCGCCTTTTCGTCGTCTGCTATTCGCATGACAGCCGCATTCGGTGCCAGCCAGT
Source organism: Campiglossa producta (assembly GCA_964058755.1). NCBI lineage: Eukaryota > Metazoa > Arthropoda > Insecta > Diptera > Tephritidae > Campiglossa > Campiglossa producta. Next base: position 2,273,608 of record CAXKVI010000003.1, on the reverse strand, counting down.
TAGCAGCATTGGATGGTAAAATGTTTTGGGAAATAGATCAGCTGATTTTTGTTTTGGGAAATTTTCACGGGATTGCTAGGGTGCTAGCAAATTAGCGACAAACTGTTAATTTTGAAAAATGATTTGTGAAGTCTTAAATTTCATTCAAAGAAAACTCGAACTGCTTTGTTGTATAAAATGTTTGTTGATTTTTTAATTTTTTTTTTTTTTAAATAAGATAATCACTTTATTGATAAATCGATAACCGAATGATTCCTGCCAAAGAAACTATCCCTTCAGTGACAACCCATCTGATACTCCGGTCTGAGGCATCAAACAAAGAGAGGTCTGAGGTAATGAAGCATCCGATTTGTGATTGCGGGACTTTAAAATTGCAGTCCCGAGGTTCTGGTATATTGACATTTTGAAAACTCTGATACTCCAATCGAAGTACTCTTTAGAATGTTGTTACTTCTTGGAGTATCTACTGGCAGAGCGATCGTGTCGTGATTTTTGTCGACTTTTAATAAACTGAATGTGGTCCGCTGAGGCATTACAAAGGAAGTACTCCATTATTACAAAATTGGAACACATGATCCAATGATTTTTGCATGGTCGACTATCCCGAATTATTCCCAATAGGATGCTCCTTTGGAATGGCTCTTATGGCTCGCGGTATTAAAGCTAATATAGGGCTGATACATTAGCGCAAATACGGAACTAACTGCGTTTTTGGGAGTTAACTTGAGGGTAATCTTCATGATTACTTCCCAAAAAGTGAGTGGCAACGACAAAATTTGCGTTGGAAAAACCACAAACAAAAACAACAATCACAAGCAAAATTAAAACTAAAGACTAGCGACCGCTAGATGCCGCGGAGATGGTGGATTATTAATCAAAGTCATGGTAAAGATATGGTGGCTATGCATAAATCCTCAGACTGAAACCTCCTCGAGGTTGCTGGCTGGTAATGGATACCACAGTTGTTCTGCTCAGTTCTGATTATGAGCGGAAGGTATCCAGCTAATGTCAGGAATCACAGCTATACGTCTTGGCTCCTCAATAGCCCTGGCGTATGGAAATGGTTTCTGACTATGGTCGCGAGGTAACCCTACGAGGACAGACACCTTGAAGAGGTGTAGGGGCTGGGTCGAGGCATCCGATACAGATCCGTTGGGCTGACGTGGTCATGGCTACGTCAACCCAACCGGATTTGAGTCGCATGCACTTGGCAGGAAAGAGATGTCACCTCCTAATCCAGGGTGTTATGCGTCACCGTGCCCATTGGATGGTTTGCAGCCAGGAGGTCTACAACACCGGCTGTATTCGAACGGCGCCTCCCTAACACCGGGCCACCTTGGGGAGTAAGCATGGCCTTACCGCGGTATGGGGCTCTGCCGCGGCGTACCGGATAAGTTCCCCACTATTATGATTGACCGCAACGCTCGCCATGTCGAGCAAGTGGTCGTACGACTAAATGATGAATTTCGATAAGAACAAAAAGAAACTCGATGGCAAGGAGGAGAGGGGTAGAGGAAGAGCGCGAGGCAGCGGAAGGCGCACAGCAAGAAGCTACTCGAGCGGCCAGCTGGAGGGCCTTTCGGCGGCGGAGCGAGAGCTCTTTGAGGAGCACGCCAGGGATGAGGATGACATCCCAAGCACCAGCAGCCAGCTGCGCAGGCAGATAGTGGCAAGAACTGCGCAAAGAGCCGAGGACGCAGATCGGCGGCGTGACGAGCACGCGATCACCGCATCCGATGGGACAAGCACCATCGGCAGGCGGCGTGACGAGCACGCGATCACCGCATCCGATGGGACAAGCACCATCAGCAGTGCGGGAAAAAAATCGGGTAAAGATGTACCGACTATAAAGCAACAAGAATCCTGCACTAGCGCCGTGGATCCAATCGCCGGATCTAATAAAAGCAGTCAGGAGGTACGGAACGATAGAAATAAACGTGAACAAAGCGGCGGCAAGATGCCATACGGGGTGGCGGCTCAAGTCAAACCCAGAGCAGAAGGAAAAAGGGTAAACCGATCCGATCGGGCAGAGAGCAATCGGGACAAAGCCGACCACAGGGCGCATGATCGCAGGCAACGATACAGCCACCCTGAACGTGAACGTAGACCGGTGCACGAAAGACACCCGTCATCCAGCGAATCGGATCGTCACAGCTCTCCAAGGCGGAAGCATCCGCATGACGACGACAGGAGAGAGCAAGACATGAAGAAGAAGAGCAGAGGCAAACCTCCCTTCACACCAGCCCTGGGCAACCCAGGTGGCTGGGATGATGTAAATAGGAGAGGGCTAAGCGGGTCCGGGGTCAAGTGGTACCTTCGCTACTTGCAGCAAGGGATGACCCCCGAGGTTGCCAGGGCGCAGGCGGTCCTACATATGGACGCAAGCAGGAGAGGGGCCGCACCTACAAACAGCGGCCAAGGTGGAAGCGGGACGGGAAACCAGCAGCCATCATTAGCCAACGAACACGGTAGCGGACTAAATGCGGGAAACGACACCGCATCCGCTGGAAAGAGACGAGGTGGGCAAAGTACACCTGAGGAGACACCAATCCCTAAGCGGCAGAGAGCGCAACAACAACACGCACCGGCCTCGAACTCGACCGTAACGGGGGGGGCTGCTGCTGGGTCGGGGTCTGCGAGGGAGGGACCAAGACAACAGAGCTACTCTGATGCCGCTAGGAGCATAAGAGTGGCTGTGATGTCCAGGAACTACCCAGCGGGGGCTCTGAGCCAGGAGGATCTCACCACGTTGCAAAATGTTATTATGGAGGAGATAGTGAGGGAGAGGCGAGAGGGGATGAACAACCCAGTATCCTTCATGGGCGTGTTCTTCCGACCGGGTATGCTCTTGGTGGACTGCTATGACGAGTTCACTGCATCGTGGGTTGCCAGGACCATCCCCACTCTGCGGGGCTGGAATGGACCGCCACTCGACACCAGGCGGGGGGACGACATACCCCCCACGCATACAATCACCCTTTTCCTGCCACGAAGCGCCGAGTGGACGACGGAGTTTGTTCTGGACCTCCTTGGGGGCCAGAACGCGGGACTTAACACCGGACTCTGGCGGGTCTTCGGCTCGACGATAGAGGATGGAGGGTTAAGGCTGGACGTGGCCATAGACGATGAGTCGTTCGGGGCCATCAGAAGAGCTTCCTTCCGGGTGTTCTACCGGTTCAGCCCTATACCCGTAAAACCCTGGAAGCAGAGAGCTCCAGGTACCATCAAACCCGCGGGGGGGAATGGGGAAGGCGAAGGTGAGACGGAAGGGAACGAAGGAAATGTGGATGCCACCATGCGGGACGGAACACCTGCAGGGGTCGCGGAGGATCCCAATGGTGGGAATGTGGAGGCCAACGTAGGCACAGGAACGCAGGACCTGCTAGAGGGGATGGATTTCCAGAACCTGGACCTGGAGAGCAGGGGCGAGGTGGAGGACATCCGGCTATCCGACGAGGACGAGCCGGGAGTCGGCAAACAATGATGGGCCCCAACACTATGAAGGCAGCCCAGATTAATCTCCACCACGCCAAGGCGGCCTCGGCTGTCCTGGCGCACAAATTTGCCGCGGAGAATCTGGGCATTGCGCTCATCCAAGAGCCATACATTGTGAAGGGGCAAATCAGGGGTCTAAAAGACCGGAATAATGAGGTAATATGGGATCTCTCTCAGGAAAGACCCAGAGCGTGTATAATGCTAAAGAAGTGTATTAATTATCTTTGCATTACAGAATTCATGAATAGAGATTTGGTGGCAGTGCAGGCAACACTGGAAGCGGGTGGAAGAACCGCACATATTGTCTTTGCTGCGGCCTATTTTGCGGGAGACGGAGAAATCCCGCCAGCGGATGTGACAAGGCTAGTGCAATACTGCAGGAGGGCACAACTTCCACTTGTCATGGGATGTGATGCCAACGCCCATCACGAGGTCTGGGGTAGTACGGACACTAATCAAAGGGGTGAGTACCTTCTAGAATTCATTGTTAGCAACGACCTTAGCATCTACAACGTGGGGAATACACCCACTTTCGTAACTAGGGCAAGAGCCGAGGTTTTAGACATAACCCTGGGGAACAACCTGTCGGGTGATATGATCTCGAGATGGAGAGTGTCATCGGAACCCTCCCTCTCGGATCATCGCATCATACAGTTTGACGTAGGGGCGAACGTGGTACCTAGGGTACCCACCAGGAATCCCAGGAAAACAGACTGGGAGGTATTTAGACGAGTAATTGAGGAGAACCTTCCAATTCTGGAAGGGGAAGACAGAGTCAGAAGTGGACTGGAATTAGATGATAGGGTAAATAGGCTCAACAGCATAATGTTGGAGGCCTTTAACTCTAGCTGTCGAGAACCTAGGGGCACCAAGTACAAAACCCCGTGGTGGTCCAAAAAGCTCTCAGAAATGAGGAGCAAAGTGCGGAGTCTGTTCAATAGGGCAAGACGCACTGGCCACTGGGAGGAGTACTCGACACATCTAACTGAGTACAACAAGGAGATAAGGAGATCTAAAAGAAACAGCTTTAGGACCTTCTGTGAGAGAATAGAATCCACTCCGGAGGCAGCCAGGCTCCATAAGGCCATGGCTAAGGAGCAGGGAGACACTAGGATGGCGCTAAAACTTCCCACGGGGGGGTTCACGCGCAATGAGGAAGAAAGGGCTAAGGCCCTGCTGGACGCTCACTTTCCAGAATCATCCACCGACCTAGAGGAGACAGAATCCCATTGGGTGCGGCCCACACGGCAAGACTGGCAATTGGCGAGAACGTTGTTCTCACAAAGTTCAGTCAAGTGGGCCGTATCTTCGTTTGAGAGTTATAAATCCCCTGGGGTGGACGGTGTATATCCGATATTTTTGCAACAAGGAGATACGCTCATCCCTTATTTGTCGGGCATCATGAGGGATAGTCTAGCACTAGCCTACATACCGGCAATATGGAGACGAGCCAGAGTTGTATTTCTACCAAAAGTGGGGAAAAAGGATTACTCTTTAGCGAAATCCTTCAGACCAATCAGCTTGACCTCCTTTGTCCTGAAGACAATGGAGAAAATAGTCGACCATGAGATTAGATCGAACGCCCTGAGGCACAGCCCATTGCATGTAGGCCAGCATGCATACAGGACGGGAAGATCAACGGACACTGCCCTGTACCAGCTGACCTCGGAAATCACCAGCGCGTTCGACTGTGGAGAAGTGGTGGTATGCGCCTTTCTTGACATAGAGGGGGCTTTTGACAACACATGTCACGATAGCGTAAGTCGTGCACTAGAGAGGAAAGGAGTACAGGGAACCATTATACGATGGATCAACGCCCTGCTCAAAACAAGACTGGCGGAAACTCAGGTTGAGAACCGCACGGTTCAAATTAGAACCACGAGGGGGTGCCCACAAGGGGGGGTCCTGTCACCCCTCCTATGGAGCGTAGTGGTAGATGAACTGTTGGAGATACTAACCAGCAATGGCATTAGATGCCAGGGGTATGCAGACGACATAGTAATCATAGCAAGAGGGAAATTTGAGAACACCCTCTGTGACATTATACAAAGAGCATTAAATCTAACAAAGGAGTGGTGTGCTGGAGTGGGCCTCAATATCAACGCCAGCAAAACAGCCATAATTCCCTTTACCAAGAGAAGAACTCTTCCGGGACTGAGAACAATCACACTAGGTGGGGAAGACTTGGTGGCAGTTTCCGAAGTAAAATACTTGGGGGTTACATTTGACTCCAAGCTACTATGGAGGAAACATGTCGATAACACGACAGCCAAGGCAACCAGGGCAATTATGGTGTGCAGAAGAATCGCGGGCAAATCTTGGGGATGCAGCCCCAAGGTGCTAAGGTGGATGTACACCATGATAGTTAGACCCATAATAACCTACGGAGCGGTGGCATGGGCACCCAGATCGACCCTAATAACGGTGAGGAAATCCCTCACCAAACTCCAGCGTTTGGCCTGCGTATGCATAACGGGAGCCATGCGTACCTGCCCTACTACGGCAATGGAGGTGCTACTCGATCTGAGTCCCCTGCACATAGTAATTGAACAGGCAGCCAAACGAACCATGCTAAACATAGCAAGGGAAGGGACTGGCAGAGGCAGAGTCATTTCGTCCACGGGAGCAGACAGACTAATAAAACAACTCCCGATCTGTCAACTTCCTAGAGACGATATCGCGAAGACTACGAGATTCGAAAAAAGATTTAAAATAGAACTAGGTGACAAGATCACCTGGGACGCCTCCAAAGTGGAAGGTTTCCACCAGGGCAGAGCACTGGTATGGTACACGGACGGGTCAAAAACTCCCGAAGGGATTGGAGCCGGAATAACAGGCCCCCGATCTAACGTGTCCATACCCCTTGGAGAATATCCGAGCATATTTCAGGCGGAAGTAGCTGCGATAAGCGTTTGTGCAGACATAAATCTGCAGCGTGGCTACATCAATGAGAATATAGTGATATTAAGCGACAGCCAGGCGGCCCTAAAAGCAATCTGGGCATGTGAAATAAGATCTCTAGTGGTACTGGAGTGCGTGGACAGATTAAATAATCTAGCATCTCGCAACAGGGTCCGACTAGCATGGGTCCCGGGCCATGCTGGGGTGGAAGGAAACGAGCGAGCTGATCAACTTGCTCGTATTGCGGCAGCAACAAAGCCCATAGGCCCAGAACCCTTTCTGGGTATCGGCCCACACACCATAAAAGAGAGACTGAGGAGAGAAGAGCAGGATTTGAGAGAGGTACACTGGCGTCAGACCACCGGGCTACGTCAGGCGAAGGCAATGATGGGCGGTTACAGCACTAAAAGATTTGAGAGCATAATCTGCCTGCCCAAGAACAACCTTAGGATCATCACAGGAGTCCTCACAGGTCACTGTAGGCTCAAAGAACATATGCACAGATTGGGCATTGCGTCCAGTAGTCTGTGCCGTTTCTGTGATGATGAGAACGAAACTGCGGAGCACATAGTGTGCAGATGCGACGCTCTCTCCAGAAGTAGGCTAAGGATCCTAGGATCCACAACTCTGGAGAGCAGGCACATACATCAACTGAGGCCGACCTTGATTCTGGATTTCCTGAAGGTGATAGGCCTGGAAGATGTGCTATGAGACTATGAGGGCACAATAGATCTATAGGTCGCAGTGCGATTACCTCTACTACTATTATTATTATTATTATGGTGGAATAACGACCAAACATGTAATCCTCAGTGTTGTTAATCCTCTATGTTGTGCGTATCAGTGTAAAATTTGGATCTGATTAAAGAGGATTTATACAGGATAATCTTCGTTCGGGTACCCTTAGCTTTACAACTACGCAACACGTTAAAGAAGTCTTGCAGGGAAGCTTTTGTATCGCTATTTTCGAGCACTCTGGCAACATTCTAAAACATTATTAATAAATTTGATATTCTTTGACGCTTTTCAATTCAACTGGAATTATTAACCAATATTTCTAAAGTAGATTGCTGAGAAATTTCAATATATTACACATTTCGATATACACCCACCTGTGCATACATACACATAGCTGCAAAACCAGGAGGCAAACGCGCTGATTAGATCAATGTGAATACGCGCCCTGTACATTTTTCCCCAACTGCCTGCGCCGGGACATTTTTGTTGTAAACAGAATAATAAACCATACTGAATTCGTGGTACTATATATGTACCTTTTGGCAGAAATATCTTTGTTGTTGTTTTAGATGTTGTTCTTGTTCAGGTAAGCATTAACTTTTGTGTTTGTATCCATTAAAGCAAAGGTACGCAAGCGCGCTTGGCCACATTATGATGTTTATTTTATATCTACCTACCCTTATTTCAGGCGACGAAAGCAATGTAAAAAATACTAGCCAATGCCACAAGCACGACCTTAGCTCAGTAAAGTAGTTCATTTCAAGCAGTGTGCATGCACATACGGCGCAGTTAGAAAATAGTTTTGAAAATTCTCATTAATTCCACCAGCAAAGCTGGACCATTTATCCTGACACGAGCGATCAATTCAAGCAGAAAATACCTACATACATACACATATAAGTTGCTTTCTGAAATTATAATTTTCTTATGAGGTATGTACTTGGAACAAAAATGGATCGAAACGCAATGGTAAGATAAAGCTAAACCGTGGAAATACAAAGGTGTATCTTATTACATTTCTCCTTCTTTCAGAACATTCCATCTAATTGCCAGAATACTTGTACAAACTATAATCAAGATCAACTTAATGCTATGTCTGCATCAACGAAAAGTATAACAAATTCAGTTAAATCCGCAATGGAAATTAAATATTTCTATGACCGGCCAATGATGCTAAATACATGGACGCAGACATCGAATACAGATATTGGTATAAGCGATGAATATCTGCAAAATATTATAAAGGAACACAGAGAAAAAGAGAAGGCGTTATTAGAAAAGATAAGAATTCTCGAGACCGATTTGCATGTAAAATCCGAGCTTATATCGCAAATGCAATCCACTTATGAAACTAAATCGAATGGCAATACACCAAAGCCGAAACGCCAACGAACAAAAACAGGGTTACAACGAAAACGCTCATCTGCATCAAAATTAACAAAAGCTGTTTTACAAAACCATAATGAATACGTATCTAGGTCCATACAAGAGTACAGTCCATCCAGTACTAGTAGCAAGGATAACACAAGCACTGAAGCAACATACAAAGAACAACAGCAACAGTATCCACAGCAAAACAAAGGACAGGCCATTTTGCATACACAATATCTAGCAGGTCAAGAGCTGAATGTAGAGACACGTCCTACAACAACAACAACAACACGTCCTATGATGCCGATATCAAAGAACACGCATACTATTATAAATAATATACAAGATAGTCAAGCATGTAATTTAAATTATACTATAATTTCCGATGTGGGTGATAATGCCGATGATGAACCGATTGAAATTGAAATTGCAACAGAAGAAAATGCACAAAACTTTAATCGATCGGTAGATTCTGAACGTTTAGAAATATGTTTAGCAGAAGAAGAGCCATATTTACTTAATACATCATCGATAATTAATCAAAATGTTGCAAAGCGATTCAAGATATGTAATGAAAAACGTAAACAGCAACCTTCTATTTTATTAGAGTCAATGCAAACAATTAAAGCAGAATACAAAGCACTACAGCCTTTATCAACAAATCACCCCACTAACGAAAGTTTACTCAAAACGCCTGTTGCTGCAGATGCTACATTGATTGATAAACCAAATACGATGCCGATAGGTCCAAATAATACCCGCGTACCAACTGAGATTTATGATGCAATCGATTGGAAAGATCCGTCAGCTGCAACGCGCACACTCTTGCTAGCTCTTTTCGATCGTCATACTTTGGCCACACACTCGATGACTGGAAGACCATCGCCGGCGTTTAAATACACCAACAAACCAATTAAGGAAGGACTAAATCAATTGGCAATACAAGATATTATATTTGCTGTTTCACATAAATGTGATGTACTTGAGAAGGTGGTGCGCAACTTTATCACCACAAAATGCGCAGACGAGACTAAAATGATGAAATTGGCTCAAGCGAAACTGGAACAAAATAAAGAAAATAATGGAAAATTTGGTGTTTAGGGTGATTAATATTAATAGTTTCTTGTATTGCCGGTTCTACGAGAACGGTACCTGTACTTGTTCAATTTGTATTAATGTCTTGCATTGCAACTTGTACGTGTATACCATATTCATGTACAAATTTGCATTTAGTTATCCTAGTTGTGTAAAATAGTTCTACCGATCTCTTAAAAGTTATGCAGCCTTCATTATAGAGTTTATACCAAAAAGGATAAATGAAATTAAGCAATGAAAGTTTAACGTGCGCTTTCAAGCATGCATGTATGTATATGTATTTAAATTATTGGACTTGTATTAATTTGCCTAATGATTACCACATTATGGTAATAAATCGCGCCTTTTTACTCATATACGCAGTACTTATATTAATTTGTATCAATAAGGAGTTGCTTTTTGGTCGATTGTTGTAGACTGAGCCATCATAGAAGAGAACGTTGAGTACCGAACAAACTGCTTTTTTTACATTTTACTAGTTCTCTTGCCATTATATATAATAGAAGCGGGCAAAGAACGAGTAAAAACAAAAGAAAATAGCTCGGAAGTTAAAAGCTCTTAGTAAAAGCTCAATATTTGTATGAAAACATAAAGTTAATAAAATCGCTCCTGTTATTTGCTAATGTTTTTATTTAATCATCAGTTGAGGCTTTTACAATTTGGTTTAGTTATATATTTATTTAGCTTTTCGTGGATCCCAAGCTTGTACCTTTTCGGGCGTTGTCGAATACGGCATATATTGTTCTGTAAAAAAAATAAAATATTAGATTTTTCCTCTGATTTGATTTTGTTGATTGTAAAAGTAAAACATTTCCCTGAAGGTTTAAGGGATATATATTCGTACGCTCCGTACAAAGTGACGAAATTCGGAAGGTTTTTTCTTTATTTATATGTTACTGAATTTAGAAGAGGATTGTTCATAAATAATCACAGATAAAGACACTTTCTAATGATGTAAGAGTAGGTCGCCTCCCCGTTGGTGCACCCTGGGTAACGCTAAATGACCTACATGGCCTACACGGCTAGTTTCTTGTATTGCCGGTTCTCCGTTCTCGTACTTGTGCTGTACCCATCGTGCCTGAACGACCCGGGCCGTTTTCTTATATCGACCCGGCCAAGAGCAATACACTCGGGGTGACCCTGTCTGACATTTAGGCAGGGCTACACCTCGCTACAACAACAACAACAACAAAAACAATGATAACCTTGTCCGGGTATCACCCTCCCGATGTGCCAAATCATGCTACGGTGAGAAAGTATAACGTAAAAAATATATGAAAAATGAGGGTGAGCGGTGTCAAAACGGTAGTAGTAATTCACCACGACATATGCTTCTCTGTTTTCATTTACATTTAACTAGGAGGTGAAGTTAAAGTTAAACAACAGTAATCAAAGTATTACCACAGTAGAACTGTGGTATTACCATAATAAGGGGTGTAAAAGTAGGTCGCCTCCCAGTTGGTGCACCCTGGGTAACGCTAAATGACCTACATAGCCTGCACGGCTAGTTTAGTTTCTTGTATTGCCGGATCTACGAGAACGGTACCAGTACTTGTGCTGTACCCATCGTGCCGAAACGACCCGGGCCGTTTTCTTATATCGACCCGGCCAAGAGCAATACACTCGAGGTGACCCTGTCTGACATTTAGGCAGGGCTACACCTCGTTACAACAACAACAACAACCATAATAAAACATTTGCCTGCCGCTTGTATAAAAGCCGATACCGACGGCGGGAAACAGAATCATAGCTAAACCAGAATCAGTCCGCCAATACGTCAGTTGCTTGACGTACGTCAATTTTAGAGCAAATTCTATTTTGACGTATCTGGCGTTGCGCATACAAACACCCACAGTCTACTTTGCTGTCAGATAACCGGGTTGGAGACTTTTATGGAAGCGGCTCAAGCTGATGACCCAATGTACGCTTGCTTTGCTTGCCTTGCTTTCCTTTTAAAGCTTCTATGGCCCAATAGAAGCTACAAAAGTTGTCAAAAATACAGGGTGAGACAAACAACGAAGCGTGTAAAGCGCTGTCAAATAGAGATTTGGGCTATTCGACGCTTTGAAGCGTTTCAAGCAAGCAAAGTAAGGCTGCCACTGGGCCAACTTTCATACATTTCAGTAGAGTTCAAAAGAATTTTGACATTTCTCGAGGCAAAGCAAGCGTGCATTGGGCCATCACCTTCACTTCGTTTTTAGATGTCATCGCGTCGAGTTAGACAAATTTAACTCACAGCCCGCCAAATTATAGAAATGGGCATCTAAATCGTGCTAAACAAAATATCGTTAATTACTTTGAACGGAAATATCTAAAAATGAAACTCTGTTCATTATGTACATTGTCGACAATTTATAACTGTTTTACACAAATAACGGAAGTTATAAGGAAAAAAAGATCAAATGGTGATTTCGTCTCCACAACCAGGTGGAAATTACTTAACCAAAAATTACTTGGTGTCGTTTTGATAATTTGAACTGATCGTACTTTAGTAAATAGATTAAATAATTGAATTAAACCTTCATAAGTTTGAATTGATAATATAATTGGAACTGATCTTATTTGTTGGAATATAACCTGCCATATGCGGAGCTAATCCCAGCCACAGAAATCAAACCCCCCAAAAAAACTGCCGAAATAAAACCATCCTGATGCTTCAAGGGGCTTTCTATTGCATCTAACAATTGAATTCCATATTTTATATGCATATTTTTTACCTTTTGTGCCAGACAAGTTTTCACTGTGGTCGGCCATCCACTTATACTTGGGGCGGCTACCATCACGCGTTGGTGGCAAATCCGTCTAAGGACAAAGTTAAAGCATTATATAATATATAAAAAAAAAACATCATCTTTATACCTTGTAATGCATCCAACCGTACCATTCGGCAGGGATTTGTGAGCCATCATATTCTAAATGTACATGATCGGTGTATTCCACCCAGCGATTGCGACCATAAAAGTAATATGGATTCTCATAATACCGATTGCCGTATTTATCTGTGCCGACAAGTGTTCCAAGTTTTAAATCATCGTACCTAAAAAATAAGAAAATATAAACTACATAGTTATCCCCCGAATAATTGTACTATCACCATTTGAAAAACGAACTTATATAAGCCAACAAATTGAGTTTACCTGTACATCTTCATATAAGCATTTTTTATTCCGCCCGCCTGGCGGATCATTTGAAATATTTTGAAAGCGCGGTCCAAGCCCAAGTATTTTGCCATGGCTTCTCTAAAAAAGGACGTAAATTTACTTATGAAAATATCACGAAAAAAATTATTCCATACCTCAATACAAATTTGATAAAACGAACAGCTGATTTCGAGTTAGAGACTGTAATTATTTTTACTATCGAAATAGCAATCGGGAAGCAAATCGGAGAATCCTGATCCCGATTAAATCCCGTTATTTTGGGTAAATGTCTACTTTAGCTGTCAAGTGCTAAAACTATGGGAAAGGGCTCAAAAGACGGGTTTTGTCATCAGGATATGGAATCCGAAAGCGGGTTTTAAATTTTTTGCTTCTCTGAAGAGATATAAAAGTTGCAAGTTTTCAGGTGATTCTTGTAATCACATTAGGACGTCCCTAAAAACCACGTAGCCGTTGCAGTAGCCACGGTTATAGCGTTCAGCAGAATCAGTAGGTCAGTACGTTGAAACAACTGACAGCAAAGTAGACTGCGGGTGTTTGTATGCGTAACGCCAGATACGACGGATACGTCAAAATAGAATTTGCTCTAAAATTGACGTACTTAACGCATTTGTCACACGTCCGGACTTGGCATGCCCTGCAAAAATCGAGAGTACTCTATTTCCTATCCAAAGAGTACTCCAATTGGAGCATCAGAGTACTCCAAATGTAATCCTTTTTCATACAAAAATTGTGCTCCAATTAACATTGTGATATCCTAGGATAGGACAACCTTTGCTTTGTTTCTACTACTTCATACAGTACTCCAATGTTGTTACTCCTTGGAGTATATACTGTCAGAGCGATAGTGTCATGATTTTCGTCGATAAAGAATGATTTACACGAGTCGATTTTCTGGTCGATTTTTGTCGTTCCACTCCGTTCTACCTTCAAATACAAGGTGTGAATCGATCGAATTTCTATTTACACGGTGGAACGATAAAAATTGACTAGAAAAATTTACCCGTGTAAATCAGCCTTAAGGCACGACCAATGATCGGTTTTCAAAAAGGTATACAAATGATTACTATTTGAGTACTCCAATATCAAAAAATTGGAACACATAATCCAACGATTTTTCCAGGGAAGGTGTTGGATCAGCTGATATATATAGTTATGTTGCGGTGAACGTTACGGAAGATTAATTAAGCTTGTATTCCTTGCATGAAATTACAAAACACGAGAGGGTCGATATATCGCCATCCAAGGCGATCGCGATCGTAGAAAAAACATCGATAGTCTCCACAAAAAACTATCGATAGCGTCATCGATTGTTTTCCAGCTCTAAACTTTTGGTATTTTTTTGCTAAATCGTGAATCACTTTGTTTCAGATTTTACTTAGAATTCCAACAACTTTCATACTTCAATTAAACAGTCACAAATCTTGATTGCCACATAGTTGTAATGGCGAAGAATACATCCAGTTCAGCTTTCCGCAAAATCGATGTTGATCAATACAACGAGGACAACTTTAAGGAGGATGAAGCGGATGCTATTTCCGCAACTATTGGACCAGATGACAATGAAATAACAACACTGCTAACACAGGGCAAAGCTGTTGAAGCTTTGGTTAATGTGCTACAAAATGCTCCCTTGCGCTGCAAACATCAGCATGTAAAGGTATGAATCGATAAAATTAAATTTTTTGTACTATTACCTGTGTTGATTGTAGGACAACGCCTTAAATATAACGTTGCGTGTGTTACTCTCTATCAAATCATCACAAATGGATCAAGCCGTTGAAGCTCTTGAACAAAATGATTTACTGGACGTATTAATGAAGTATATCTATCGTGGTTTCGAGATACCATCTGAGGGTTCAAGCGGCCATTTACTGCAGTGGCATGAGAAAGCATTTGCTAAAGGTGGTGTTGGCTGTATTGTGAGAGTACTTTCGGATACGAATCGTGCATAAAGATCATTGCCGCTATAGAACTAATACATATATGAACGGAGGGAGTCAACTTTTATTTTTAGACAACTTGTTTCATTACATTCTTCCATAGTAGTTCAGGGGATAAACGATTAGTTAAACACTTTCTACATTATTTTACCTATGTCGATCATTAAAACATGCAATCGTTCAATGTCGTATTTTGTGGCAATTGTTGTTGTGCAGAACATGTCGAAAGCTGAGTGGAAGATCGTCCTATTGAGAAATATTTTCTAAATTTGATTCAAAAACGTTCTACTCTGCTGAAAGTATATTGGATTTTCGTGCAGAAATGGCGTTCTTGGACTAAGGATAAGGAGTTTTGGAAAATGTTTTAAAATATGGCGAGCTTCCACTCCTATTGTATGACTGAGCATGTATATCAGCTTGTCTGCGCCTGCCATAGTCATAATATTTATTGTGGTTTTTGTAGGTAATCAATATTCAATGCAAACAAAAAATAATGGTTATTTTTAAAATTAAAGTATTAAAAAGTTATTTTTCCACTGATTAAGTTTTATATTTTGTTTAAGCTTTACATTAAGGTACATGTATAAAATAAAAAATGTAAGCTTTCCATAGAGGCAGGCCAGATGTTAAAATTTATCGCTATGCTCTTCAACTCTTGAGTATTTTGTGTTCACTGTCTACTGTGTGCCAGTGTATGCATGTGGTGGAAAACGCGGCAAACATGGAGCTTTATCAAACTTTAAAGCCACGATTTTGGTATAGTTGACAGTCGGTAACGTGATGTCATCTGTGCCGCTGAGGTCCATAAGCCGTTTCGAGGTGAACAAAGAAGTGTTGAGATGAAAGAGTTGAGTGCATCACTACCTTTTCCATTGGCTTCAGTGGCACCTCCACTTCATAGGAAGGGGACAATTTTTCGAAGCTTGAGTTTTAAGAAAAAAAACTGTATACTGATTTTTTTTTTTTGCTTTCAAACATGTAATTTATTTTATATTCACTATGCAACACGTACAATAACGTGATAGATGAATACTTTTTTTTCTATTAAATGACTTTTTTAGTTGCATTTGTTGTGCTAGTTAGAATGCAAATTTTTTAAGCAGATATATAGAATTCACATTAAATAATTGATAATATCAGAAATGTAGTTTAAATATTGACAAATGCAACTAAGAAATATGTACACACGTATTTTCTCCCATTCATACCAATTAATTGGTCACTTTTTCGATATAATTGATTGTTAAACTCAAAATATAATATTTAATATGTATGTTTTCAAAGTACGATAAAATGCAATGCTGTGTTTTATGTTTCAAAGGCTGAGAGTAAAAGGGAAATGTACCTTTCATAGAAACAAAAGGGTAAAAATGGTTTCTACCTGTTGGTGACAATTTTTTTTAACCCTTTCTACTAAGCATATAATAAAGCTTATAGAAAGGCGTAAAATAAATTCTTCAGCAAAAGGTAGACCAGTTTGCCAGTTTGTGTTCAACATTTTATATGTTTCCCTTTTGCTTGCATGAAAATTATGTGTCCTTCTCACGCTCAGCCTTTGTCTGATCTTTTTATGTTATACTTTTTATTATTTTCTTGAATAGTGCACTCAATCCGTGGACTTAAAAAAAATCACAAATTAAATTAGATTTTCATTGAAAAACTTAACATAAAAATAAAGCCGAATTATTTATACAACGTTATTAAATACGTGACTACAATGCATATAAATAGTAATATGACCGTTATGATATTCACGTATGAATTTGTATATTTCGCTTTCAACAATAGCAAACGCAAAATAAATGTATTAAAGAAAGTAAACTTGACAATGAATATGCGCGTATAATAAGTTTATGTTTCTTGTATGAAGTATGCGAATCACTAAAACGCTGCATTCGCCGGAAATTTTCTTTCACATTTACCACATATGAGTTTCGCGTATTTCGCTGATGATATGATTTGCCCTCGTGAGTGCCTGCAATAATCTAAATTTTAGTTTAAATTTAAAGGTAAATTATGGTTAATAAACCTACCTTTAACATATCAGCCGCTTCTTTTCGACGCACTGCGATGTGATCCGATTCATTGAGTAACGTCTCAGCTCTATCTGATTTATATAAATGTGTGACTAGTTCACTTTGCAAATTATCCCTAACATAATTTACTAAGAAATGCATTATTGCTTTTGGTACAGAGTCCTGTATAGATTTTCGTACAATATAAAAATACGATTTGATTAAGCGTTCTGAAAAGATAATAGACAAGAAGTTTAGTTAATAGTGGTATTTAAATTTAACTTAAGGGATTACTAACCAATGACATCACAATCTTTTTGCTCCTTATCGGTTAAACGCCTTGAGCTATGCTGTGTTGGCATATCAGGTAGTAAATTAACCGGTTTAACAGGACTCGAGATATTGTTATGTAATGGTGTATTATTTGCAGAGTTTTCCATACTTTCAAGCCCACGTACAGCAGGTGATGTCGATGGCGCTGGAGGCAATAATGTTGCCAACCAACTATTACCAACAGCGTTCTCACCAACATGATTCTAAAATTTAAAACAATGTTTACAAATATATATTTGAAATTAACCATTACTAATTACTTGTTCTTGGGTGTCATTCTGTTGTTGTTGTAATTGTTGCTGCTGTTGCAACTGTTGTTGTTGAAGCTGTTGTAGTTGTTGCTGCTGTTGATGCTGAAGCTGCTGTTGTTGTTGCTGGTTTTGCTGCTGCTGAGATACTGAGACTTGTGGTGATGAGTTTGAAGTGCGTGGTGTATTTGCACGTCTTTGAATTTGTGCGTTCAAATGGCTAAAAGGCTCAGTGATGTTGTCTGCCTTCAGCAAGCTTGGTACCAGAGCCGCATCCTTATGAAAGTCTGGATGCTTTGTATTAATGTAAGCTAATTCTATAGCCACCAAATGTTCCACCATTACGTTTGTAGCGGGCAAACGCGTACGTAAAAGCTGTGTAACAACATCAACAATTTTTTCATGCAATTTTGGAAAGCTGAAAGTAAAAAATGTGTACTTAGTTTGCGCTTTAAGGCAACAACTTTTTTATTATTTAACTTACCGCAACATTTCCTGCTGAACTTCGTTACCACAATGCTGCACAATACGTTGCATTTCTTCATGTATCAACTCCACACAACGCAATGATGGCTCCTCAAGTCGCCTAATTTGCCGTTTTACCAACAATTCAAAAGATACTTCCGGCACAAATAATGCAGGACGTGGACCAGTCGCATTTCGTATAGCTGTCAAAATATCCATTTTACTTAAACCGGCCAAAGGATGTATGGAATCGAGTGTGCGTCCAAAAGTCTCGTGAAAAATATAACATATACGTGCACCGCCACACAACTCAGTGGTTTCTATGTTACGTGAAGTACCATCAATAGTGGAACAGTAGGCGCTAGCAAATTTGGTTATTATTTGAAGTAGCGTTTGACTTTTATCCGAAACATCCTCGCCATAGGAATGAAGTAATGATTGAAATTGAGAGGACATCACATTGACGCGTGTCTGAAAAGTTAAAAAAACATTTAGTACGCACACATATGAAAAATATGTAAATGCATACCTTCAAATCTGGCAAACAGTCACGTATATGATGCATGAGCAAACGGTTTAAAGTCTTCGCTAAATAAGGTGTACCATTGCGTGTAGCCAATGTGGGATACTTTCGTTGTAAAAATGCTGCTTCATCTTTTAACTGATCATCAATGTGTTTCTTATCAATGATATCTTGTTGAGAACGATTCACAACGCCAATAATGCCCAATTTTACTGGTATTACACGACCACACAAAATATCAATTGCGTCAGTGCCCGCATCCATGAGATCAAGTTTGGTAACAACAGCCAAAGTACGTCGACCATCGGGATCACATTCTTTAGCCAGCTTTAATGCTTCACTTGTTGCCATATCAGTGTTTGCCGCAGTAACAGCTAAAATAATAGAGTTTGGGTTCTCTATATATTTCAAAACCAGATCTTTAATTTGTGCTTCAATATCTTCTGGTTGATCCCCTACAGGCACTTTTGTGATGCCAGGTAAATCGACGAGCGTTAAGTTTACAACCCGTGTGGAGAATATTTTCAAATTTATAGGTTCTGGACAGATGCCTTTGTTCGAACCAGCTGCACGATCTGTTTCCTCCTCGATTTCATTGCGTATACCATTAAAATCGGTAAAGATCTTTTTAGTATGCAAAAATTTTCCCCACTCATCAACGTTAATTGTAGCTAAATCAATTCAAAAAAAAAAAAAAAAAAACGTTATTTATTAATAGCACATACGTATGTGAATGTACATATGTACGACATATTTACCACTTTCAGCTGTACGATGTTCTTTGTCGTCCAGTGGGCAATGAATTAGCTGCAAAACTAATGGACGCCGTGTCACAATGCCTGTACCGCGTGGTAGAAAAGATCGTCCCACTAAGCTCTCGATAACTGAACTCTTGCCGGAACTCTATGATGAAAAGTGAAATGTGAATGAGTTAGAAATTCTGTTACTACTCCGACTATCCTTTTCCAGCTGACGACAGTTGTAATAGTCAAGATAACGCAGGTTGCTCTCAATATTTTTTTTTTTAGGAGTGAAGCCTTCCTCTTGCTATGTTTGAATATCATGTCTAATTGGAGATCAAAAACTCATCAATACAACCTTTATTACAACATCCATAAATTAATTTAACTGCTGAACTATGGGTTTCTTGTTGAGTGGAAACTCAACCTCCTATCACAGATCAGAATAGTATTCCAATCAGAGTCATACAATAAGCAAACCGCGACTTTGCATTTTTCATTCTATAGTTGACAGTGTGTGTGTACGTAGCGCAAAATGTGTCAGGCGAAGCAGCTGTGAGCTGTCGTCATTTTGCAACAAAATGTCTATCCGCCACATATATACAGTATCGATTTTTTTCCCTCGAAAGTGAACTTTTCTGGCATTACATAAACAAAATATTAATAATCTTACTACTTATTTCTAGTAAATTGCATTATTCAAGATGCCGGCTAGAGTTGAGCTTCTTATATAATTTAGAAACATGAGCATGTCCCAAAAAACTACATGCTCTGCCATAACCATGATATGCAAAAAAAAAGCAATGGAATTGCAGGGCACTTGAGTACATGTTTTTCAAGAAAAAAAAACATTAGAGTTTAGAATACTTTTGCAAGTATAATAAGATAGGCTCTGAAATTTTTCTGGACTTACCTGGCTTCCAAGCACCACAATTTGTGGCAATTGTATTGAATCCGAGCCGACTGTATTGAAAACATCTTGCAATTTATTTATAACCGGAATAAGAGCTTCCATTTCGAGATTAGACAAACGACAAACTTTAATTTTTTAACTAAATATTCATTAATATGTTGCTTATTAATGAATTTCAGCTTTATTTAAGCACTTTTTACAACAAATAATGTATAAAATACAATTTTTGCAAAATTTGTCTCGTTTTGGGCTGTGTACTCGACGGGAAACTGAAAATACTGGCGAATAGGTATGCGCGATATCATATCGATATTCAATATATCGATATCATTTTGCCTATATTTAAATCGATATTCTGAGCTCCGATATTGCGCGGTAAGATATTATTTTTCCAACACTACATTTTCTACCTGCTTATTATTGAATCTATTACTATAACTTTTCACTTCATATGCAAAAGGCAAGTGCGAAAGCAGATGTTTGTGAATAAAAGTGAAATTTACGTGTTTTTCATGCGTTTATATTGCGTATATTTTGCATTATATTTTATTTCACTGTTTAATAACGCGTGTGAACATAAATTTATGTGAAATAATAACTGGGTTCCAATTAATAGTACATTTACACTGTATCAAATTTGGGGAATTCAAATGAGCCAGTTCGACACTGTTTACACTGACAAATTTGCATTTGGCTTCACCTTCCCTGCAATAATCTGCTACCAGGACAAAAAGCCACCGAAGGAAAATGCATTACCGTGATGATTTAAACACCTGTAGAGTAATGATAGAATAAGAGTCAAGAAGGCTTCTGTCTTTTCCTGTAGAATTGGCCCAATTTCTTAAAAAACTACTAGTTGAAATTGTTATTTACAGCTGTGCTCAGTGCAAAAGTTATCAGTAATATACTATTGAACTCACCTTGAAATTTTGACGTTTATGCAGAAGATTCCACACTTGTACTGATTTGCGGCGGAGATCACAGCGGAATTAATTGCAATTCCCACAAATGGGAACAGGAATAATCTCCCATGACATTTCTGTTTAGAATCGCTATGAATATATGCCTTAGAGTCCACATCCACTTGATCGAAATTCACTGCCAAATTCCGATGATAGACCCCCATGTCATAAGAGTGTACATGAAACATGAATTAGGCAAAGTACGATACAGCGCCAGACGCCACATACAAAAAGTTGCAGAAACGCATACTGGCACGCGTCACTCTCAAATAACAGTGCACCACCGTCCGGATGTTGTCTTCTGGCTTTATATGCGTGGACGGCCTGTAATCTGCATCCAGCTGGGACTATCATTGTAATAGTATGATCTGGAAGACTCAGGTCAGTTAGCTTTAATAAGTTGGAATCTAAATAAATCTATCTGGATGCACATAAGTAGAAGATGAATTTTTCTGCTTCTTTTTTTGTTTTTGATTTTTGTTTTTATTCTGTTAACTTTTACTTTTTTCCATATTTTTATTTAATTATCTTTTAGTTAATTTTTTTTAGTTTTAATGAAGGAATTTACTTTCGCGAATGAATTAACCAAGAGTTCCTATAGGCTTAAAGCAGTAGTCGGCACGGAGAGAGCGCTTGCTTTGTTAAAGCATTGGAGTTTTCCTCCAAGGAAAGTAATTGCCGGCCTTTGGCTTATGGTGATTTCGTTTCATCAAAAAAATGTGCATTTTTGTTACACTCTTCAATTTTCCGTTTGCAAAATGAAGGTAAAACGTCAAATATGATATGTTGTCGTTTCCTAAAAATGTACACTTCAAGAGTGTAAAAAACTCACACTTTTTACCCTCTGAAGCTTTGACAGGGTAGCTAGTTGCACTGAAAATCAGGTGACGAAAATTGTATTTCATAGATAGATTTGGTGAAATAAATTGGATATTGCAATAACAATTAAATATGGGTGAAAAACGAAACCTAATTATTCAAGCACATAGCCCAGCAAACGGGGCAGTGTTTTATGTTCGTTTTATCGATAACAGGTTCATGCAGAACGCGGTACACTTTTATCACATCTTTATAGTGTTCTGTGCAAGAGTGTAAACATGTTCACTTTCACGTACATTTTTTTCGATGAAACGAAATCAGCATTAAAGCCCCAGTTACATAAAACTTTGACAAATGCGTGCCTCGGCTTTGAGCATTTGCAAAAATCTCGCTTCGCTTTACGTTCCACAAACTTTGTATAAAAGTGGAACCTGCAAAGTTTTATGTAATTGGGGCTTAAGTCTTAGATTAAGCTTTAAGGGTCAGTTACATAAAGCTTTATTTTGACTTTACCTCAAACTTTGACTT
Organism: Campiglossa producta; assembly: GCA_964058755.1. NCBI lineage: Eukaryota > Metazoa > Arthropoda > Insecta > Diptera > Tephritidae > Campiglossa > Campiglossa producta. Next base: position 2,251,361 of record CAXKVI010000003.1, on the reverse strand, counting down.
TGACAGAAAAGTTCAGTTCAGTTCAAAAGTTCACCTCAAAGTTGAAACAAGGTTAAAATTTTGCTTGCTTTGCTTGCTTTGACAATCAGATGTTGACGACTTTGCTTTAATTAAAGAATAAAAAGTTGGAGGAAATAATAATTAATTCATTTTTTCTCTATTAAATTAATAAATTAACCAAAACACTCTGAATGCAAAGAAATAAATAATGAAAACAAATGTATAAAAGAGAAGCGTCAAGGCGTTCATTGTAGCATACCTCTGAAGTTGGACGCAAAGTTTTGAGGTAGCAAATGTCAGGCGAGGTTAATAAAGTTTTATGTATTTGACCCTTTATTGTTGTAAAAATCTAGGCTCAATAGAGCTGTAATAAATTCTTTTTTTTGCATTTTTTAACGATTTCAACCCGAGTTTACGTTATTGAGGCATAATCAATTCGAATAACTTGGTCCAATACTGTTTTTAATTTATGTCAGTTATGAGGAAGAAGCAATGATTGTCGCTTTTCATTGAGCTGAGCAAAGACGACCACCAAAACGAAAAAATAACGATAGCACAAGAATAAAAAAAACTTGATCACTTTACATTTACACTTTAAGCACAAATAAAGGAAACGCTAAGTAATCGGGAACAAATCAAAAATCTGGTTTTATACCAATAATTACGTTGTCATTACTTCCAATTTCATTCCAATCATTAGCGGATTATATGTTTTTATTGTATTGTAGGTAGTTGTGCGTAATAGAATCCATGAATTATTCAATAGTTAGATATAATTTCATTATTAAATAATATTTTACAACTACAATTTTCCATATACCAACCGGTGTGCAATGGAAAGAAATAGTAAGAACATTCCAGATATGTTTGTAAATTGCAGATAATCGATTTTATAATTACTTCAACAGTAATTAAGTTACACTTATGAATAAGAACACATAAATTAACGATATGTAGGTAATTATCATTATTAACTCAGCACATTTTGCATTCTGCATTCTAGAAATTAGAGATGGGAATAACATTGGAGCAGAATTGGACAATATGGCAGGTATAATAATTAAAATACTTTTTGAAAGAACTGGAAAGACTATACTAGTTGCTTGCAATAATGATGCTTTGATTTTTTTCCTACAAGTTGGCGGGACCTACACTTTTTTGCCGACTCCGAACGGCACGTGCAAAGCAAATGAGTTTTTGCTGAGAAGCTTGTCATGGCAGAAATACACCCGTAGAGCTTGCCAAACTACTACCGAGCGCGACGCCGTTTAGAAAATTTCTTTTCTAAATAATTTTTGATGTTAGTTTCGAAGGGCATTGATATGACACGACTTGGAGTAGTAGGCCGAGCATTTAACCGCTACACCACGGCGGCCGCGTGGCAGTTATATAGCAGTTATGAAAAGGTAAGGCTGGTTTTCATTAGGTAAAATTTCATCGAGTTTATCGAGATTTGGTTGCTTATTTCGATAAAGTCGATAGAAATTGTCAAAACTTGACTCAATGAAAACTAGACAGTAGGCATGAACAGGCTTGATACTAATTGTCTGTTGGGACTGGCGGGATCGGGACAAAATATTTAATGCCGCGCACATCTTTACTATAGATACATAAGTATATGAAGTTTCTAAATCTTGTAACTGCATACGTCATAAGAAAACTTTTTATTTTGTAAAAAGACTGAATGTGTATCCTTTATAGACGTCCAAAGTCTGAAAAAGACTCCCAATAGTTGTAGCTGCCGATATGGTTGAAAATATTTCATCCAGCAGCAACCAGCAAGCATTAATAGCTGATCGTGACTTAGCAAAACAACAACAAAAATAATGCAAATTCAAATTGTTAGCCAATCGACGAAAAATTAGCAAATTTGAGATTTTGAGAGGTTTTTACAGAACTCTCTTTTGTTGACAGTTCTTTGCTGGGGTTTCATCGAACAAAGCTTTTATTTCAAAGAAAATAGGTTCCATAATAGCTACATATATGACACTACGTATTCTTGAACAAAAATAGCAGCGAATTCCGCAGCTTTTTCACATTTAATTGAGTTATTGCTGGAGATTTTTCGTCCAGCAGAAACTAGCAAGCAGGAACAGCTGATCGGTGACATAGCAAAACAACAACAAAAAATGTAAATTCAAATTGTTAGCCAATCAGCCGCTGTTTTGTCTGCAAGTTTCTACTGATTCCTGTTCGACGAAAAATTAGCAAAAATGAGATTTTGACAGCTTCTTACAAGACTCTCTTCTGCTGACAGTTCTTTGCTGGAGATTTCAAGAAACAAAGCTTGTATTTTCATTATTTTTTCAACATAGCTTGCCCGCTTGCACCAATATGATAGTTGTATGAGACCGTTTCTTTCGCACAATAAATAGAAAAAAATAGAAGAAAAAATAGAATAGAAAAAATCAGAGAAAATACGTAGTTTCATATAGCTATACAAATTATTTTATTTATTTATTTAGGGGTTTGTTGATAAAAACGGCAGAATTTTAACGGAAATACATTGAGGATGCCGAGTCCTAGTCAGGGTAATGAAATCTCGATTTTGGAAATTTTGGTATATACGCCGACGATGTATGAAAAGGTAAAACGGTTCGTAGTGAAAAATTATTTAGAATCGGCCTGTAAATTCTTATCAATGTAGTCGGGGATTTAAATCCGGTCGGGGAGTCTGCGCTCTCGCAAAGTTGCTGACCGAAGTTTCCTGAACTCAAGTGGCATCTGGTTGTTGATTGTCAAGTTGTAAAATATTGCTGTATATGTAGATATAAGTAAGTAATATTATTTATAAATATATATGTAGTATGGGTACTTATATGTATGTATAAAGTATAGCACACACACAGTTTAAATTATTTCAATAAATTGTTTTCTCATTCTCACCAGTTTAACTTAGTTTGTTTATGGGTTGTTGTTGACGTGAATATGGCTCTTTTAACGGTTAACTAAAAATCTTAGAAGCCAGTCGGCGAACATCGTTCAAACAACGCGGAACTAGAAACTAACTCTAGAACTCGGTAGTTATTCATTTTCCAACTGTGATACCTATTGTACTTTATTTATATCGAAGAGACTTGAAAATAGTGATTTAAATTACTACGCGAAAATGGTTTAGTCTTACAAAGGAAGCCGGTGTATTTTTGATGTTTTTAAAGTCAGTTTGTATAACTGGTCCTTTGCAATTAAGTGAAATCACTAGTGCGCATTTCAAAACGAGGTAATGCATTATGTTATATGATAACATGTACCTACATATGTTTTAATGTGAATATCCTGACTAAAAAACGGTGCATTTAAGGTGTTTATTAGTTAAAAAAGCAAAATGTTGTAGGTGGTTCACAAGAAAAAACGGAAGAACTAAACTACTTTGGATCCCAAATAATTATCCATAAAAAAAAAAATAATATCAATATAATTTAAAAAAAAAACAAATTTTTTTTGTCGCAGTTTAAACCTCCCGATTTTAATTAATTTTGATTGAGAGTTTAATTTTATCAAAAAGTAATGCGAATTCTAAAATTTTTTGAAAAAAATTTAAAATAATTATATTTGCAATCAAAATAAAAAATCGATTTTCAAAAATCAAAACTTTCTAAAACAAAAAATTTAAAGCAAATTTATAAAGAAATCAAGACGAATTCATACCAGGTGGTTTCGAGCGAATTCAATTCTACAAGCACGCAAACACTCCTTGTACCAAGGCGAATTCATTACAGGTGGCATCCTCCCACCATATGGGTTCTTCTTCTTCCTTGAAAATCGAATCGTAGCTGTCAAATTGCTTATGTTGTTGCTTTGTCTGACATTTTTAGTTACAAGGAGTGTATGCGGCCGTGTAGATCTGAATTCGTTCGAACACACCTGTATGAATTTGCCTTGCCTTGTAACTATTTTGATTTTGTTTTCTCGCCTCGAAAATGTCAGACAAAGCAACAACATAAGCAATTTAACAGCTCGAGGCGATTGTCAAGGAAGAAGAAGAAACCATATGGCGGGACGAATCCACCTTCAGAATGCATTTACCTTGAAAACAATGTTTTCTTTTTTTTAAATTTTTTTCACCAGAGCCTTTATAAAAGAAACCGCAGTAAGTCGATTCTATCTATCTGACGATTTTACATGGAAAGGACTAAATATATAAAATTTACAGAGCAAAGTTAGAAAGCACCTTTTTACAAAAACAAAAATATGAATTATCATTGAGAAAGGCTTTTTTCAGAAATACAGTAATTAACGCTTGTGAAAACGAGCACTTGTTGCAGTTAGTGCACCATATTTATTTACAATTTTGTATACATATACATATATTAGGGTGATTCGAAAAAAAGTGTTTTTTTTGGACTTGTACTTCGATAAATGGAATGCACATATTTTAAAAATTCACTCTAAATATGAGATCCTCCGCCTCAGAAATTTTTTCGTACTAGAGAAAAACTCATAGCTCTCTGCTTATAGTGCTGACTCGAATATAATTTTTTCGTAAACTTTACCCATTAAAAATATTGAAGGTTTAAGTTTGAGTTTTATCTTGAGTTATTTTTTGTAGCTTATGTCCACACCAAATATCTTCGTAATGTTTTATTCAACACCCAGTGAAATCTTGTCCACTATTCTCGGCAGTGATGCTGTTTACAAAATGATACGCATACGCCATGTAGTACAAATATTTCTGTATGCATATTTCGGAATATTTATTAATAACGTCATACCTCACAAACTTTTTCAAAATTTTCTCAGCTGAAAACATATGTACATATGTAGATATGTATATGTATATATTATTCCACGGTGAATGGGTTTCTTAATAAATACACATAAAGGGTATGCGGGTATAGAGTCTATAACTACATATACTGCGCATGGGAACATGTATTGAAGCGTGTAGAATTGGCAATTAAAATAAATTCATGCGTAAAATGTTTATATATGAACCCCTTAAATCACAAGTGGCGTCCAGTTTTCCTTTTTCTCTGCAACGCGATAACGGGCTAATTCCTAGCTCCCCACATTTATCAAAGCGTAGAGAAAAACAAAAAAAATAAATGAATTGTCTTTTGAAGTGTTAGCATTTATTTAAGCAGCATTGTATTTAAAAAAAAAATGCCAGGGATGGGGATAGGGATAGGGATATAGATATATGTAGAATGTAAATTGTAGATAGCGATAGGGATCGGGATAGAGATACAACGTCTGCCGGGTCAGCTAGCAATTTAGGACGATTTTTATAGTGAATAGGTGTGCAGTTCGAAGATAATTTTTCGAAAAAATTACCGTTTTCGGGAAAAAATCGTAAAACCCTAAATGTTCACCTTTGACCCCAAATAACTTTTTTACCACACATGATTGTCATGGGGATTTTTGAAGTTTTCTTTCTTTCTGACGGCGAACCTAAGCTCTCTACAAAAATTTGGTTTTGTCGCAATTTTTGTTATTTCAAATGTCTAATTTGACCGGAAATCCAAAAATATTATCTCATGAGTTTGGGATTCATATTCCAAATTTTCTTTTTTACAGTCACAGATGAAAAATTGCACTAACATGTGCATTTCGGGGGTGTCCGGACCCCCTGGAGCACTCCCCTGGTACCCCCTATAAATTGGCAACACGAAACCTTTAATATCTCAGTTCAAGAAAAAGTGCACTTACGCCAATTGTGTTTTAAGGGGCTCATATGGTACACATGCACATATGCTAATACATATACATATACATATGTACATAGATATATATATGTGGCAATTTATTAAAGCAGAACTAACTCTATCTGTGACAATAGGCTAAAAAGTATGTTTCACTTGAGTTTAAGCTACAAATGGTAATTTGATTTCATAATTAATATCTATTAGATGATAGATACCTATGTATTAACATATTATATAAAATATTTTACAGCCAATTATAGTTAACGATGACTCTAATAAGTAGTTATTGTTTAATAAACAGCGTCATTAACTTTTCAATACCCTGGGATTGGATTCAGTAACGATGAGTTTTGAAATGTACTCTCATATAAATAGCTTGAGAACAAAATTTATATTTTGCCATAGTTCGAAATTTTACCTATAAAAGTACATTTGCCTGTATCAAAAACCAAGTGCCAGTAGTATCTGAAATATTGAAAAAATTAACTTAAAAAAACAGGAAAAGGTGTAATTCGGAATTTTATGATAAAAAGCCACTCCCGATTAACATTCATTTGAATCCCAAGGGGTCGATTCAAACTATCCTATAGAATGCTTTCGTGTGGGGTACACTGGTACTGAGTCAAAGTTCAAATTACCTTATGGTCTCCAATCGGAACCAAATTCTATATGTAATATCTTCGACTATATTATGATCGACTTAATTTGTTAGATAAAAAAAATTTGTCTCTTCCAACAGTAATATAATTTTGACTCCAGAGCTAAAAACAAAGGTAGTTAAATCGTTTTTACCTACAGGCATGTCATCATACAGCCCGCTAGATGTTCACACTTAGAAATGATTAGATACCAAGAGTTCAGGCTATAGTCCTTTACCTAAATACCGTGCCTGAAGCTAAACTATGTTTGATGTATTGTGTCAGAAAACTGCGGTAAGTTCGATTCAAATATTTTATTGTGATTTTTCACCATTTAGTTCCAAAACGTGCGGCCCACCCTAATGTGCTTAAATATGTGTTTATACAATATGCATTCTATGTAATTCTTTGATTGTGGCATTTGTTGTATTAATGGATGCGCGCATTAGAGTGGGCTATTTTGAGTAGACGCCTTTTAATTTGACTCCGAGAGCAAAGAAAGCAATAAAAAGTCTTCAAGAAACTACATAAACCGGAAAAAGAAGAGGAAAGTTAAAATAAATAGCAATAAAAAGTCGTAACATAGTAGATATGTATGTATGTGTGTCAACATTGATAAGTATCTACGTACAAATGCACAAGTTTATAACAACAACAAAGTATTATGAGTAAATATAACCACAAATGATATCGCTGAATTGAATAGAGGTTTTACTCTTTATGCGAATTTCATGGCAAAATATTCCTACAGTCATGAACAAAATAATTTCTTGGAAACTTTCAACAATCAAGTTGTTAAATACAAACAAAGGTACACTTTAGAAGCCAAAACAACAGTTGCTTCGAGTTTTGGTCGGTTCCTCTGTATGTTTGTACGCGCATCACTCAAAAACCGTTGCGTGGAATGAAGTACAATTTTCATAGACGTGTTTCTGGATGCCCAACTTAAAGTTTAGGATAAATTTTAGGGCATGGAAATATTTAATATGCATTATTTACTCAGGCGTGAAGCAAACCGATTTTCCCAATATTTTAAAATTTTTGTTTAAAGACTTCAGACCAAGGATCAATAGATATCTACCTATCCTTATCTGTTTCCCTTTCACATTTCAGGAGATATCTCTGGAATCAAGATATTGAAATTAATCACATCGCTTATTGCAACATATTCTATTAAGTGTTTCGATTTAACATATCGGAATATGTATTAATAGGAAATAGTTGGCTTCTAGAAATTACTGATTTTAAAGTTCAAAACTATAATTTTCTCCCAATTCTAGGAATATTTTTCAAACTTAAATAAAATGCTAAAGTTTTGCTCAAAAGTGTATCTAAACTTATATGCAATACGAAGGCATGTGCTCAAATACTTAGCATCTAGTATGCATCATAACTGAGCAACAATTCAGTAGTTTCTTTAGGCCACTCCGTGTGGCAGCAACAGTAGCGACGCGCTTGCGAGTAAATTCGTTTTGATTCCACAATACAATTTTCATTTCGTTTAGTGAGCTCTACTTAGCACTTTGATTGTGCTTAATTAATTAGTAATTAATCAGTGTAACAAATAAAACTTTTTGAAAGTGTAAACCCGAAACTTTTTTAATTACATAAATTGTGGGTTTATTGAGTACGAATGTGATAGAAGAAAAAAATTTAAAAATTTTGACTGTACGAAAATGCGGAAATAAAACGAAAAAAAATTTACTTAACTACTTAGTAATAAAAAAGTAAGCTTTTCAATTACTAAGTGCAGTAAATACATATGTACTTATATATCAGGGTGGGCCAAAAAGATGTCGATTCTCGTTTTTTTGAAGGGTATACAGAAAAAATCATGTAAAATGGCGATTTTTTTTTAATTTTTGTATGGGGAACCCAACAGGTGGGGTCTTAGGGAGTGTGCCACTAGCATGAGTGGGCCGGCCCTACAAAGTTAGTGGGGTCGGTCATACATTTAAACACGATTGGGGCACTCTACATGGGTCAACTTAGAATTTTTCAAACTTTGGCTTTTTTCAACGAAAACTCTGTAAACACCGGTTTTTTGGCCTTAAAACCAGATTTTGGGGGTTTTACAAATCTTTTGATGGGTGTTTCGTGTAAAACTTGACCAGATGAACAATCTCTACTAGGTCGCTTTAATAGTGTATTAAATTTTTTTTTTTTTGTAGCACTGTGTAATTAATCATAAAATAGACTACAGTAAAACCCGCTTAAGTACCCCGAGCAAGATGTTAGCAATTTTGATGTACTTTCGGGTACTTAAGGGAACATATGTATGAAAAATGCGATGTAGTTACATGAGTACATATATCTGTACCTATGTGAACTTGTAATTTTTCGATAAATTACTGGTGTAAATCAAATCAAATATCAATTTCATAGGGCTACCATTGAGCTCCAAAATATACAAGTCCCAAGAGGGGAAGAATATATGAGAAATGGATATTAGTGCATGAAAAATTTAGTCTTTTAAGCGGGTTGGGAATAGAGCTTGCTATATCGTGAAAAGATGTTTTTTTTTTACAAGAGCTCATATCGGTAATAAGATTGTTAGAAATTAATGCGAACCATCTTTAGCGTGCGCCAATGTTTTTATACATTTCAAACTCCAAGTACTATTTAATACCTATAAGAATTCCCACTCACAAATGTTCCAGATAAGCTTTACGTGGTGAAGAATCTATGTAGGCAGAGTTTTTAGTTCATTTTAAAAACATTTTAAATTAAAAATATTTTTTTATTCTATTTTTTATTTATTTCATTTTCAAAAGTGTTCGGCAAAAGTTCGTTTTTTTTTGTCAAAGCCGAAAAGAAATTTAGTAGAAGCTCGGACGTTCTCTAAATATGACTTATAGTCGTGATTTAACAGGTCTTTCATGAAATTGTGATATCTTATCTTAAAATTTCCCTGAATGCAGTTTTTGTGCTTCTTATCTCTATTTTTGTAAAGTGATATTAGCGCCATAAAATGCTTTCAGGAGCCGTTTTCTGCATAATTAGAAAGTAAATAAGGCATATAGAAGTGAACCATTATCGATAGAAGTTGTTTTGACGGGTTTTGATATTTGATACTTAAGGGCCAGTTGCATAAAAGCCGATAACGACTAGTGGGTGATTAACTTGACAGCTAACGATACAAAATACGTCAATTAAACTCCGGTTAGTCGTTATCGGCTTTTATGCAAGCGGCCCTAAATGTCGATTGTTAGGTAAATAATTAAACATTTTTACACTGGTTTTAAAGTATGCCCTCTCGATAATACTGCTTCTCCTAGAAGGAATTTGCGAGAATATCGACAGGGACTAAAAACTATCGACAATAACATGAATTGTTTTTGCAGCTTTATATCTAAAATTTTGGTTTTTTGCTATGCTCTGTGGGACATTCAATTTCGCATGACGCGGCGGCATCTCAGTTGCAACATTTATTTTATTATTTTAGTTGCTATTTGTTGTGCATTATGTAGTTTGTTTCGTTTTTTTTTTGTTGTTTTCACACCGGGTTTTGTTTACATTCGCCATTTGGATGTCGGTGAGCGCCAAACAAGTATTTTTTTGTCTTTTTTATTTTTATTTTTGTATTTAGATACGTAAATTCGTGTGTACATATACATGTAGTGACTGAGCAACAAGTTCAAGGAAATTACAACATAAAATTTATTCAGCCAAATGCGCCTACTCGCAAATGCGGTACATACAATTCAGCTGGTTTTGTCATTACAAAGTTATATACATACATAGGTATTGAATTGTTACCAATAGACAACACAAAATTCTCTAAGTATTGAGAAAATATTAGTTCTCAACTTGATTTGTAGAAATTTTTATCAAAAAAAAAATTGGTTTCGCTGATTTACTTATAAAAATACTTACATAAATGACAAAAAATTAAGATTCTATTTGAAATAAGTCCGGGGTCTATTTCGACGGGTTTGCCGACGAGGGCTGAGGGTATTCGAATTTTATGACCTTAATCGAATTTACCGACATTCACTACCAAATTCCAATAACATCATAATGTATATAATAAATCATTGGGGTCTGTCAGCTATTCCGTACCGGAAACAAGCAGGTCAACACAGCTGCACTACACTCGATTTGTATAATTGCTAAATCGTTTCGTGCTGCCTATATCATCTCTAATCTTTTTTCCATTCGAATCGCATTGGCTGGGGTGTAATTTCACTGGAAAATTTGAAAGGAGCACAAATGAGCCAAATATATTTACACCGTCTTATTAAATACACCTTATTAAATACCATAGCGTCATTATTTTTGTGAATAAGCGTGAAGTTATATCACTTTGATTCTACGAAATGCAAGCATTATAAAATTTTTTTCGTATAAGTAAATCACCTCACCCCAAAAATACTGAAAAGGAAAACTTGTTAAGAATATATTCTACCTACCTGTTCTATAATAACCATGTTAAAGATATTTTATTTAAAGACAAACTTTTGATTTTCCACTGCTAAATAGTTTACAGTTAGAAAAGAAATATTAAGTGACAAAACAGCTGACTGATGGGTTGCCTGAGAGCATAAAGAAATGAAAAAATTTACTTCACTAGTTACATTGCAAAGCTTTTTGCGCGTTTCAATGAATAGCTTAATAACTAATTGATTTTGATTACAATTTTAAATTGATAACGATTTAAGGGCCTCATTATGTATGGCGAATGATAGCTCAGACGAACAATTCGTCTGCTTCCAAAATCGCATTTTCTTTCATTTTTGTTTTTTTATGTCAAAGAAAAGTCGAAAATATTAAAAAAAAAATCTATGAAGCCAATAAAAATGATTGATAATGCGATGGCTACGCAGACGAATCGTTTGTCTGAGCTATCGTTCGCTATATATAATGAGGCCCTAAATTTGTTATCAAAGCAATTAATTAGATTAATACATTTCATTTCATTTACAAACAGACCCAAAGTTGCAGATTATGTGCTAAACTTTAGACACAGTTGATAGTTATGTAAATCTTATTATCAACATTTTTTATAAAAAAAACCGGAATAAGTTTAATTTTTAATAGGGGTCTATCAGCAATTCCGACGGAGCTTCCCGTTGGGAATAATTCGTGAAAGTCGATAGGTATTTTATCGACTTAATCAAAGTCCTCTACCAAATTTCGATAAAATCGATGAATTATCTATCGACTCTCCCGAATCATTCCCAATGGGAAGCTCCGTCGGAATTGCTAATAGACTTCGTAGTATTTTTCTGCAGGTGTTTTTTTGATTTTTTTTTTTTTGGTTAAGAATGGAACTCGACCCGTTATTTCATTCGGATATCGGAGTCCGAGTCAATTCTTTTTGAGAATCTGTATTTCTCTACTTTCAAATTTCCAAAGCAAAAACGCGAAATCAGAAAAACATACCAATGTTTATACTTTAAAGCCTGATAACTGAAAAAAATTTGAATGCAGAACTTTTTTGTAGGGAAATTTATTTCCATTATAATGTACATATCTTCCATTCCGAAGATGATCACACTGACTAAGCAATATTTATCTTAGTCATTGGCATTCATATTGCTTTGTGACACGAACATGGAGAAACATTAATAGGACACACCCTGTGTACGAAAATAATGCAAACAATAAAGTTGAGGTGACCCTCCTCTTTCAATCAAATATCAGTGGTTGGATTGGTTTCAAATTTCCTTTTTACGCTGTTGAACAGCTTGAGTGATTATATCTCTCCTCTACCCCACAGTGCATCATCGAGCTATTCTTGTGGTTTCAGAAGGACCCATGTAAGGCAATTGCGAAGAGTTGTGAATATGATGACAGGTTTTTTCTCTAGCACACCCGTAGTGTATAATACCCTCCATATATGGAAACGTGTTTGTTATCCATAAAAAAGTGTTTTTTTGCGTGTCTGTTACTGCAGCCAGAAATTCTTAACCGCGTCAGAGTCAACAAGATAATTTCAAGTTAAATGGATGTGTATAGAGTATTATCAAAACATTATTATTAAACCATAATGTGTGTTTGCATGTTTGTTGTTGTTGAGTTTTTTCACCAAAAGTTAAGTTTTAACTAAAAGACTGTTTTCATTAGGTTGAATGGTGTCAAATTTCATCGACTTTATCGAGATTTGGTTGCTCATCTCGATAAAGTCGATATAATTTGTCAAAATTTGACTTAATGAAAACCAGATCTAAAAGTAGTTAACCGTCTTGGCGTCTAAAAAACGTAATCATTAATCCAAAGATTTCGTACAAAGAAGAGTTTTTGAAAAAACGTAGAATCGTTCTAACAGTGTAACTCTAATTCACAGCTTCAAAAAAAGTGAATTTTGTATAAAAAATAAATCCTGCACAGATTTAAAACCACCCTAATATACATAACATATACCAGTATGCATCCGTCAATTTACATATTTATCCAAGTTCATATTTGTAATTAACATTCTTAACATTCTCAATTCTACGCAGCTTAACTCTGATCAATGTTTCTGATTTCTGCATTATGTCTAGAAACGGCAGGCTTATCAAGAAACAACTTCTCTTTTAATATTTTTTTTGGTAATGCATCATGCTATATTGCGTATTAATTTCAATTAACCTTTTGTATTGCGTACATGTGATATATGCTCATATAGGTACATATGTATGTGAATTTATAAGTACATAAGTATATTCTTACTTAAATTATAATCATTTTGAAATTTCGAAGTTACCTTGCTTCACGAAGGTTGTTGGCTTATTAAGATTTGTATTTGTATTTTTTATGCTGACATATAAGCCGATGAAGTTGTTGTTATTCTTAAAAAAAAAAAAATACGCACCAGCTAACAACAACAACAACCACAATAAAACAATACATATGTACATGTGGACTTAATTTTTTTTTTTTGTTTTTAACTTTTGTTTTCAATTAATGCTTTTATGTTTTTGTATTCTTGCATTTATTTACGAGTCATATTTTTTCAATTATTTGTGTAAGCATTTTCCTACTCCGACCCGGCAAAGTTTTGTTTTTAACAACAACAAATGAGATAGCAGTGCTGGAAATAGAGATGTTACGAATGTCATATTTAAAGTCGAATATTTTTAAGTCATATGCTAGGAACTTATTGAGAAATTCAACAATTTTTGTTGCTTTTTTAGACTTTCGTATAATTTTAGGTGGTTCTAAGAACGATGTTGTTGTGAAAATTATTATTATGGCATGATTTGCCCTGTTAAAAAAAAGAAAATTTGTGTAATGTGTATTGAAATGTTTTCGGAGTATTACATATATGGTTTTAGTTATCTAAAAATATATTTTATATCTAAAAACGAGTTTTAATTTTAAAATGACGAAAATGTAGTTTTAGGGCCGCTTGCATAAAAGCCGATAACGACTAATCGGTGATTAACTGGACAGCTAACCATACAAAATACGTCAATTAAACTCCGGTTAGTCGTTATCGCCTTTTATGCAAGCGGCCCTTAACCTGTCAACATCACATCTTAAGTTGACGTTTTGCTGTAAATATTTGCGGGAGTAAGAAAAATCAAGGCATAAATACGATTAAAATAGCGGTCCGATTTCTGTTTTGTAACGTGTTTTGGTTTCGGTTCCGGTTTCGTTTCTCAACATTCATTTCGGTTTCGGTAAAGGTTTCGTTCCGGTTTCGGTTTCCCAATAAAAACACGAACACAAAAAACTCAAAATAGGTCTGAATTTTCATAAAATTTTTTATCGGATCTCGTAAATTTTTTTCGATGGCTTCATTGAACTATAGTCAAATTTCCTCTTTCACATTTTTGATACTGATGTCAAAACGCGTATTTTTTAAGGCCTAATTATACTTCGTTATCGCTAAAGCCATGGCCATAACGCTAATCAGCTGTTCGAACCACCCTTTGGAAATCAATGTGAACGGGTTAGCAATCGTCCATAAACATTTTTCCGGGTACCTTTTTATAAAAGAAAATACCTATGTGCCCACGAAAAGAAGTAAGATACTAAAAAATATCAAAACTGTTTATAACCGGTTCCGGCTTTTGAAACGGTTTAGGTTTCGTCCTTTTTAAGATCAAAATATCGGTTACGGTTTCAAAAATTAATCGGTTTCAAAAATTAATCGGTTAAGGGTCGAATACATAAAGCTTTGTTAACCTCGCCTGACATTTGCTACCTCAAAACTTTGCGTCCAACTTCAGAGGTATGCTACAATGAACGCCTTGACGCTTCTCTTTTATACATTTGTTTTCGTCATTTTTTTCTTTGCATTCGTAGTGTTTTAGTTAATTTATTAATTTAATAAAGAAAAAATGAATTAATTTTTATTTTCTCCAACATTTTATTCTTTAATTGAAGCAAAGTCATCAACATCTGATTGTCAACGCAAGCAAAATTTGAGAGTTTGCCAAATTTCAACCTCGCTTCAACTTTGAGGTCTCCAATTTGCAATGCTTGGTTTAAATACGTATACTGAACTTTTCTGTCAAAGTCAAAGTTTGAGGTAAAGCCAAAATAAAGTTTTATGTAACTGACCCATTACGGTTTCGGTTCCGGTTGCAGTCCTTGAAAAAAAACCTTACAAAACATATAAAATTTCTTCATAGTGTTTGGTACTCACTTTATTTTAAACTTAATTTCAATTAAAACCACAAAGTCAAATCGAAGTAAAAATGATTCGCCACATCCCTAGCTGGAAGCGCTAGGCTTTTGCGTTATTTTAGTTTTGGTTTTTATTATTATTTTTTGTTTCTTTTTGGTTTTTGGTTTTGTTGTGTTTTCTGTTGTTGGGCTCATCTGGTTTTAAGCAATACGTCGTTGGATTCGCTTCCGTAGTTTTGGCGAAACGGTTACCGGGTAAGACGGTTCGTTTCCTATTTAGCACGCGTCAGTGTCATTTTGCATCGTGGACTTGCTAAACGAGTTCGTACGCTTAGAGTACGCTTTATAAGTATTTTCGGTCGCTTAGTTTTGACTTCGACAAGTGAATATTTAGTGTAGGGAATAGTGAACATACAAATTGTATGTATGTGTGATTGCGAGTCTAGTTGTGTGTTCTGTGAATTGTGTACTGTTGGCCTTAAAGGTAATTTTGTTGATAAAATAATCAAACAAAGGCTTGTGATAACAACGACAATAAATAAACAGGAAATTGTAAAATCGAACTTAAAAACAACGGAAATTGCAAAAAAGTGCACTTTTGAGAGTGTTAAAAAATAAAAATTCCATTTTAAAACCTTGTTTTAAATCAAGCATTGAAAAAAAACATCCTTCTACAATTACCTCCCGGTGTGGCTTTATTATTGCTAAAAAAATCAGAGGTGTGGCGAGAGAAGCCTTTTGATATTAAAAAAAAAAAAAACTAAACACAAAATCATACGTTTTTCCGAAATCATTATTTTCAATAATATTTATAGTTTAATAGCATGCGGTCCTCATATTATGTATGTATGCTCAGATTGCTTTGGCGCCTTATTTATATCTGAACTTTGATTCATATACATAGGTGCATAGTTATTTTAATAAAAGTATTAACTTGTTGATTTGAAGGGAATGTAATACGAATACTTAAATTACCCATTACTTTTCTGAGGTTTGAGTTTAAATTTTATTCGCTAACAATAAGTTACAAGTTTTAAGTTTTTATTAGCTGTAAATAAATAACACTCGCAAGTGTTAATAAAAAAAAAAAAAGTACATTTTTATTACAGCTTTTTTTTGCCTATTTTATAGAAGAGACCTTGCTACAGAAAAACAAGTAAGGAAGTCTAAGTTCGGGAGAACCGAACATTAAAAACACAGCGGTAGTTTTCAGAACGGGATAACAAAGATATAGGCCGCAGGAAGATTTACCTAAAAGTGTATACAAAGTGCGCGTGGTTGGAGGGCCAGTTTCATCAGGTATACTACCAACGATACTAGTATGCTTTATGCAAAATTTCATCTTTTTACCGTAATCAGTTTAAAAGTTACGACCTGTCGAATTTTCAAAAATGCCGAAAAAGGGGGCGTGGTTATCATCTGATTTCGCCCATTTTCAACAGCAACCTACTTTGGTCAGAAAGTAACCTGTATACAAAATATCATGCCTGTATCTCAATTTTCACTCAAGTTATCGTGTATACGGACAGATGGACGGACGGAGATGCCTTAATGAACTTTTTTCCCAACCTAGGAACATTCATATATGGAATTCTATATCTATCTCGATTATTTTGTGCCGTTACGTAATACCGTTAATACCCTTGTACCAATACTAGTACGCTGGGTATAAAAATGAGTATCCAGTGTGTATATGTACCTTGAATGTATGTATACTTATTAGTTAATACCGGTAATTATAAAACTAGCAATTGTGTAATGTCAAACTATTAATTAAGACCTTTCAAAAAAATAACAACTTTGTGAAGTTGCTATAAAATTGACGGCGGTACGTCATAATTCTGTTTACAGATGTAGCTCCTTAACGCTACTGCAACTTGTTAGCATCATTTTTATTGTTAAGTTTTGTTGTTGAATTTATGTAATTCTTTTGTTGTGATTTAATGAAAATGACGGGTAGTAAAACCAGTTAACTATTTATTTGTTAATAAAATGTTGACAGGTGCGTCATAGACAATGTTGCCGTGTTTGATCCATGTAAGGGTATTTCCATGTCAAATCGCCAGATACTTAGAATCGACGAAGTTCTGCCAAAAATGAAAAAAATTTATACGAATTAAAAATTGAAAGTTAATTTTTTTTTAATATTTAAGAAACTATTAGTGAAAAATAATAGGGCTATTCTCTTTAAATTTGTTTCATTAAACGCACAAGAAATTGTTAGACTATTGTCAAAAGTTTTTTTCATGCAACATCAAAATACGTAATTTTTTGTTCTTATTTTATGAAACCAGTTTAGAGAGGAGAGCTCTTATTTAGAATTGAGCTGATATTAGAATGAATAATTTCCTGTGGAAAAACCCCAATTTTTTGCGCTGACATAGAGCCACCCTAATGAGCCTACATTTATCAACTTTGCTAATCTAGTTATTCTGATTTTATTGTCTTTGAATAACTTTCTAATGTTATTGACGCCACTAAATATTTAAATTTGTTTTCTTTTCATTTGATTACAGGTAAAACCACTGCGAGTGTTGTCGCCGGCTAAAAGTACCTACGCGATGAGCAGCTAGCAAAATTATACTATTTGGCCAAAATTGCAAAATTAAGAAAAAAATAATTTTTATATAAATATACACACATACATACATGAAAGTTCTTACAATTAAACAACAGCAAAAAGAAACGAAGAAATACAAAAAAAAAAATATGTCTAAAAAAGCTAAAAGTGTACTGTGATTAAGATATTTTTTAACACAATTAATTGGCAATTAAATTCAATTAAATGTGCAAATATTCCATGGAATTCTCATGAACTGTGATCTTACATAATACAAACAAACAAATAATAATACATTTATTTACATAAATATAAGAAACAAAGTATATTTAAAAAAAAGTAACAAAGTTTATTAACTAAACTCAAATATACAAATAAACGTCGCAAAAATGACGCTGGAAACACATGGTAAATTGTTGAAAGACCGCGTCAAACCCGTGGCTATCCAATTCAAGGATCTATACTATCATGTACATGTACAAAAGAGTAAGTAAAGTTTTTATTATTGAATTTTCTAATGTTAAGATTCTTTAAAGTTTAAACCAAGGATTGAAACCGAAACGGCAACCGTAACGGATTAAAGCCGATTATTTTTTCAAAACCGAAACCTTCTGAAAAAGGAAATTTGAATTTATTTCGCTTTGGGGATTTTGATTTTGGGATTTTGGTTTTGGGGATTTTGATTTTAGGGTTTTTGATTTGGGGATTTTGTTTTTGGGGATAATGTGGTACACCCTTGAAACAAGCCATCGAAATAAAATTAGGAAATACGCAAAAAATTTTCAAAAAGAAAAAATGATTGGTGAAAATTGCAATTTTATGGTGTACAGTTTCTTTTGACACTGACTGTGTGTAGAGAAGAAGAGATTATATTGGAGAAAAATCTATGGCCGCAGGAAAAAAGGTATACAAATTCAGACCTATTTTTAGCAACATACACTCAGAAAAAAACATGAATTTTCTACTTAAACCAAGAATTTTGGTCACGAAAGTACGGTAATACCGAATATTCTTATACGAAGTACAAAGTTCTTATATCAAGAACTTTTTTCTTAGATCGAAAATTCTTATCTCAGAAATAATTTTGTCCGAATTGAGAGTTAAGTAAGAGATTTTATTATTATTCCAAAATGTTAGGGATTACAATTTTTATAAATTTAGTGTCAGATATTTGCGTTCGTAAAAATTTTAATTAACGTTTAACACTTAACTTTAATCACATCGCGATTTATTTAGACGCATAGAAATATAACAGTATGTATATATAAATATGTACATATATATTTTTTTAATATTTGTTATGTAAAGACAAACAATTTTAATATAGGTAGAGATGATAATTTTCTGATTTGTACTCGTATCAAAAATGTTCAGTGCATATCGGCTTTTGGCAGATCTAATTGAAACTAGCACTAGGGTCAATTGCGTTTCAAGGTAATGTGCATCAGTGATTGGCCGTTACAGGTCGGCTCTTGCACATACTAGTATAATAGGGGAATTCGCTAAGGCTAGCAAGGTGCATCGATTGCGTGTATTATATAGGAGACTACGAGACCACCTCATTGCGCAGTTTTATGCTTCGGTAACAAGAGTTCAAAATTTATTATTACAAAACGGTAAATATATAAAACGATCAGAAACATTTGCTAGCGAAACCAAAGCGTTGTATTTTATTTGTTTCCCACACTTTGGTGTTGGAATTGAATATAATTTTTTGCGTGTATTTCGTTGATACTTTTAAATCTGCCCACCCTATCTGAATCATCGTACAGTTGATTAGAGCGAACGAATCTTACATACAATATATCAAAACTATATAAGATCTTAAGTTAGTTAAACACATATCGTTGCTAAAATAAACTAGATTTTCCCCCCCTCCCCCCCTGTAGTTTTACAACCAACTTTTTAGTACCCCTATATTGAAAACCCCTTTAGTTCAGATGTACACAGAAAAAATGGCACTGGTAAAATCAACAATCTGCAAACAAACTGCATTCAACTGTTGATTGAACCGTCATAGATCTCTCAAATTTCAATTAACAAAACTTGGAAAAACTGACAAGATTTTTGTTGATCAAAGTAAATTTTGTGTTAAAACAACAACTTCCCCTAGTTAGTTCAACAGCGAAGGAACTGTCATTTGATCAAACAAAATTTTGTGTTGAAACAAGCAAGTCCTGCTGTTAATACAACAGCGGAGGAACTGTCATTACTGTCATAGAACAAAACTGCAATTCAACGCCATCAAGCATAAGTATGCGATGGCCTGATGGTTAACATCTCCGTTCAGCCGTTCAGCAGTTAAAGCAGTGTGAGCTCGATTCTCGATAGAGGCAACAAAGCAACGTGGGAAAGTGTCATTTAGAACAAAGCTGTAATTAGACGCTGGCAAGCATAAGTAATATCATGGTTAGACAGTAGACACCTGGGTTGAGTGTTTAAGGGCCCTGAGTTCGATTCTCGGTGAAGTCACAATATAAAAATCCCGAAAAATAATTTTTTTGTGTTTACTTATTTTGGTGTTAAAATTACACTTATTTTAGTTATATATAAAAAAAATTATATTCACTTCACCGAGAATCGAACTCAGAGCAGCTAAAACAACAAAATTTTCTTTTAAAAGAACAGCTTAACCGTTAACTTAAGGTTAACAGTTTGAATGAAGTTGTAATTAATCGTGATTTTGGTTGAATAAACCCATATTTTGGTTGATATGACCAGCTGATTTTTTTCTGTGTATGCATGATCAAAAAGTGAAAATATGGTAATAAAACTGCAAAAATGAATAGAAATCAACGAATTTTCTGGAATGCTAACTTTTCTTAACCAACCAGTATGTACCAAACAACTATGTTAAGGCTATTTTGAGCTAAAATCTTTGTTTTAAATGACTCAAGTTGATCACCAAGCGGCTTCGCTGGCTAGGTCACAATCGACTAGATGGTTAAAGGCTTTTTTTTAGTAAGTAAGTAAGTTGACCACCATGTCTTTTTAAGTAAGGTAAATATTTAAATTAAAACTCGTTTTAAGCAACGACTTTGATTACGGTTCCATAAAAGTTTATTGGCCCTTTAAATTGAAGAACGCTTAGCTAAGCTATTTTAATTTTTTAATTGCAAGGCACTTTCATTTCTACAAAACAAACAAATTTAGCGCAAAACAAAAAGAGTTGACAGCAGCGTTTATCGATGCGATGGCCGCTTTTACCTCTGAGCACACTTGCCACTTTTTTATTATTATCAAAAAAAATTTCATTAGTGAAATGTGCAATTTGCTTAATTAAGAAAGAGATAAAAATTAATTAATCGAATAAAGTGTACGTGTTTACAATTTCCCACATGTATATATGTATGTCTATATGCATTACATTCATACGAAAGCTAATCATTTTACTTATTAATTTATCTACACAAACGATTGTAGGTTAATGCTGGTCATTTGCCTTTTAGGCCGTTCACACTTCTCCAGAGAGCCATTCAAACAATAACAATGTGCGATTTTGTAGAAAAATTCTCATAAAAATAGGCATTCGATTAAGTTACAGAGTTTGATAATCAAGTCACGTTTCGGAAGTCTTTTGAAAACGTGATAACGTTGAATGGTCTTGTAGAAAAATTTTTACACATACAAATTTACTTATATACGCTCATATAGCTAATAAAGTTATTAACAAGTACCTAGTTGAAGAATTTCAACAAACAATTTTATAAGTTAATAACAAATTGTTGATCTTGGTAATTAACTCAATTTGTTTGAGAATTACTGTAGGTATTAAAAATAATTTATTTGCATACATCATAAATATAGAGAGCTATAGCTATTAAAACAAGGAAAGTCAATAAATCGCCCTTGGAATCATTGCAAAATCAAAATACCGTTATTATCTATATTTAATAAGCTCTTGGCGGCTCTCAGATCCGATATATTTAGTACAATAGTAAGAATTTTTAATTGATACAATTAATATAATGAAACTGAAACTATTTTTCTACGTAAACGAATGCCTTTGCTTATACTTTGATGTGAAAAATCTATTTAATTCTTAAAAGTCTAAGTAATCAATTTTGAACAATTCCAAGGTGCATCAATCGTTCCCCTTTCAGTTTTATTTGTGATTATACCGAGGATAAGGCGGCGCTCTTCTAAATGAAATACGTCTATAAGTTAGATATCGCCGATGCCTATGCAAAACCACCTATCTGTAAGCAATCAAATTTTACGGGAGAGCGAACAAACTAATTTCCCTTCCTATGTATAATCTTGCAACTGAATTTTTGTTTCTGATTTTAAAAGGTGATATTTACCTGAATAAAAATTTGAACCTAAATTTTAATTTTTTTTGGACTACATATATGACCAAACCAAATTTGTTTTCAAATTTAAACTACCTTGTTTCTGTAAATAATCGACAAAATTCTCGATTGTAATGTGACGACAAATCCTACTTTCGCCTTTCTTGGGAATTCAGCGGTTAATAGGCGGTTTTGCAAAAACATCAATGAGTTATTGTGGGTTGCTTGACGTTCTAGTTTGAGTATGTTAAATAGTTTTAGCGTCCCTGAAGCCACGTTGATAAGGTTCAATTAGTTCGTTGACAGTTGTCTTTCACACATGGGTTTCTTTATATGGAAATAAACATGAAGGTCAATCGGAATCTTGTCGATTGATTATTATTAAACTGTATGTGTGGCTTCTGTATTAACCTTCATGTATATAAAACGCCAGACAGTTAAGCCTACCGATTATAACGGCAATTGGATTTGAAAATAATTTGCACCTGACCGATCGCACGTTATGGCTGCCAAGGAAATTATTATAAATTTAGTTTTTTTTATACTAACCTTCAAACATTAAGTAGAAAAAAATATGAGGGCACTAACAGAAGTTCGTTGAGTTGTTGATATGTTAAATTTATGTTTCAAAAATTTTCAAAATGCATAGTTCTTCACAATCATCATCTAAGACCAAGGACTGAAGCCGAAACCGTACCCAATTAAAACCGTTTAACTTTTCAAATCCGAAACTGAAACCATAACCGTTATTTTGATCTGAAAAAGAACGAAACCGAAACCGTTGCAAAGGCCGGAACCGGTTCCAAGCGGTTTTGAATTTTTTTAATGCCTCACTTCTTTTAGCGGGCACATTGGTATTTTCTTTGACAAAAAGTACCCCGAAAAATTGTCATGGAAGATTGTCGATCAAGGTTACGAAAGGCACGTTTTGACCTTAGTATCAAAATACTGAAAGAGGGTTCATGCCATCGAAAAAGTTATATTTTGACGATATACATATATTTCTTATATTTTTCTTATAAAAAAAAGTAGAGTTGATTTTTAGAATTTGTTTTGCAGAAATTTCATCCATACATAGCGTCAAAAATATTTATTATTATATAATTATATAGGAGAAATTCCATCTTGGCTGCAGGAAAAAAATTCAGGCCTACATACCCTGCTAACCAGCAGCTGATAAAATCTTGGGAAATTACTGGGTAGCGCTTACCAAAAGAGAGGATAAAAAAATGCGCAATTTTGTTCAGCGAGGTTGTTGAAGGTGCTAATTAGAGTTGGAAGTTTTCGAATTATAGATTATGCATACTTTTGCCCACAGTCATTTTTGGTACTGCACTGCTCTAATTTCTGATTTTGTTTTCACCATGACCACCTTCGGTTGGCAGGGTACTTAAGTTTTTTAATAGTAAAATGTATGGTGCTCGTGTTTTTATTTGGAAACTGTGTTTTTGCCTTAAACCGCGAAATGGCGGTAAAGCTCTTATAACATACATTATATATATGTCGTCCCATTTCTGCGTTAACTTCCTATGTACAAATGAAAAATATCACAGAAGACAACTAAAATGCTCAAGTTTTTTATACTTAAAAGGAAATATTTTACCAATCTCACCATCTCTGAAGAGCATTTCCACTAAAATACGAGTTTTCTCAAAAAGTGTAGTAACGAGATTTACACAGAAACGGGACGATTTCTGCGATTTCTTCTTTTTGATGAACAAATTTTCAAATTTTGAACTCATGGTTTTGATATAGGGAAAATTTGTGCGATATGTGATAATAAAACTATATTTTCTGATAATAACTGTGACGATTGTCTAGCTAAATTAAAAAAGCTGAAGTTGCAAATTAATTTAAATATTTTTCAGTTTTCTCTTGTTCTGTTAGCAAACGTTTGTTAGTCCCATGTCATACAATCACATGCTTATTGAATGACATTCTTAGTAAGTATTCTACTGGAAAAAATATATATGGACTTCGTCCATTAAACTGTAGCTTTAAATGCTATTCTGTATGCTTATTTAATTATTATTAAAACGTGTCTGGTAAAATATCAATATACGAACATACATACATTTATATCTACGTAGTATATGAAAAATGTTAGATTTCAAGTTGAAGGTAAAAAGAATAGTCGTTAGTTCAGATTTTATGGACAACAACCTTAGATTAGTCATGATGCTCAGAATATTTATTTATTTACCCCAAAACCTATAAACAAAATATTTTTGACCATTTTGGGTGTCTTTATGTACATACATACGTTAGTATGTAATTCAAAATAACTTTTCGAAGCTTGCTTGAACATTCTGGTTAGTATTTGAACTTGATTTGCGAATTCACCTAAAAAAAAAATAAATTGAATTGTTTATTTATTTAAATTATAAACATATATCAGTGTAAGTCTTTGTATAATGTACACTTTTTGTGAAGTGACTTTTGGGGTCTATAAACCATATTTACGAGCATTTACACAATTTATCAACACTAAGTACTGTTTTTGATTTTTTTTTTCATTTCTACCCATAGTCAGTTGCAATATATCGCAATTTCAAAAGTAAACACTTTTTTTCGCTTTGGCATGTGTTTTATTTATTTATTTTTTATATTTTCAGCGAAGAAAGCGATATTGAAAGGAATTTCTGGTACGTTCAATGCCGGCCAATTGACTGCGATAATGGGTCCCTCAGGCGCGGGAAAATCCAGCTTAATGAACATTTTAACTGGTCTCACGTAAGTGCTGTAATAAAATATTGAAAAATAATTAAAAGTATCTAGCAATATTATTTGTTTATAACTGTTGATCTATCTTGAACTATTTGAAAGTTATTCCTCTAACGACTTCTTAATTGATTTCTAGAGAAAAGGAATAAATTTCAAATTAATTATCTCAACAAGGTATTCAGTTAAAAATATAACTGAGTAATTTTTAGCATTAAGGCGACTCAAGTTTTTTTTACGAAATATTTTCGATTCTTTTTCATGGGAAATATCGATACTCATAATTGAAAAAAAAAAAACTAAATTAAGTTCTTTAAATTCATATAGTTCTTGTTATTATTGGTCATTATATTTACGAACTTTGAAAATTTTGTGGGCTTTTGAACAGCCGAATAATTTTTATGAAATTATTCATTTTGAGTTTTGGCGAAAACAAGTTGAAAAATGCAACATGCAATACCAACTACGATGATTGCAATTTCGATCTTGTTGAAGAATCTTGTCAAACCGCTTTGTATTGATGCTTATGAAATTACTAATCTCCTCTCCTTGGTTCGATGACCAGTAAAGGTGATGAAAAATTTCTAAGCAACAATACAAAGCGGTTTGACCAGATTCTTCAACAAGGTCGAAATTGCAATCATCGTAGTTGGTATTGCAAAAACTCAAAAAGAATAATTTGATAAAAATTATTTGACTGTTGAAGAGTCCAAAAAATTTTCAAAGTTCTTTAAATTTATAAAACAAACAATTTTAGTACAAATGGCGTTAACGGTGACATTAGCTTTGGCGACTCACCAACAAAGTCACGCAAACTTTGTTGTTACATAATGCAAGATGATCATTTTCATTCGTGGTTCACGGTCGAGGAGACAATGCTGCTGGCAGCTCAATTGAAAATCTCCAACAATTCAATGAATATGAAGGAAAAGAAAATGTTGGTAAGTAAGAATGAAAAATATAGTAGCAAAAAACCGACTACGAAGTCGTTCCATCCCACTTAAGCTTATTTAAAATATTTTTTAGACCAATCAGAATTTTTATTTTTGAGACCGTTGCAAAGACATTTATGTACATATGTACATATATCAATTTAAGTATGGTAGGTACCTATAGGTCCTATATTATATATGTATATTTCATTTCCAGATCGAATACTTATTGGACACCTTAAAATTGTCACAAACAAAATTAACGCGTTGTGGAAATTTGTCCGGCGGTCAAAAGAAGCGCTTATCAATTGCCTTGGAACTAATTGATAATCCAGCGGTTCTATTTTTGGACGAGCCAACAACGTAAGCTTAATTTCTATTTGTCTTCATAATACATTAGAGTGATTTGAAAAGGTCTTCTCTTAATATAGCAACTGACGTTCAAAGAAACACAAAGTGCAAAAAAAGCAACACCTGATGAAATAAGTCCCATACTTAGTTTATCTAGTGGAAATCACATAAAAAACTAAATTATTTTTAGTCTTTTTCGACTAAAAATGTATTGTGATGGAGCATCCACAGTACATAAAAATGCCGTCTGGCATGGGCAATAGGATTGTAGGGCACATAATTTCCTATATTATATGTAACTACATTTAGCATACTCATTAACCACGGCATAAATAATTTCGTAAGTTTCCAATTCATATTTCAATCACCCTGTATGATATGTCGTTCTAAAATATATAAATGCACATAGAGGCACGGGTACAGCGGTACATGAAAAGCATTGATATTAAATAGCATAGCTACTTGTTCTCTGTGAAATATTTAATACCGTTAGGTCAAGTTATTGAAATTGTGTAAGATTTAGTATGTAAGCAGAAATGAAAAATTATAAAAACAGTTCATTGCCAACCAGCATATGTGTCGTAATTATTTCAGACGGTTAAGGTAACCCAAACTGGTGACCCCGACGTTAGTACACATTGTTACAAATTATTAGCGAATTCACTATCAAGTAATGACTACCAATACGGCGAAAACCGATAACACCGCATCCGGTAGCCAGATTGATACAGGCACGGACCTGCAAAATGCTCAGCAAATGCTCCAGCAACCACGTTTTCCAGGCGAAATTTTTCGTGTCGGTATCAAGCCACCTGTATTCTGCAAAGAACAGCCGGACCTCTACTTCATACAGATGGAATCACAGTTCGCAGTAGCAGGAATCACAACAGATCAAACAAGATACAACCACGTTATTTCCTCGCTGGATGTTCAGTACTTAATGGCGGTAGGTGACATTGTCCGCAACCCTCCAGAGACGGGCAAGTACGAAGCCGTAAAAGCAGCGCTGATTGCGGAATTCACCGACTCGGACCAAAAAAAGCTACGCAGACTGATAAAAGAGATCGAACTAGGTGACCTTAAACCGTCTCAGCTTTTAAAGCGCATGAAAGAGCTGGCGAATGGTAAGATCAACGACGACGTATTAAAATCACTCTGGATGGAACGCCTACCCGAGTCTATACGCTCAGTTATTACAATTGTTGACGGTGACTCAGCTCAAATGGCGTTGCAAGCTGACCGCATGATTGAGATGCAGAATTTCCCGTGTGTATCGGCCGTCCAAGGCAGCACACAATCTTTCGCAGCAGAAATTGATGCTCTACGAAAGGAAATCGCCGAATTAAAGTTTGACAGATCCAATCGTCAGCGCACTCGTGAGCGTAGCCGCAACCGTAGCCAAAGCAAAAGACGTTTTGCGTTCTGTAAGTATCACCACAGGTTTGGTGACAAAGCCAAAAGATGCATTGAGCCCTGTCAATTTAAAAAGCGCTCGCCATCGGCTGCGGAAAACTAGCCGCTGCTCTGTCCCAAACGGCGCGCAGAGCGGACGTAAGCAAAAGCCGTCGTTTATACGTCACTGACCGTAAAACCAAAGTACAATACCTCGTAGACACTGGAGCCGACTTTTCAGTCATTCCACCGAACAACCGCTCTTCTTGCACAAGAACATCCACCTTATATGCAGCAAATGGTTCACCCATTAGTGTATATGGTTCAAAAATACTACCAGTCGACCTCGGTTGCCGTAGACATATGGATTGGGAGTTTGTCGTAGCGGACGTGACTAGACCAATATTAGGTGCGGATTTTCTGTACGAATATAATCTGCTAGTCGATGTGCGCAAACAGAAGCTTGTTGATGACAAAACAAATTTTGAAATCAATGGTAAGAAATGCAATGACTTTATAGAAAAGATTTTTACATTCTCACCAGGTACCAGCGCGTTCACAAAGTCTCTACTCGAAAAATACAAAGACTTGACGCAACCCGTGAAAGTAACGTTGTCCCCACCAACTACCACGGTCCAGCACCATATCATTACATCAGGTCCACCCGTATATGCAAAAGCACGCCGACTCAACGCAGAAAAATACGCCATAGCAAAAAGAGAATTCGACTACATGCTAAAGCAAGGCATTTGTAGCCCTAGTAGCAGCCAATGGGCTCATCCGTTACATATGGCCCCAAAGAAGTCGGCAGGTGAGTGGCGCCCTTGTGGCGATTATCGTCGCTTAAACGCAGTCTCAAAACCAGATCGATACCCTATCCCACACATCCAAGATTTTTCACAAAGAATGTGCGGGAAGAGTATATTTTCTTTGATCGATTTAGAAAGGGCCTACCACCAGATCCCAATCGCGCCGGAAGACCGGGAAAAGACGGCAATCATCACCCCGTTCGGGCTGTACGAATTTAACGTTATGACTTTCGGCTTAAGGAACGCCGGACAGACCTTCCAACGCTACATGAACCAAATCTTCTTCGATCTGGATTTCGTCATAGTGTACATTGACGACATTTGCATAGCCTCTTCGAATATGGAACAACATAAGGACCACTTAGAAATCGTCTTTCAGCGCTTACGTAAGCATGGTCTTAAAATAAACGCCGCAAAATGCGTTTTTGCCCAAACGGAGGTGACTTTCTTGGGCCACCGCATATCGAAAGATGGCGTTTCACCCACTGCGGAAAAAATAAACGCAATAGTAACTTTTCGGAAGCCCACAGTCGCACACGAGCTACGCAGATTTTTGGCAATGCTAAATTTTTATCGCCGCATGCTCCCTAACGCAGCGCACACGCACGGCAAACTGCAAAGGCTTATAAAAGGCAACAAGAAAAAAGACTCTACAGTGATCGTCTGGGACGCCGAAGCGGACGAAGCTTTCGAAAAGTGCAAAAAGGACTTGGCTGATGCAACAATGTTGGCACATCCCTCGCCAAACGCTCATCTGGTGCTAAATGTCGATGCAAGCAATTTCTGTGTGGGTGCGGCCATACACGAAATGACTGACGGAAAGCTTAAGCCACTAGGATTCTTTTCAAAACGAATGTCTGACTCCCAAAAGAAGCAGAGCACCTACCACCGAGAACTGTTGGCCATGTACCTGTCGGTGAAGCACTTCCGCTACCTAATCGAAGGTAGAAAATGTACGGTTCTCACCGACCACAAGCCACTGACGTTTGCTTTCGACCAGAACCCGGAAAAAACTGCTCCCATTCAAACACACCAGCTAAACTACATAAGCCAGTTCACCACAGACGTCCAGCACGTCGCGGGGAAAGAAAACGTTGTGGCTGACCTGCTCTCTCGCATCGAATCAATTTTCAGTGGAGAACAAATTGATTTCGAAAAACTTGCCATCAGTCAAGAAACAAGCACCGAATTAGAGGAACTGAAAACGAGCGACAAGCTTCAATTTAAGTTGATTGACATGCCAAATACGAGCTGCGCATTATGGTGCGACATATCGACCGGCCGCACACGTCCGTTCGTAACAGGTGATTTTCGAACACAAGTTTTTAATTCTTTGCACAATTTATCCCATCCAGGTATACGATCCACTGTAAAGATGATATCGGAACGTTTCATATGGAGAGACCTGAAAAAAGATGTCGCAAGAATGGCCAAACACTGCATCAGTTGTCAGAAGTCCAAGGTTGGCAGACACAACCGCGCCGCAATCGATACGTTCAAAATTCCTGACACACGGTTTAAGCACGTCAATATCGACTTAATTAGACCTCTGCCCTTGTCTGGCGGATTCAAGTATTGCTTGACGTGTATCGACCGGTTTACGCGATGGCCAGCAGCGATACCCATTCAAGACATCACCGCAGAGACAGTCGCCCAAGCCTTCGTATCTGGATGGATTGCAAACTATGGTGTACCTCGAGCCATTACCACTGATCAGGGTAGGCAGTTCGAGTCCAAGCTCTTCAAAGAACTATGTCAGCTTACAGGATCAAAGCATCTGCGTACTACCGCTTACCACCCGCAAGCCAATGGCCTCGTCGAGCGAATGCACCGAACGTTGAAAAGTGCGATAAAATGTCATACCTCAGCAAACTGGATTGGCAGTCTTCCTTTTGTCTTGCTGGGACTACGCACAACTTTCAAAGTCGACATGCTTGCCTCGCCTGCAGAAATGCTGTACGGGACAACATTGTCACTACCCGGCGAATTTTTTGATCAAAAAAGTGAAGAGTACACTCAGAGCGACTTCGTAAATGCATTGCGAAAAATCATGACCAAGTTGAAAGCTGTTCCTGCTTCGAACCATTCTTCTCACACCGTTTTTATGCATGAAGGCTTTAAAAGCTGCACTCACGTATTTGTACGAGATGATAGCGTACGCCCACCATTGAAGTCGCCATACGATGGACCTTTTAGGGTGGTCAAACGACAAGAAAAATACTTCGACGTTCAAGTGGAAAACAAAGTACGAAAAATTAGCATAGATCGGTTGAAACCTGCACTCATTACTACCGAACAACAACAGCAAGCGCATCGTAGCAGGTCCAGCCAAGCCATACCCCAATCAGTAGTTAAAACAAAGAGCGGACGAACAGTTCGCTTTCCAGAGAGATATCCCTAAAATGTACTTGCGGACAACGATATTCGAGGGGGAGTGTATGTAGGGCACATAATTTCCTATATTATATGTAACTACATTTAGCATACTCATTAACCACGGCATAAATAATTTCGTAAGTTTCCAATTCATATTTCAATCACCCTGTATGATATGTCGTTCTAAAATATATAAATGCACATAGAGGCACGGGTACAGCGGTACATGAAAAGCATTGATATTAAATAGCATAGCTACTTGTTCTCTGTGAAATATTTAATACCGTTAGGTCAAGTTATTGAAATTGTGTAAGATTTAGTATGTAAGCAGAAATGAAAAATTATAAAAACAGTTCATTGCCAACCAGCATATGTGTCGTAATTATTTCAGACGGTTAAGGTAACCCAAAGGATTCTCCAATTATTCTCTAACCTTTGATATATTTTAATAAATTTATAGTTCCCAAGTTTGATACCAACATTCTCAAATTAATTTATCCTTTGAGGTTTTAGAAGTAAGTCAACTTGGAGTTAAGGTAACTTAAGCCTAAAAGTTTGTTGGGGTATAGTGGGATTAAGTGGCAAACAATGGCTAGGAATAGTTTTGTTGAAATCGACGTGCCATACGAAAACTAACACTTTTTAAATTTTTTACGAAACTAGCACTTTTAAAATTCTGTAAGAAAACTAACACTTTCAATTTGTGTCTGACGAAAACTAACACTTTAAGGTAGTACATTTTCTTCAGAGAAAAAATGAAAGTGTTAGTTTTCGTCAGACACAACATTTCTGGTGTTAGTTTTCGTATGGCACTTCGAAAGACGACGTAAAATACCTTTTGGTACTCATATTTGTATATCTCATTTCATTTGAAAAAAAAAAAGATAATTGCCAACCCCATGGAAACATCCTGAGCAACACCTAGTTAAAAGTTCTTAGAATGTAGTACATTGTCTACATACGGTCGACCCGTTTTCAAGATAGTCAAATATACAAGAATAGCTAGCAAGAATCGCCCTATTTAAAAGTACTAGTATCTTCTACCAGTAAAATCTGGAGGGGGTCGTGGGGTCGCTAGCCCCGTACCCACATCCTTTAATTTCAGGGCCTCCTCTAAAAATATACCGCCTATACCTCAGTTTTTTTTTCAATTTCCTTTCCATCGGTGCATAATTTTTTCAAATCGGTCAAACGGTTCGCTCACAGCAGGTTCCTAAAGTTTTTCATGTGGCGTATTTGTATATAGATAGACATTTTTCGATTACTCGAATATTTTCATTCAAAAGAATAAACTTTTTTTAAATAACACCCTAATGTAAATGCATTCACACATACATATATACATATGTATATAAAATTACTCGTATGTGCATATTTTAAAGTGAAATTTAAATTTTTTTAAATTTAATTTTATTATTTTTTCTCACCATCAGCGGTTTGGATAGCTCGGCCTCTTTCGATACGATACAACTTTTGCAAACTTTAGCCAATGAGGGACGCACAATTGTTTGTACGATTCATCAACCTTCGTCCCTTATTTATAATTTATTTAACCAAATTTATGTGCTGAGTAAGGGCTGTTGTACGTACCAAGGTACGCCGCAGAATACGATTGACTTTTTGAAAACCGTCGGCCTGGAATGTCCAACATATCACAATCCAGCGGATTTTTGTAAGTATTTAATGTTAAAATACCAACAAAAAAAACCTGAGATTTTGTATACAAATTTAAAATGAGCCGCTTTTATGGAAATAATATAATGCATGCGTAGATCTAAAAAGAAATAGCTCAAAATGATAAAAATTTGAATTTATGCATCAGGCAAGTCTCCCATATTCTCAAAAAGTGTTTTTGCGTTGATCGCAGTTTAGGCATACACAATTTTCAGTCAAGCACAAACCGTTAAGATTTCCGGTTGAGGTGGAAAATTCTTAAACCAAGTATGGAAAATGTTGATTTTATAATGAAATTGGAACATGTACCATTTTAAATTTAAATTTTTTTTGTTTGAATTATGTTTGTTTCAACAATTCGTGCTTTTAATTTAAGGTTTAAGGTACTTTCTCTCAGAGTATATCTCCTAATCCTACAGAATGCTTTCTTTAAACACTCTTCAATATTCATACCTTTTCCCAGTGCTGGAGTGCGTCAATGGAGATTACGGCGATCATACAAATGACTTAGCTGCTGTTGCAGGACAGTCTCGATGGCGACATGATCACGCAGTGAACGAAGACTTGCAAGCTGTACAAATTGTTAAAATGATGCAAACACATAAGCAAAAACGTCCCTCGACAACATTAGCAGAGTCTATGTCGGTTACAAAACATATTTACCCGCCCCCAGAATGGATACGTCTATGGCTGCTGATCGGTCGTTGTCATGTACAATTCTTTAGAGATTGGGTGAGTGAAAGGTCTTTACTGATTAGTATTCATAATGTTATTTATAAATTTGTATTATCTTTTTTTGTCTTTGCATACAGACGGTGACCTATTTAAAGTTAGCTGTGCATATTGTTTGTGCTGTCTTGATTGGGTTACTCTTTGGCGACTCTGGTTCAAATGCAACAAAACAGATTGCAAACTTGGGTTCATTCACCATACATTGCGTTTATTTGTGGTATACGACTATGATGCCCGGTCTCTTAAGATGTGAGTAAATAATAGCCCAACAAACATTTTTAGCTAATCTCAATTTGAGATGCATTTGAGAACCAATCATCTTCTCAAATCTCAAACGTTCGTTTTCAATTTGAGGCGAAATAGCCGTTGATAGCGTTCTCAACCTAAAAGGCTCATTTTTAATATGGGATTTTCCCTGATTTTCAAATTGAGAACGGCAGAATTTTCAAACGTTTCTCAAACTGAGCGGAGTGGATCGAAATGGAATCCACATGCTCTCATTGAAATATTTATTCAGAGATGCCAATCACGCAAAACAAATACCCATTTTAATAAAAAAGCGAGTTTCCATTTATGCACTTAAGTTTTACTTAATACTTTTTTAATTAATATAGTTCAACAAATAATCCTGTTATATAAATAACATTTGAGAAAAAGTTGAGAATAGATGTTTTCTCAAACGTTTGAGTTTTTGGTGCTTGGGAGTATTCTTAATTGAAGTGATTGTATGAATATTTTGGGTATATTTACAGTTCCACAAGAAATTGCCATCGTGAAAAAAGAAACGTTTAACAATTGGTATAAGTTGCGCACGTACTATATGGCAACCCTAATCACGTCGACGCCGGTGCATGTAAGTATAGAGTAGAGGGCCCGACAGAAGATGCCCTGCTCCAAAATTGCACTCTGCTGCATTCCCTATCCCTATCCCTATTCCTAAGAAAATAATTCTGAATATAGACGACGAATAGTTTATAAATCGTCGCCCGGATAAATGATTGTCGTATGTGAAAAAAAAACTGATCGGGATCTTTCGAATGGAGCCATCGGGGCTTTGATATCTCTTTTTGTTTCACTCAATAAATTTTTAAATTTTTTATATTTAAGATACATTTTTGGTTTGGTTATAAGCAGAATGTGCTTATAAGTGAAAAACTGTTTATTTTATTTTTATAAAAAACAAAATGTCATATATAACTAATTTCAAACATCTTAAATTTAGACCAAAATCCGATAATTATTTGTCGTACGTCATAAATTGCATTCCTGCAAAACTGTTGCCAAATGTAACATACGGCAAAACTTTACGGAAGAAAATCCTTCCTAAATTCTAAAATAATTACCAAAATCCGTTTCTTGGACCAGTAAATTCTTCCAAACTCTGGACTAAATGCAATGAAGCGTTTTTGAGAAATTGAACTTAAAACTTCAAGTCTCATTTTCTAAAAGTCGTCAAATGTAACATACGACAATCATTTATCCGGGCGACGAAATATAATACATTGTACTAAAAATTTATTTAGATAGGGAAGCCCTTTAAGTAAAGCCGATTTTTTTATAAAGTAAAAAATAATAATGAAGGTTGTGGACCTGATAGGTCAACATTATTACTAAAATTTAGGGAGTGATAACTCGTAGTCTCAAACTCGTGATCCAGACTAGCAAACATAAATCTTGTCCTCTTTGTGATATTCTTTCACAGATTATTTTCTCCATGACTTACATAACGATCGCTTATCTGATGACGGATCAACCATTCGAGATTGAACGTTATGTCAAATTTATGTTGGCAGCTGTGATAGTGACGATATGCGCCGATGGATTGGGTGTACTTTTGGGCACATTACTAAACCCTGTTGTAAGTATATGTATTAACAATAAAACTAATTTAATGGCTTATTCTAAAAAACTTTTCACTGGTAGTTTTTTTTACACTTCCACATATTTTTATTCACAAATAAGACGCTCAGCCCGAAAACGGCATAACCTTCAATCAAGAAAAAAATCAAACTGGATATGTTGATCTAAGCGGAACCTTTTGAAATAAATACTAAAAATCTAGGAAAAACAGTTGTCAGGTAGTGCAGGTAGTAAAACTTAGTGTTATACTATGCCATAGGTATTTATTTTAGTATTTATTTCAAAAGCTTCCGGTTAGATCAGCATAGTCACTTTTTTTTTGCAATGTGGGTTAGAAGCTTTTTGGCCCAGATCTTGCTCAAATTTTTAATTTTAGCTGATTTCTAATCATGTGTGTTTTTCTTACAGAATGGCACATTTATTGGAGCCGTACTGACTTCGTTCATGTTAATGTTCTCCGGTTTTCTCATTTTGCTCACGCATATGTCAGGTTTAATGCGTGTCATGTCGTATTTATCGCCGATTCGTTATGCCCTGGAAAGTATGGTGCTGGCAATGTATTCGAATGATCGAGAGAATATTGTTTGCCCGATGGATGTGATGTATTGCCATTTTAAGTAAGTAAAAATAAGTGAATATATAATAACCAGTATAACGCCAAAATGGAAAGTTACTTATAACAGCAAACTCAAAACCAAATCGATTATAATACGAGTTTAAAAATTTTTGAGAGAACATTCTTCTGAAATTGTGTACTACCCTAATGTACCTATAAATGCTGTATCAACTTTTCTTTTTTTATCCACAGAAATGCCAGTACTGTTCTACGCAGCTTCGGCATGGAAAATGGAAATTTCGGTATGAATATCTTGATTATGATCTTGCAGTTGTCGGCGTTCAAAGGGCTAGCTTACATTACGCTTAAGCGTAAAATTCGTTCTTAAATTATAATTTAACTTACGTAAGTCTACTTCTTCATACCACGCACATATTCTTAGGTAGAAATCTGAAGAGATACAAAAACAATACAAGTTTTTTTTTTACAGATTTTTATGAAATTATTTAAAGTTTTGGTACAAAAAATTATAATTTTTAACCAAACCATTTAAAGTGGGGTTTATAAGGCTTTAAAATATTTTATAAATGTTAGTAACAGCAAAAAAGATTATTGTAGTTGTATAATTAAAACTCAGCCAAAAAGCATAAATCGATATTCTAAAATATATTGCCTTAGAACAGTGATGCACAGCGCTGTGGAAGACGAGTGGTGCTCACTGACTTTTGTGTGCACTTATGCATTAGAATGATATACAAATTGATCGACATACATAAAATAATACTTGTAATATATGAAAAGCCATCGAATATTTAGAAATAAATAAATATTGAACAAAAGCACTTTTAGCAAAAAAAAAAAAATAAAAAAAAATTTACAAGCGCAAACTAAATACTTAATCGTCATGGAAACACAAAACAAAACACATTTGTGATAGTATTATAATGTTAAAAGGTAATAATAATAATGTAGTTAGATTCACCATTAAGTTAAATATAGTGCATAGATATGTATGTAAACGTACTATAAATTAAGTTAGATAACGGTAACATTTAGAAAAAAAAAAAAATACAATAGTAGGATTTATGTGTATGATTATTTGTAATTCGTGTGATAACGACGTTCGTGCCTATATACTTACTGCTTACTTATGTACATGCATACATATATGTAGATATATATACTCAATTTTACTTATATATACAAAAATATGTAAAATTGGTTAAAAGAACTTATTGCACAATAATGAAATTACTAACAAAATGTTTTGTAATAGTTAAGTAATCTAGGAAATGTTGTTCGGCACGCAAATGTAAAACTGAATAAACGAACGATTTGAAAAAAAAAAAAAAAAAAAATTGGGCGTACACAGTTTTCTTTAATTACAAAAAATGTCGTTAGGGTAAGTACATTGTATATAGTTAATTTGTAACTCTAGCTAATCAAATGTTGCGACTGGGATAAACATACATACGTTTCGTGATCGACAATCACACGAAATGAGAAACTGTCAAACTCATTTAAAAAATTATAGTAATTTATGAATATAACGATTTTGCGTTTACAAAAATCCATTTATGACATCAAATTTTGAACATTTAATTTAATAAATGGAAGTATGTGCCAATTCGAACCCTGTTTCCATACGATAATAAGCCCTGTGATGGGTACTTTTTGAATTAAGCGTGGATTTTCTTTCGCCGTATTTTCCCTTCCAAAAATTTTTCAAAACCCAAAAAAACTCCGACAGAGTCAAATAGCCAAAATCGAAAGTTTTCAAATGACGTTACTAAAACTGGGGGTCTATCAGCTATTCCGACAGGACAAGGAGCTATTTCCGGTTTGTACGAAATTTAGCTCTTAACGGATCTTTTTTTTAGGAAATATGTCGTTTTGCAGTTTCTATTAAAGATACCATGTGTAATTTTTGGCGTGGAGGTATATTATAGCACTCTTCGCAAAAGCATGAACTTTTGGTGAACCATATTTAAGTCTCCGGCACCCATTTAGATATAAAAAATCCATGGAATCATCTTATATCATACCCGTTAATATCGCCTTTGCTATCTATGTTCTTGTGTCTAATCCAGTTTCCAGCGCCTTCTCGCGTCACTTTAAGCCGGGACGTTGCAAGCACTTTGGAAGGCCAAAATCACCTAGGCGTTAGATGGCTATTTTGAATAAGTAAGTTGTAGGCACTATACTTGTATAGGAAAAGTTGAAATTGATCTGTAACAATAGTCAGTGACTGTAAGTCAGAGGTCCTCGGAATTGGAAAACAATAACTCAAAATTTCAATCGGCAAGAGCCCTTTTCGAGCAGGTCTTAAAATATGGCTATCCGACGACAACAAATCTTCACAGGAAGTAGGTAAGATTTGCCACAAGGACCCATGGAGGTTAAAGCGTTGCCCTTTATTTTGGCGAACTTCTCTATGATTGTTTTCGTCCACATTTTTCAAGTGAAATGAACAGGTTTTTTTTCATTCCGGGGAAGAAAAATCTCGAGATTCAGTGAGAAAAACTGGGCAATTTAAAAATAACGGGCTTAACATCCCTATTATACCGTTATTTAATATTGTGTGGATGGCAACTACATCAAACACCGCTGTTCTCAATCTATTACAATTTGCCAGATGTTGGCTGACAAAAAATCTATTACTGCTAGCTGTCAAATAAAACGTCAAATAAACAAAAATAGTGAAAGAATTTCTAATCGAAGCGAGAGAAAATTGTATTTTATACGAGAAAATAAATCATTTTAGCCCATATAAACATGTTTAAATCAAGCTTTGATAAAAATCTTGGTAAGTAAGAAATATTGGTGAAAGAAGCGAAGCAAAATCTATTGTAAACGAATAAGTCAATGACTCATCAGCTATAATGCAATACGTTGATAAGAATTGCAGGACTGCAGGCGGGTGGGTCAGCGAACCACCTTTCTTACGAGATTGTCAAGAGTTTTCAATTAGCAAATTGCTAAACAAATGGAACTTGCATATATACTGCGCTTACTATTAATATGAGCTGAAAAGTAATTGACTTTATCTTTGCAGAAAATGCTACGAGCCATCTGCGGCTGGAGGCCGACTGGCCCTCAATTCTGCTGATTTGTGATGAAATAAACCAAAAAGACGTCACGTAAGTAATAGTACATCCATTTGTTGAAGTAAGCATTAATTTTTTCTTATCGTTGAAAGAGCTAAAAATGCATTTACTGCAATCAAGAAAAAAATGAATTCACCCAATCCGCATTCCGCTTACTATGCGCTTCTCGTATTGGAATGCATTGTAAAGAACTGTGGCTCACCAGTACATGATGAAGTTTTTACAAAGGAGAATTGCGAAATGTTAAGTAATTTCTTGGAACAAACACCGCATGAAAATGTGCGTCAGAAGATGTTGGAATTGGTGCAGACGTGGGCTTACGCTTTTCGCTCATCAGAAAGATATCAAGCAATAAAAGTAAGTGTGTGCTTGAACGTATGTATGTATGCATGCCATTGTTTACGTTGTAGAGTGTAACAAATATAAATCATGTATAATGCAAATGCAGAAAAAAATGGTTCAAAGTGCACTGAGAAATCTAATTTAATTAGCGCACTTGAAGCAACTGCTCTTAGTCAGACGTCTATTTCTCCTCAAATTTTGACATACTTTTCGGAGAAGAAATGAGTACTGAATCGGAGTTGAGCTTGGAAGAAGAAGTGAACTTCTAATACTAAATACAGTTTACCGAAAATATTAATTCAATTTTAATTCTAGGACACCATGACCATACTGAAAGCTAAGGGGCACACATTCCCCGAGCTGAAGGAAGCGGATGCTATGTTTACTGCAGATACAGCTCCGAGATGGGCGGAAGGTAAAGTGTGTCACCGCTGTCGTGTTGAGTTTAGCTTCACCACTCGCAAACATCACTGTCGCAATTGCGGACAAATCTTTTGTGGTCAGTGTACGGCCAAGCAATGTCCATTGCCCAAGTTTGGTATTGAGAAAGATGTATGCTATTTATTTTAATTAGTGCTACTACTTACAACATATATAATCAAAATACATTTTCCATAGGTACGCGTTTGTGATGGCTGTTATGTCGCGCTGCAACGTCCATCTACGAAAGTTGCGCTACGCACTGGCGATGCTGATTTGCCAGCAGAGTATTTAAATAGCTCACTTGCACAACAAGTACAGGTGCGTACGAGTATGGTAACATTTTTCTTAAACCACAAGAACTCGCTATGCAACCGCTTTGTATAAAATGCGTACTTAATTTTTTATTCATAGACACCACCACGCAAAACTGAGCAAGAACTAAAGGAGGAAGAGGAGCTACAGTTAGCTCTAGCTTTAAGTCAATCCGAAGCCGAAGAAAATAAGAAAAAACAACAACAGACTGTGAGTATAATGCGGTGTAACAGGTGAACAAGAATAATGTTTAATCAGCTTTGAATCCTTTCAGTCTTTGACTGCTTATCGTGTGCAACAACGTTCACCCAGTCCAGAGGCGCCACCAGCACCCAAGGAATACCAACAGGAAGAAACTAATCCAGATTTGGCCAAATACTTGAATCGCTCCTATTGGGAGCAACGTAAAGTGAATGAATCACCACTAGCTAGCCCCTCGGCACCAAGTCCAATGCCAACACCGCAACCACAGCAGGCACCAGCTCAAACGAAGGTGATTATTAAAATGGAAAATAAATGAAGTTGCGAGATATTCAAGTTTATAGCTACTTATTGAAAATTCTATGTAAATTCTGGATTGTGCTGTTATTGCCCGGCCAACCAAAATTACTGACATCGCTTTCACAACAAATAAAAACCACATGTAACTACACCATTTCCATTCTAAAATCCAACTTAAAATGGTGTAGACGAAATATGGTTTTTACCCCAATTAAAAGAGAAGGAATGACGCTTAGATCCTTTTGTTTCTGGCCTTTTTAATTATATTTAAGAAACCCAATGTTAATTAAATAATTATTTTTTTCTTAGCCCGCTGATGAGGTGCAAATTGATGAATTCGCCGCCAATATGCGTGCACAAGTCGACATATTTGTTAATCGTATGAAATCAAACTCTAGCCGCGGGCGTAGCATTTCTAATGATTCTTCAGTACAAACTTTGTTTATGAATTTAACTTCGCTGCATTCACAACAACTTACATACATCAAAGAAATGGATGACAAGCGCATGTGGTACGAACAATTGCAAGATAAACTGGCACAAATCAAAGATTCACGCGCTGCCTTGGATGTGCTACGGCAGGAGCATGTAGAGAAATTGCGTCGTCTTGCCGAAGAGCAGGAGCGACAACGTCAAATACAAATGGCACAAAAACTGGAAATAATGCGCAAGAAGAAACAGGAATATTTGCAATATCAACGTCAACTCGCATTGCAACGCATTCAAGAGCAAGAACGTGAAATGCAATTGCGCCAAGAACAGCAGAAAGCACAATATCTAATGGGTCAGACTGCGTTTCCGTTTATGCCGCCAGGTGCTGTTTCTGGCCCGCAAGGTTCACCTTCGCATCAATTAAATAATGTTTACAACCCATATGCCTACAATCCGAATTCACCTGGACCAATTAATGCAGGTGGTGCGCAATATAATGCAAACAGCGGCATGATCAATTCAACAGGCCCACCTTCCATGGGTCCCAATTCAATGCAGCAGCAAGGAATGTATGCACCAGCTGGTGTGGTCGCAAATCAACCGAATCAACAACAACATCCGGGAATGATGATGCAGCCACAACAAGGCATGTTGCCCGGTGCACCACCACAAATCTCTGATAGCTTATCGTCGTCTATGCAAGGTATGTGAGAAGGGTTGTAGTATCATTGAAACCTGTGTGGCTCTAGTCCTAGTATTAACTGATATAAACAATTGTTTTTGGTTTTCAGGTCAACAACCGCATTCAACTTTAGGACAAATGCCACCCCAACAGCAACAGCAGCAACAACCACAACATCCTCCACAGTTGGCTCATGTCATGTTACAACAACAAAATGTTCTCCAAAATCATCAACCTATACCCAACGCTGTCCAGATGCCTCCACAACAGCAACAACAACCACAACAACAGCAGCAGTTGCCACAACAGCAACAACAACCACAACAACAGTTGCCCCAACAACAGCAAGCTCCACAACAACCACCACCCCAACAACAACAGCAACTACAACAGCAACAACAACAAGCTCAGATTCAAGCCATAGCTGCTGCACCAGCACCTCCACAATCGGAACCAGAACCCGTCGCACCACCTGCCGCTCCGGAAGAACCTGCTACAGCGGAGTTAATTAGCTTTGATTAGTTTATTTAAAAAAATATATAACCACTTTCAAGTGACTATAATCCCAAAACATATATTTCACCGATGAATGTAAAATCGTATGCAAATAATCATTCCGCGCGCCAAAAAATTTGAGCCATTATTCTATAGATGCACCAGGGTTTTAAAGAGACTTTGCGAAGTATGTTTGTTTTAACCATATATATTAACATGCATTCTTGTTTTTAAATCAACGAAATTAATGTTGATTTTATTTTGCTTTGGACATTTTCGTCGACTCAGATCGTAAAACTGCTTATTAAATTATTTTTTTTTTTTTTAAGATGAATTGTATTTTCTTAAAGTTTTTGCATTGATTTGGTTTCAAGCATCAACAAAGAGATTTACGCTCTCAGCCGACAATATTATATATCAGTTGAATTGCAGAAGTTTAGTCCTTTGAAATATTCTATAGCTTACGTATAAAATATTCAACATCAAAATATTAATAAAAATTTGTTTACTTAGAAGTATTAAAGTGAAAACTTGTTTCATTGTTTTCCTTGCAAAACACTTTTACTAGTCATATAGTTCTTACCAAAAATGTTGACCTTTTACTTTGGTTTTCGAATGCCATTTCAACGCTGTTTGTCCGAGCTTCTGTCCGCCCAATGGCCATTGTTTTAGTGTGCGAGTGGCATTTGTGCGTTCTGTGATGTAGTTTTCCTTTGTTTGTACTAATTTTCCAATGATTTTGTAGAGACATAATAATGCAAGCAATAACAACAAAAGCACTCCAAACAGTAAAAACACTTCGACAGCATGGCTCTAACGTAATTTAACTTTTCCGCTTTCACTTCCATTGAGTCAATTTCGACTTCCGCTTTTCACTTCCCAACAGATCTCTTCGGGTGGTACTTTTACTGCTGCCACAAATATTTTTAGTTTCCTGCCACAGTTTTCAAGAAAAAAAGTAAAAGTATTGCACTTAGGAGTTTTTTGTTTGAGTGAATGGATGAGGCACTTATCCTTCATTTTTTAGTATCTAATTTTAGTTTTTATATTTTGTTGTTTGTCTGCATCTTACATGTCTTCCCAATCGACCCACCTACTTTCTTCTCTTATTTTAAAAAATTTAATAAAATAATAAATAAAAAAAAATAAAAATAAAATAAAAAAGTAAAATAAAATAATGAAATAAAATAAAATAAAATAAATGTAAAGAAAAAATTAAATAAAATAAAAACGAACAAATAAAAATTTGATAAAATAATAAATAAAAAAAAATAGAAATATAAAATGAAAAAAAAGAAATAATAAATAAAATGAAATAAAATAAAATTAAAAAGATAAAATAAAAAAGATTTAAATAAAAAAAAATTTTAAAATATAAAGTAAATAAAATACAACAAAATGAAGGAAAAAAAAAATAAATAAAAAAGTTAATTAAAATAAAAAATGCTAAATAATAAAAAATAAAAATAAAATTAAATAAAAAAATTAAATGTATTTTTTTGGCTTTTTAAATTTTTTGTATTTTTTTTTTGTATTTTATTTTTTTTGATTTTATTTTATTTTTTTATTACTTATATTATAAAAGGAAAAAAATAAAAAAAAAACAATAACGCAAAAAATAAAAATAAAATAATAAGAAATAAAACCAAAGTAAAATAAGTTATAAATCAATTAAGTTAAAATAAAATAAAACGTACTACAAATAAAATGAAATAAAAAAATTAAATTATTAAAATAAATAATAAAATTAAAAAAATAGAATAAAATAAATAAAATAAAATAAAACCAAACCAAACGAAAAAAAAAAAAAAAAATAGGGCAATCTACTATTACTAGATTTAAAAAAATTGTGTGCCATAAAATCCATCCCTCAGATAGGTACCAAGTTCAGCTCTGCTCGAAGTAATTTTTTTTACTTATTTGCTTTAACATCAAACCACTAAAATAACATTGCACATAAAAACTACTTTTTGCTATTTTATGATTTTCATTCCATTCAACTTCATACAACAAACAATAATTCATCGGCATCACACAGGGTTAATAAAAATAGTTGCTGTGTTGTAGTTAGTTTCAGTCAATAGCAGAAACTTACACAATTTTAAATTGCACTCATGAGGCTAAGTAGTCAACTGACAAATCCATAAATGTGGCTATAAGCATGCGAGTATGAGTTAGTGTGTGTATGTGTGTAAATACTAAAGTACACTGCAATTGCAAAGTGCCAGCTTTAAATTGCTACTATTATAAATATTTTCTTTAGCCTGCCTTCGACAAAATTCACGTTAATCATAGCGCTCTATGGTGTTGATAAATTGAAAGCACTTAATTGAAATATGTAAGCAACTAAGTATACTTGTAAGTACGCAGCACAAAAACCCAAACTTGAAAAAAAAAAACAAAACAAAAACAAGAAACTAACACTTGATACACAAAAGCAAACAGTAAAGTACACCAAAGTACGAAAATTTTGCTGAACTACAAGAATTTT
The DNA here is from genome assembly GCA_964058755.1 of Campiglossa producta. NCBI lineage: Eukaryota > Metazoa > Arthropoda > Insecta > Diptera > Tephritidae > Campiglossa > Campiglossa producta. Next base: position 2,207,476 of record CAXKVI010000003.1, on the reverse strand, counting down.
GCTAATTAATCAACTCTGTTGATGCTTTTGAAGTAGCAAGTAAATTAAGAAAGAAGAAGAGTGCAGCGTGAGAGCACAGAGAACACGCCCCCAACTGACTTTGAAAGCACGAAACTATAAATTTGAGAATTTTTCAATGAACCAAGCGAAAGGATAACAAATTAATTAATCACATTATTTAGCTAAATGTTTCCTAGCTACGCCTATATAGGAGTATTTTTTTAGTTAGTTGTATATTTTGTAATGATTTATTTATTTATGAACTAGCTGGTGCCCGCGACTTCGTATGCGTATAATTTCTATTTTTTTTGCAGTTGGGTTAGCAAAGAATAAAATCCAACAAAAAGACTGGAGTTCAGCACTTAAGGTACCATAATGTACTAACACATTGTTGTGGAAATATTCGTCGATCCCTTCGAAACCGGTCGAGCTATCGATAAATTTCAAGATATCTCCCAAACCATTTCAGATATTTCTATGAATCAAATCGGATATTACAGCACTCATTGACACCTTTCGTTTGACACCCATATTGTACTAAGACATTTTTGGTCACCCCTGGGGGGTTATCATGTAATCCGATCCAAAAGAAATTTCTTTCGAATTTGAAAAAAAACTGTATGTGATTTGACAGCTTTCGAATCGCATTTCCTTTCGTATCGGATTACATGATCAGGCCCCTGGTCCACATATTGGGCGATAACTCTAAAACCCGTTGAGATATCGAAAAAAGTAATATCTTAAATTTTAAGTTGAGCGTCGAGCAATCCAACGAAAAAAGTTTCATTCAATTCCATTCATTACTTTCAGAGTGATACGGCCACAAACATACGGACAGACAGACAGACAGACACACACACATTTTTAAGATGGTTGATTTGGATTCTACTCGCTTAACAATGCCAATCAATTTTTTGTTGATATCTGCCATGTACAGACATCGACCTGTTACAATTTTATTATATGTGGAGATTATTACTATCAGTTTACGTACTTGGCAGATAACGCTGAATTATTTTACAACTGAAAAGAATGTCTCCACAGCACAGAAATTCAAGAGATTTCCGTCAAGGGAATTGTCAAACTTTGTTGCATAACTTAAGGCGCCTTGCTGCATGCCAATCGGGCCTCTGATAGTGGTATTTAATGAGTTTTAATGTGTTTGCCATCCAACAGTTAATAGGAAGATACATACATACATAAATAATTTCATAGTGAAAACAAAGAAGTTGCAAGAGAAGTGGAGTAAAATCAGCCAAAAAAATATGAACTCCTATGAAACTGAGCACATATTTATGTAAAACCTGTAAATAAAATAAAAAAAAAATAAAAAAACAAAATTAAATAAAAAAATAAAATAAAATTAAATAAAATAAAATAAAGTCAAATAAAACCAAAAAAATAAAAAAACAAAGTTAAATAAAAAAATAAAATAAAATAAAATAAAATAAAATAAAATAAAATAAAATAAAATAAAATAAAATAAAATAAAATAAAATAAAATAAAATAAAATAAAATAAAATAAAATAAAATAAAATAAAATAAAATAAAATAAAATAAAATAAAATAAAATAAAATAAAATAAAATAAAGTAAAGTAAAATAAAATAAAATAAAATAAAATAAAATAAAATAAAATAAAATAAAATAAAATAAAATAAAATAAAATAAAATAAAATAAAATAAAATAAAATAAAATAAAATAAAATAAAATAAAATAAAATAAAATAAAATAAAATGAAATGAAATGAAATGAAATGAAATGAAATGAAATAAAATAAAGTCAAATAAACCAAAAAAATTAAAAAAAAAAATAAAATAAAAAATTAAAAAAATAAAATAAAATAAAATAAAATAAAGTCAAATAAAACCAAAAAAATAAAAAAAAAACAAAATTAAATAAAATAATATAAAACAAAATAAAATTAAAAAATTAAATAAAATAAAATAAAATAAAGTCAAATAAAACCAAATAATAAAAAAAAAACAAATTTAAAAATATAAAATAAAATAAAATGAAATAAAATAAAATAAGTTCAAATAAAAAAAAAAATAAAAAAAAAAAAAAAAAAAAAATAAAAAAAATAAAATAAAATAAAATAAAATAAAGTCAAATAAAACCAAAAAAAAAAAAACAAAATTAAATAAAATAAAATAAAATAAAATAAAACAAAGTCAAATAAAACCAAATAATAAAAAAAAAAAATAAAAATAAAAAAAAATAAACTAAAGTAAAATAAAAGAAAATAAAATAAAGTCAAATAAAACCAAATAATACAAAAAAAAAACAAATTAAAAAAAAAATAAAATTAAATAAAATTAAATAAAATGAAATAAAATAAAATAAAATAAAACAAAATAAAATAAAATAAAATAAAATAAAATAAAATAAAATAAAATAAAATAAAATAAAATAAAATAAAATAAAATAAAATAAAATAAAATAAAATAAAATAAAATAAAATAAAATAAAATAAAATAAAATAAAATAAAATAAAATAAATAAAATAAAATAAAATAAAATAAAATAAAATAAAATAAAATAAAATAAAATAAAATAAAATAAAATAAAATAAAATGAAATAATATAAAACAAAAAAAAAAATTTAATTAAAATAAAATAAAGTCAAATAAAAAGAAATAAAAAGTACGAAAATAAAAATAAATAAAATGAAATGAAGTAAAATAATTGACCCCAAAATTACTAGAAGATGATCCCAAAACAGCCACACAATTATCCCAAAGTAATTGCAAAATGATCCCCAAATGACCCCAATATTTGTCCAAAATGATGGCAATAAATGTTGCCATGACTCTTGCGAGCCTGGCGTGAGGAGGATATTTTCGTATTTACTGCAGCTGAGTATAAATTAACTAAATGTATAGGTGCCACACTGCAGATTAAAGAAACATCTTTTTGTATTCCTCCATGTATGAAAAAGTTACGTATACGCAGTGGGGTGCTCAAGTCGCTGTTATTATTTTAATATTAAATACAAAAATACGCACTTTTAATAAAAACATTCGGTAATTCTCTCACACACACACACATTGGCATGCGTAAGCGCATTTCGTACAATTTTAAATTGCTGATAAGTAAGTGAATAAGTAAGTTGTCAAAGCGATCAAGTGAAATTGCATAAAAGTTCATTTGATTAATATTTTTATTTCAATTTTTTTAAATGCTACCGTTTAAAGTTTACCGTCAAACGATTGATTAAATATGTAATTTCAGTTTCTGCAAACCAAAGCGAATTGGTTTTTTGTGTGATGCAACAGGACAGGAGGAAAAAATATGAATAATTAAAATATTTAAATACATATGGGAGTGTGTGTGTGTGTGTAAAGGAATGCATATTAATATTCACACAGCTGAGGGCAGATGTTTGCCGTGTGCGTTCGAAAAGTGAATTCATTTAATTTTATTGCTGATCGGAAGTGATATGAAAAATATGTAGTCGCATACTGAGCTTTGCTGAGTTTGTCGTACATAAGCACATGCGTATCAGGGGCGGATCCACGGGGGTGGTTTTCAGGTTAAAATTTTTTTCAAAATACTTTTTTCAAGCAACATCATCAGCGTGTTGATAGTTAAATTTACACAAAAAAATTACGCAAAAACCAGTACAAATTACGAGAAAAACAGTAAAAAAAAAAAAAATAATAGGCAATAGCCCTATAGGCATTGATCATAACAACAAATGTTGGTTTATATTTTTTTTGAAAATCATGCATAAAAGGCTAAAAAACTGGAATGAAAAATTTCCTTGAACTTAAAAAAAAAAATCCTGGATCCGCCACTGCTGCGTATGTAAGCCTTCATAATGTGTGCGAATTTTTATTGAAACCTTTAAAAATCATTTAATGACAATTGCTTGAAAAGGATTTAAACTTTTTTTTTTTGAAACCATAAAAATAATTGTACCCACCACATGAATGCGTATTTATGGTTATGCAGTTTTTTTTTTTACTTTGGTAGGGCTATTATAATTCGCTGTATTACACAATGTTGAAAGCCGCTTTATTTTGCCACAAACAGAATGCAGTGAACCTGTGAAATAAATGAATGTGGAAATGTTCAAAGAAAATATTTGGAAAAAAATGTTTGATTTTATTCAATTTTGGACAAAAGCCTTTTTTGCGTTAGGTACACCTTTGATATATCCGGAGGCATTCTAAAATTTTTAGAAGGATTTTTTTTTATTTTTATTCAGGCAGGCAATTCACTTTCGAACGAAATTTTTTAAAAATTTCACAATTACTATGTAATTTGACAAAATTTTCACAAATTTTACTCGGAAGAGAACCTGCCTGATGAATTCATTACAAGCTTTGTTTCTTGAAATCTCCAGCAAAGAACTGTCAGCAGAAGAGAGTCTTGTAAAAAGCTGTCAAAATCTCATTTCTTCTAATTTTTCGTCGAACAGGGTTCAGCAGAAACTTGCAGACAAAACAGCGGTTACGTTTCTGATTGGCTAACAATTTGAATTTACATTTTTTGTTGTTGTTTTGCTATGTCACCGATCAGCTGTTCCTGCTTGCTGGTTTCTGCTAGACGAAAAATCTCCAGCAATAACTTGCAGCGAATTGGCACTCTCTCTCTCAATTAAATGTCAAAAAGCTGCTGAATTCGCTGCTAATTTTTTCAAAGAACACTTTTTAGGAATAATTATTCATAATTATTCAAAATTAGCAGGAAAGAAACAAAGCTACAGCTAGCATCCTCCCACCATATGGTTTCTTCTTCTTCCTTGAAAATCGTATCGTAGCTGTCAAATTGCTTATGTTGTTGCTTTATCTAAATTCGCCCGAACCCACCTCTACGCCTTGTTTTTATATAAACAGGAAAAAAAGAAAACAAACATTTTGAATTTGCATGACTTACAAAAAAAAAAACATTTTTTATTATTTTTAATAATCTGACGATTTGACAATCAAAGACCCATAGATACTACCACTTATATCATCCTCCTCCTTTCAAAGACCCATAAGAGTTTCTAATTTTGACATGCTTACCAAAAAACTCAAATATTGAGTTAAATCTGTTTACAATAAAACATGCGATGTTTGCTGCTTTTCCATATCAACATTCACCTGCTGCTTGCTCCAACCATACCTCAAAGCAGCTCGCAAATACAGCCAGCGCGCAACACAATTTTGCGAATCCAGCGAATGTTTTGGTCACTTTGACAAAAAGAATCGTGTTTTGCGTTTTCACTCAAGGCAAACTCTGAAACAGCAAAGATTGTCAAACCAAAGGCAGGTGAGGTGGATGCATACAGCATATTGCATGGACTGCCCTTCGCTCATTCACGCTACGTGCTAGCGGTGCATTTGTGCAGTGGCTGGAGTTTGTTGGTGTTTTTGTTATGCTATCATTCCATTTTGCTGCCTTTTGATGTTCCATTATTGCCCTTCGTATACCTTAAGGTTACATTTTTATTGATTCCTAAGCGATGCAAAGTGTGCGCTGTTTATCTTGTTGTCCGATATCCGGACAAAGGAAGGACATTAAGGTTGATGGGGCAAGATTTGTGATGTGAGCTGAATATGCAAATATGTAGGGAAAAGCAACAGTTGACAATGCAAAGTTGGGCGTAGCTCTTGTTGCCATTGTAATAAAAAAGAAAAAAAAAACAAAAAATAAACAAAAAAAAAAAATAAAAAAAAAAATAAACAAAAAAAATAAAAAAAAAATAGTTAAATTGGAGTTCTTCTGGTTGAGGTTTCAATATCAAAAGCCGACCTATGAGTAATTTAAAAAAGTCTAGTATTTTTTATGCTAAACAAATATTGCAAACAAAATTAAACTTTATGTGGCATTTGCAGCTATTTTCGTATTCACCTGCGATGACTTCAACGTTTTTAAGAAAAAACCTAAAATGCTATGAGTTTATACTGCCCTTTAAACTATGTTCACATCAGATACTATATCAAAACTTTATGTTTTTAATGCCAACGTAAAACTATTGGTTCACACAACTTTAAAAGGGTACCTACATATGTATATGTATGAATCTAACAGGATATTGTTTCACTTTTACATCATCACGTCAGTTTACAACACAAAAAGGTCGTTTCAGATCAGCATCAACGATGACAAAACATTCATTTGCCAAAGCGAGCAAAATCGAATGACAATCGCTAAGGGAGGATAACATACAGCAATTTGCCTCAAATATACACACATACATACATCCACTTATATTTCTAGCTGCATAGAGCTTAGCTCACCTTAATATGCTACAAACTACGCGCGCATTTCCCGTTGATAAGCTTTTTATGGTACAAATAAATCACTAAAATATTTATTGGTGACCCAACGCGCTTTCGCGTTGCTTTTATTCGTTTGAAATTGTTCACAGTAGCGTATAAAATCCTTCAACTATTATATAAGTTGTTATATCGTATATATGTATGTACCTATTTAGTGTAAACGACTACAACGAGCTTTGCACTGCATACATATTAGCCTATTCACCTTTTATATGCAACATACTCAACTAGCGCGTATGTATGTATATTAGGGTGGAATGAATTGGCTTTATCCCTTAGCGCAGAATCTCTACGTTATAAAAATTAAAAATTTTATTTCATTTCATTTTATTTTACTTTATTAAATTTAATTCCATTTAATTTGATTTGATTTTATTTTATTTTATTTTATTTTATTTTATTTTATTTTATTTTATTTTATTTTATTTTATTTTATTTTATTTTATTTTATTTTATTTTATTTTATTTTATTTTATTTTATTTTATTTTATTTTATTTTATTTTATTTTATTTTATTTTATTTTATTTTATTTTATTTTATTTTATTTTATTTTATTTTATTTTATTTTATTTTATTTTATTTTATTTTATTTTATATTATTTTATTTTATTTTATTTTATTTTTTTTATTTTATTTTATTTTATTTTATTTTATTTTATTTTATTTTATTTTATTTTATTTTATTTTATTTTATTTTATTTTATTTTATTTTATTTTATTTTATTTTATTTTATTTTATTTTATTTTATTTTATTTTATTTTATTTTATTTTATTTTATTTTATTTTATTTTATTTTATTTTATTTTATTTTATTTTATTTTATTTTATTTTATTTTATTTTATTTTATTTTATTTTATTTTATTTTATTTTATTTTATTTTATTTTATTTTATTTTATTTTATTTTATTTTATTTTATTTTATTTTATTTTATTTTATTTTATTTTATTTTATTTTATTTTATTTTATTTTATTTTATTTTATTTTATTTTATTTTATTTTATTTTATTTTATTTTATTTTAATTTATTTTATTTTATTTTATTCGGTTTTATTTTATTCACCCTAGTATATATACATACATATTTATCTGTAAAAGGATGTAAGTGCTAATATTCATATAAATGTATATTTACAAATACATATCGACGTGCCATACGAAAACTAACACTTTTAAAATTTTTTACGAAAACTAACACTTTTCAAATTCTGTAAGAAGACTAACACTTTTATTTTGTGTCTGACGAAAAATAACACTTTTAATTTGTGTCTGACGAAAACTAACACTTTTATTTTCTGTCTGACGAAAACTAACACTTTTGGCTAGTACATTTTCTTCAGAGAAAACCTGAAAGTGTTACTTTTCGTCAGACACAAATTGAAAGTGTTAGTTTTCGTCAGACACAAAATAAAAGTGTTAGTTTTCTTCAGACACAAAATTTTTGGTGTTAGTTTTCGTATGGCACGGCGATATATAGTTTCCTTTGCAGCATTTTTTATTGCTATTGAGCTATAAATTTTTATCTCGATGAATTTGTCAATTGAGCTGTCAATACCGTACTCAAAGAATAAATACATATACATATAATACGTTTGTATGCATAAATGTGTGTACATTTTTAGCGGTTAGTGTATGTTGTACCGTTAGATGTTTGGCGAACTAGACGAAAGTTGCCAATTACTTTCAAGTGCATATTTGTGTGTGTGTTGCGAACATCTATAAGTTCGATTTGAATTGCTTTTCGGCATTCAATTGCCACCAACCAACAAAGTGTACAAGGACGCATTCACATACATAAATAAGTTTTGAATTAGTAACTGAGCAGCAAGTAAGTATGAGAGTGTGTGCGCAAGATATATCTTGAACTGTCTAAATTAAATTGGATTGCGTTGCAGCGGAAATTTCTCATCGATTGAGATTATTAGTGTTATTTAGTGATAGAAAACTGGGCAAAGCAATTATAAAGTGATTCATAAATAATGACCGTTGCTAGAGTGTTTGTATGTTTGTATTAATGCAATTAGTAATATCTAAGAATATTTGAGTTTGACAACCTAAATTGGACTGAAGGACTTTTTAATGCAACCACAGTTCCAAATTCGATCTAAGCAAATTTTTGTTACTTGTTTGCATAAGGATGAATTTCCAAGAATTTCACACATATTTGGGTCGAACTCATTGAAAGCTTTTATGGGCTACAGTTGTTTGAGTGTGGGTAGTTTGTGCTCAGGAATATTTCCTATTTATTTGCCGGGCATAATTTTCAGTGATCATTTTGGCACTTTTTGGGACAGTTTCGGGACTTTATTAGGGTAGTTCAAAGCCATGCTTTCGATATTATTTCGTAACTGAAGATAATTTCTGATCTTTTTCAGGACCTTTTTTGAATCGCTTATGGACTATTTCGGACATTTTCGGGACCATTTCTCGTTCATTTTTAAGGATCGGTGATCAGGCTTTCTCTGTGTGGTCTTAAAAGGATCCGAAATCATCCCAAATGCATTTCCGAAATTTTTCTTAAAAAGTCTTTAAATGAGACAATATTAACATTGTCTAGAAATGATACGGAAAAAGTCTCAAAAAAAATCCAAAAGTGTTCCCGAAAAGGTCTCAGAAAAGTTTCGGAATCATCTCGATAAAATCCTGGTAATAATACCGAGATGATACCCAAAAAGTACCAAAAAACAATCTCAAAGCGATACCGAAAAAGTCAGCAAAGTGTTCCGAAATGTTCCCCAAATGGTCCGGAAATGCTTCCGAAAACAATTCCGAATGGTACCGAAAAAGTCAACAAAAACTCAAGAAAAATTCTAAAAATAATCTGGCGACATGGCGTATGAGCAACATTTTCTGCTGCATCTAAAGTAGAACAAACCTTTGTTCGTGCCAGCAGCCGCTTCTTTACCTTTAAACATGTTCATTAGCCACAAATTATTTTCACATTTTACCTTTAACTACTTTTTCGCTTTTTTTTCTTTTACTATTCCAATTTAGCACTCATTTTGAAAAAAAAAAAAAAAAAACAGATCCATTTTTGCTTATTTTGCCTGCACACTTGAGCTCTAAAAAATTAAAATGGTGTTGGTATTTTTTTTCTTCTATTTTTATGTCGCGCCGCTTTTAGCTGCTGCTCTTCAAACTCAAGCCCACGAATTCCGTTTCATTTCCATTCGAAAAAGTGGCAATTGTGGCTTAACGCTTCTCACATTTGTGGGTACCTAACGTGAATTGGCCTAAAGGCATTGATGGTGTTGTTGTTGTTGTTGCTATTGCTGTTGACACTGTTTGTTTTAGCCGCTCAAGTTCGCTTAACTGGGTCGCAAAGCAAGCGTACAAGCGCATACTTAACCTCATTCAACAATTCAAGTCATGCAAACAAACTGTCCGTCCGCTTGTCTGTTACTCCGTTGGTCCTTTGCATTGCAGCTGTCGCAAGTATTTCTGCAAAGGTGATGAAGATGCAATAAAAGTGAGGCATAGACAGATTTGTGCAAATGTTTCCATGTATGTTTGTTAGTGGGTTAAAGAGAACCGCATGTAAAAAGCTTCAACTGTACGTTTCTAAGTATTAAGTTTTTAAAAGGTTTTGAAAATGTGTCAGAATGTTTTTTTTTCGGTGTTAGGTATTTCTGTAAATTTTCAGCTGTGATGTTGTAGTGACTGATGTTCATGTGATTATTGTATAAGGAGATTAAATATTAAGCAAACAAGGATTCAGTTTTTATGCCTGTCCGTTTTTGACCATGCTAACAAATATATTTCGTCCATATTGTCCGGCTGTCAGCATTTCTCTGCCTGATGCCGATTACTTAGCTAGTTACAAAACCCACAGGCGAAAAAAATAAACGAAACTTGAGTACAATAGCAAACCATGAATGTGGCGAAAATTTCAAATGGCGACTACTCACGTTCGTTCTAGTTTTGGCGCACAGCTAGCTTAATCAGGATTAACTAAAAACTTGATCTGATTTAAATTCGACCATGACAAGTAGATATATATTAAACATTTAAGTTCATATTAGAAAGGTAAAAGAAAATACTTAAAAAAAAAAATTAAAAAAAAAATTAAGAAACAAAAAAAAAATAAATAAAAGAAAAGTAAAAAAAAAATTAAATAAAATAAATCCAAATTAAAAATGAAAAAAAAAAAAAATTTCAAAAAATTAAATGAGTATAAAAGAAATACAAAAAAATGAAAAAAAAAATAAAATGAAATAACAAATTAAAAAAAAGAACAAAAGAAATTAAATAAAAAACAAAGTAATGAAAGAAAGTAAAAAAATAAAATAAAAAAGTAAAATGAAATAAAATAAAAAGAAAAAATAAATAAAATAAAATCAAAAAACAATAAATAAAAATTAAATAAATAAAATAAAACAGAAAGGAATAAAAAAATGAAAGAAACGAAAAAAAATATAGAAATATTTAATTAAACTGAATAAAAATAAACTTAAATCACATAAAATAGAATAAGATAAAATGAAATAAAATAAAATAAAATAAAATAAAATAAAATAAAATAAAATAAAATAAAATAAAATAAAATAAAATAAAAAAAAATAAAAAAAAATAAAATAAAATAAAATAAAATTAAAAAAAATAAAATAAAAAAAAATAAAATAAAATAAAATAAAAAAAAATAAAAAAAAATAAAATAAAATAAAATAAAATAAAATAAAATAAAATAAAATAAAATAAAATAAAATAAAATAAAATAAAATAAAATAAAATAAAATAAAATAAAATAAAATAAAATAAAATAAAATAAAATAAAATAAAATAAAATAAAATAAAATAAAATAAAATAAAATAAAATAAAATAAAATAAAATAAAATAAAATAAAATAAAATAAAATAAAATAAAATAAAATAAAATAAAATAAAATAAAATAAAATAAAATAAAATAAAATAAAATAAAATAAAATAAAGTAAAATAAAATAAAATAAAATAAAATAAAATAAAATAAAATAAAATAAAATAAAATAAAATAAAATAAAATAAAATAAAATAAAATAAATACAAATAAAATAAAATAAACGAAAATAAAATAAAATAAAATTAAATAAAATTAAATTAAATGAAATAAACTAAATCAAAATAAAAAAAAAATTAAAAAATAAAATAAAATAAAATAAAATAAAATAAAATTAAATTAAATTAAATGAAATAAAATAAATCAAAATAAAAAAAAATAAAAAAATAAAATAAAATAAAATAAAATAAAATAAAATAAAACAAAAAAAATTAAATTAAAATAAAATAAAATAAAATAAAATAAAATAAAATAAAATAAATTAAAATAAAATAAAATAAACGAAAATAAAATAAAATTAAATTAAATTAAATTAAATTAAATAAAATAAATCAAAATAAAAAAAAATAAAAAAATAAAATAAAATAAAATAAAACCAAAAAAATTAAATTAAAATAAAATAAAATAAAATTAAATTAAATGAAATTAAATTAAATTAACTTAAATGAAATAAAATAAATCAAAAAAAAAAAAAATAAAAAAAAAAAATATAAAAAAAAAAATAAAATAAAATAAAATAAAATAATATAAAATAAAATAAAATAAAATAAAATAAAAAAAAAGTAAAAAATAAAATGAAAAAATAAAAATAAAATAAAATATAATAAGTAAAAGAAATTAAAATGAAATAAAACAAAATAAAATAAAATAAGATAAACAACCAAGATAATTTTGCTTCAAGAGTCCTTAGTGTTCCAAGCTGGACAATTCAGCATACAAAACACGAAGCTGCACACATCTCATACTCAAGCCACTATTGTCTTATGACGAAAAATAATTTGAAGCATAAAACCTTGGCATATTTATTGTTTAAGTTCGATAGGAAGTTTATGGCTTTATGAGATGAACTAATGGACTGTATGAGAGGGAGGAATATTATAGAGATTCTGAGACTAACCAATCCAATAGAAGTAGAGTTTAGAGTTTTTCAATATAAATTAAATTAAACTTTATTAACTCTAATATTACAACTAACAATTCAAATTATTTATTACGTCAAGTTTAGAAATTCATTATTTTGTAAGAAATTCAGATTTACATTTACTTTGATAAAAGAGAGATTTAAGTAACCGAGGTTACGAGACATAGAGAAAATAGGGAGTTTTAGGGATTTGGAAGTTTGTATACTTATGTTGATTTAGATACACAGTAAAAAGAAAAGTCTAAATTTAATACCAATTTGGTGTTTATATATAACAACGCCGAAAAGTATTAAATTAATACCCTTTTCCGTTTAATTGAGAGAAAGAGTATTATTTTGGTATTATTTTAAGACCATTTGGACTAATTTAATTGCTAAAATTGAGAGATAGAGAGGGATTTAGTATTATTTTGGTATTATTTTAAAACCATTAGTACAAATTTAATTTCCAAACTTTTCCAGGGTTTTAAAATAATACTTTTTGGTATTAAATTTGAAAAAAGTAGTCTTTCATTTTTTACTGTGTAAGTTGATTTATGTAAGAATCCACGATGTATGGAGATTTGCTGCTGCTGGATTGATGTTATCCGGTTGGCGGTTGATATAAGAAGAGAACGAGAGAACAAACCTTTAACACATTTGCCCAATTGGATGATGGAAATCACTTCCAAATCCATTGGAGGCAGGGAAATTATCGCAATGCCAGATTGTCTCTTGAATATGTGGTGAATTAAGTCTTTTCCGGTCACTTACTTACTTACAATATTATTACTTTAAATTCATCATCATATTAATTGTAACTAATGGCGGATTAGGAAGATTTCCTTGCTGCAAAAAGTAATAGAGAAAATAATTTTCTGTGAAATAGCAAGTCAATTAACAAAATAATTACAAATTCAGCTAGTTTGAATGAAATACTTACAGCAGAATTATATGGACCGTAATTATTGTAATGTAATGTACCTTATTTTCTCCTGAAAGCAATATAATTTCTATTAAACCAATGAGGGTTGTTGAATATATACAGAACAATTTAGTAAAGCAATACCATACAAGTAAATAAAAGCAAGCGCACCACTTATTGAGCAGACCTAGTACTCTTGACATACATGCATTAGGCATGTAGTTAGTTATTCTCAAAAGCCAACGTATAAATACAATGAATTATTTGAGGTTGTAAATATTGACATTGTTGTAATTCCTTCAAGCCATGCTTAATATGACGATTATACACAAACAACGCACACACACACATACACAAAGACGTATATTGCCATTTTAATGCATAATTAAATTGATACGAAATAAATTGAATGTGAAAATAATTCTTAGATTAAGCATTGGCAGTGTATACTATAATTGCTTGAATAAATTGAGACCACAAAAAAAATTTTTTGTAAATAATTATTTATAAACTAATAAGCTGACAAAAAAAAATAAAACTTAATTAATCATAATCTCGTAACTCTGGCATATTTTGAGAACTGAAGTTCGGAGGAAAATTAACAATTTAGAAAAATAAAGCCAAAACTGCTTTTTGATACAACTATCAATCCCATATACAGAATTGGCTATTCAAGTATTTTTGTATGGGCATTTTCATGTCAAATCATCAAATATTTTGAATGGCCCCTTCCCCTTCCGATTTGAATACATTTGTGGGGAGCTTTTTTTCGTTTAGGATGATAGGAAACTCTCCACCAATATTTATTCCAATCCGAAGGGGTAAGATTTGAATTATCTCACGATTTGACATGGAATGACCCTGTTTGAACAAAATATTTAACATTTTACAAAGAAATAGTTTAAAAATAATTACATTTCAATATTAATAATTAAAAAAAGGTGTGACAGCGAATGTTTTAATAAAAAATAAATATTTTCCCAAAAACCAACAGTGCGTATTACTGATTTCATTTTAATATTTTATGCATTCGTACACGCAAAAAAAGGGCAACATCTTTTTGTAGTAAAACTAACTCTAATTTTGGTGTCAACGTTCTTTTACTACACTTAAGTGTTTTAAACTTAAGAAGTGTGATGTAATTAGGCGCTGGCAAGTACACGATGGCATCATGGTAGATACCTCAGTTGAGTTCAGCATTCAAACCGTATTAGTTCGAGTCGCGTTAAAGGCACTCTGGCAAGTGTGGTGAGGCAAAGTGGGTAAGTGTGGTGTAATTCCTTAAAAAGAAGTATAAGTATATGATGGCATGATGGTAGACACCTGAGTTTAGCATTCCAAAAATTGTGAATATGATTCTCGGTGAAGGCAATATAAGACACTGTAAAATTTTTTAAGTATTGCATAGATTTTATCGCAGGCCTTGGCGGTGGGAGTAAAATGAAAAAAAATGTTAATGTTAAAAAAGTTCGTAGTAACGGACTTTTCTCAATGTTAAAAGGTTCGGCCTTAGCAACATAACTTGACAAAAATAAATATAAGCGTTGCCTACATTTAGGCGTATGACATTGTACTAATGTTAGCAACAGGCCGATTACATTAAAATTGGATCTGTAAGCGTTGCCTACATTTAGGCTATACTACTGACAGTGTGACGTTGTACATAAAATTGGAGCTGCATAGGCTATACTGTTAAGGCTGTACTGCTCTAAAGTCATAAATATGCTCATTGAGTTTTCATAAATATTATAATTGCATAAGTTGATAAAAAGTGATATGCAATAGCTTTACCGCGGCAGTTCCCGGGTGTCACACGTCCTTTTTTTTTTTTTTTGGTTACTTCAACTCATTTTTGGTGTTAAATAACTTTGACACCAAACTTTTTTCTGCGTGTATAGAACATTAATCAGACATAAAAAAAAAAAAAAACTAATGGCGGCGATATACCTACAGGTTATCATCATAACCTCTAACGAGATTTTTAGCCGAGCTTCTCTTTCCAACTTGTGGTGTGTTGCTTTTTGAGTTTTTCCTACAAGTTGGCGGGACCTACAGTTTTTTGCCGACTCCGAACGGCACTTGCAAAGCAAATGAATTTTTTGCTGAGAAGCTTCTCATGGCAGAAATACACCCGGAGAGTTTGCCAAACTACTGCCGAGGGGCGACCCCGTTTTAGAAAAATTCTTTTTCTAAATAATTTTTGATGTTACTTTTGCCGGGCATCGAACCGCCACGACTTGGTGTAGAAGGCCGAACACTTAACCGCTACACCACGGCGGCCGCCATTAATCAGACATACATATCTATTTAAATCATGTTTCAATAGTATTCATGTTTTATTTTTTAATTTCATATTCATTGAGTTTGTGCGCATAATATTTTCAGTGATAAAATTTAATTTAAAATCTCAGAAAAACTATTAATAATATTATTACTTAATCAGCATGGCGTATGAGCAACTTTTTACGTTTTAAAATTACTTCATACTAACTAGCTAGAGTGGGTTATTTTCGGTCAGTTGAATTATCGAACGAGTTACATACATACGTAGCGAGTTTTTTTAAGGCGAACTAGCTTGGCGAGAATTTCTGCAAATGTCATGTAAAGGTTTTTAACCCTATAGCAACCACCATAATTCGATTTCAATTGAAACTTTCGCAAAAAAGGTCACAAAGTGAATTCCGCGGGCCTCTAAAAGAAACAAATCATTAAAAAAATATAAATGCACAGTAATTTCGCTATTTCATTGCACACATGCATACATACACGCACTTTAAATTGCATCTGCCAGATGCTGTTTCATAATTATATTGAACTTATAATTACATTATCAGTGGTTAAAAAACTCGATTGAAAGTTGAAAAATACTAATATAAGTAAATAATGAACTAGTAGAAAATGCCAACGACTGGTTTATACAAAAAACGCAAAAAAATAAAAAATTTGGGAAAAAGTCTTTGACAAACACTCAATTTGCGGTGATAACTGAAAATCCAAATAAAATGGGATAGTCGCAGTTGAAGTCTTCAGTAAAATCTTACGGCTTTGTACTGCCTTTTGCTAATTTATTTAATGACTTATGTGCTCGTTTTTCTCATTTTGCTGTATCCTTGCCGTTTATGAAATTCACAATTAGTAAATCGGTATTTTTATCTGTACCAGATGCTCAGGGTATACATTTAAGGATCAAATGTTGTAGCGAAAATTTCAACAAAATGTGGATATGTGGTTACTAATTTAAAGAATAATTGAAATATAGGCCAAAGATAACTTTTTTTAAAATTAACCTTCAAGGTCAAGAAAATAATGTCCTTTAAAATTCATATCCTTCAACCTTCTACAAACTCGATGTGTTATAAAAAGTTACACAACAGGTGGACACGATATATCCTAGAAATTGATTTTATAATATGATTATCAAATGAAAGTTGTTCATGTGGGCCTGAAAGTATCCCAATCCGTTTCGGAGATATCGACCAAAAAAGTGAAAACAATTTACCTGTTCTTTTCAAACCCGTATAACTAAATGTTACTCATACGCCGTAGGACCCATAAAAAGTTCACTATGATTGCAAACTTTTAAGACGTACACAATTATTTTTGCCTGAAAACATATTCTTATTCAATATACTAAACTACTTTTGAAATTACAATGTCCTTTCTTCGTGATTACGTTTTTTTCAATATTCTTGCAAAGAGTCCTGTTGTCCTTATAAAAATTCAAAGTTGGAGATTTGTTACACAGCCTCTTTTATATGAGCAAAATATTAAAATTGTGTAATTTTGGAAGCCTTCAGGACTTTTTGGCGAACTTTGTATAAGCTGCTGGACTAAGCTTTAAAAAAATCGGCATGGGTTGCCGTTATCCTAGAACAATAAAACTTCCCACACATGTTATTTAGGCTAAAATATACCTATATAGAACTTTAATCTTTTTTTCATATATTTTGGGATCGCTCTATGTTGTATTACTAAAAAAGTAAAGAAAATAAAAGTCTAGAAAATAAAAGAGAGAAAAAAATATGAAATTCTAGCACACAGAAGAAGCTGCGTATCCTTATCAAATGCCTTGTGACAATCTAATTTAAATATGTATCCACATAAATATTTGTGTACGCATGTAGGTTACAGACACATATATGAATGTCTTCTTTAATTGGCGCTTAATAAAACGCCTATTTAAATTTAACCGAGTTCAACAAAGCGCGTCAATCATACCAATTTGGCTGTTTATGTTCATAACAATGCATTTTAATTTTTTAGATGCACTTACATAAATACAAATAAACAATGTTTGTATGTTTATTTAAATCAGTATGCTTATATGGACGCACATATATTATTATGCATATAAATATGCACACCGTTACGTCCGTTATGTTGTGGTTAAATTAATATGCGCATTTTGCTTTAAATAAATTTTGTGGCGGCAATGAAAATGACTTTCAAACAAACCACAACAACAAGGAAGCATGTATGTATGTACATATATAAAACAACACCATTGAACAAAGGACCAACAATCGATCCGCTGATATATTTTATATTTCAACACACATACACAAGCCCGCGCATACATTCAAACTGCATATTAAATTTATAAACGGAAATCCTATCGCGGTTAGAAATTACGATAAACAAATTATAGTTTTTTTTTATTGCTTTTGTTGTTATCTGCCAACTGAATTCAATAAAATTTCACTTGCAGTCGAACTAATTTTCTTTTTTATAGAAAATATTTTTTTTAAATTTTATTTACATATCGCACACCTAGATCTAAAGGGCGCTAATTCAAAAATCTTAAATTTTGAGATATGCATACTACCGCGCTCTCCCATTCAAAACCACCCGATCTGTATACTCGGTTAACTAATCGCTACACTACTCACCGAGAAAAGGGCTGTTAAAAATTTAAAATGCCATTGGGATATATGGGAAAGGCAGCCAGTTTTACGGGGTTTTTTGAACATTTTGATTTTTTGAGTTTATCGCTGTTTAGATCTAGGTGTGCGATATGTGAATATACTTTTACAACTTTGAGCCTGTATCGTTTAAAAAGTTTATCGAATTTATTTGACATTGTGAAATATTTATTAAAATCTCTTTTTTTTCTTTTAAAAATCCTTTGAGCATCGCGTGTTGCTGCCTATTTCGAAATATAAATTTGTGGCTTTGATTTAAAAGTGCTGATTTAATCAAAACGTCATTTATTTAAATTGCTGTTGTTGTGGAAGCACTGAAAGTGAATTAAATATTTTGGTTTGGCAAATATTCGTTTTTAGCGAATGCTTAATTTTGCTGCTTTAATTGTATTGTTATTCGCATATCGGTGGCAAGAAGTAATAAATTAAAAATTAATTTGTTTATTGGCATTTTATTTCTAAACAGAAATTCTGGTCAAAACCTGTTATGAAATTTTTTATTGCAATATTTCGGAAAATACAGTTTGTAATTAAAAAAAAAAAAAAACGCTGGCACTTATAATAAATCTGATATTTCCAAAGATATTCCGAAATTTAAACATTTTTTATTTAATATACAGCACCTGGGTGACCGAGCTTGACCGGTGCTATCAATTTAGTCTTAACTTAAAAAAAAAAACTAATGGCGGCGAAATACCAACAGGTTATCATAACCTCTAACGAGATTTTTAGCCGAGCTTCTCTTTCCAACTTGTGGTGTGTTGCTTTTGAGTTTTCCTACAAGTTGGCGGGACCTACAGTTTTTTGCCGACTCCGAACGGCACTTGCAAAGCAAATGAATTTTTTTTTGAGAAGCTTCCCATGGCAGAAATACACCCAGAGAGTTTGCCAAATTACTGCCGAGGGGCGACCGCGTTTAGAAAAATTCTTTTTCTAAATAATTTTTTATGTTACTTTTGCCGGGCATCGAACCGCCACGACTTGGTGTAGAAGGCCGAACACTTAACCGCTACACTACGGCGGCCGCGTTCTAACTTTACTTACCCAAAATAACCCTAAAATAATCCCAAAATAATCCTCAAATGATCCCAAAACGACCAATAAAAGACCCTTAAATATTCCCAAAGTGAACCGAAATTGAACCCAAAATGACGCAAAAATTATCCCAAAATCATCCAAAAATGATTCCAAAATGACCCCAAAAAGACCATTAAATGTACCCAAAATGATCCGAAAATCACCCCAAAATTATCCAAAAAAAAAGCTAAAATAAATCCAAAACGACCCCAAAAAGCCCCTAAAATGTTCCCAAAATGATCCAAAAATGATCCCAAAATGACTCAAAAAATGATCCGAAAATGACCTCAAAATTTTCCCAAATTAATCCAAAATTGAACCCAAAATAGCCCCAACATTATCCCAAAGTGACCCCTAATAATAAAAAAAATACAATACGGTAAAATAGTAACCCTGGGCGGCAACCCTACTTGAAAATATTTTAGTTGGTATGTCGGCGAAAATACCTTTCATTTGATACCCATATTGGCATAACTCGCTCCATAATTAAAGAAATGGAAAAAGGAGGCAACCCTGTACACCCCCCAAAAGGCACCCCCCAAGTGGATAGTATGCAAATCGGTCAAGCGGTTCCCGAGATAGTACCGGATATACAAATATACTTTGGTAAGGTGGTAACCCTAAGTGGCAACCCTTCTTGAAAATATTTTACTTGACATGTCACTGAAAAAAACTTTCATTTCATACCCATATTGGCATATCTTGCTACAAAATTTAAAAAATTGAGATAGGTGGCAACCCTGTAAACTGCACCAGGTGGCAACCCCCAAGTGGGTAGTCTTAGAATCAATCATACTATCTTTATTCAAAAATGTATTCAAATCGGTAAAGCGGTTCCCAAGATAGTCCGGATATACAAATATTCATATATACGAGTTTAGCTCGTTTAAAGTTATAAGATACATTAGGCTGTCCCAAAAAATCAAAGTTGTTTTATTTAAACGCATACCCTCTAAATCGGGACATAAAAATAAGGTCCTTTAAAACTTTTATTCTTTAACTTTCTACAAACTCGATGTGTTTTAAAAAGTTGTAATCTAATAAAAGTCCTGGAAATATATATAAAAAATATTTATATACATATAATAGGATGCAGATAGGCACGATATATCCTTGAAATTGATTTTACAATATGGGTATCAAATAAAAGGTGTTTATGAGGGCCCGAACGTAGTGTATGTTTTATTTTTCGAAGATATCAAGCAAAACATGAGTAAAATTTATCTGAACATTTCTTACTAGAATAGCTAAATGTTACTCATACGCCGTGGATGAGCTAGAAAAAGTGCACTATAATTACAAAATTTCAAGATATACACAATAATTTTTGTTTGAAGACATATTGTTTTGTAATCTACTAACACATTTTTGAAATTATAATGTCCGTTTTCTCGTGAATACGTTTTTACAATATCCTTGTGAAGGATCCTGTTGTCCTTATAAAAATTCAAATTTGTTACACAGACCTTTATATATGAGCAAAATGTTAAAGTTATATAATTTTCGAAGCCTTGAAAAGACTTTTTTGTGAACTTAGCTTAAGCTGCTAGATAAAACTTTAATTAAAAATCGACAGGGTTACCGTTATCCTAGAACAATATAACTGCGCACACAAAATAATTTTTTTTATTGAACTTTTTTTATTTTTTAAGAATTTTTTTTTCAATATTTTAGAGACTACTATATCTAAAAAAATACTGTGGTGATTGCAATGGAAACACTTAAAGGTATTTATAAAAAAGTTTTTTATTTTATTTTTTTTTTAGTTTCCATTATTTTATTTTTTTTTTTCAAAATATAAGTTTTTGAATTTTTTTAACTTTTTTCACTATAAAATGTTGAAAAAAATTAACCAATTAATACTTTAAAAACTTTCAAACCTAATGTAGAACTTCGGTTTTCTAAAAAATCCAGTAGGGTTCGAATTCGCATAATTTACAAACATCATTCAAATCTTAAGGACCGGATAACAACTGTCCAACGACTTGACATGGAAAGACCCATCTCCCTTTTCTTTTGTAACTTCGCTCTCTACAGAATATATTTTTTAAATGCAAGATGTTCAAATAATGCTGCATTCATAAACATTCGCTGGGTTTGGCTTTAAATCAAATAAAAAAATATTTCTTTATCTACTTTATAATAATGTAAAATTATAATATTTCATTTGTTGTTGACATTTCAACGGTAATAAATATTGAATTTTTATGTACTCGTATATGCATCACTGATAACTAATTAAAATTGAATTGTGGAACAACAAAATTATGCATAAATTATTAATTAAGAGAAGGAAGTATATCTATTTATTTATGAGCTAATATTATCAATGGTGTTAATGGTATTATTTTTATTGTTTTTAAATTAACTTTTTCAGTTGTGGTGGCCATTTTTAAGCGGTAAATAATTATTCAAAGCAGTAAATAAATCATAAAAAAAGGTTACATAAACAGTGTACTTACCCATAATAATTATCTACAGGGCTGATTGTTGCCACTTGGACGGTTTACAGTGTTGCCACCTATCTGATTTTTTTATATTGAACAAGATATGCCAATATGGTTACCCAATGAAAGTAATTTTTAGATGTTTAACGAAGATAGTTTTAAGAAGCAATGCCAGTTAGGGTTGCCGCTTAAACGCAACTATCCTCTCTTTCAAGCGAAAATCCTTGCAATAGAAATATGTGACAGAGAATGCCTCGGAAGAGGACTATCTTCTAGGCGAAACTACATTATGTCTGTGAGTCAGCCCGCACTACATACCTTGCGGTCTTACACAACAACTTGGAAACGTGTTGATGAGTGCGTCGCAGTCCTTAATGGTCTGGGAGCCAAAGTTTTGTTAGGTTGGTTCCCAGGGAATGAAGGGCATGACGGCAACGAAAAAGCAGATAACCTTGCAAAACAAGGTGCATTTTATGGTCCGGAAACCTTTTGTGGACTCACCAAGGCCCACTTAAGGGAGACCATAAACCATTGGGAATACAAACCGTCTAGCCAGCATTGGCTCAGCAGCCAAAGGCAGGCCAAAATCTTTATAGAGCCAACACAAAGAGCATCGGTCAGGCTCATACATCCAAGAAGGGTGGATCTAAACATCATCACGGGGTATTATATGAGACATTGCAGTCTACGTTATCACCTGAGTAAACTGAATCTGTCATATACAACAATTTGTCGGTTTTGCGAACTGAACGATGGAACGCCAGTTTATATACTCTGCGAATGCATTGTGTTAGCAAGAAAGAGAGTTTGCTATCTGGCTGGTGTCACTCTCAATTCGTTGTTGTTGTTGTAACGAGGCGTAGCCCTGCCTAACTGTCAGACAGGGGTCACCCCGAGTGTATTGCTCTTGGCCGGGTCGATATAAGAAAACGGCCCGGGTCGTTTCGGCACGTTGGATACAGCACAAGTACTGGTAGCGTTCTCGTAGAACCGGCAATACAAGAAAATAGCCGTGTAGGCCATGTAGGTCATTTAGCGTTACCCAGGGTGCACCAACGGGGAGGCGACCTACTCTTACATCCGTTCGTGATATGGAATAAAAAACTTGAGGAGATGCTCAAATTTATAAAGATCTTCCGCATACAGCATACAATAAGCTGAAAGGGCACACAATAGATCATTAAAATGGTCGCGGTGTAATAAGGCCTTATGAATACGCCTTTGGTAGTAGTAGCAGTTTTGAAATATCGCACAC
This sequence comes from Campiglossa producta, assembly GCA_964058755.1. NCBI lineage: Eukaryota > Metazoa > Arthropoda > Insecta > Diptera > Tephritidae > Campiglossa > Campiglossa producta. The sequence continues at coordinate 2,184,638 of CAXKVI010000003.1, read as the reverse complement.
TTTTTACTTTTGATGCAAGTCAAAAAGGACCACCGTGCGGCTGAAAAAAAAATAAACTACTCTTAATTAAAACAACACATTTTCACACATTTATTGGAATTGTATTTATTTTATTTAGTTTTCACTTGCGCTTTTTTATTTGTTTTACCTTTAACTATTTTCTTAGATGTTAAATAATTTAAGCTACAATAATCATTTCGCCTGTCAATTCAACATAACCATACTTTATTTGCGAATTCTTTATTTCACATACTTTTGGACTTAATTACTTAGATAGTAAAATCTTTCAAGTTCTTTATTATTTCTTTGTTGTTTTTTTTTTTTAGTTATACGACACTGATGTTGAATTGTTAAAAAAGTACAAAAACGATGCTGAACACTTTTGAATGATTCGTTGAAAAATTTATGGAAACGGAAGTACTTAAATATGTATGTATATTTTTCTACGGAAATTGAAAAGAAAAAAAAGCAAAGGAGAAAGAAATATTTAGTTATTTTATAAGTTTGAGATCAATCAAGCCAGAATTTCTCATCCTTGATATTTAGCAAAAAAATTTAATTCTAGCGAAGGGAGTTAAAATATCACAGAATTCGAAAACAATTTAACACAAAACTTGTTGAAAAATAATTGCATTTGAAATGAATCAGGTACCTAAGAACGTAATTCGATTCACTATACACAGTACAACAGAGTCTAATAATCGCAAACCGTTAACAATCAGCTACATACAAACATACAATAGCATAAAATATCTATTTTAACAAAGATTTGGCCTTACATAACTACCTTAACTCTACCCAATAATTTGCTACGGCACAGGGATAACATGTTGCGTGGTCGATGGAAAGGGGAAAAGGATCCAGGGGCACTAGGAATGAATGGAGGTGAATGCACAAATGCGTACTTGTGTATATACTCTGGATGTATGCATGTGTGTGTGTGTGTTGAATGCATTTATTTTTGGGATGTTTGTTAGTTTGTTTGTATATTTGACTATATGCGAATGTTATACATACATATATGTAAACTTAAACATACAGACTAAAACTTGACATATACGCTAAGTGAGTATCCTAAGCCAACTACTAAACATGTCTGCCAGATAATAAACGTAGCTGTTTTTAGTGCGAAATTTGTTAGTGTTGCAAAGATTTTCACTGAACTCCAATCGCTGAGGCCAGCTTGATTGCGCGTTGCGGCGCGCACCAAATACGTGGTATTACGGTCGAGTCCATCGAGTACAAAACGTCCACCTGCGTATGTGTGCGAGAGAGAAAGAGATGGAGATATTTTAGCATATTTTACCGTTAAAAAATACGACTTAAAAAGCATTCGGCGTAAACATACACACAAAAAGTGGGAGCGATTTTTAGATTTCTAAGCATTAAAAAAGAAATGCAACGAATTTAAAATTGTATGCTATTTATTCATTTTGTTTTATTTTACTTTATTTTATTTTATTTTATTTTATTTTATTTTAATTTATTTTTATTTTATTTTATTTTATTTATTTTTTTATTTTATTTTATATTATTTTATTTTTTTTTTTTATATTTTTTTTTATTTTTATTTTTTTTTTTTTTTTTTTATTTCATTTAATTTCATTTTATTTTATTTTTATTTTATTATATTTTTTATTTTAATAAATTTTTTTTTTGTTTTATTTTACTTTATTTTTTTTTTTTAATTTAACTTTTTTATTTTATTTTATTTTTATTTTTTTTTTTTATTTTTTTTTTATTTTTTTTATTTGATTTTATTTTATTTTGTTTTATGTTATTTTATTTTATGTTATTTTATGTTATTTTATTGTATTTTATTTAATTTTTTTTTTTATTTTATTTTATATTATTTTTTTTAATTTTTATTTTTTTTTTGTTTTTTTTTATTTCATTTAATTTTATTTTATTTTATTTTATTTTATTATATTTTTTATTTTAATTTGTTTTATTTTTTTTATTATTTTATTTTATTGTATTATTTTGTTTTATGTTATTTTATTTCATTTTGTTTTAATTTCATTTTATTATATTTTATTTTTTATTTTAATTTATTTTTTTTATATTTTTATTTTGTTTTATTTTACTTTATTTTATTGTATTTTATTTTATTTTATTTTATTTTGTTTATTTTATTTTATTTTATCTTATTTTATTTTATTTTATTTTGTTTTATTGTTTTATTATATATTTTTTTTATTTTCTGTTTTTTATTTTATTTGATTTTTATTTTGCTTTGCTTTTTTATTTAATTTTTTTTTTTAAATATTTTTTTATTTTATTGTATATTTTTTTATTTTGTTCCATTTTATTAATTTTTATTTCTATTTTACATTTTCGAAAGTGTAAATCTTTGTGTTTGCTTTATTTTATTGCGTTTTTATTTTTTTTGTATTGTATTTTATTTTTCATAACTTCTTTGTTTTAATTTTTTTTTATTTGCTTCTATTTATTTTATTTAATTTTTTTATTTTACTTTGCTTCATTTAATTTATTTATTTTATTTTTTATTTATTTTAAAAAAATTTTTGTATATTTTTTTATTATATTTTATATTTTTTTATATTATATTTTGCTCCATTTTATTAATTTTTTATTTCTTTTTTCAACTTACCGCGATGAAAGTGGAAATCTTTGTGCTTGGCATAACTCCAATTGCCCGCGCTGTGTTTGAAATCGCTTTCGCTCATATATTGCACACGATAGCCGAACGTATGCATGTTTTCCTCCACATTCGAATATTTCACCGATCTAATATCGAGGTCAAAGCCATCAGTGAATGCACGCAACAATTGAAAACGCGAGGTACCACTAGGCTTTTGGCCCTTACGCAGCTTAACTATGCGCTCCAAAGTGCCTAATGGATTGGCAACTTTACACTTATAATCTCCAAGTTGTGATTCATTGCGGAGATGAATTTGCAGCGTTGAACCATAATCGGCAAAGAAAATACGATAATTACGTCCAGTTATGGCGCGTCCCTCATGCACCCAGGTAAACGAAGGTGGTGGCTCACCCATTGCATCACAGGAAATATTCACCATACCACCGATGTAGGCATATTGTACCAATGAAGTGTCATTGTAGGTCCAGTGAGGCTTATCTGTTGGGTAGTAAGAAAAAAATGAAATACGAATGAGAATTTATACGTATTTGAGAAGATGATGGAAGGTGTGAATAGTGCTAAGGGAGCGGAAGCTAAATTAATTGATTGCCAACTTCAAGTGAATTGCAAATTTGATTAGATGATGCATGATAATTGTTTATATGCTATATACCCATAACCCTATGTATGAGTATGTGTGGGTGTGTGTTTACATGTATGCTCTGGGGTTTGTGCAGATCTAATTACTTTTCTCATGTTTGAGTAATGTTTTCAGTAATGCATTTACTTTGAGAATTTAAAAAATTTTCAATTTCCACAACACACATACATATATGCACCTTTAACCTACAAAAAACCTATTAACACATGCATAAGTGAAATTTTAGTGCTTAAGTTTAAAGTTAAGGTAAATATGTATGTGTATGGATGTTTGTGAACATAGGCTGTACGTAATCTATTGAGGCATTTTCGCATAAGCAGATAGCGTCAGCTAGTCGGTTAGTTTACCAAAATCCCTTTGCACTAAATACCCCTTCAGCTTACACATTTATCTTCAAAATTGCACTAGACACATATTCACACATGCACCCACTCAAATAGGCATACCCTGCAGGAAATGCAAACTCTAACATCTCAGTCAACCAGAGGAAGCCGCAAGGACTCCTGAAAGGTTCCTAAAGGAGCGTGACCGACAAAAAAAACAACCATTTTCAAACGTACATGTGTCCAAAATCCAGAAGAACTTCGAACATACTTCTTTTTTCAAAGCTAATTTTTCAAGTGGGACTCCTAAATTCACCCAAAGATAAAAGAAACCGAATTGGAATTTAATTTATTTTGTTTAATTGTACTGTATTCTATTTTATTCAATTTAATTTTATTTTAATTTAATTTAATTTATTTTATTTTTCTTTTACCTTGTACCTACGTCACTCCTGAATTTCCTTCAGGGTAAGTCTACTCACTCACTCAACATTCACAAATGCTTTATACTTTCTAGTGGGGATTTAATGCAAAACTTCTGCTGCAAATAATTTGCTAAAAACTTTCGCTTCAAGCACTAAAATGCAATTCCTCCCGCTTTTGAAACTTACCTCCCATACCCCCTCCAAACCTTTGCACCTGCTCATGCTGCATGCTCATATAGTGAGTCAACAACATTTCTGCTCCTCTCCCAAGCCGATCAATTTGAATGCTAGTTAGTGCGCTTGTAAGCCCAACTACATAGCAACAATACAGTTGGGTACATTAATATTGGAACATACAGCTATGGGTATAGAAATGGCACACCTCTCAATAAGAGCACGTCAATGTGAATAAAAATGACATGGAAATGGGAAAGGTAAGAAATAGGGATATGGAAAAAAAGAAATGTTACAAATTAGAAAAATTATAAGTTTAAAAAGAAAAACGGAAAGGGGAAAGACAAACTGTAAACGGAAAAGGGAATATATGTAGGTTTCAGAAAATGTCGAAAAATTGAAAAAAGGTAAAGAAAAAATGGAGATATGTAGATGGTAGATTGAAAGAGCATTAAAGGGCAAAGGAAAAGCGATAAACAGATAAATTGAAAGGGAAAAGGGGAAGGGAAAAAAGGAATGGGAAAAGGCGAAACAGTTAAGGGGAGAAAATGAAAAAAAAGAAATGGTGGAATGGAAAAAGGAAATAAAAAACCTAAAGGGAAGAAGGGAATAAGAAAGAGTAGGGGGAAAAATGGTAATAGGGAAAGGGATTAAGAGAAAGCAAAAAAATGGTACCAGAGAGGGGAATTGGAATAGGAAATAGGAAGAGGGAAAAGTATATCAGAACGAAATTAAAGTAATACTTCGAAGCCCATTGAGTTTCGCAAAACTTTTCTAGCTAATCGCCTTATCCATCTGTCAAAAAATTCTGATTTTAATTCCAAATTTTAAAACTATGTTTTTTCTCTGACCATAACTGTATGTAAGTGTATGTATGCCCCATTTGGTATATTTATACTGAGGATAGTGATGACTGCAGTTCTAACGCAAGAGTTCTATGTTGGTGTATTTCGATTGCATAATAGCTTTTGGGAGCTGGAAATGTAAAATTCGGTTTGTTGTAACAGTGCAGTAGAGTAGCACTGTTACTACCCCACCACCCTATACGTCACTCAACAACAGTTTCTCTTAGTCGACTTGACGTAAGCTCCGATGCACACACACACATCTAAATACGTTTGCCTTTAGAACGTCAGTTTCATTTCATTAGGCAAATTCGTTAGCGGTAGGCCACCTCGCCTACTTTCGCTAGCTCGCTTGCCTTTGCTCCTTTCGTCTGTCTACCCGTTAGTGAGTGTATAGTTTGTACTTTTGTGCAATGAACCCTACGCCAGCACAGCAAACAAAGCTAACAAAGCACAATATTTCTAAATCCGTTCCACGATTTTTTTTCCTTTTGTTGCTTTGAACTTTTAAAGTTTGTTTAGGAAACTACAAATTTGCTGGCAATTAAAAGTGTATTTGAGGATAAATCAATTGGGTGAATTTGTTTGGAAGTATTTTTATGTAAACACACGCACAGGCATACATAGACACTTGTATAGAAGCCTGCAGTGGAGAGATTGCATCCCTTTTTTTTGGTTTGAATTTTTAATACATTTCCTGAAAGCCATGTCAATGCACATTGAATTAGCGTCAAGAAAGAAATGCTGAAAGTTTTTTGTGATTTCAATTTAAAAAGTTTTAATGCAAATAACCCAGTCAACTTAATTTGCGTAGAGTAGTTTTATTTCTGTCACCAAAAAAGTAATAAAAGGGAATTTTTATTGCAGCAGTCGCTTGAGTGAGATTATCTCCTATACTATTCGGAGATATTTGAGGTTATATCATTACGGACGCTCGATAAAGGGGAAAAGGGACAAGGGAAATGGAAGATGGAAAAAGGTAAATGCAGGAAGATTAAAGGTTAAAAGAAAAGAGAAAAAAGGAAAAGGGACAAGGAAAAGGATAAACATAGAGATCAATGAAATGGAAAGAAAGAATAGGTGAAAGTGAAAGAAAGGGAATACATAATTGAAACAGGAAAAATATAAAATGGGAAAAGGGGAAAGTAGTAAGTTAAGGGGTAAAAGTCAAAAGGCGATAAAAAAGTGAAATGGGAATAAAAAAGAGAAAAGGTAAAGGAAAAACAGGAAGGGGAAAGAAAAAGGAATATCAGGAAAAAAATGTTTTAAGTTCACTGTGTGTTGTTTTCGAAGGGACATCCAGCAATTCTAGCCCTGCACAGGAGTTTGTGACGCAGACTATTGCTTTGCCACTGTTAAAAAACGGCCTTAACTCACCGAGAGCAGACTTTGTTTCAGAAGATGTAAGAAGCTCGGAAAGTTATGTGTCTCAAAAAATGTGCTTCTGTTTCGCCAATAAGTTCCAATTCTGCCTTTGATAGATGCAGGGGTATATTACTAACATCTTCTAATTAGGCTACGATAGTCTCATGAAACATTTTATGTTGCAGAGACTCTGAAATAACGCTGAGCTTACAGATTTACCTTAAACGTATGTAATTCAAACTTAACAGTAATATTTCAATTTTTAACTTGAATTTAAAAATCAGAAATTTTTTCTGAGAAAATTTACATTTTATAGATTAAATACTTTTCCCTTTTGCACTTAAAATACTCTTCTTTCGTAGTTTAATTTTTATTCAAGAAATAACTTTACTAACAATAATTTCTATAAAAGTTAAATGAGACTCGAGTTGCATTTAAATTACACCACCAGCCGCACTGGTCGCACAATCGCACTGACATTCGAAGTTTGTATGCAGCTCCCATTGAACAACATACGTATGTATGTTTGTCCATATGGAATCAGGCAAAGCTGACAAATTGATGAAAAAGCTTTGTAACAGACAAACTATCAAATGAATGTACATACATAGGTGTTTTTATGTATAAATATGTGTTCATGTGCGCTTGTGTGAGTAGTTAGTTTGGTTTGGTAATGAAGTGCACTTTGGCGCCTGAGTTTATACTACTTGCATTACAAAGTCATACGAGGAGAAATAACCAAAGTTCGATTAATTTGGCAGTTGGAAGAAACTAGTACCTACAATTTAAAAAAATATATAAAAAGAAATAGAATGAAAGAGAAAATAATTGTATAAAATAAAATAAAATAAAATAAAAGTAAAATGAAATAAAATAAAATAAAATAAAATAAAATAAAATAAAATAAAATAAAATAAAATAAAATAAAATAAAATAAAATAAAAGTAAAATGAAATAAAATAAAATAAAAAAAATTATAAAATTAAATATAAAATAAAATAAAAATTTAAATTAAAATAAAATAAAATTTTAAATTAAAATAAAACAAAATAAAATAAAATACAATAAAATGTGAAATAAATCAAAACAAAATAAGAAAAAAATTAGGTAAAATACTTATAATGTAAATTTAAAAAAAAAAATATAAAAAGTAAAAAAAAATAAAATAGAGAAAAAATAAATAAAATAAACTAACATTAAGTTAAATTAAAAAATATTAAATATATATATTAAATAAAAGAATAAGAATTAAAATGCAATCCGATAAAACAAAGAAAAAAATAGTAAAATAAAGTCTAATACGTTAAAATTAAACAAAACTAAAAAAAAAAAAAAACAAAAAAGGAAATAAAATGAAATACAATATAATATAATAAAATAAAGAAAGAAATAGGAAAATAAATAAGAAAAAATATTTAATAAAATGACTAAAAAACAAAATTATAAAATTTAAAATTGCTAAACAACTTTTTTTGTACATTGAAAATTGGAAAATATTAAAAAATTTCAAATATTGGCACTACAATACAGACCCGAAATATGTGGCTATTGAAACCCGAACTTTTGCCAATCCGTTGGATGGATTTAAGCATTTTTTGCATAAGGAAGCTCGTGCTGCTGTAGCACTTCAAAACTTTCATATATAAATGGCCTAGGCGCAAATACATACATATATACAATACATTAATGAACGCCCTCACCTCACATATCTATATAAACAAGTACTAATACCACTGCAGATATGCATGCATATATCAGTGAAAATTATGCTGGTGAATATTTTAAATATGTATGAATGACGATGTTTGTATGAAATCCCAAGCGTACACCCAGAGACAAACTTAGCTAGGCCAACAACACTTTTGGAGAATGCAGCACCCGAATAACTGTAAATTAAATGCATGCACTGCCACCTCTACTAAGGCCACTAGCACACCAACATAAACTCAAACAGACCAACACTCACACACTGCTCATTCAAACTTCATACAATTGAGTTTAGAACCGCTTACCGCACGGATTTGACACTTGCACTGAACCTGCAGAATTGAGTTTCACCAACAAACACATACATACCTTTACATACATATTCACACATAAATACGTATGTATGTATATTAATAGACATCATGTATTAAATTGCCAGCGCACGTGATCGCAAATTCAAGTTTTCAACTTTAAAAATACTACAAATGAATATGCACTCAGTAATATCTATATTTATACCAATGTAGGTGTTGTATGAAGTATATGAGAATATGTACATACATACATATATACGGTTAAGCTGAAAGTCCATTCAATGTACTTACGTTGTATTCTCAGCAGAATCGTAATTTGTTCGGAATCCGCAAAGGTTGGTGTGATTCTCATCGCCCGGCACGTGTACTCACCAGCATCCGATTGCTGTACATTCTTGATGAAGAGTCCATTGGAGAGATTTTTATGTTTGCTTGAATTGAAAGCTGCATGGAAGAAGAAATCAAAATTGCTTTCAAATTTTCAATGAAAACTTTTTATAATAAAACGTGCAAAAGGACATTTGTGTAATATTAACCGCAAGCTAAAACTTTTCCCTATATAAATATATAGCTGTGTGCATTGTAGAAATTTAAATTATGCTTGTGTATACTTAAACACGTAAATGAACGCAAGTAAAAACTATCAATATTAAATTTAGATCTAACTAAACGCGTAATATAAAAAATAAAAAATTTTCTGAAAATGTCTTAAAAAGGATATTTTTAAGGTCGTACTTTCGTTCAGCAAAGAATGGGTGTGTAAGCTATGAAAAATTGATTCTCGCTACAACTTCTCGATAAAATAAACATAAAAAAATCTTTAGAAACAGGTTTTTTTCAAAAAAAAAAACGTCGTCGGCAACCCTCCATGTGTCTCCTCAGATCCCGTTCGAAAAATGTTGCTCATACGCAGCGTTGTCCCAAAAAGCTAAAATAAAAATTTAATAAAATAAAATAGTATAAAATAAAATAAAATAAAACAAAAAAATAAAATAAAATAAAAGAATAAAATAAAATAAAGTAAAATAAATAAAATAAAATAAAATAAAATATAAAAAAATTAAATTAAAAAAAAAAAAAAAAATAACATAAAATAAAATAAAATAAAATAAAACAAAAAAAAAAATAAAATAAAAGAATAAAATAAAATAAAGTAAAATAAATAAAATAAAATAAAATAAAATAAAATAAAATAAAATAAAATAAAATGAAATAAAATAAAATAAAATAAAATAAAATAAAATAAAATAAAATAAAATAAAATAAAATAAAATAAAATAAAATAAAATAAAATAAAATAAAATAAAGTAAAATAAAATAAAATAAAATAAAATAAAATAAAATAAAATAAAATAAAATAAAATAAAATAAAATAAAATAACTAGCCTTACACTCTATATCTATTTGCAAGTGAAACATTTAATGAATTCCATATTCATCATATAAATTGCAATTTTGGTTGCTCTAGTAATCAAAAATGCTTAACTGAAATTAGATTTTAGTCATTCATATATGCGTATTTGTATATATTTTAAGCCCTTACAAATGTTTAACAATATGCGCCCCATGTTTTCATTTGCTAGCTATTTTTGTGCACATTTATTTTATGTTCTCTTAATTGGCTACTTTCATTGTAACATCAACAAACAATTTTATTTTTATTGTTAAAATACATACTACATACATACATACAAACGTTCTATTACATTCATACTTACTGTTTATATATTCGCCATTATGTAGCCAGGACACGTCCGGACGAGGATCACCTTTTACAAAGCAATTTACTGTGGCATCACGTCCCTCACCCGCTGATTGCACCAACTCCGTTTTGTCAAATGAAATTTTCTCTATTTTTGTGTGTTTTTGTTTGTTTGTTTTTGTAAATGTTGTTGTGGTTGTTGTTGCGAATCGGTAGAAGATTTTTATTTAATTTGCATTTTTTTATTTTTTTTGTTGTGTTTTTGGGTTCATTCACATCAACCGCAATAGGCAAGGCGGTCATCAAAATACCACAAAAAAGCATTTACGTAGCATTCAAATGGGGGCAGGGCGTATGAGTAATCAACATTAAGGATGTGCGAGCATTGTCGAAATGTATGTTGATGTGTTTGAAGTTAGGCAGCCAGTCGACGTTAAAATAATGTGTTAGCAAATGTTTACGAAAATGTAAAAAGAGCACAAGAAAATAAGAATTTAGTAATCACCTACTTTTAATATGCATACTACATACATACATATATCCCAACTAGCAAATTTAACTTTAAAGTATTACTTCCCAAAAAACACCTCAAACTAATTAGAAATTAACAGTGACAGCGGGCTAATATTTACTTCTTTTGATTCTATTATTATTTTATTTTATCTTATAAATTTAATCTAATGTAATATAGCTTCATTTTGTTTCACATGGTTTTATTTTATTTTTTTTTTTATATGCTTTGAAAATTTTACGACTTATTATAATTTTTTTAATTTTTTTAACATTTTTTTAATTGATTTTATTTTATTTTATTTTATTTTATTTTATTTTATTTTATTTTATTTAATTTTATTTTATTTTATTTTATTTTATTTTATTTTATTTTATTTTATTTTATTTTATTTTATTTTATTTTATTTTATTTTATTTTATTTTATTTTATTTTATTTTATTTTATTTTATTTTATTTTATTTTATTTTATTTTATTTTATTTTATTTTATTTTATTTTATTTTATTTTATTTTATTTTATTTTATTTTATTATTTTATTTTATTTTATTTTATATTATTCTTTTTTATTTTATTTTATCTTATTTTATTTTATTTTATTTTATTTTATTTTATTTTATTTTATTTTATTTTATTTTATTTTATTTTATTTTATTTTATTTTATTTTATTTTATTTTATTTTATTTTATTTTATTTTATTTTATTTTATGAAAATGTGTTTTTGAGAAAAATTTACCTACGCGCTGCAGGAACCAGACAGCCGACATATGTTTCGATGATACTGGAGTTACATCTCTTCAAGGACTTTTCTTCCCGGCATTGTGAGAGTCGAACTCACAACACTGTAGTGACTTGTATGCTAGAAGGTCTAGCACCTTAGGCCACTACCCAGCTTGAAGGTAAACCCTTCTCAGTGTCCATTTATGCATATATTTATACTTCCATATAGAACATTTCTTTAATTTCAATGCTAACTTATATGAAAGATTTGCGAATTTTTTTTTTTATTTTATTTTTTTTAATTTTTTTTTATTTTATTTTATTTTATCTTATTTTATTTTATTTTATTTTATTTTATTTTATTTTATTATTTTATTTAATTTTATTTTTTTTATTTTTTTTTAATTTATTTTATTTTATTTTATCTTATTTTATTTTATTTTATTTTATTTTATTTTATTTTATTTTATTTTATTTTATTTTATTTTATTTTTTTTATTTTATTTTATTTTATTTTTTTTTATTTTATTTTATTTTATTTTATCTTATTTTATTTTATTTTATTTTTTATTTTATTTTATTTTATTTTATCTTATTTTATTTTATTTTATTTTTTATTTTATTTTACTCCCTTAACTCGTCTCCGTTTCTTACTTTAATGCTAGCTGGGATGGCTATGTATGTACGTGTCAGTATAAATGTAGGAGTGTTGTTATGAATGCGTGTATGAAAACATTTGTTGAAAAGATTGTTTTCTAGTAGCAAGGAAGTCTATCATGACATGTTCAACAATGCCTAAATTAGTATGAATAGACTGTGTAAGACAGTGAGTATGGGCGTCAATAAAACACAACCACCTACCATGAATATGTGTATGTAAATGAATATTTGTAGCTGAATAAATTACACAAGATAAAACTGCGCGGAAATGAACTTACGATTTACGAGTAACTCAAAGGACTTCTTCAACTCTCTTTTGACCAACGCAGGACTTTCACCATTCGCTGTTGTTGCAACTGCTGATGATGATGCATCGTTATTGTTTGTCAATGCAGCTTCACACGTCCAGTTGCCTTTGTCTGTAAGCGCTATATGCTCAAAGACCAATGCCAAAAATCCTGTAAATAAACGAGAAGAAAAGAAAATTGAAGTAAGAAGTGAACGAAAAGTCAAATGGCAAGCAAAACAAAGCGCGCACAACGAAGCAGCATAATCATTTGGTAGTGAATGAAAAAACTGTTATGTTGGCGAAACAAATGAATAAATGAATTGAAACCGAAATTTTTACTACATTTCCTGTAATCCCCAAAGTTGGAAGCAGCAGCAGGAAGCAACAACTTCTGCAAGGAACGAATGAATGCATGCACGCACACACTCATACATTTGCACATTTACACATGTAAGCTGTATTTATGAAAGGATAAATCTTTTTTTGGTTTATTTTCTTTGGAAAAAATTTGCATTTGTATAACGGTCGTTGATGCGGCATGTTTGGTTCGTTGCTTCGCCGCTTGGTTGACAGACATTTCTTTATAATTTTTTGTTTGTTTTTGTTGTTTTTTTTTTCATATCTTGCAGTGTCAGCTTGTCAACGTCATGAGCCAGTGGCGTAGCTATGCGATAGCCAGGAGACAAGTTATATCTATTTTGATGCCTGCATTGTTATTTATTATATATAGGCCATTTGAGTCTGTGGAGTTTAAGTTGAATGCAGTATGGTATTAGAAGAGTATAAATACACTTTCGGTAAACAGATCTCTTCAGGTTTTAATGAACAAGTTTTAATATGCATTGGGAAAAGTTCAGATTCGAATGGAATGTGCGTTCGTTAATTGAAATCGACAAAATTTCTTGACTAAGGACGAAACGATTTTTTTTAACATCTCCACCGCAGAGCCATCCACCGGTTTTATGTTTTGTAAAAGATTTTATGATTACTATCAAATATACGTGCCAAAACGAACAGAATCGGATCACAAATACGGATTTTTTAAATATTGGTACTCCAGCGCCACCTAGCGGGGGAAAATATAGCGCACTTCGAGAGGACTTATCCAATGAATAAACTGCCAAATTTTTGAGTCGTTTTGTCACACAAAAAACCCTTTCAACGTACATACGTAGATGAAGGGCTCTATATTTGTAACAGGAGGACTCCGTTTTTTAATGTTTCAAGAGAGCTCAACAAGCAAATAGTAAATCGGATATAGGGCTAGGGAGAGTCTCTTTCTCTCTTGGTGATAAACATTTCCATGTAATGTATTTTTTGGAAACCCTTAAAGACCAAACTGGGGTCTGCATCGCAAGAAGTTCAGAGATATGACGAGGCTTGCAACTGTACATTCCAACAACCCTGCTAATTTAAAAGGAGGAATCTTTCTGGTAGAACAGAATTACACGACTACCCTAGAGCCTTCAACGGACGCCTTTTCAAGCTATCCCAAGGGATTCAAGGGGGTTGTTAAGCAAATTTCAGGTGCACCCTTTTATAGGCTCTGGCGACTCCAAATTTCTATCGGAAGAAATAGTGGGTGGTTAGGATGGCCTAACGGTTCGGGGTTGTCGGCTCAAACGATTTACACAACAGTTGCGATAACACCTAAAGGCCCTAGTTCTTGGTCGTACTGGATTGATTTCTCGTTAAGGGCTGTAATTTCGACAACACTTACCAAAGCCCTCGGGTAGTGTTTCTGTCGCTACTGAAATAAAAGGACATGCTGCCTTTGGATTCATTGCAAGCTTCTGTGAAAACGTTAATGGGTGAAATAGATCCGCGAGGCCCAGTATGAATCTATCAAAGTATCCTGGACCTATAGGGTACTTGAGGAAAGTAAATGATCTTCCCGGTTGTGTAGGAACCACTCTCTGTAGAGTTTGAGATGAACATATAGTAGCAATGGACGTAATCTTCATTCGGAAAGTCAACTAGCTTGCCTCTACGATTTTCCAGCCCGGATGATGTTACTCTTGCGTAATTTCAGAAGTCTGTGGGATTTTTTTGCTGCTGGCTGGCTACACACATAAGTGATAGGATTGCTAGGGTTCCTAGAGCACGAGGATATTGTATTTTTTAGGAACTATTGACATTTCATCAAAATTTGAAAAATCGATAAAAGTCACAAAATTTATCGAAATTCGGTAGGTAATTTCGATAAACTTAGTGATATCTATTGATGGTCGTACATATTTTGCCACTTGAATGGTGGATGAATTTTCGAATAGATATGAAATTTCAAAAAACGGTAGCTTTGTTGAATGAAAGATGTAGGCAGAAGTAAGGGCAAATCTTACTTTTTAAGGTAAAGTTGCTAAATTTTCGCACTCTAAATTTTTATGAAATCGAAAATTCATTCCCCATACACTTGACCATATCTTTAATAGTTAAACCAAACCCTAATTTTGATTAGTTTAGCTACACCACTGTCGTAAGCATCGTTCAAAAACTTTGACTCGAGCATTAACGATTCGTACATGGTACTCTGAGTGAAGAGGCGTTGATTCTTTTGCATAATTCTACTACAGCTGTCAATTCCAAAGAGACATAAAATGAGACAGCAACTAAAAAAATCGAGTAAAAGTGCAGATGGTCATACTAGAATTAAAAACGGATTCAATATAGACTACGATGGAGGGGACAGAGGATTATTAAAAGTAGTTTACTTGACACGTACACAACTTTTTGGTCAGATTTTTTGTGGAATTAATTTCACTTGTTTGGACCGCACAAAAGGACATTTTTTTTTTGTCACAACCAACCACAACCCAAATGCCAAAAAAAAAGGATTTTCAATTAACTGCCATAAATGAATGCTGGTTGAGAATTAACAGAAAAGAATATTCACATCAGCGTGGCAGCAACTTATTTGTGCTGCCTTCATTTAAATGTCAGTCTTCATTATTTTCGTATAAAATTTTACGTCGAATTATAAGATATGCTGTGTTTGTTAGTAGTGCACACACAAAAAACTTCTTTAGCATACAAAAAAAAAAACAAAAAAAAAGCACAAATTAGTTCAACACCCACCAGTTTTCTTTTCGATATGAACGCGCCCTTTTGCATTTTCTCTTGTTACTCCTTTTGGATCCTTCCATTTGACGTCCACATCCTTTTGTACTGTTTTACAGAATATTATGAAGGAATCATTTACAAAATGTGTGATAGATGGTGTTGAGGGTGCCAAGGTTAGCCAGTTGTCATCAAATTGGCCAAGTACGGCAACTGAAAGTAAGAAGAAGACGAAAAAGAAGTTGAGCATAAAAGGACGAATTTTTATTATGAAATGCTTAAATTAGGAGCAGGAAGTATTTATTTAGGAGTGTACAACCTAATACCCTTATAATGAAAGTAAACACAAGACTACGAAAATAAAAACCTTGTTATTCTTGGAATCTTTTCATGGCAACAAATTGGTAAATATTTGGTATTTTTAAATTAAAGAAAATAAATTTGCTATCAAATTCTTAAAATATGAGCATCTTTACAAAGTAGGAAATCAGTATTGGCATTTCTATATAACAATAAAAATAAAGTTTCAATCTACGCTCTTCATGAGTTAAGGATATTTTTATGGGGATCGTGGAAGATTTTCGAGCAAGGTTACAAAAGACACGTTTCGACCTCAGTTTAAAAATTATGAAAGAGGACTATAGTAGCCATTGAAAAAAAATTTACCAGATCGGAAAAAGGAATGTTTAGGCTTTTTCAAAATGCACCACTCATATTAATTTTTTTGACCATTTCCATATTTCATTTAGCTTCCATTCTAATATTTTTGTAATAAAAAAGGTAGAGTTAATTTTAGGAATTTCTTTGCACAATTTTCATCCATACATAGCGTTAATAATATTTATTATCACATTGGAGAAATTCCATCATGCCCGCAGGAAAAAAGTTATGAAAATTCAAACCTATTTTGAAGCTACATATGCAGGTAGTAAAATTTAGCAGTAAAATTTATTGCGTTCGTGTTTTTATTTGGAAACCCGAGCGAAACGGTAAAAGAAACGAATCAGAAACCGAAATACATTACAAAACCGAAACCGAAAGCGGAACGTTACTTTAATCGGTTTCATGCCTTGGTATTTATTTACAGGCGGCCGCCGTGGTGTAGCGGTTAAGTGTTCGGCCTTCTACACCAAGTCGTGGCGGTTCGATGCCCGGCAAAAGTAACATCAAAAATTATTTAGAAAAAGAATTTTTCTAAACGGGGTCGTCCCTCGGCAGTAGTTTGGCAAACTCTCCGGGTGTATTTCTGCCATGAGAAGCTTCTCAGCAAAAAATTCATTTGCTTTGCAAGTGCCGTTCGGAGTCGGCAAAAAACTGTAAGTCCCGCCAACTTGTAGGAAAAACTCAAAAGCAACACACCACAAGTTGGAAAGAGAAGCTCGTCTAAAAATCTCGTTAGAGGTTATGATAACCTGTTGGTATATCGCCGCCATTAGTTTTTTTTTTTTTTTTTTTTTATTTACACCAGCGGGAAGTGATAAATTAAAGAAAAGGAAAGATAAGGGAAGGAAGGGAAAGGAGAGACAAGGTAAGAAAAGGAAGGGGAAAAAAGGAAAGGAAAGGAAAGGAAAGGAAAGGAGAGGAAATTGGAGGAAAGTAAAGGAAAGGAGAGGCAAGGATAGAAAAGGAAAGGTAATGAAAGGAATGGAATGGAAAGGAAAAGTAAGGAATGAAAATTAAAGTTAGGAAATGGAAAGGAAATGAAAGAAAAGTTAGGAAAAGGAAAGGATTGGAAAAGGAAGAAAAAGAAAAGTAGAAAAGGGAAAGTGGAAAGTGGAAAGAAAGGATAGGGGCAATTTTGGGATAATTTCGGGGGTCATATTGGGATCATTTTGGCGTAATTTTTGACGACTTTTCAAAGTTAGAAAAAGTTACGAAATTTGTGTTGTTGTTTTGAAGGTAATGTCATGAATAAGGAAAATGTCATGAATAAGAAAAAAATTTAGGAGTTGAAGTTATGTTTTGGTACACATCTTTACACATCAAACGTCACGAGTACCTGGTTCTCATGTCTTTTTTCTTACAAAAAACATAGGGCCTCATTCTCTATGTCGAACGATAACCCATACGAACGATATGTCTCTTGACGTTTCGTCTAGCAGTCACATTCTAGTAAGAACCGAAATTTATATGTCATTCAGCCAAAAAGAATGTTCCCAGAAATTTTAAATAAAACAAAAATTAAAAAAAACTAACTGATTCTTACATATAAGTTCTTGCAGAGATCCAAAATTAAAAAAAGTATATATTATTTTTTTAAAGCCTTTCCCAAGAAAATAAAAATTCATCGATTTCAAAATTGTGCAATTTTCTCTAAATTTTTTTCAAAAATAACACAAGAATTTACTAGACTATTTTAAAAATTGTTTCAGCTGGAATAAAAACACACGTATTGTGATTTTGCATGAAAAAAAATTTTAAATGAAATTTTGCAATTTTTACATTCGTTTGTTAATTTTAGTTCTTCGCTTCAATTAAAAAAGTGCATACGAAAATCGTCAGATATTAATAATCATCATAATTTTCAGTGCAAGTTTAAACTGAGTTAAAACGGCCAATGAGATAAACTATAGCCAACTTTTTGCACTGAAAAACCGGGCCTTAATGCATTCATTCCCATTGTACCCAGACGAATACACCTATTCAAATATCGAAAAATTATAATATTGCTCAAAATTGACATAAACTGCTTTGAAAGCAAGTGAGTTATCAGTTTCATACTTTAAATGCCGAGGGATTGTGGGAACACATATTTGCTGGAAATTCGAAAAAACAATTTTTTTTTGTTTTTAATTTATTATTTACTAGTAAAAAGGCATTCCTGTAAGCGGATCTGATGCCGGCCATTAATGGGTTATACAAAATTTACACGGCACCTAATTTGGCAAATTTGCATTTGGCTTCACCTTCCCTGCAAGAATCAGTTAAAGCCACCGAAAGAAAATGCACCACCGTGATGTTTTAAACACCTAAGAGTAATAATATCTTTTCTGGTAGAATTTACCCATTTAAAAAAAAAAAAAAACTAGTTGAAACTGTTATTTACAGCTGTTCATAGTGAATAAGTTATCACACGTCATATGACATTGAGGTTCTTGCTGGGCAATGCTAAATGTTGATCACCCGCAGGGTTGCTATTTGGATGAGCTGTGGATTGTATTGTCGGGCAAATTTGGTGAAATTAGGTCAAATGTGATGAAGTTCCAAATTTGGAAAATAAGATTTGTATGGCAAAAGGCGCCATATTTGTAATTTTTCTCCAAATTTGCTGCAGTGTAAATGTACTATAAGTTATCACACGTTATTAACCCATTAAGGTTCCTGCTGGGCAATTCTAAATGTGGAACACCCGTAGGGCTGCTATTTGGATGAACTGTGGGTTGCATTGTTCGGCAAAGTTGGTCAAATGGGATAAAGTTACAAAATTGGAAAATGAGATTTGTAAAAAAAGCGCACAATTTGAAATTTTTCGCCAAATTTGGTCCAGTGTAAATGTACTATTAAATACATTTTTATGCTGACTTTCCTTTTATTATAATCATATCAAAAGCTAATTAAAGCAAACTATTTCAATAATTCGGAAACTAATGTACTAAATTTAAAAAAATATTTAGCCATTGAAAAGATTTTCAACTTTAAGGGCCGTTTTCTCATCTAGCCTTTAATTTTAAAGTTCAGTGTAAAATTGTAAAATTAAAGAGTAGATGAGAAAACGGGCATAGGTATATTTTTCTTATTTTTCAATAGAATTTTGGTGCACAAAGTTGATTAATTTCGTGTTTAACTAACTGAACTTGAATTTCGGATCTCTTAAGATATCTATATCAGAGGGAAGTATACAAAAAATTCAAATTTTTTACGAGCTTACCAAAATTAAAAATTTCCCAAAATTAGAAAATAATTTTTTTTAAGTATTTTGTATACCTCGAACAGCCGAATTCGCGAAGCCATTTAAGTGAAAATGAATTTTTTTCCCATGTCGATTTTTTATAAAATCCTTCATTTAAGTTGGTTTTTTCATTCAAATCTTTTTTCATACAGTGGAAAATATTTTTTTAACTCAATAGTTTCCGAAATATTAAAAAAAAAACTTTAGAGACAAATAAAAAGAACAAACGTGAAATTTTGTATGTATTAGCATAACTTTTGTAACTTTTTGGTAGATCTTTGGCCTTTATGATAAAAGGAAGGAAAAAAATCTTTAAAAGCGAAAAAGATCGATTCGAGCTATTTGACGATCTTACCCACTTTCATTCAAACTCGTCTCCAATTATTTCATTTAATGAGTCTCTTTATGCTGCTTCATTATGATTATTTGCTATTATAAGCTTCTTATAGTACATTTACACTGCACCAAATTTCGCGCTTTTTTCATACAAATCTCATTTTCTAAATTTGAAACTTCATCTTATTTGAATTCATTTAACCAAATTTGCCTAACAGTACAATCCACAGTACATCCAAATAGCAACTCTGCCCAGCAAGAACTTGAATGGGTTAATGTCATGTGATAACTTAGTTATGCACTATGTACAGCTGTAAATAATAATTTCAACTAGTTGGCTGTATTTTGGGGAAGCAGCAAAAATGTTGCACTTTGTAAATTTAATATTCGCTGCTTTCATCATTTTCGGTCACACTTTTTTTTTACACTTTTTTACAATTTCCTTTTCCGTTGTGTGCATATCGAATCATTTGAACATTACGTTTGTAAATAAAGCCCTTTTATGATTTCTTTGTTTTTGTGCAAGTCTTTAGTGCTTTTAAATTTTAAATGGGGGGTTTCTGCAATTTATTATGCCAATTTGGCGCCAGTTACTGCAACAAATAAATGCCTCAATAACTGCAACACTGTAACTGGCATGGGGTAGCGCATTACCTGATTTGCAAAAAATGCTTTATTGAAGAGAGATATAATTTTTAACATGCCAATATAAACAGTTCAAAGTTGTGCAAAGCTTTTTTATGATTCAAACGCACGCTTGCATTTTTCCGAGTAACGAACAGAAAGGCTTCTGTTTTCATTTTCGGAACTCGCGGATTTGTGGATAGATGGAAATTTGAATAGTTTTCGAGTAAATCTATACTGGAAACACACAAACTAACTAACTAAGTCTGGAATGAAATCGCTTTTTAAATTTAAATTGAATTCCTTTGAAGCTGAAGTAAATAAATGTCCTGGAAAGCACAGAGATTTCGTTTAACTTTAAGATTTCAATGGAATCTTTAAACAGCCAGTATGTAGCTCATACATATGTATAAAATTTAACCACAAACTGTCTGTGGTCAACGTGAAATGTACAAAGCAATCAAACTGTCTGACCGCATGAATGTGGGTTCCAGGATATTTTTATACCCAGCTGTACTTGTACACAGGGTATTATAACTTTGTTAGGATAACGGTTGGTTGTACAGGTATAAAGGAATCGAGATAGATATAGACTTCCATATATCAATATGATCAGGATCGAAAAAAAATTTGATTGAGCCATGTCCGTCCGTCTGTCCGTCCGTCCGTCCGTCCGTCCGTCCGTCCGTCCGTCCGTCTGTCCGTTAACACGATAACTTGAGCAAATAATGAGATATCTTCACCAAATTTGGCATGCGTACTTATTTGGGTTCAGAATAGATTGCTATTGAAAATGGGTAAAATCGGACCATAACCACGCCCCTTTTTCGATATCGAAAATTTCGAAAAACGTATAAAATGGGTTAATTCAATATTAGAAGCAGCTACAATGATAAAATTTGCAATATGTATTGATTTAGATGTTCTAAGGCCGATTTTATAAAAAATTTTAAAAAGGGGGCGTGGTACCGCCCACGTATATTTGAAGAAATTTTAAAATTTTGACTCTTAATAACTTCAGAACAGTTTATGCTAGTATAACGAAATTTCGTAGAGGACATACTATTGTTGTGGTAAATTCAGCTATAGGAAATAAACGAAATCGCTTCGCGACCACGCCTACTTTTTCATAAAAGTTATATTGAAAGGAGGTGGAAATATTGAAAAGTCCATATCTAATTAACTGATTTCGCTATAATAATATAATTTGGTACATACATCAACTTTCATATTCTTTACATAATTTTTTCAAAATTTTGGAAAGTGGGCGTGGCACCGCCCACTTATGAGTCAAGAAATTTTTAAATTCGACTGCTAACAACTTCAGAACGGTGTGAGATAGATTTACGAAACTAGGTACCAGGCATGTTATGTTTATGTAGAGTACTACCACAGAAAATAAGAAAAATCGGTGAACGATCACGCCCACTTTATGTGCACAGCTGGGTATGTAATGTTCGGTTTCACCCGAACTTAGACTTCCTTACTTGTTATTTTTGATGAAGGTACCTAGTTATTTTTCTGCGTATTAGGGAAATGGTGTAGCAATGTACAATGGGCTTAACTGAGTTTTTTTTTTGGCACAAATTCTGAATCTCCAAATGAAGCATGAATATACCCACTTATATATCGTCGCCCGCATAAATAACTGTCGTAAGTATGTAAAAATTTGGTCGAAGCTTGAGCTCTCCTTCAGACTACCTGATCATTGCATCGTCTTCCAGGCTGAAGCCTCAGCAATCTTGGATGCCGCGGCCTGTACTAAACTGATCAAGATCTTTCGAATGGCGCCATCAGGGTTTTATTTGATATTTCTATTAGTTTCCGAGATATTTAGTGAAGCTTTACCATTTTTTATATTTAAGATACATTTTTGGTTTGGTTACACGCAAGGTAAATTCAACAAGGTAGAATTGACAGCTGAAATATTTTGTTTTTGTAGGAGTTTTTCCTTCAAAAAAATTTAAACAAGCGTATTAACCCTTTGCCACCTAAGCACAGTTTTTGTGTCCCATACAATCGCTTTACTGAAAAATTAGGTAGCATTTGCTCAGGCCAAAAAATTACACAACTCCACAAAAAAAAGTGTCGGAGTTGGGGGATCAGACCACCCTTTCCCTATGTATTTTGACGCGCTGCACACGAATCCGGTATCCGTTTTGGTCCAGCACGTCTGGATTTTTTTCTAACCTCAAAGAAACATGTCAAATGTTTCGAGCTATACGAATTTTTTGGGATTTGGGCTAATTTTTTTAACCGTGTACGATGAAACTATTACGAAAGAAAATCCTTTATAAGTTTTAAAATAATAAACAAAACCAATTAAAATCATCCCAAATTTTGAACTAAATCCAATGAAGCGTTTTTGAGAACTTGAAATCCAAACTCGAAGTCTCATTACCCAATATTTAATTTTCCTTGCTTCCATAAAGCCAGGCGTTCAAGAATTAGCCAGACTTCACTCGCCCCAATTTTGATAAGAAAATATTGAAAAAAAACTCTAACTTTGGCAGCTCATAGAAAGCACAGGGTGGCAACCTCGAATCTGTTACTAAGGCCAAATCAAACTTAAGCAGCTCATATTAACTAATTTAGCATAATGTATTTCCAGGAGCAACTAATTAAATTTAAATTACTTAAGCTTCAAACAAAGAAGAAGAGCAGAGAGAATTGGTGGCTGAATGTCGAAAGTAATAATAAAATAATGAAAATAACAGTCAAAACGCCCTAAAGTAGATTATGTAATTAGTATGCTATGAAAGTTTTATACGTATCTATATAAGTGTGCTTGTGTGTGTGAAGATATGACTGAGCTCCTACCATTTTGACTGACAAGCAGCACCAGCGAATGTATTAGCAATAACAATAAATCCATGGCGAATTTGTCGTTTTTACACCAGCAAATACACTGCACACACACACACTCGCACAAGAGCTTTGCTTTTATGTTTTAAGTGCGCTATTTTATGTGCGATGTGTTTTTCGCATTATTGTTATTTTTTTGTTGTTGTCGATTATGTTTTTGTTGTAGCAGAAAACGTCGTAATCCATTAGACAAACCGCGGCTGTTTTTAATACTGCGAGTTGAGCCAAAATGCTGGCGGCTGGTATGCTGCTAAATTATCCTTTTTAATGTGTACGACGTAATCCTTTATGGGTAATTAAGTTTACGTTGAATGATGTTGCGAACGCTAAATGGCATGGCACTTCTGGGCAAGTAAAATCATTTTTCTCTTTTCACTGACATACACACACATACACTTTTACCCATACATATGTGAGGAATTCAAGTGGACTCTTTTAATGGTTAGTTGTAACTGCTTCTCCATGACATTTCATTTATTTTTTATTTTCAATATATCTTCTTTTTTATGCTTTGTTTGCTTTAAATATCTGTTTTTTTTTTCGTTTATTGACCATTCACTAGTGCTTTTGATTTATTTGGCTTTGGTCTTAGAAACTTACATATTTGATTTAGCCACTAGATTTTCCACCATGACACAAAAACTACATTTTATGAATCATTTGTTCACGAAAAACAGCGGTGTATATATTTTAAATACTGGCAGTAAACCATCAGAGCTTTCATTTGTATAAGGGTCATTCCATGTCGTTTCCACCAATTGCTGTGGTCAATCCTCTTAAATTTGTTTTAAATATTAAACTATTTTAAACTGTACCTACTTATAGACCAATATTTTTTCTATTTTTTACACATTTCTTGATTTCATAATTTTTTACTTTACGAGTCAATTCATATGAAAACGTCTAACATTAGCAAAAATCGTCGCTGACTAGTCTCGGATTTCGCTCAAACTTTGAGGGACACTTCTTTAGGGTCCTAAAGTAATAAAAAAAAAAACTAATGGCGGCGATATACCAACAGGTCATCATAACCTCTAACGAGGTTTTTAGCCGAGCTTCTTTTTCCAACTTGTGGTGTGTTGCTTTTGAGTTTTCCTACAAGTTGGCGGGACGTACAGTTTTTTGCCGACTCCGAACGGCACTTGCAAAGCAAATGAATTTTTTTCTGAGAAGCTTCTCATGGCAGAAATACACCCGGAGAGTTTGCCAAACTACTGCCAAGGGGCGACCCCGTTGACCCCGTTTAGAAAAAATATTTTCTAAATAATTTTGGATGTTACTTTTGCCGGGCATCGAACCGACACGACTTGGTGTAGAAGGCCGAACACTTAACCGCTACACCACGGCGGCCGCCAAAAGTAATACAAAACGAAAATTTGAGGTATCAGAAGCTAAAAGTCAGGACTGGAGTCCATGAGAAAGTCGTTTTTTTTATCTCTTGAGAAACATTTTTGGTTTAGAGCCTGAAAAAGACGATTTTTGAAAGCTTACAAATTTCGAGATAATAATTTATCCATAAGGAGTGAGTTTTTTTGGCCGATGCATGGGTTAGTTTTTTTCTAGGATATGTACCCTTGATTTCTAAAAAAAAAATTGAGCGGCTACTTGAAACAGTGAAGACCCCAGAGCCAGCTAAAATTGACAAAAAAGGATAAAAATTACGTATTTTCAGTACTAGGTTTTTAATACCAGGTACTCGCTATATGATTTATTATTTACTTTTGAAGAAACTACTCTCTTTTACCATTAAAACGCCATATCTCATGTAAGGATATCTCTAATAGAAACATTTTTACAGTTATAATAGGGTAAGCCTAAAAATGACGTTGTTCAAACTTTGAAATTCGACCAGTCCGAAACCAGTGGTTATAAAAAGTAAATGTTTGTAAATTTCATCCCTTAGGACCTCAAAGTTTGAGCGAAATCGGAGACGAGCCAGCGTTTTGAATTAGACGTTTTCATATGGAATGTCTCTTCATAACTTTTTTATTTTATAATTTTATTTATATTCCATTGTTGTAAACAAATATTTTTTATGTTATGTTATTTAATTTTTCTATTAAACTTTATTTTAGTTCGCTAGATATTTTTTAAATTTTTTTTACTTTAATTTATTTTTTTCTTTTGTTTTATTTAATTTAATTTAATTTTATTTAATTTTATTTTGTTTTATTTTTTATTTTATTTTTACTTTATTTTTTATTTATTTAACTTTATTTTTTTTATTTTTGTTTAATTTATAATTTTTTTTTCTTAATTTTTTTTATTTAATTATACATTTTTTTAATAATTTTTTTATTCGATTTTATATTTCTCATTTTGTCTTTATTTTACTTTTTATTTTTGTTTAATTTTTCATTATTTTTTCTCTTTATTTTTGTAATTAAATTTTTAATTTTTTTTTTGTTGTTTTTTTATTTTTATTTTTTATTTTACTTAATTTAATTTTTTTCTTCTAATTATTTTGAGAAGTGTTATAGATCGTAGTCCACTGTAGGAGGTTCAAAAACTCCTATACACTATAGAGAGCAACTAGTGAAATCTCCCACTTATTATTATACTCGCTAACCCTGTGCCGAGTTACATCAAGTAGTTCCCTCTACGTTACGATGCCAAAGCGCCCATACTACAGAAAGATTAGTCGAATTGCAATAGTCTGTACTGCTCAACCAGGTTCAGTGTTCTCAGATAAGATTAATGTCCTATCAGCGTTGGACTCCACACTGAACAATGCTCGACATTCCTCCTCAGATCTCGGCTTGAAATTAACTCTCTGGGTTAGGGAGAGGCATAGATAAGCACATGGTGTGGAGTGTTGATTCTCATTCAACCCTAGTGTTGAGAGATACGGTCCCTAAAATTCAAAAGAGTTCAAGGACCTCATTTGTTTCTAAGGCATGTGCAGAATTCATTCACGATGATCCAGAATAAATTTTAGAGAAACGCTGCGTCCGCTTACCATGTTTATGAATAACACAATTCACTGATTAATAATGCCCGGCATGCCCCCTTGGTATCATTGATCTCAATATAGATACGGACATGACGGGATAAGGACATGCATTATTCCAGCTTCTACTCCATAGACCAAGTGCATCCTCGGATGACGATTCCTTGAAAAACTAAAAAGGATCGATCGACCGCGTGCAGCAAATCACTTTCAGAGCCTCTGTAGGGCATGATCTAATGACCCCTAAATTGTCTTAAATCATAAATTTTACAATTTTCTTTATACCCGACGACCATATCAGAGATGTCTTCTGTTTTGACGTAACCCAATTTAAATCAGAAGAGCCGTTTTTAATCCTTGGTAACGATACAATGGAATCACCCTTATACATATGTATATTAAAATTTTTAAGCATTTTTCGTTTTTTTTTAATGTGTTTCTAAAACTTTTTGTTGCTTCTTCTTTGATTTTGCATCACCACTAATATGTTTTATCGCCACACACTTAATTTTTGTATACGTATTTTTCTCACTGTATAAACATCCGGCTGACATCATTCTCCAGCTTGCGTCAAAGCTCACTCACTCATCTTTGTCAAAAATAAAAAAGTTCTTCAGCCCAGTCGCTTCATTCACTACCTCCACCGTCTGAATGGGGTGAAGGCCGTACTTGAAACAACAACACCTACACTGCTTCGCCGCCATGGATGACAACATTTCTGAAATAGCCGCCAACTTATCCTTGAAACAATAAATTTCAGTTTCAAACAAATTTGTTGGTATGGCAAAAACTTAGTCACTCACTCACACCGCCCGTCCGCTCGTTAGCAACCAGCAACCGCTTACCGACTCGAAACCCCACATTCACTCACTGCATACGACGCACTTAGAATGTGACAACAGAATCCTTATCCGATTATTCCTTTGCACTTTTGACACTGCACTCGCGTTATATGAACTTTCGAACTCTTAGAGCGTTGACCGTTATGTCATGGTAATTATAAGAAAACGCGTCGGTTCGCCGCCATAGCTGAATGATGACTGAATAGTTTTGCTGCCAAGCCAAGGATGCGGATGATGACGATGTCGTCGATGGCTAACACGCACGAGTTGATATCTTAGCCGCACTTCAAAGGATATACGACACGAACACTCGCTCCAGCGCTCGTCCGTTGCACGATGCTCAAAACTTGAGGCAATAACAATGCAAGTCAGTTGGAAAACCGAATAAAAATAAACAAAAAGAACGTCAATGCACCAATATGCCAGTCGCGCTGACAGCCACTCACACGGTTGCCGTTATATTAATCTATTGCCCGTTTGCCGTTAGTATGCCGCGTTCAAATCTCGGCCGTATCAGAATTTGCACTGAAGTCACTTCGCATCCTGTCGTATCCTTTATTTTGGCCAAAAATGTAGTTCATGTAGCTCGTTAAACATGTTGACACACTTTGGTTCTTTCGACTTTTTCGTGTATAAGTGTGTATGCGTGTGTGTGTGTGTGCTCTATAAAATCCAAAATGTAGCATCATCCAACTTGAAACAAACATGCTGCATACAACCAAGTAATGTTTCGAGACTCGAAATGATGTCATGCGGCAAGGCGCCAGTGTCTACCCAGCTGGGTGTGAGTGCGTCTGGTGACAAGGCGTGTTGCTGGCAGCATGTTGCTAAAGGAATAAGGGATGCAAGCACGAACCACAAGAGAAGCATTCGATGTGTGTGAGCGCGCAGCAAAGTCAAAGAGAGGAGAACCAAAGTAAGCAATGAGTACAGAAGCATTCCTTGTTGTTGAAATTTGAAAATTTATGGTTTTATGGCTGCGTTGATGGTGCTGGTCTTGGGTGTATAACGGTTAAAAATGTTTTGTGAGACGATTTTGGTTGAGATGTCCTTTGTAGATAATATTAGTGAGCTATAATTTGCTATTTTCATGCAGTCTTTGTGGATTGAGTTTTATTTTCAACAATGGTTTATCAAGTTTTCTTGCAGTGGTACCAAGTAGAAAAGTTTTCTAAAGCTCTGTTATAAAAAGAAAAGCTGGAAGGATATCAATGCAGAGCAAAAACTGTTTTGAGCGATTTTAGGTATCAGTGGTATTTGTGAGTAAATTTCTGCCAGAATTTATGTCAACGCTTTCCGCCACAGTGAGGTTTGAC
Organism: Campiglossa producta; assembly: GCA_964058755.1. NCBI lineage: Eukaryota > Metazoa > Arthropoda > Insecta > Diptera > Tephritidae > Campiglossa > Campiglossa producta. The sequence continues at coordinate 2,156,457 of CAXKVI010000003.1, read as the reverse complement.
CAAAGTGTTCAGAAAGATATATTTTTGTATATACAAATCGGTCTCAAATTACATTCGTAGGGCCAAGTAAAATTTAATACTTTCTGTAATTCGTTTAATTTTGGGTTTCTTACTACCTTTATATTAAGTCCCTTTCTTATTTGTCAGCTCATTTCCATACGATTTTTTTTGAAGTATGCAGTCAGAACCCAGTAACAATAGCACGTACAGGCGCGTATTCAGAGGAGGGGTGCGGGTTGTGTGGACACCCCCCGAAATGCACAAGTTAGTGCAATTTTTTTGTCTGTGACTGTAAAAAAAAAATGGAATACTATTTTTACATGGGATACTATTTTTTGATTTCCGGTCTAATTAGACATTGCGACGGAGCCAAATTTTTGTAGAGAGAGAAAACTTCAAAAGTTCCCATTAATATCATGTGTGGTAAAAAAGTTATTTGGGGTCAAAGGCGAACATGTAGGGTTTTACGAATTTTTCTCTTAAACGGTAATTTTTCCACCAAGCTGTACACCTGAAAATTCACTATAAAAATCGTCCTAGCATTTTTCTAAATTACAGCTGGTCCGGCAGATGTTGTATATCCATCCCGATCCCTATCGCTATCTACATATAGGGTAAAATTCCTCAAGCGTACCACCCAAAAATTCGATTTGAATGAAATTTGGGTAAAGTGATCTGAAAAAAATATCACCAAAGGTCGCGTAAAAATATTGGATGGTTACCGAGATATACGGGTTTGAATTCGCAATTTTTTTGTGTAAGCCTTTTTTCTTTAAATTAGAAGACATATAATTGACATGCTAAAAAGGAACATGGAAACCGTTTTCTAAAGTATATTTTCCGTTATTTTCGAATATAAATTTAAAAAAAAAAATTTATAGAAAAAATTTTATTAATATTTTTTTAAAGTTGGATATTTTTAATATTTTTTTTTTTTATTTTAATTTAAAGCTTCATCTTTTTTCTTCAAAATTATACCTTTTTTGTAATGGAGCGTCTGCACTAGTAACAAAATTTAAGTCATTTCCATTTTCCAGTCAAAATGGTTATTATGAAAAAAAAAAAAAATGCCATTGCCAAGCTAAGGCAAACAGTACCCCGTTTCTGTAACTCAAGTCGATCGATCGTCTCGACTGAAATAGTCGATTTGACGTCATAATGACGTCATACTCATTTTTTTTGTTTCGGTAAAAAAAATAATTTTGGCGATTTGTTTTCTCAATTGCTTTTTATGCGGTGAAAAAAAAATATTTTTTTTTTTAATTTTGAGTCAAGTCGAATGTGACGACATTAAAATCGAGAATTTTGTCGATTTCATACAGAAACGGAATACAGTTTGTTATAGCCCGAATGGAAGTTTGGAAATTGAAAAAACATTTATAGTCTAGTAATTACACCCCACCTTTATTTTTCCAAATCTCGAAAATTTTCCGCAGTTATAGACAACACATCTCTGTTTAGCGAAAAATTTTCTGCTGGTGGTCTTCAAAATTTTGTTATTATCTTTAAATTTATTTTTATTCTCGTTCTATATCTCAAAAGTAGAGACCTTAAGCTTTAGCTTACAAATAATAATAATTTAACTCCATATCTCACTCAAAATTCCTGCGTATGTTCCTATCAGACATAAGCAAAACGAAAACTTGTAACAAACCCAGAATACCTTTACATACATACAATTTTATGATGATTTATTTTAACTAATTTATATGAAAGGAAATTTAGACTATAACTACACAAACTCATAACAATTTATATACGTAAGCGATTGCAACATACAAGCGCGCATGGTATCGCTGACCGCATAATTTCCATATCTACTTCAAAACAATAATAATTTCTACTTTAACCAAATAATTTATGTCGGCAGAGTATTAACCTCAAACTATTTTTGGTAGCACATCACAATCGTAATAATTTCATATTTGGATTAAAAACTATGCTCAGCCAAAAATATTATTGAAACTTTTACCTTCTGGCATTTGCTGATCGAGCATGGACGGCATGAATTCGTTGTAATTATTCATTCAGGTAATTTAACAACATACAAATTAGAGTTGGGGATTTAGTTCAATGAAAGGATTGGTTCGCTTCTAGTTCATTCAAATAATTGAATCAGTTATTAACTTATTAACAGCCTCATTCTCTTTAGCGAACGATAGTTGGTCTTGACGTTACTGTACTACCTTGTCATTTATAAGGTCATCAACCGTTATTAACTAATGAATTTTTATAAATTCATTACATTTTGTAGCATTTTAATTTATGAATATTTCGTGTCAAACATTTCGGACCATACCTTGCAGAGAAGTACAAAAAAAATGACAGCAACGTGCTAAGCATACCCGAACTATAATAACCAGGCACAAGTACCAATCGTCCTCCCTTTTCACTTGGGTTTCAATGGTTAAATGATGTGGTTATTATGATGAAGATTTTGCAGACGAGAATAACTGCATAAACATATTGATACACAAATATTTTGAGAATCTGTCATCATTTTGGTATAAATATCGCAAAAGTTGCTGAACTAGTTCAATTAAAAGATTTAGTTCACTAGTTGTTTTGTTCAAAAAATACCTAAGCCCAATAATTACAGATTATCTTAAGTATAATTTCGAAAAGGGAATATGAATTGTTAACCACTCGGATACACCCTATGTGAAAATTTGGAAAGTCTACAATAGTGACTGAAACTGTCGCTCCAAATAGAAAAAGAAAATATCAAAAAAGCATTTTGTTTTGTATTGTTAATATTTGGGCATTTTGCACAAAATTCTGTCTATCTTTGTTCTTCGGAAACACATATTTTCAAACATTTTCTGCATACATCACATAACGTAAATCAGTGGAACCATCAAGAGACCAGAGCCAGTCATACCAAAGTTCCTAATAACATCCACCCTCAAAAAATTGCCAACGCAATGCATATGAATATTCCACCGATGAGCGAAACCATACGCGATCTCTGTGAAAAATTACTTAAAGAACGTCAACAACGGGAAGATCCTAGGGGACAGAGGAAAAAACGCACCGTACGCAGTGCTGTCATTACCGACGACTCGTCACCGCTCATCATTAAAAGTCTTGTAGATGTGCAGCCGAAAACGAAAGTCGATCATAAGGCCAGCAAACGCAAGGAGACCTCATTAGACTACATCACACAACAGTTGCAACGCGGTCTATGGCCGCCCGACGTCGTAGTGCTCATCACACCCGCCAGCAGACATGACAACCTCTACAAATTGCACGTAATCGATAGAAAGAACGAAGGCCATCTCGGCATGACGAGCATCACACAACAGGAGTTGGCCGAGTTGCGCGCCAGCAATGTTTTCGAAAAGTATGCCACTATAGTGGGAAATAAATATATTGATCTGAAGACGGTTACTCTCAATACGGCGATCATTGCGAATATTATGAAAAATCTAAATGGAGACTGCTGTCAACCCCAGCGCACTGAGCTGCTACTACCTGTAGCAATGAAAAAGCGCGAGACTAAAGAGTTGGTAGCACATAAAAGTAGCTCTGATGCTGATCCTGATTTGGATCTGCAATTAGAGCCAAGTCGTCAACAACGATGCCTAAAGTCAAGAAAGCATTGTCAATACCACACAGAAAGTGGAATACGCCTTATGACCTTACTCGATCGCATAAACGATGCCATCGAACCTTCGGATAAGGATCTTCATAGCTTTTTTGATCTCGCCGAGACTTATAAATTTAAGATCTACATACGTCCAGAGTTGTGTTGGAAACCGCCACCGCAGGCAGCGTCATTGCAAAATGAAAACGATACCGACTTTGTGCGTTTCAATATCGAATGTTTTATGCTTTTCGATAATTATGTGGGGACGATTACGATCAACTCGTTGCAATTGCATGAACAATTGAAATTGCATCCTGCGTTGCTGCCACGCATGCAGGTCATCGAAGATGTTTGTGAGCTAACGCCCTTGCCGAAGTGGTTGGTCAGCGTTTTGCGTACAATCGCTGAATGCCTTGGACTTGAGATGTTCTATGATGCGTTTGGCGAATTTATTTTCGATTGTTATAAGCAAGTCACCTAATCATTGTTGGTATATGTGATCTGATATCTAATAAAACTGCTTTCAAACAAGTAAAACAGGTGTTGACACAAAATTACTTACGGCTTCATTCTCTATTGCGATAGCCCACACGAACGATTTGTCTCTTGGCGTCGAGTACTAATTAGAATTAGAAACCATTTGTGGAAAAAAATAATCTACAAAGAATTTCTTCGATTTTTGTTTTTTATTTTTTTTTTTCTTTAATTTTTGTTTTATATTTTTTATTTTACTTTATTTTATTTAAATATTTTTATATTAAATTTTATTTTTTTTTATTCTAAAAAATTTTTTATTTAATTTTTATTTAAAGTTTTTTATATATTTTTTTTCTATTTCATTTTATTTATTAGTCTTATTATTCTATTATTTTTTTTTGTTTGTTTCATTTTATCTTTTTTCTTGTACTTTATTTGTATTAACGTAGGTGAATGCAGATTCACTACTGGTACTTCGAGCACTGGTGAGGCGGCTAGTAAAACACCAACAACAATATATATACATACCTCACTTTATTCTAAGTCCCCTAACCAGATGATTTTTTTCTAAAAGTTTAAAAAATTTAATTTCTATAAAATCAACACATTTTTATTAAGAAAGTACCAAAAAGGCCAAAATAAAATTTATAAAACACGCGACACCCTTAATTTATATCACTGCTGTTGTCCATATATGAAATTCTCGTTAGAGCAATAGTCCTCGAAACCGGGAGCACATCCAAGTCGTTAATCCAAAGCTTTAATCCCGTCGGAAATCTCAACTAACCATAGTAAACATATGGATAGGAAGCCACAGCTGGGTAAGCGCCATAGAAGATTTGAGGATTAGGCTCAGGGTTCGGTCCTGCAACTGGTGAAGGAGCAGCCATCGCAACAGCGAAGAGCGCGGCAATAACGAGTAAGATCTTGAGAAAGTATAAATCCATTAGATCGTAAAGATTTACAAAAACTAGCGAATACAACTTACCAATTTCATCATCTTGCTGGTATTAGATTTTGTTGCTTAAGTATCAAACAAGCGAGCACTGCAAACAGAATGTTGAGCTAAAGTGACCAAACCGATATTTATACCTAATGCAAAAGTCCTACACTTGCGATTTTATTTACATCGAGAATATGGCTCTTTCGTCACCGTTCCCAAATTTGGCTTTTTGGTACTAACAAAAATAAAACAACAACAACAACCAAATAGCATGATCAATTAGAAATTCGAGAATTAATACTTCATACAAACTGTGCTGCATAATTCAACGATCAAGCAACTACCAGCCAAGAACCTTAGCTCGCGCACACTTTCGTTTTGTTTTCTTTTTTTTTGTAATAATTTGATATTCCTAATGCGTACACCTCCTCACGTATTTATTACCCACTGTCCAAACATTGGGACAGAATTTTTTTTGTAGTATGAATATGCACAAGAAATGAAAAACAAATTTGTTGCAAATTGTTCGTTAATCCCTCAATGTCTGAGTGGGACCACACCTTTAGACCCCTGGAATTCTTGAATTCTTCTACCTACTAATCGAGTCCATAATTCCATGGTTGTAATTTCTATTTGTATTTTGATCTCATAATAGAAAAGTAATAAAAACACAAAAAGTTATGTGGGCAATTCACAAGACTGTCGTATTCGTCTTATCGTTGTATGTTGTATTTTGTTTCATGGTTTCGAATATAATTTTTTTTTGTAAAATATAGCGTATAGTGAGGCATCCTTAGTTTAAAAGAAAAATTCAAAAAGTTCCTTCCCGCTCCCTGTTTTGATTATTCCTTCCACACTCGGGGGATTCGCTAATTCTTCCAAGGTGCACGAATCGCGCGGGTTTTATAAATCATTTTCAAACATATCCAAACCCTTTTGAAAAACTGTATAGCTCTCAAGTTGATATGCAACACAATTCTCCAATTTTTCTCCAACCTTACAGATATTTAGTTCTCTATTTGAGATCTATCGTTAACTCAAACCTAAATGTTTGTTGGGAAACTATAAAACGTGAATCGTAGTAAATGGGTACAAATACATTTCACTTCACTTTAACGCCAAGCCGAAATTGAAATCCTGGTTTGGAACTGCTTAATTTATTTGTAAGATATGCATGACTAAGTGGACTTATCTGTTCTTTTTTTCCAACAACGTTAAATCGTTAATATCTCAAAACTGAGTCCAAAAAATCAAATATTGTCACGATTTCTGGAATCAAGGGTGGCGATACCGTGAGGTGATAAAATATATTTCAATGATTTCGTTGGAACATGCGATTCTTACATTTGGTGACCCCAACTGGGCCCGTATCGTGTTATTCGATCGGCGACTATCGACTTAAATTATGGTTCCTTGACCCCAGAAAAATTATTAAATTATTTTAAACTTTAAGTTTTCAACTACCGATCTCAGGAGAGAAACCAAACCAAACTCTCGAGAGCAAACCTAGGAAAAATCTGACTTCAGATTCGGATTCAGCACACCCACAAGCTTCAGGAACCGTTAAGTAAGCCGTTTGGATTTTCGAAAACTTCAAATTTGTACCGTGTAATTTATGACGGAATTTAAAAAATAAAAAGGAAGGTATTTTTGTAATGCAATTTATAAAATAGACCAACTCGTGAACACAATTTTTGTGAAAAGTTTAGTGTTTTCAATCAGCTATCGAAACTCACTTATTATTTAGTAATGTTAACGTACTTTCGATCCCGAAAATGCTGGGATAGTCAAAAAAATATTTCTATGACCTCAAATACACCTACTTCATAGAGTTTCAAAATTACCTTTATTATGATCTACTTGCATATAATTAAATCCCGGATATTTTTTCACAAACAGCTGAAATTTGAAATTTGAATATCATTAAAATCCTCATATTCCGTCTTCATGACCTGCATGTAAACTAGATTAAATCTTATAAAATAGTCAATTGCAATAAAAAAAATTAAAATAAAAAACTAACTTAATTCCTACTACAGATCACTAACTTTTTATACTATTTTGCATGCAATCCAATCATGCACCAAATAAAATGAAACATTTACTTAGCGCTATAGAAACCCATCAAATGACGATACAAATTTCATTCAATGATAGAATAATTGGTGAGTGTATTGAATTGTTAATGTTCAATTTGGTAAGCGAATTTGTTAATGGCAGCCACCTAAAAATTTATGTTTTTTGCAATTTGTTAACTTTGTAAGTGTTTTAGCAATTAATATGCAGCAGTCATGTTCTTATCACTTTTGCTTTCTTTTCTATTTTTATTTTGGTTCTAAACTTTTTATTTTCTTTCAATTATTCGATTTGCTCAACACGAACAAAGTGTGGGTGCTGGACGTGTTTTGAAAAATAAACAAAATTTAGGAGATTATTGTCAGGTGAAGGGGGTGAGTTAAATAATATTGAATAATGATCGTCGCAAGTGCGCAGATTTGGCACTATACAGTGGCGTACCTATGAAGGGAGAAATTTGGTAAATATGATTTTGAGTAATAATAATCTAAGTACTCTTTCTCATTCGTCCATTTTTTCTTGAAGAACTTTCGGCTTATAAATAGTATGCTTTATTCTAACTAGTATTGCTTGTGATCGAAAATTCGACCAAAAAAATCTTTATAGGGTCGCTAGCCCCGCACCCTCCATCCTTACATTTCGCGGACGCCCCTGACAATATACTGCCTATACCTCAGTTTTTTCAATTTACTTTCCATCGGTGCATATTTCATTCAAATCGGTCAAAGGGTTCGCTCACAGGAGGTTTCTAAAGTTTTTCATGTGGCGTATTTATATATATGTACATAGATTATTTGGCTGTTTCCGCTTGGGGCGGCTCACAGGGTTGCCACTTATCTGATGAATTTTTTTTTTAATAATAAGCAAGATATGCCAATATGGGTAACAAATGAAAGAAGACCCATTTTCGACCAGGGTTGATACTCAGGGTTGCCACCTAACATTATTTTTTATTCATTCCCTCGTATATGAACCACTCGGAAATGGCTTTGGCGATGTGGATCAAATTTGGCATATAAGTAGATAGTACGCTTCGTTTTAAAATTTCCTACTTGGGCGTTGCCAATTTTGGCGGTTTACATGGTTGCCGCATGTGTATCTATTTTTTTTAAATATTTAAGAATATATGGCAATATGGGTATCAAATGGAAAGAAAGCATACAAACTAAAATATTTTCAAGTGGGTTAGCCACCTAAATATTGTATTTATTCCCTTTCGGGAGCCTATTAATCCATTTGGATGAAATTTGGTACATGCATAGCCAGCCGCCTTCTCAACTTCTTTCACCACCAATTGCGTAAGGGGCAACTCTGACGATAATAGGCCGAAACAGTTTGTTTGAACCCTTGAACTTCAGATCATGGATTGTAGTAGTCACAACGGGTAAATACTATCCTTTTCACCAGCTGCTTTTGAATATATCCAATCTCGGCTTGCACCTTTTCCAAAAATCTCGAGCTACTGCTCTGACAACGGCGACTTGATTAATCGGTAGCACCGTGTCGAATACGAATGAAGGTCAACCTGTTGTTATGATCTTTATTATTCATGCTTCATTGGGCTGAAGAGTGCACAGCAAGATTTGTATTCATTTTGGATGAGTTGCGTTATTATTAATTCTACAAGAAGGAATTTCGAGATTGAAAACAGAACTTCAAAAGAATAGTCTTTTGGAGGACCGTGCATATTCTAAGATCATACGCAAAAATAACAAACAAAACTACACATATTGAATGCTAATGAAAATGAAACGCAAACACAACGCTTTCAAAGGCTCAAAGCGAGATTTTTGTATAAATAAAGCATCAACTCGCTTAAAAATATTATTCACAACTCAACCAGTGTTCTCGCAAAATCAACTCGTACGCGTTAAACTCAAATCAAATAACCAGCAAAATGTTCAAGCTTGTAAGTAATAAATAGTTCATAGTGCTAATTACATAACGGAAAGGCATTTAATCCTTTACCACTTAGCGAATTCAATTCAATCCGCGAAAGCAACATTTTTCTAATAACAATTTTCCACCTCCTTCTCCTCTTCACAGTTCGTTATGCTTTTCGCCGCTCTATTCGCCTTTGCTGCTGCCGGCCCATCACCTGTTGCCCGCCCAGCACCATTGCCAGTGGCCAACCCGAATCCAGCTGCTGCTCCTGAACCAGTACCACAATTTTATTACGCCTCACCCTACGCCTCATACGCCTATCCGGGCTACCCATACTACGGTTAAATTGAGTTAAGTCACTGCTACAAGATTACACCCCCTCGTAAGTGTTGCGCCTGCTGTTGTGTGCTGTGTGAGTGTGTGCGTCGTGCGCGTTGATAGTAGTAAATGCCAGTGAGCTCTGGGATTAGCAACATTCATACGGAAATTATAGAAAGGATTATATATGATGCTCTCAGTAGCTGACTTAGTTGCATTTTCCGACTAGTTGTAACTGTAATGCGTTTACTAATTCACTCGATAGCATGGCACTCGTGGGCGCAAGGACTAATTGCTTTGCTGTTAATGGACCAAGGATAATGGATTTCGGATAATGTACTTTGGCAATTTTAATTAGTTTTAGTCTTGATTTAAGATAAGCCGCTATTTGTCTTTTTTTAATTATAAAACTCAACAACTGTCCATATAAGAACTTGTTTTAAGGCTTTTGGAATCAAATAAAACCTGTTATTGCAGAAAACAAAAATGCATTTCACTATATCTTTTTGTATATAAAGGCGCAAACTGAAAAAGTTTCGCTCTTTTTAAGGCCTAACCATAAATCTAGGGTGTAAAGAAATAAATATAACAAATAAAATTAAAAAAATATAACAAAAAATTAAAAAAATTAATAAAAAAAAATAAAAATAAAAATAAAATTATATATCGACAGCCACACTGCAAAACCCTGTATGTTCGAAACCAAAAAGTTTTCAGGAGAGAGAAAAAACTATGATAATTGTATCATATGAATATGACTACATTTCCCCACTGAAAAGAAGAAAGTTGGAATCCGATTTTGGCTGCATTTTAATGCGCGCAAGTCTATGGGAAAGGTGTAGAACCTTATTTTTTTGAAAAATAGTGACTTACAGGTTTTTTGCAGTGGGGCTGTCGATATGCAATATCAAAAAAAACAAAGAACGTGTGGCACTCGGGGACTGCCGGGGTAAAGCTATTGCATATCACTTTTTATCAACTTATGCAATTATAATATTTATGAAAACTCAATGAGCATATTTATGACTTTAGAGCAGTACAGCCATAACCTGTTAACAGTATAGCCTAAAAATAGTCAACAACCTATTTTATGTAGTGTACAGCTCCAATTTTATGTAATCGGCCTGCTGCTAACATCAGCACAACGTCATACTGTTAGTAGTATAGCCTAAATGTCGGCAACGCTTACAGATCCAATTTTAATGAATGTAATGTACAGCTCCAATTTTATGTAATCGGCCTGCTGCTAACTTCAGTACAACGTCATACGCCTAAATGTAGGCAACTCTTATATTTATTTTTGTCAAGTTATGTTGCTAACGTCGAACCTTTTAACATTGAAAAACGTCCGTTACGAACTTTTTTAACATTAACATTTTTTTCATTTCACTCCCACCGCCAAGGCCTGCGATAAAATCTATGCAATAGCTTAAAAAAAATAGATAAAAAAATAAACAAAAAATAAAACAAATTGTAACAAAAAAGAGTAAAATAAAGAAAAATTTAATTAATTTAAATAAAATAAAATAAGAAAAGAAAATATAAGATAAATTAAAGTAAAATAAAATAAAGTAAAGTTGAAGAGAATAAAAAAGAAATAAATAAAAAATTAAATAAAATAAAAGAATGAAATAAAATAAAATAGAAAGAAAAGATAAACAAAAAATTATAAATAAAACAAAGCAAGGAAGAAAAGGCTGTGTCGAAGGCCTTCTTACGCTGATAAATAAAGGATATGTGGCCCAAACCCCGTTCACCTATACAATCGATTATATGGGGGCTACGTAAAATATTGTTTTTCAACATCGACATTTCACATGCATTAAGAGCAATAGTTACAAAATTTAACTCTCGTACCTGTTTAACTACAGGAGTTATAGCCCAAAAACCGTTTATCGGAACTATTGATTGTATGGGGGCTATGGGAAATATTAATCGAATCTTAATGACATCCGTTAACTACAAAATTTCACATTGCTTTTTAGAGGAACTGTGGATTGTATTGTTCGGCAAATGAGGTCGAATGTGATGGAGTTCCAAATTTGGAAAATGAGATTTGTATGGATAAATTTGGTGCAGTGTAGATGTACTATTAGTTGGCAATCAATGCTTGTGGTTTGTGTCTTAACTAAACAAAACAGTGCTGTTAACCACATTTAACCGGAGCGGGCTGTACTCGTTCTTGTCGATCCAACCGAGTACGCATCACTGGTGCTTCTAAAAATAGAAAATATTAGCTGCGTTCGGTGAATATAACGTCAAGTACAGTTTTTACTGACCTGTACTGTGAAGTGTTCCACGACTTATCCAAAGAACAACAACAGTTCAAACTTCTAGCTATTAACGAAAGAGAAACGGAAAAGCTGTTTTTCTTGCAGGTTTTTACTGATTCCTGGTTGGTGGAAACTTTGTAATTTGATATTATGGGAGAGTTTTACACAATTATCTTTTTACTGACAGTTCTGGAAAGTTTCCTCGTCGAACAGACATTTTAACTCGTCAATAAATAACAGCTGATATTGACGTATTTTTTTGACAGTAATCTTTCTTCGTTTCTCTTATTTTATTGAATCTGAATTCTCCACTGTATAACTGTATTTTGTTTTGATGTGGTCTGCAACTTTGTCCGGCCCCTTTACCGCTATTCTATAAACATGTGCTAATTTGTTGTTGTATGTATACAAGCCACCCACCCACATAAAGCTAACAAATCTACAAAGAGCAACAGAAGAGATGAAACCAAAGTGAAAAGCGAAAAAAGGCATGAATTCATTGGCACATTTCAGTAGCTTTTTCTGATTTGTACGCGAGTGGAGTTTTTCACTGGCTCTGCCAGTGAACTTGCATAAAGAAGAAATATCAAATATACTTTATTATTATACAAAAGCAAAAGCAACAAAATATAATCATATCGCAAATAATTGTGTGTACTTTTATTTGTATAATTAAACCAAAGGAAAGTGCAAAAAATGTGAGAAATTTGAGCGAGCGTGCAAATTAAATGCTTTGTAATCGACTTTTGCTTCCGTGCAAGTTTGTTTAGTTTTCTTTTTGTTGAATTTTATGAACATTGCACTTTAAAGTACAAAGTGTGGCTAAACGCATTTAATGCAATTTGTATGAATATTTTGCATTATGTATTAAATACAATCAAAAGTGCATTTATTTATTGCGTTGTTGAGGTGCGAACGTGTGTTAATTAAGACTCTTATAACAGTAATAATGCCAAAACGTCTAATGAAGCTACTGGTGGCTCTCGTCCTGTCTCTGATGTTCACCATCTCGTTGCTGAAGTTGGTGCTGCTGCTCTGGAGTACATACCCAACATGGTTATATGCCGATATCGAGCCACCCGATGAGCCCAGCACCGTGGACGAGTGGCTGGAGAAACAAAACTTATCAGAATACAAGCAACTCTTCCGGGACAAAGGTGAGTGATTGACAGTGATTGTTTGTATTGTTAGGGAAGGAAACGGATCCCTTTATTGTTTTGTTTATCCGTTACTTCTCCCCGCCATCTGATTTTGGTATCTATAAACATCCTTTTCTATTTTGCTTGGTGAATTTGTTTTCATTTACATTTTATATCTCGTGGCATTTTGTCTTTTGCTTGTTTGTGGGAATGCAGCTGAGTTGGGAGAGCATAGCTCGCTCTTTTTCTCACAATTCAGATATAGCGATGTAAGTGATTAATCAGTTGCATGATTCGATGTAATCGAATAAAATGATGACTTTTCTACAATTAATCGACAGTTTTACAATAATGTAGAGTTGGGAATTTTACCGCCGTATTTTGTAAGGCATCACTCACCGTGACTGAATATTTGGTGACGTATAAAAGGTCAATGAAAGGAGATAGGGGGCCTTGTTGTAATGGATATTATTGATAGATGTAAGGACAAACCATACTATTTAAAATAAGGATGCCAAATTGTGTCACTGTCCATTTATACGTCATCAAAATTCAGCTCACTAAAACGAACTAGTTCATTCAGTTCGTGTTTAGTTCATTTAGTTCAGTTATTTTTATTTGTTTCCTTAGGAAATAACTGCTGACACACGCCTTTTGGCCTCAATAATCCAGAGGAGAGTCTTTTGATACCTCCTCCTACACTTTTCAACGGGTTTTTGCAGTTGACTCTTAAAGGAAACAAATACCACCTTATATAAGGTAGTAAAAAACCCTGCTAACCAGCAGCGGATAAAATCTTGGGGAAATGAATTGGTCGCGCTTACCAAAAAAGAGGATAAAAAAGTGGGCAATTTTGCTTCCGGTATTTTCTCATTCCCAATAAATTTGAAAAAAATGTTACATAGTTCAAGTAGTTCATTTGAAATTTCGTATTAATTCCCGCGTTCACTTCTGTGATCTAGTTTAATGAACTAATTAGTTTATGATTCTACATTTTTTTTCAGTTTATATTCAGAAAGTTACAATTGATATTCAGTATTTCCATTTCATATTCAGAAAATTACAATTCATATTCAGAATTTCCATTTGATATTCAGAAATTCAAAATTATTATTCAGAAAATTGCATTTGATATTCAGAAAGTTACAATTCATATTCAGAAAATCTCTTTGTACCTACTCCGCATTTGAAATTCTTTCATATAAATTTGGATTTCTGAATATCAATTGTAATTTTCTGAATATAAATTGTAACTTTCTGAATATAAACTGAAAAGGGTGTAGTAGCCAAAATTTAAAGTTTTAAATTGGGATCGTAATGTTTTTAATTTTTGTTATGTATAACACATATGGGTATTCATGTTGTTGTTGTTGTTGTTAACAACAAAACACTCCCCGAAGGTTTTGGGGAGTGATGCCGAAGTTGACAGTCCTTGGCCGGATATGACCCCGGTACGCTGCGGTACTCCCTTGCGGTACTGCCCGTCTGTCGTGGTAGCGATTTGGTATGACCAGTGGAACCTTCTAGGTCATGGCATCCCTCCATCCATGAGGAAGGAGAAGATGGGTAATGAGAGGTGAGAGGCATCATATCCGTAGATCAACCATCGAGTAGCACGTCAATTACCTATGTGCATATTAGTCGCCTCTTACGACCGGTATGCCTACCTCGGGCATATTCTAAACCCCTAACCCGTATCGTTGTACCTATGTTGTATTTGGTTTCCATTGTCGGATCTTTTTTTAATTTTCAGTTAAGATAGGGAGTTTTTAGGAAAAGGTACATCGCCCGTTCCAAAGTAAAGAGATGTAATTCAAAATTTTAATTTTATTTTTTTGAAAACGAAAATAAAGTTTTGTCATTTTAGATAGTTTCCCTTTAACCATAAATGAGATAGCATCTGGATGCTGACGTCAATTTAGAAGGTATGACAGAAAACCACAGTTATTAGACTAACAGATTGCTAAAAAAATACATACCTTCATTTCTTTTTACAATTGAAACTTTATACAGCCAGAAATATTTTCATACGGAGTATTACAGAACACTACAGTTTAATTTTTAATTTTTTTTTTTTTATATTTTCTCATTTTTTCTAGTTAAGTGAATCAAGTCGAAATAAAAATACTTTTAAGGTGATGGCCGAACCCTACTGAAAATATATGCTGGCCCAGTGGCGGCCTTTTCTTTACCATTGTCAAAGAGAATATATTAATCTATCTATCCTCTTTGCTTATGTTAACTTTTTCGATTTTCTGCTAGGCTAATAAAAATTGTGTTAGAAAAATAAAAATAAAAAATATTGTCTGTCCCTTAGGTTCCACCGAGATTTGAACTCGGATCGCAGGATTCAGAGTCCTGAGTGCTAACCATTACACCATGGAACCAGTTGCCACCTGGCTGCACAAGTTGCTATTCAAGCGCAGCCAAATATGTGAAACAAGTTATTAAGACACGAAGTGAAGAGAGCGGAGCGTCGCTGCTTAAGCACTCTTGTGAAATGGTAAAAGCAACCAATGGCTGGCTACGCAGAGTTTTATTTTACCAACAGTGTGCTTGAGCATGTTTGTGTGTACACTGGTGTTTAAGAAAAAAGGCTACACACAGCTCGAATTTTTTTAGCAAAAAATAAAATAATATAAAAACAGATACAGAGAAAATATAAATTAATAAATTAAATTAGATAAAACAAAAAAATTATTAAAATTAAGATATAAAAATTAAATTAACCTTATATAAAATAAAATAACCTAAAATAAAGAAAAAATTAAATAAAATCGAAACAGAACATAAAATAGAATAAAAAAAAAGTGGAATAAAAAAATAAAATAAAACAGAATAAAACGAAATAAAAAAAAACATAATAAAATAAAAAAATAAAGTAAAATAAAATAAAACAAAACAAATTAAAATAAAATAAAGTAAAATAAAATGAAAGAAATGAAGTAAAGTAAAGTAAATTGAAATGAGATGTAATGAAATTAAATGATATGAAATAAAATAAAATAAAATAAAATAAAATAAAATAAAATAAAATAAAATAAAATAAAATTAAATAAAATAAAATAAAATAAAATAAAATAAAATAAAATAAAATAAAATAAAATAAAATAAAATAAAATAAAATAAAATAAAACAAAATAAAATAAAATAAAATAAAATAAAATAAAATAAAATAAAATAAAAAAAAATAAAATAAAATAAAATAAAATAAATTAAAATAAAATAAAATAAAATAAAACAAAATAAAATAAAATAAAATAAAAAATAATGAAAATATGAAATAATGAAATGAAATGATATGAAATAAAATAAAATAAAATAAAATAAAATAAAATAAAATAAAATAAAATAAAATAAAATAAAATAAAATAAAATAAAATAAAATAAAATAAAATAAAATTAAATAAAATAAAATTTAAATAAAATAAAATAAAATAAAATAAAATAAAATAAAACAAAATAAAATAAAAAAAAATAAAAAAAAAATAAAATAAAATAAAATAAAAAATAAAACAAAATAAAGTGAAATGAAATAAAATAAAATAAAATAAATTAAAATAAAATAAAGTAAAATAAACAATAGACAAAAATCACAAGAAA
This sequence comes from Campiglossa producta, assembly GCA_964058755.1. NCBI lineage: Eukaryota > Metazoa > Arthropoda > Insecta > Diptera > Tephritidae > Campiglossa > Campiglossa producta. The sequence continues at coordinate 2,140,155 of CAXKVI010000003.1, read as the reverse complement.
TAAAATAAAATGAAATAAAATAAAATATAATATAAAATAAAACACCCAAATTGTTTGTAACAGAACTCCACCGAAACTGTTTAACCGATTTTAGTAAAATACACTAAAATAAAATAAAATGGAAGATGAACAAAACAAAATGAAACGATATAAAAAAGAACAAAGAAAATAAAAATAAATAAAATAAAATAAAAAATAACATGGGTTTTATCTTCTTAATGAATTTCATCAAAAGCCATCATTTACCTATCCCTTTGCATGAAATTTTGCGTACACACATGTTGCTCAACCCATAGACACATTTTATTAGTGTTCTAATAAATCACACAAACCCGCCATGATGCTTCTAATGAGAAAAGTAACAGCGACTCAGAACTACTTGTAGGAGATACAGCTATTTATTTACTTACAAAAGTATCCTTTACTAATTAGGCTCCCGCCAAAAGCAAATGAAAATCTCAAAGTTTTGCAATTAACTCACTAACGACTTATTATAATTAAAATTTAATGAGCTTTTAGGTACATCAGGCGGCAATATTTAGAAATGGTTATGGAATGGAAATGAAAGCTACGATGACCCAGTAGGAAAATAATCACTTTTACTAACACCACCTACAAATTTATGAGTAAAAAAGCGACACGTGCCACGATACCTTAACTGCCTAATCCGGTATTTTAAAAATTGAAGTACCTGCAAATAATATTCATTGTTCTCAGGATTCAACAGAATCAGTAAACTTTTCAATGAAAAATACTTTGGGAAAAACTGTGCTCTCATCTATTTTTTTTAATAATTTTTCTCTAGTTAAGTGGGAAAGACTAAAATTGAAATTTTCCCTACGCACCGTTAGTTCAACAGATGCCATTTCTTTACGAGCTTTTTGACACTTTGTCTCTATTACTGCCTCTCTGTTATCCTTTCTCACAACTTCGCTAAACTTTCGTTCGCTAAACTTACGTGTGAGCTGAGCGAATATAAAATCAATGGAAAAAGGACTTCATAGCTTAGTTGTGTTTTCCTTTCGTAGCGCGTTGTTTGTTCCTTCGTTTATTCGGTGCGTTGCGCGTTTGTACGTTGGCTTGTGTTTTTGTTTTTGTGTGTGTTTTAGATATTCAATATTTGACTCACCAGTTTTTCTTAAAACCATGCCATGAATTACAAAAATGTTTTGAAGAATAATGTGAATTTCTACATAGAAAATATTTAATTAAAAATAAGTAAAAGAGTTTTGAAAAGGTTCGGGTTCTTGAAAAGAGGTGTCAAGCGTTGGGTGCTCTGCCCCAAATCGTGTGTTTTTTAACCTATTTCCTTAAGTGCATACATAAATTTAACAATACATACTTACATACATATAATAAAAGGTACTGTGTTTACAGTTAAATAGCTAGATAGTATCTATTTAATTGTTATTTGTGAAGTGAACTTTACCTTTGCTTGAGTATCATCCGTGAATTCTTTTGACTAAAGTTAAGGCAGAATTAAGTTAATGAATTTTATTTACTTTATAACGCCATCGATCAAATTTTGGGCAATTAAATATTTCCTTTTATCATTGCGGAAACTGGGAATTTGAATGATAGTAACGATTAAACATAATTTTTAACTAATCATTTGGCCGATTAATCACGATTAAACAACAACTAAACTGGAAATAATAGTAAAGTATATTTAGTGAGAGACTTCCTACATGGGACTTGAAACAACTTCTTCTTAAAAATCTTATTAAAACCTTTCATTTGATACCCATATCGCTGAAATGCCTTCTACGGTCACAGCTGGGCCACATTGTGGTTCAAGACCCTAATCACCTACGGATATGAAATATATGCCTAGTTTATATGAAAATAAAACCGAATTACTTTAAAACGAATTTCTTACAACACATTTCAAAATCCCTTTGAATTAAAATACAAAAAGTTTTCAATTCGGTTTGAAAATTCGTTTATAAATGTGTTTTGTAATAAAACGAAATGAACTGAAACGTTTTATTTATGCGTTTAAGCTAATCCATTGTCATATCCCCCAAAAGTATATAAAATATTTCATAAAAATCGACCAAAGCGTTTAGAAGATACACCGTGACAAGAATTTTTTATATGTAGGTTAGAGCGTATCACCAAAAAAAGCCGGCCCTACCTCCCCTCATATAAAATGTTTTTGAAAAACATTAAACAAATTTTTTTTTTTCTGGCAACCCTAGATGTCGCCCAATTACATTTTTCTTCATATCTTTGGCATTTGTTGTCGGATTTTAAAGTGTGACACATCAATTTGTTTGTCTCAAAGAGGAGGTTTTTCATTGATCTCATGCGTTTCGTTCAAATGCAACGACCTAATGTCAGTAAATTGAAGACCGTAAAATATTTACGACTTTTTACGGTCTTTAATATGCCGTTGTTAGATCAGTACATTAGGGTGGTAGCAACTGAGATATGGTGGATAGGTACCACAACGAAGCGCCTGGGGTGTAAGAGTAGGTCGCCTCCCCGTTGGTGCACCCTGGGTAACGCTAAATGACCTACATGGCCTACATGGCTAGTTTCTTGTATTGCCGGTTCTACGAGACCGGTACCAGTACTTGTGCTGTACTCATCGTGCCGAAACGACCCGGGCCGTTTTCCTATATCGACCCGGCCAAGAGCAATACACTCGGGGTGACCCTGTCTGACATTTAGGCAGGACTACACCTCGCTACTACAACAACAACAGCTTTTATTTTAAGGAAAAACCCACTCCTTGAGACAAAAAAATTGGTGTATCAAACTTTAAAATCCGACAATAAATGCCAAAGATATGAAGAAAAATACAATTGGGCGACATCTAAGGTTGCCAGAAATTTTTTTTTCTTTTTTTTCAAATGGTTTTCAAAAACAATTCATATGAGGGGAGGTACGGCCTACTTTTTTTTTGCTTATAAGGCGAGACGCTCCAATGCAGGTAGGTATATTAGAATACAATTGTAGGGGGTTTTTATATAACGAATTGGCTCAAAAGCTACTCAACCGATTTTCGACAAATTTAGACAGTTTATTTCTTGAATACGCCCTCTCAACATGGGATATATATTTTTCCGCTAGATGCCGCTAGAAACACTATACTTATCTTATTTAACCAGCAGGTGGCGCTGAAGTCGAGATATACGAAACCCCCCTTTAAGGGATGTTTTTTTTTTAATTTCGCAGACAAAGTCGCGGCCATCTGCGAAATAAAATAAATCGGTAATAATAAGTGGGTCAATAAAATACACTAAAAGTTAAAATTTTAATGTAAATTTTCCCAAGGAACCAAAGTTTATTTAGATCAAATCGTAACTAAAACATATCGTCGATGCCTATGCAAAACCACCTTGCCAATACCAATACCGTTACCCAGGGTGCACCAACGCGGAGGCGACCTACTCTTACACCCCAATCTATCTTTTGGGGTAGTTTCAATAATATGTAAAATTAAAACTGTTTGAAAATCTAACATAGTTTATTTAAAAGATTATTATGAATACGAAACGGCTTAAGCGACCCACACAGAGATCAGATAAAAACGACATGATCTACATACATTGCTAAAAACGAGCCTAGTCATGGAGTTCAGGCTTTATTCCGCTCCGAAAAGATGTTGCACAAAGTAAGCTTTATTTGTTGAGAAACAAAAATTCGAGTAAAATTTAGTTTAACCCACTGCTAATGGATTTTATGTTAAGCCGTTTCTAGATTGAAGAAAAGTAATTGACATAAAATAAACTAGCTGATAGTCACGCGCTACTAAGATAGTCACAGCTCAAATTTACTTAGTTATTCTTTCTTGTTTGCGCCGTTATGTGCTTTGAACATGCCAAATGATGCGTGCTGTCAATCGACGCTTGAAATGACGTGACTTTCAGTGTGCCCTTTTAGCGATTGATCCCTTTTCAAAAAAGTTTTCCACAACGCTGTTCACGCACACAACACTCATACTAAATAACCGAAGTGTGTATGTGAGTAGGGAGAATGTGCGTTCCGGTGTCAGGCATTGTGCGCTGATAAAAGTCTTGCATACTTAAAGGCGCATAGGACATAAAAATACTAAATGACATACATATGTATACTAAACTAAAAATAACCTCAAACAAATCGAGTTTGTAAGCTAAATTTTCTTGAGTGGGAAGCATGTTCTTAGGCGCATATACTGAAGCTCATAAAACGGATTATGCATGCAAATATAGACAATTTGTACCACAACGGCCATTAAAAATAATAGCTGATTAATTTTTATTTGCTTAGCATACAACATACATACGATTCTTGCTCACCTTTACCCTTTCCTACTTACATACTTACACTAACACGTATCCAACATTCTTATATACATTCATAATTGACCTGAATTCCATATGCACTGGGACACATAAATTTGAAAATGGCTCAATATGTCTGAGCTCAACCCAGATTTTCGGGATATGCGATTGATTTCACTAAGGACATATGTGAACTATATGTGCTCAGCTTCAAGTCTCTATGTCAGAGGGAAAATAGTTAAAATTCGATCGCAAAATTTTCACAACGAACCGTTATTTTTCCGTTTAATGGCTTCTATGGCTTAAGATTTAAGTCTCGAGTTCACTGAAAACTACTTAAAAAAGATAGCCAGATTTCTGTGCTTTCAAATAACTTTTAATTATTTCGATCACTGCGCCATCTAGCGGAATTTTGCGTACAGCGTATTGCATTGTCTTTAAGTTTTGATTCATGTACCAAGCTGTAATGCTCTAGCTCACCGGGAAGTATGTAGCTGTCTTTCTATTTATGAATACATCTGCAACAAAGCGCCACCTAGCGGATTTTTTAACTTGCATTACTGTCACGAGATTCTGAACTTTATTCCGAGTTTCATGTGTCTTTATTTACCTGTATTTTTTTTATATTTACTAAGCTTGGGTATTTTATGAACTAAATAACTAGTTACTGAAATATTTAAATTTAACTAGTTCATTAAGTAAAGTGAACTAAAACTTTCTGTGTTTACTTTCCAGGTGAGAATTTTTTAAACTTTTTTTTAGAAACTAACCACGTTATCAAACCTGAACCGTTTTTTCTCAACACCAAATAAATTTGAGAATGATAGCGTTCTCAACAACAAGGGATTTTTTTTTAATATAAAAGAAAACGCTGTTTCTCGAGTTGATGATGTTGGGTATCAACTTAAGAACTATGAAGTCATCTAAAGACATCAAAGGTTAGAGACTACTTGGGAATCATGTTGGCTATCAACTTGAGAAGTATTCAATTATCAAAATATCTCAAAGCTGGAGACTATTTGGAGAATGATGTTGAATATCAACTGAAGAACTACAAAGTTATCAAAATATCTGTAAGGTTGGAGAAAAATTGGAAAATGATGTTGGATGTCAACTTGAGATCTATGTATACAGTTTTTCAAAGGTTTAAGAAAAAGTTGAGCGATGTTTGCTTGGTTTGAACTAGTTTAATTGGTCGAACTATACTTGAATAAAGTGAAGTGATGAAATAAGATAACAAAGAACTATTTCAGTGGTTTTAATGAACTAGAAGCGACCTAATCTTTTCATTGAACTAAAAACCCCAACTCGACTTTTCATCTTGTGCCGCATTTAGCGAAGTAACTTTTGCTCTTTACTTCCATTTCCGGAACTGTTGCCGCATGAAGAGCAGTAAAATACTGCCACACGCACAGCTTTAAACCTTGACCTATTTTTAGGTGCTAATGTCTATATATGTAAATACTTGCAATGGGCAAAGAGACAAACATAGGTGTATAAATACTCTGTATGTATAAATGTAAGCTGACTTTTATGTATGTGCTTATGCTTTTCGAAGTGGATATAAAACATAAAGGTCCCGCTAATTTATTGGAAAACAATATTAGAAGCAGCACATACCATATTGGAAAAGACGCTCGGACCTAATCTTGTTATTCTGTATTCTGTGCATACTTTTAGGTTAAAAAAAATAGTTTCAATGTATGAATTCCTGAACCAGTGCTGCCATTTTAGCTATTGTTTAGCTAGATGTAGCTATTTATTTCGACGTTTAGCTATAGAAATTTGGGTTATTAGCTATTTGGCTATTAGCTATTTTTAATCGGTTCAGCTATTTTAGCTACAACATTTATGTATTTTTACAAATTATTTTCACAGAATTTTATCATTTTGAGCTGACTCGCAACATTTTAGTATATAAATATGAGTGACCGTCCGGAGGTTCGGCCAAGCTTCGGTGTTCGGCTGGTATTTTTTAATCAGCTCTGCCTTCGACCATCGGCTGACAGAAATGCAAATAAGATTTCAATGTAGATCGATAGTGCAGCTAAAAATACATCACTTACCAAACACGTCGAATTTAGATATTATTATGTAGTTGTACACAAATGTGCTAAGTCCAAGTCTAATATATTCTAAGCATGACTTTGACCGAATTGCTGGCATGGGTTGCACTACATCTATATCAAAGAAAATGTGCTAAGTCCCAAATCGACGTGCCATACGAAAACTAACACTTTTATTTTGTGTCTGAAGAAAACTAACACTTTTATTATGTATATAAAGAGAAGGGCTGAAGAAAAACCCCGCATTTTAAGATTTAAAAAAAATTGGCAACAAAAAACAGACCGGTTTTTCCTCTCCTGAACACTTACAAAAGCTGGACTTGGCACAATTGCTTACGAAGCCAACAAAATAAATTTTAATGAAATAAAAAAATCTTGAACTTGGGTAAATTTTTTTTAAATTTTCGGTGGTCGGCCAAAAATGGGATATTCGGTTACGGCTACGGCAATGAGCCAACTTGACTGGCCTAAGTGGTGGGCAGGGCCCTGCACTCTGTCCTGTCCTCGCAACCTAACCTAACCTAACCTACGGCTACGGCTTCGGTGGAAAATTCCGGCTTCGGTCGGACACTAATATTCAATGACTGACTTATAATTTTTTTTTTTTTCTGTTGCTTTTTCATAATTTAACAACTACATGTTTCGTGTAATTTAACGTGAAATAACGGCTTATTTAGCTATTTTTAAAGAAAACAATTTTTAGCTATTTTTTGTTTCCATTTAGCTATAACCTCGAAAAATTTCTGGCAACATCGTCCTGAACACAGGTGAAACAAGTATAGTAACGAACTGAAAATTTAACTCTCCCCATGTACTGAAATCATTTATTATTCGCTTAAGCTCACAGCGAAATGTTCTATTAATTTCAATCACAATTCCCACTCCATAATAAGTTCTTGTAACCTTTTCATTTTCATAACAAAAAAAAAACAAAAAAAAAAAAAAAACAAACAAATAAAAGTCTCTAAGGCAGTTTGTAAATTGGAGTGCTTTAGGCCTATTGTATAGTCCAATTTCGAAAAAGACCTAAACATACCTACACAGCCATATCAATGTCACATATTTTAGGCAGTTAAGTGGAAATTGCCTTTCTTAGTTGTGGCTTCCGGAAATTTGTCGTACTTAAACGACAATAATTGTACGTTGAAAACTATGTGCATATGTAGTCAGTTACTATTTTGGGTGGTCATTGCCAACTGTCCAATAGCCGAACATTCACTCGGCACTGCACCACCTCTTCTGCCAAACAAAAACCAATTTGTACGCGAGTCCTTATGAGCACCTGCCAGTAAAGTTCGCTGCATTGCAGTTGTTGTTGTTGGTTTTTGTTACTAAAGTTTTGTAATAAACCTAACAGAATTTTTGCATTGCTTTGAAATTAACTTTTCCTGTTATAAATTGAAAAGTTGTTATGGTGAGCGTTGAAGGTTGGGGCGAAAAACTAAAAACAAGTAATTTAAGATTTCTGTTCGATTCAAGAAAGGTGTCGGAAAATTAGTAAGTCTTTGAGTAATTTGCATATTATTTATTAACAATGCGATTGTGTGCATTTTTGTCAAGTGGTTCAGAATTACTTGCAGGAAAGTGGAAAGTTGAGTTAAAAGCTTAATGAAAAGTCCATATGTGGCATATATTTTCATATAATTTCCTGAACTAATTTCACAAACGCGATATCTTAGAACATATTTGTAGAGAACTTCCGGGTCTACCCCTTTGGTCTGAGGTAATTTATCGAAAAAAACTTACGGTTTTCTGGAAAATGTATAATGTTGACCTTTGACCCCGAATAACTTTTTTTAGCACACATGGGATCAATGGGGACTTTTGCAGTTTTCTCTCTGACGGCGAACCTAAGCTATCTACCAAAATTTGGCTCTGTGGGAATTATTGCTATTTCAAATGTTTAATTTGACCGGACTGTAATATTTTCTTAATGTTTCCTATTCATAAAATTTAATCAAACATACTCCCACTAAAACCAATTAAGTTTCCCCCACACCTTGTACCGCTTTCAAGCTACTAAAAGCAACGTAACATTTTTTGGCGGTTAAAAATTAAAAGCCCACATAATGACTAAAGAGCCAAATAGGCAACCAAGTCAACCACATTCGCCTACGTACATATACAGACACAGTGAGCAAATATCAAATAATCTACAAAGGACCTCTATGGCTACTCTGCACTTGACTCATAATAAGCTATTGTATTGCAGGCACTTTAGTGAATATATGTATATCAGCTGCATACACCACATCCAAAAGTTGTAGAAATTGTGCAACAAAAACATACTCGTCGTACATGCATAACTAGGTGAAGATGAGCAGTCAACATGACAACGAAATAATGCGAACGACGAACGCTCTCGAGTAGACACTAAAATGTATAACAAGTTTACCAACCGACCAACTAACACGACCAGGCAGCCAGATTCTACAGCACTATGCCACGTGCTATGTCTTATTTACTTTGTATCTATGTATCTATGTAAATATAGCATATTTATTGGCGCATAAGCGATGTCGAATGACAGTGTCTGTGGCAGCAACACGAGAAGGACACTACGTTGCTGTGCTTTCATTTGAGTTGAGCGGAGGCAGCATCATTACAATGAGAACAACATAAATAAATAATTTCATGATTAGGATGCAAGTGCACATTTAGGCGCAGTGAATGTTTATGGCAGCAATCTGGATAAGTAGAAAACGGGACATTTGCGACAAATTGGTTTTTGTACTCTTTTTCTGAAATGGAGTTAAAAAAAACACTTCAGCAGGAGCTATGGCCCAGAAACATCCTAATCGTAAACTTGCCACTGACTTTTTTTTCTAATTTTTTCTAATATATAAAAATCTCACGGTCAATTTTTATGAAATTTTGTATGTATATTTGGGGAATATGAGAATAGGTTTTAAACTATATTTCATATCCCTAGGTAATTAGGGTCTTGAAACCCAATGTGGACCAGCTGTTACCCTAGAAGGATTTTCTGAGATATGGGTATCAAATCAAAAGTGTTAATACGAACTTTAAGGGGAATTTGTTTCAAGTCCCATGTAGGAACCCGTCTCCGAGATGTCAACCAAAACGTGGACCAGGTGTGACCCTAGAAAGTGTTTGGACAATATGGGTATCAAAAGAAAGGTGTTGATGAGGGTTTTAACAGGAATTGGTTCTAAGTCCCATGTCCGAACCCGTTTGGCAAATATCGACCAAAATGTGGACAAGGTGTGACCCCAGAAAATGTTTTGACGATTTGGGTACCAAATAAAAGATGTTGATGAGGGTTTTAACAGGGTGTGGTTCTTAGTTCGATGCGAACCGGATTCCGAGATATTGTTCTAATGTGGAACACATGTGACCCTGGACGATTTACCAAATGTTCTTTACATAATATTTTTTAAGAAAACTTTGCTTTTCATGCTGAATGTCCCTAAAAGGGTTCATGGTAGGGACCTAAAAATTTGTAAGAGGATATACGATATCCCCACTTTGAGTTATGGGGAAAATATGGGGGCGATGGGGAAATGCGTGACACCTCTTATCTATACTTACTTTTCAGGGATCAATTACTATAAAAATGTTTATCGCAGCTACCTAGGAATTGGTATGAAGATATCAATACCACTCTCACAAAAATGTTTGAGTTATGGGAAGAGGAGACGTGGCACCTTTCATACAAAATTAATTTTTTCGAATAAAGAAAAAACGGGCGTACTAAGTCGGCGGGATCAGCTTTCTAAAAAAAATTTCTAAATAAAAAAAAATGGACAAACTGTGGAAATTTTGTTAGGATAATTTTAGGCGTTTGATTTTGACATATTTTCCGAACTCTACTTTTTCTCAAATAAATGCCGCGAGTCATTTTGTTATGCAGCTTGAAAGCAAATCTAACTCAGAACTCTAACTGAGCTTGACAGAGACATTGTTATGATTAAAACCAGTTTCAGATTTTTTGAGTATACATACATAAAATGTGAAAGCTTTATATTTAATTAAGTCCTACGCAACATTTGCGCCGCTTTCGACCCTAAAAGGCGCCATGGTGTCACATTCTAAAAAGTTAACTCGCAATCGTGATTTTATAGTTAATGTGAACATTCATAAATATGGAAATATTTAACTGTTTGTCGTCAGTCTTTTATTTTATCGGTTTCACTTTTACCCCGACTACTTTCAATCTGTTTTATTTGCGCATTTCTTTGTCGGTCTACAATAATTCATTTAACTTTGGTGTTCAATTACTTTGTGCTTTTACGCGTCGCTTATGAGTAAACACAATGAATGACGAGTAAGCAAGTCTGTGGATCGATGTCGATATCTTGCTAAAGATTCCTGTCTGTCTGCTCGAAATTGTGTTTGGTAGTGGGCGAATGTGTTGGTAATTACATTAACTGGTGGTATTATCTATGTGACTCATCATATTTATCGTGTACACAGAGCAGATGTCCGCTACTTTGTCTGTGAATTTTCAAAAAGGATAAATAAATACTTGAATATGTACACTCTAGCGCCACCTACCGGAGTTTTTGATTAAATAAAAAAAATATGTTCGAAAAACGAACAGAATCAGAACATGAATAAGAGTTTTGCAAATATAGAGAATCCAACGCCATATAGCGGGAAAAATATAGCCCATATAGAGAGGACTTATCCAAAGAATAATCTGCCAAAATTTGACAAACTCGGCACTACTACTTCTTGTCAGGCATACTAGAAAACAAGTTCGTTTCTTCTAACAATTTTTTCTTCCAAAAAGTTTGAAATGTTTAATTTTCTTGAATTAGTCGGTACAAACTAAGGATGTCACGAAGGTTTGTTTAACGGAAGCGAATACAGATTCTAGTTAAATGCCTGAAGGATAGTATTCTGTAGGAAAATAAACTGATCGTAGGACAGTAATATCTCTGGATTACACACACACACATATTCACTATAGTTTCATATCCTTTGCCTTTTATACCTTCTCAGCACATTCATTCAGTTTCCCACATTTCTTACTCTCCACCCCAAACTCTGCCAGCTTCATCACAACCTTTCCTTTCCTTTCGTCCATAAAATTTTTGTTGTGGCCACTAAAACAATTTCATTATTGCCTTATTCAGCATCAGCATCAGCATCCATTGCAGTGTCGTTTATGTAGAATGACTTTAACTACAAGCATACCTACATACTTTTGTACACGGTTAAAAATTTGAGCCTAAATTTTAAACTTTTTGGGTTTGAATTTTAAACCAGAAATGTTTTAACAATTTTTCAAAGAAAATATAATTTTTTTGTCGGTTGACTGGGATTCGAACCATAAATGTTGTGGGAAAAATTCAATTTTAAATAAGCTTTAAAACAAAATTGCCGACCGAAAAGGTTTTAATTTTAAACCAGAAATTTTCCATTTTAAACCGAAAAGTTTCAATTTTAATCCGAAAAATTTTAAAAATAAAATCCTGCACGCTCAGGAGTCACAACCGACTGCTCTACCGCAGAGCTATGCCGCACATAATGTTTTTGTGGGCAAAATTCAATTACATTCAAAAAAACCAAAAAAAACCATTTAGATCTTAAATCGAAACCAAAAGAAATTGAAATTCATTTTAAACATATTCCAAAAAAAAGTTTAAAAAATCGCTTAAACTTTAGAAGGGTCTAAAATTTGGACTAATTTTTTTAAAAGTGTATATACTTTTTGGTAGATGTACCAGCCGTTTTTTGGCCAACTCGACATTGACGCTTACAGCTCGTTACTTAAACTGCTGCTTTTAAACTGGCACCACCGGCCAATAAGTTGGATATCTCTATCAAATAATTTGATTAATTAAAAACGTCAATGTACCACTTGATGAAATTAATCTTTTTGTTATACCGTCTGAGACTCATGTCTAATTTAATATTAGTATCCATCTCAGTTCAATGAAAGGATTGGTACGCGTCTAGTTAGTTCAAATCATGGAACTGTTTTTGAGGGTCTTGTTTCGGTCGCCTTATTGTAATACAGTTCGACCAAATGAACTAGTTAAATAGTTCCTACTATCAGCCCAACTTTTGTGGTGGGTTTATAAGATAACTCACAGAAATTCTCATTTGAAAAGTTGCCACGGAGAAGTTTAGTTCACTTTACTGAACGAACTAACGAGCCAGTTCAATTAAAAGAATTAGCTCACTAGTTCTTTAGTTCCAAAAATACCAAATCCTAGGACCTTCTTTAACCTTACCTTGAATACGCTTCAATACTTTGTAGCATCAAATAAAATCGAGCATTAACTAATATGAACTAAATTGCTCCTCCAACTAATTTTAGTCCGTCCTTGTCAAAAGCACACGAAATTCTGAACGCTAAAGAAATTAAATATTCAAATTATAAAACTATAAAATCCTCGAAAAGCTTTGAAAATAACTTGCACGTTCAAACTATTCTTACTCGTATTTATAGACTTTAAATACTAAATATTAAAAATAAAAACAAATTAAAGAACTTTTAAATCACGCTACAATTACGTAAGTTCTCGACTAGATTAGAAACTCAAACGAAATTCTACTAATAATAATTTAAAAAAAAAAAATCGATAAAACAAAGTGTTCAAAAGCTCTACAGAATATAAAAATAGAATATAAAACGCAACACAACAAAAATGTGGTCGCCGGAATCGGAAATAAATTCCATAGCAATGGCCACCACAATGCGCCACTCGCAGTCATCATCGTCAGGTGAGTTTGAAAAAATTTGGTGAAAATAGAAATATTTTTATAAAGATTGGATTTGATACATTTAAGAAACTTGGAAACTTTGGATATCTGTTGAATGCATCAAGATCAGACAAATCTAAACTAACTATAAGATACAAACACAATTCGAGTTTTTGAAGTATAAAATACAAGTCTTACTTTCTCATTGTCAAGGTTAAAATGAAACGCACTAACATCTTATGCATGAGCTGCCGGAGGATTATTTTACAATCCCTAGAAAAACGTAACGAAAAAATCTCAACGCAATCATTTCGTATTTGGTTAGAAATTGCAGCCAAAACAATTTTTTTGCTGGCAGGCTGTGGATGGCAGTTAGTTTCGCCCACATTACGACCAACAAGCTCACAAAGTGCACACGTGTCATTTATGTGTGAATATTAGGGTGCCACGTTCATGCAAAAAATTTTGCAATTAAGCTCGTCTAAAGTTCAATAAATTTTTAAAACTTCTTTGTACTATAGATATTCCAAACCTTTTCAAAATTTCAATTTATTTTGGTTTCGATGTAAGATCTACATAAATGAAAAAGGAGTTAAAAATTTGTTTTCTTTTTGACTCGACGGAAACTTTGTGTGAGGGGTAGCTCAGTGGTAGAGCAGTCATCTGTGATTCAGAGCGTCTCCGCTCGAGTGCTGACAATTCCCATTATTTTTTTTAACTTTTCGGTTTCAAATTAAAACTTTACGGTTTAAAATTTTTGGTTTCGTTTTCATTTATTTTTGAGAGCTTTTTCAAGTCATTTATATTTATGTGTGCGATGTAGCAAAAATGTTTAAAATTTAGGCTAAAATTTTTAACCGTGTATCCACAGTGAATACCTTTAATTTAATACGGCTTATTGTTGTAAGTGGGAACCCCTCCTGTCCTTTTCTATGTAAATGAGCGAGATGATTAAAGATGCTTATGTTCAGATGGTGTCGCTTGTCAGCATTTTACACTTCGCCATCCCCTAGGCTGTCCACTCCAAGCACATTGCACCCTAATGCATAAAAGACTTCTGTCAGCTCGAATATATATGCATGCAATTGCCTTTATTATATAGTATACGAGTATGAATGGATTCGTAATTTGGGTCAAAGTCAGAGGCATTATGCAATTCATTGCACACTTTAAAGCCTCCAAAACGCTTAAGTTTTTTATTCACATTCATATAAATCGACGATTTGCTGATTTTCTTTCACCAGCAGAGCTTATTCTATTTTTTTGACTTTTCTATGGTATACTGCACAGAAGTGCACTCATACATGATTACGTACAAACATTTGTAGATGATTTTTTACATGTTCATCTTAAATGTGGTTACTTTATTTTAAATGCAGAATTGCATGTTTGGCAGCAATCCTTGCGCAATTAAGGCGCACAATTCAGCTATGCAAATTCTCAAACTAAACATCTTTACCACATATGTACATATGTATATGTATTTATATACACAATCGTAACTCATTCATCTCATAAAATCTCTGCACGCTCATATTCCATTTATGACTTTCTGCAATGTAGGCAGCGTTGTATGTTTCTCGCATGCCATTTGCACGTTGGATTTCTTTTATAGTTTGCTCGTGTATCGCAGGGGACCCATTAAAGCGCCAAAGCACATTTTCCGGATGCTATTCCCCATATCGCATATGTTTGTATACATATTTTTATGGTTTGCTATTTTATTATTATTCTTTACGAAAGCTCAACACCTTTATAACCTTGAAAAAATCATAGATATTTAAATATATAGCTACAGAAAACAAATAATGTTATCATTCCAGTTTAAATCAAGGACTGAACCGAAACAGTAATCGCAACCGATTAAAAATGATTAATTTTTCAAAACCGAAACCGTAACCGTTATTTTGATTTGAGAAAGAACGAAACCAAAACCGTTTCAGAAGCCGGAACCGGTTCCAAACGGTTTTGAATTTTTTTAATGTCACTTCTTTTAGTGGACACTAGTGCGAATCGGTCCCCATACAAAAAAAAAAGTTTTTCCAGTTCCAAGTACATTTAAAAATATATACAAAAATAAAATAGAAACCATAAAATACCGTTTTATTTTTTTCGTGCGTGTTAGTGCGTATCGTGTTTTAGTAATTTTTCCCCGTGTGTGTTAGTGCATATTTTCGAAAATCTGTTTCGTGAATGTGTCGTGTCGTGTTGCAAAAATCATGCACGCGCCCACCTCTAGTGCTGATCATCCACACCATATCTTTTAATTAGTTACTCATACGACATGGCGCACTGTTAAAGTTTGTCTGATTTTTTATTTTCGTTTGTTTTGTTCAACTTTATTTTATGTTATATTATTTGACCTTATGTTATTCTGCTTTATTTTCTTTTATTTTATTTGATTTGATTTTATTTTTTTCCTTTTTATTTTATTTTATTTTACATTATTTTATTTAAATTATATGCTCATTATTATGAACACATGAAAACATTTAATCATAAAATCAATTTGCTTAGTGAAAATACGATGCACATACAAACATATCTGTAAGCTAAGATTTCATTATCAAAAGCATCTTGAGCGCCAAAATCATTATGGGGCCTTTGTTGTCATTTGCCAAGAAATTTATTTTGTTGCTCAAAGGACATCTGATGACAATGATGCAGTCATTAAAAATTCAATGCCAAAAAATGGCGAATACAATAATGTTGTTTTTTAGTATGTCTTTTTAACACACACACACATGAGTACATTAGACAGTTGCAGAAAATAAAAATCTTTCCCCCATATTCAAAAAAAAATCGCACCGTAAAGCTTTTATAATTTAAACCTTGTATGGAAACTCCAATTTTTGAAGCACTGTCATTTTTTATAGGCTCAGCTTTTGAATCATCTTCGGCAGCGTGCGAATATAAATTGGCTTCCAGAGACCACGCTCTTGTCAGATGTTCTGTATCATATATTTAGGCCTACTCGGTGGCACATAAATAACGTTTAAATCTGTCATGTTTGTATATGTATACAAATATGTACATACGTAAATATTTATTATGCCAAAGTGTTATATGCAAATTCTCTGCACTCTGATGGCAAATGTTATGAAATACGCCTTTTAAATATGCAAAATGCCTATCTCACATGGCGACAATAATATCCTATACATTTTCCCAAATACGCCCACCCATTTCTTTACTCGTTTATGTAAGTTGCTCTTGTCACATGCTAGAGATGTCACGAATGTATAAATTTTATATACCATGTTTATACATATAAAATAAACGGTTCTGAAAAAAAAACGCATTTACTGAGGACACAAATTTGTTAGGTGTTTATACGAAATCACCTATGTATGTATTACATCGACAGCAAAAAATCGTCTTGAGCTGTCAGTTCGCAAAGTGTTGCCACCTGTTTAAAAATAATTGTTTCCTTTTTGGCTGTGTGTTTGTTTAGGTGTCATGTAAAAGAATTTGCATAAAAATTGGTCATTTATTATTAATTTTTATAAAAAGTGTTGCCAGCTGTTCAAAAATTTGATTTTTAGTCCAGAGCATCAGATTTACACCGTAAGTACCATTCTCGAAGATGAGGTGTCCAATAAAAGAGCCCAACATTCAGATTTGCAGGAAGGTTAAACTTTTTTAAAAGATTTGTCACCTGTACAAAAATTATTTTTTCTTTATAGTTGGTTTGATTTTTAAAGTGAAGGCGTGAAATGAAAGTACTCAGCATGTACCTCTGCAAAAAAGGTTTGCCACCTGCTGAAGTTTATATTGATTTTTCGTTCACGATTGCGAATGTTCGCAACATCTCTACTACATACCTTTGTTTACATGTAGGTATGTATAATTTCATATATTCATGTCTGACTAAGCTTCTAAATAATTAGTGTATCATTTTCCTCACCTTTTGTGATGACAGAAAACACTGCAGTAACATGTAAATAATTTAAACTATGATGTGATTATGGATAGGAGTATTTCGTTCATATTTTACAAAAAATAAAGCCCTATTTCAAAATACTTTTAAACTAGACAAAGTTTGTAACCCTTCGAAATCAATTCTATAAACAAAAACCTTAAACTGTCAGCCGTTGCCAAAACTACTCCCCCAAAAACTTATCCACATTGCTCATCGCCAAACTTTTATGAAAATTGTTTTTCTTCATTTAACCCACGCGATTTTCCAGCCAACCAGAGAAGCAATTTTCTTTAGTAGTCACTCAAGAAGAGATACAAAATCGTAAACAAAACTTGAATTGTATCGTATAGCAGTAGGCGTGCAAGTAAATATGTAGATCTAGTATCCTTAATGTTTTGGATATCATTTGTAATTGTATGACAATCAAAGCTCCTGGAAAACTCTAAATCAATTGAAAGGCTCTTATATGAAAAGTTATACGAGGAGAGTGGAGTTTCGGGCTGCTAATGGATATTTTTTAAACTTTTTAGTACTATTTCTCGGTTCTGAAAAATAAATATTTTTTCTTGGAGAATTAGAGATGTGAAGAGAGATATCCTTTAAGCCGTGAAAAAATATTTATAAATTTTGTAAGAGAGGAAATTGCAGGTCTTTTCTTGAAAATAACTGTTTCCCTCTTATTTTGGAGCCCCGAAGATAAGTAAGTATCCACTACATATATAAACAAGTAATTTTTATTTTTCTTTCCATCTTCCCATCCCATCCTTTTGTAACGAATTTTCATTTATTTTCGAGCTCATATGTCACTATAAGAAAAATTGTTCCATTGTTTGTGTACAAAAGAAATCAATAAAAGGACACAAAGTAAAAACAATTTTCCACATATTCCCACACATAAACGATACATTATCCGCACATTATAAATCGTCGCTCCCAAGGAAGACTAGCACGGTTCAGTTAGCGTGGAAGACTAACACGATTCAGTTCTATGCGAACTATGTTAGTTTTCCACGCGAACAACGAAATGTGTTAGTGTTCCACTCAGAGAACGAAGTACTAACATACTTCCACGCAAACAACGAACCGTGCTAGTCTTCGTTGGGAGCGACAAAATGTTTTTTCCAAGGTCTGAAACCGTTTAAAATAACGTTCCGGTTTCGGTTTCGGTTTTTGCAACGTGTTTCGGTTTCGGTTCCGGTTTCGTTCTACAAAATTTATTTCGGTTTCGGTTACGGTTTCGTTCCGGTTTCGGTTTCCAAATAAAAACACGAAAAAAAAATTTTACTACTAAAATAATCAAGTACCTATGTAGCTACGAAATAGGTCTGAATTTTCATAACTTTTTTCCTGCGGCCATGATGGGATTTCTCCAATATAATAATACATTTATTAACGCTATGCATGGATGAAATTTCTTCAAAACAAATTCCTAAAGTTAACTCTACTTTTTTATTAAAAATGGAAGCCAAATGAAATGTATAAATCGTTAAAAACATTAAAATTAGTGGCGCTTTCTGAGACAAGCCTGAACATTTCTTTTACGGATCTCGTAAATTTGTTTCGATCGCTTCATTCAACTATAGTGAAACTTCCTCTTTCAGAATTTTGAAAAACGTGGCTCGACAATCTTCCATGAAAACTTTCAGGGTACCTGTTTGTAAAAGGAACTACCTATGTGCCCACTCACAGAAGTGAGGTATTGAGAAAATTCAAAACCGTTTGGAACCGGTTCCGGCTTTTGAAACGGTTTCGGTTTCGGTCTTTTCCAGATCAAAATAACGGTTACGGTTTCGGTTTCGGTTTTGAAAAATTAATCGGTTTTAATCGGTTACGGTTACGGTTTCGGTTTCGGTTACAGTCCTTGGTTTTTTCAACTTTATACAAAGTTTAACAAAGCACTGCAAGTAAATGGGTGTGTATGTGTGGGTTGTGTGTGTGTTGATATGTGATTGCGAGTGTCATTTGGTTTAACAAATAATCCATCACAGAAAAACTACAAAGTTGTAATAAGTATTTAATGTAAATTTGTAATTTTACTGTCGTACATTTCATAGCCTCTTATTTATTTTACTGGAGACTAGCTGATCCGGCAGACGTTGTCCTGCCTATCCCTAACCCTCTTCTCAGTCCCAACCTCAACCCAAGAACGATATGGTAAATCATGTTGCAAATACAACCTGATTTATATTTACATCAGGATTTACCATCACTTTCTTTAGAGCCATATGAAAAAACTGATTTTAGAACAAATTCTATTTTGACGTATCCGTCGTATCTGGTGTTACGCATACAAACACCCGCAGTCTACTTTGCTATCAGTTGTTTCAACGCACTGACGGACTGATTCTGCTGAACAGGTTGAAGAGGTCCATTTTGCTGCAACATTTTACCTGCTCATTACTTCAGAACTATACTAAGTGCGCTTGTTGAAAATTCAAAGCACGTCAAGCTAGAGTATACACTGATTTTACGAGCAACAAAAATGTCATTATGTACGCCAGATGTAAGCGTTGTCTCTCGTCAAGCAGCCACGTGGATGATGTGAATAGCTACTTGAATTGTGTTTTGCTAACATGACAAAATTCTTATTTCCATTCGTTTAACATCATAAAATAAGGACAAACATAGTTAATACATAAATCGCTGTACATTGCATATTTGCGCTGAAATATCAGAAATATTATTGAAATTGGCCTTTAAGAGGTGAGCAGTGAAACCTTTTTGAAATGAATTTACAATAGGGATGTGCGATATATCGTTTTAACAAATTTTGTATGAATATTTTTTTTTGATTAACTGGCTTAATTTAAAAGGCTGGAAGTAAAAAAGAAACTTCTTTTTTATGCAAGCAAAAAAACTTATAAAATTTTCAGTAAAAAGTTATGTATGTTACCCATTTCAAGGCCCTATCTTAGAACCCCTGTCTCAACTTTTTTCAATAACGCTCCTTCTCAAAGTTTCATTCAAAACCGCACTATCTCCTCTTAATATTAAGTTTTAATTGATTACAATTTTTTTGTAATAATTTTAAATTTCAATTTAAATTACGTCTATTTCTTGGTGTGCTTGGGAGTAGTAGATTTATCTGTGTATGGATATTTCATTTGCTCGTCTCATTACTCATTAAGTGTTGGGCCAATGAGGTCATCATCATTACCCTTTAAAGTTTATTTACCCACCAAAAAAATTTAATGAAATAATTTGAAAACTGATATCCGTAACAAAATGACTTTCAATATACTAATAAATATGTTGATAAAAAGTCTCGTATATTGTCACTAAGTCATAGCACATGGGAGGAAAAAACTTAGTCAGCCTAATTATAAATAAAATTCTGCACGGATTTCTTCCCCCTCCCTCCTAAATAAAAATTTCTCTCACGCTTAAAAAAAAAATAAAAAATACTCGACGTCATGCCAATTTCCTAAACCAATATGTATTTTCTTTTAGAAAAACGGATAGGAAGAATTTTTCGGCATGAATAAAAAAAATCTACGGAACAAAATTCCACCAAAAGATTAAGCACTTGGCTGAATAACTTCGCAAGTTCTTGTTGTTGTTGCCCAATCGTGAATGATTTTTGACCAAACCTATCTTCAATCACGTCTAACGAGGATACTAGAACACATGCCGTTTCAACAGGGTTGGACCAAAGTGAGAGCACATCCGACACTAATTCGGCAAATCCGCGTTTAGTCTAGATAGCTAGTAGTCTAACCTCGTACAGTATCCAGGGCAGAGTTGGCTAAAGTGATTCGTTTCCCCCGGAGTTCGATCATCCGCGTCAACAGACGGTGCTTGTAATTGCAAGACGGCATTCACCGACCTATAGCTTACAAAGAAGCTTGCCGACTATGTAGGAATATTGTTTACGCATTTCTGACTCGTTGCGTAAATGATGTTCACTTGACATAAGGGGACATACCGTGGTAGGACTGAGAGCGGTGTTCTAACTGGCCTGCAACTTCTCTCACCTCAAGACCGGTCGGCCGATTGCCTTTTATATCTCACCATTTATTCCAGAGCACAACTCATGCACGGAACCAGCAGCTGCTATTGTGCGTAGGAAACAATCGATAAACCACAGCTGTTATAGAACAACACTCACTTTTCAGTCTTTCCCTCTCTAAGAGATGCCGCTATTCAAAATCATACATTACTTATTACTTACCAAATTTTTTACTGAGTAAGTTCTTAGTTAGGCGTTTTCACTTTTAGTTTGAATGGAGTGTGAGTGTCACCACTCCTCACAAACCAACACGCAAAAGTTCACCTCGACCTTGCCCTCGGCGACCATTGCAACGTTTCACCTTTTCCACTTTGACCAAAATCTAAGAGATCGTCGGCTGCGATAAAGCATACTTTACTTGTTACTTAGGCTTAAGTATGCATTTACTTATTATATAAGAAATGCCTACATACCTACTTACATAGATACATAGTATAAGTACATACATACTTTATTTATTTATATGTACTTATCTTTACCAAAATCAACTCAAATGTCGATGGCTTATTTGAATTGGTCGCGTTAAAATAGCTACTGGGAGTGTATTGAGGATATGGGGTATTGGAGGTAGCGGTTTCGAAAATATCTTCGTCAGCACACGGAGCCATTTTTAGCCATGCAAATTTACCAATTGTTTTTTGTTATTGTAGCAAGTGGCTTTTGATTGGTTTAAGGGCTTTTTTGTTATTCAAATTAAATATTACTTGGAATTAATTTTTATATTGATGTGATGTCATTTATTAGGCCTTTGTGATAAGTTAAACTAAAATTACAAAAAATGCGGAATTTATTAATAATGATTTAATTTACGAAACGTGCAATATAATGAGTTGATGTTTGAAAGAAACTACAACAACTACGTAGAGTGAATGGATACAGCTCAGTAATGTCCTTTAACTATCGCTATCCCTATCCCTATCCCTATCCCTATCCCTATCCCTATCCCTATCCCTCTATCCCTATCCCTATCCCTATCCCTATCCCTATCCCTATCCCTATCCCTATCCCTATCCCTATCCCTATCCCTATCCCTATCCCTATCCCTATCCCTATCCCTATCCCTATCCCTATCCCTATCCCTATCCCTATCCCTATCCCTATCCCTATCCCTATCCCTCTATCCCTATCCCTATCCCTATCCCTATCCCTATCCCTATCCCTATCCCTATCCCTATCCCTATCCCTATCCCTATCCCTATCCCTATCCCTATCCCTATCCCTATCCCTATCCCTATCCCTATCCCTATCCCTATCCCTATCCCTATCCCTATCCCCACCCTATTCCTGTCGTAGCACCGCCCACTTTTAAGGGAGGCATTTTTGAAGATTCGACCGATCGAGACTTTTAAACTGATTACGATAGAACGATGGAATTTGACACAAAGCATACTAGTATCGTTGAGAGTATACCTGATGAGTAATCGTGAATTTTTGAAATATGTTTAATGAAAAGATCTCTTAGTATCCAGTAAATTTTGTGCCATCAATATTAGCAAAGAGTAAAATATCTTCATTCTTATTTCATTGCAGGCATTTCCTCATTGTCCAGCTGTGGCGATCCGGAGCGCTTACCCGAACTACCACCGGGCGATGAGCAACGCCTACAACGTGCCGCTCTACATCTACAACAGAAACTCATTTTACGCGAATGGTTGCGCGATCATCGACTACAGCATCACTACCAACGCCTACTTACCGTCGAAGTAGCATCACTCGAGGATGTCTACTGGTTAGAGGATTCACGCGCAAGTAAAATCCTTGGCAAAGATTGGCAAATATGGTCACAAGCACGCCAAAATCTACCAACATCCAAAGCGCAATTGGATGCACTCAAAGCACAACTCTGGTCAACCGTTGTCAAGTCAAGTCAACATCAAGATGCCTGGACATGGGGTGGCATGTTGGTTGTATCCGTATCGGTGGCCGGTCTTGTCACGCTTGCTGCCATGACTCAACCATCATTGGCGCCCGAGGCACGCCATTCGCTACTACAATACGTTACGGGCAAATATTTACTACCTGCCAATTGTAAAGTGCAATGGGATTGGAAAGATCCGGCAGCAGTGGGTGGTACCATGTGTTTTGTTGTACGCTTCTTTCAGCGCAACGGACAGCCTTACCCCATCTGTGATACAGACCACTTTTTCGTTGAAGTCACCGAGGGTACACGTAAGGTTGTTACGATTAGTGAGCTTGGCTCATCAACCGATCCTAATAATGCGAATATAGCTAAAGTCAAATTCACCGTACGTACAGCGGGACAGTACAAAATTTCAGTGCTAATTGGTTCGAGTCACATTGCTGGTTCGCCGTTTACCAGAACGTTTATACCGGGGCCAATTGATGCGCGTCGTTCGCGTTTCATACGACCAGCCAGTACGGTGATTTGTTGCGCTGGCACGCCGACTATGCTGCATATTGAGCCGCGTGATGAGTTCGGCAATGCATGCAACTTTGAAGAAAGTGATGATCCGGTAAAGGTATGTAAATGGAATACTTGTCGGGTAGAGGTCGGCAAATTGAAAAGGGGGAGTGTATTGGTAACATGAAAGCGACTCAAATAAAGAGCGGAAGAATAAGTGTATCTGAGAGTAATACTCAATTGAGTAAACTGTGCCGATATCTGCATGCCAAAGGCACATTTCATGTTGCATTTCTTCTCTTCCTCTTAGGGTTATCGTGTTGAGATATTCGATTTGAACGGTCAACCTATTGAAAAACTGCATCACGCCATCACCTTCACCTATGACCATGTAAATACGCGTGTGTCCGTGACTGCGTTGTTCCCGGAGCCGATATGTCTGCGCGCTGTCATTAGCTACCTTGAACAGAGGTTACCAAATGGCGATTTTGACATTATAGTGTTAAGTGGTGAGTACTACAGGAACCACATTAAATTTTTACATGCACATTTAGGTTGCGCCAAAATAACTTATGAACACGGAAGTATTTGCTAAATCCTAATACTATGTTCACACTATCTTAGATTTGAAGCGAGTTATAAATTTCGAAGCCAAAAATGGAAAGTCAGCCCAATTCTAAATAATTTCACGGAATTTTTTCCCTCGGATTTTTTTCACGCGAGAATATTAATCCTATTCGTCAATGTGTTTTTAGCTATAGTGTGAACATAGTTTTAAATTTGCTTTGTAGTCATACTAAAATATTTAAATTCATTACCTACCAATTATTTTAAATCTGTTTCCATTCTCACTCACTTCGAACCGCCAATACAGGCAGCGACTCAACTCTAGTGCACAAAAATATCGCATCACGCAAACACAACATTTGTTATGAAGCCAAATTGTTGAGTATCTATGGCACGCCACGGAGCAAACCACGTAAGGTGCTCTGCTACGTTGGACCCAAGCAAGTGAGTGCATAAAGCTTGAATGCTCTAAAAAAAAGTCGTCAAATTTTGAAATGTAGAATTCACTCATCTTTCAGGTTACCATCAAAGAGCTGATACTAAAGTTTATACCCAAACGCATTGCGACTTTTCGTTTATGTCCGTCAACAAAGTTCCATTTTCTGCCGAATATGGTCACACAACAACATGGCCCTGTTTTCATAATAGACGATGGAGCGCAACCAAAAATCGAATTGGCATCGCGTGATCGTAATATTATTGCAGCCACCTTTACACATTTTTTGTTGAAGAATATTGGCGGTTCGGAAACGTTCAAGGATAAGCAAGACTTTTTCTATCATGAAGTACGCAAGTTCCATGCGAGTTATTATCACGAAAAGCTCGCTTTGAAGGTAACCCGTGAAAAGATACTCGAAAGCAGCATGAAAGCGACCAAGGGTTTTTCGGTGTCCGATTGGTGTGGCAACTTTGAGGTTACGTTTCAAGGAGAACAAGGTGAGAAATATTTGAGTATCCCTGGTGTAAAATTAGAGGTTACGTTTTTCGTCGATTTAATCCGAACTCTAAAAATGATATCTTTCTTTCTCATACATAGGTATCGATTGGGGAGGCTTGCGTCGGGAATGGTTCGAGCTGGTCTGCAGTGCACTATTTGATCCGCGCGGTGGACTATTTTGTACCTTTCACGATAAACATCAAGCACTGGTACATCCCAATCCACATCGGCCATCACATCTTAAGCTGAAGCATTTCGAGTTTGCTGGCAAGATTGTGGGCAAATGTCTGTATGAAAGCGCATTGGGCGGCAGTTATCGACAGCTCGTACGTGCACGTTTCACGAGATCATTTCTAGCGCAGCTCATTGGTTTGCGCGTGCATTACAAGGTAATTAAAGCAAGGAAATATCTTAACGGTATCTAAACTAAAAATTGCGCAATCTTTTCAGTATTTCGAGCAAGACGATCCCGATTTGTATCTCTCCAAGATTAAATACATTTTGGATACCGATTTGGATGCCGCCGACTCGTTGGACTTGTATTTCGTTGAAGAAATTTACGATACAGGCGGCCAATTAAGTAAAACCGTCGAACTAACACCGAACGGTTCAAAGGTGCGCGTTTCGAATGCAACAAAAAATCAATACTTGGATGCTTTGGCGCAGCAACGCCTGTGTAGTAGCGTTAAGGAAGAGGTGGATGCATTTTTGAAGGGTCTTAATGGTATTATACCAGATAATTTGCTTAGCATTTTCGATGAAAATGAGCTGGAGGTGAGTGGCGCGTTATAATCGTATAAAAATTTTTTCAACATTACTTTTTTGTACTATGCGTAGTTGCTTATGTGCGGCACGGGCGAATATTCAATTGCCGACTTCAAGGCGCATCACATCATCAATGGTAACTCTGCTGAGTTTCGACGCGTGCTGGCTTGGTTTTGGGCCGCTGTTAGCAATTTTAGTCAAACCGAAATGGCGCGTTTGCTGCAGTTTACTACGGGTTGCTCGCAGCTGCCACCAGGCGGTTTTCAGGAATTGAATCCACAATTTCAAATTACAGCTGCGCCAACATTTGGTAATCTGCCGACGGCGCATACTTGGTAAGTGAAGATCTATTTAAATTGATTTATTAATCGATTAATCAAAATGAATTGTCCGAGTAATCTGAATTTCATTTACTACATATAAAAATCTTAATAATTTTCGGTGTCTAATTTAACAGAACCTTGACCACTTCGATTAATCGCCCTGTAACAATTTTTTTTCTTTTCCTTTTCTTTCGTTTTCCAGCTTCAATCAGCTTTGCCTGCCCGATTACGAGGGCTACGAGCACTTCGAGAAGGCACTTCTGTTGGCAATAAGTGAAGGTAGCGAGGGTTTTGGTATGGTTTAAGCGTTTGGTTATACTGCCTCTTTAATCAGTATACAAAACAAAACTAGTCACATAGTGTTAGTTACGTAATTCAATAAATCAGACTACTGTGTTCCTTTTATGAATTGTTGTAGATTTAAAAAGAATCAAGAAAAAAAGAAAACGACAAATTAATGTTGCTATTAAATAGCAAAAGCAGTTATTAAATCGATACGATATTCATAAAAATGCAATATTTATGAATTAAAATATATTTAGAAAAACTCAAGAAGCAATAAGTAATAAGAAAAGATCGATATCATCATCAAGAATTGTGATATTTGTAAATTAAAAAACCACGCAAGAAAATAAATTATGAAAATTTAAGTTGGTTTTAACGATTGAAAGTAGATTATTTGAAATTGTTACTTTCGAAAGCATTCCGATTTAAATAAGAAACTTAAGGTGAAGTGTGCGAGTAGCCATGGGGTTCTGTAAGCATACATGAATATGAATGTAGCTGCGTCACATTATCAGACGAATGAAAATTTAAGAATTTGTTAAATAACAATTTTAGATTTAAAATAATGTCTTAAGATAGCAGCGTTCATGGTAGTCATTCTCAAATTTTATTTTTTTATTCTTAACCGTAAATGTTTTGTTTTTAAGTTATTATTTTTTATTAAAAGCATTTATAAGGCTATAAAACAAGTATTGAGATAGGTATAGAAAAATTAGTAGTGACTCTGAATTGTTTAACAAAATTGTTGAGAATTATTAGTTTTTTAAGCAGTTTGAAATGATATTAATTGCGATCGCAGATAAGAAAATATCTTGCATGTACTTGTTGAAATTAGAAAAAAAAAATTTATAAAAAAAAGAACGATACAAAAAACAACGGAGCTAAAATAAATGAAATCTACATGCAATGCAATCAGTACAAATATCATTTGTTTTATTAATTATACGCTGGACATAGCGATAACTTGGGCAGATTTTGGTATGGTAATGGTATGGTAATGGTATGGTAATGGTATGGTAATGGTATGGTAATGGTATGGTAATGGTATGGTAATGGTATGGTAATGGTATGGTAATGGTATGGTAATGGTATGGTAATGGTATGGTAATGGTATGGTAATGGTATGGTAATGGTATGGTAATGGTATGGTAATGGTATGGTAATGGTATGGTAATGGTATGGTAATGGTATGGTAATGGTATGGTAATGGTATGGTAATGGTATGGTAATGGTATGGTAATGGTATGGTAATGGTATGGTAATGGTATGGTAATGGTATGGTAATGGTATGGTAATGGTATGGTAATGGTATGGTAATGGTATGGTAATGGTATGGTAATGGTATGGTAATGGTATGGTAATGGTATGGTAATGGTATGGTAATGGTATGGTAATGGTATGGTAATGGTATGGTAATGGTATGGTAATGGTATGGTAATGGTATGGTAATGGTATGGTAATGGTATGGTAATGGTATGGTAATGGTATGGTAATGGTATGGTAATTGTCTGAAAATCTGAAAATATGGCATCCCTACTCAGCAGCATGTGTGCGATATCCAAATACTGCGCTTGGCCAAGTGAGAGTTTTAGGCGTGAGTTACCAATTAGGCTGAAGATAAAACTAGGCCAAACGCATTTAGCACAAGCATGCAATGTACATCGAGTGAATCAAATAGCGATACCCAGGATGCATGACAAATTAAAATTGCGAATATCCAAGAGCAGTAATTTGCATGTTTATACAACAACTTTATTATGTCATGCCATTTCCCTAGTACAGAAAAAAAGTTATTTAAGTTGTGACTTACCTTACTATGAAACTGTTAATTATGTATTAAACGGAAGTGAAAAAAGAAAGTGTTTCAAATATATCAAATATAAGCTGGCCTCCCATCCAGCCATTTACAAGATCGCAACCCCACTTTTATTATTTAAACAATTTAAAGTAAAACTCAAGTAATAAAAAAAAAAAAAAACAAATTAGCACTCATATCTCAACTTTAACTTAAACAAAACAAACAAGCGATTAATTGTTTTCTCCACCACTGGGTGTTAGGTCATAGCATTTGAAAGTAAAACTCGTTCATAAATTAGGTGACCCAGGTGTGACAAAAAAAAAAACGCACGGAAATTCGGGAAATACGTACTTTCTAGTGTAAGTTTTTTTGGAATGGGTTTTTAAAAATCACTTGGCTTTAAAGTATTAGCTTCGTTCGGCGATCAGTTTTCGCTGACAATGTAAGTTCGACAATTTTAAGTGATTCGTATCATTTTTAGCCATGTAAAAAGTCTCTAATCGAACTTTTGTTAGTACCACGTACTAAACTCATCTGTACACATAAAAGTGGTCGTGTGCCTCAATGCAAATATAAGGCCACACTTTTCAAGCTAAATGTGTGATCACGCTTAGTGAAAACTGTTTGAAAAATATCTATTGAGCAACACAGGGCCATTCATATTACTATGCTTTAGATAAACCTAAATAACGATATTTAATTGACAGCTAAATACCTTTGTCGTTTTTTTTTTCAAGTTGCAACGTATGATAACATGACGGGACACGTGCCAACTATGGTTGTCAATCCGCAGAATTCCTCGATCCCATAATTATTTGGAATAGGCCTAATTACATTGTAGATAGAACAAAATTGAAATTTTGGAAAATCCCATCGGGTTTCTTAACGGTTTCTGGAGCTTTTGGGTGTGCTCAATCCCAATCTGAAGTCAGATATTTCGGGTCACCCTAGGTTTTCTCTCCATAGGGTAATTTGTAAAGAGATCTAACAATTTTTCTGGGAAGGAACTATAATTTAATTTTGGATTTTATATTTTTATGTTCCATAGTGCAATAAATTGGGGCATACTGAGATATAAAGAAAAACAAATTAAAAAAAAAAATTGTTTACTACTACCGATCTCTGAACCAACTCCCCTAGAAACCCAGAGTGACACGAAAAATCTGATTCAACTGTTTTTTAAGCTAAGGTAAGATTTTTTTACAAAAATCGCGGATGGTATAAAAGTAAATTATTGCTAATATTAAAGAAGAGAAAATGATACCCAATTTACATGTGGTGCAGCATAAAGGATTAATTCATTTGTTTACATTCGTAGCCTCTTACAAGAGAAAATATTTAACTGTCAAGCACACTTTGTTGAATACATTTTGGTCATAATCGCGCGAGATTCGATTTGTCATTATTTATTACGACTTTTATGTATGAAGAAGAAAATACCAAAGTTCAAACATTTTATTGTATAATTTCAATGAAGTAAATTTGCAAACGTGCATTCGCAGTTAATTTGAATTTTTAGCTGATTTGCGTAGTTGATATAAAAAAGTGAAATTTACAGGAAAAAAACCAAATAAAAGCTCGTAAAAAACATAACCAACAGTCGTAATACTAGCTATTCTGTTTTTTGTTTTTTTTTTTTGTTTTATTGCTCTGTTTTTTCTAATTTCTTTTTGGGTTTAATTGTTTAAATGTTTTCATTTCGTTTTATTTTTTCTTTGTGGTTAATGGCTTTTTCCGCATGACAATAAACCCGTAAGTGTATGATGCGTCACAAACGTAACGAGATGTCAACACTTGTAAAGTGCCAAGTACAGCATGTAAAAGAACAACAAACATTTAAATCGTATTAGGGGGATTCATCAAATCATATAAGTTTACGAAATGCGCAAATTTATAAATTTATAAATTCACTAGATCAAGATGTCAAACAAAAACTTTTTATTTCGCATTTTCAATTAAAAAAGTAATTTTTGACCCTTTTTTTAACATATTCTTCTATTTTTGTCTAGTGTAAATTTGCGAACTCTTTTACACATCAAAATCGCGCTCGGAAGTGTATCAAATTTGTGTAAACTTCGTTCCATACAATTTTGACAGTTCACTTACAAACATGATAAATTTATACGTTTACACGCTTTAGGCATAAGGTGTTTATAAGGTTTGATGAATACCCCTATTATATGTATGTATGCATATTTTTTTTTCTTAACCATTCATATTATGTTTATGCCAGGTCGCTGCTTTATTTTTTTCTTGGTCAGTGTTATAAACTAGTTTGACGGTTCATTGGGTCAGCTTAAATTATAAAAAGGGAAAATAGTTTCATATGCTCAATTTACTAAAATGTATTTAAACAAATTTCTTTTTAGTTAGTTGCTTGCTATTTTTTTTAGTTTATTCATAATCGTCTTATTTATATGTATGTATGTATGTCTTTTTTATCCTCGAATTCATGTTCCTAAAAAATTTATTTGGTTTTATTTTTATCAACTAATAAATAAATAAAATATCCACTACACAAACTTATGATTTAAAAAGTAACCATTTTAATAAAATTAATTAAACAATAATAAATTATACCAAAAAAAATTAAAAACACTTAAATATTAAAAATTCGTTTATTTTTTACATTATTAAAATTAAAGCTCTTAAAACTGAATTATTTAACAACTTTGCCAAGTAACAAAGAAACAGCACTGGTAACACTCGACAACACTGTCAGTTGATTTGTGCGGTTCCGTTTCCGCTTCATTCACCCTCATTTTGCATAGTG
Organism: Campiglossa producta; assembly: GCA_964058755.1. NCBI lineage: Eukaryota > Metazoa > Arthropoda > Insecta > Diptera > Tephritidae > Campiglossa > Campiglossa producta. Next base: position 2,109,399 of record CAXKVI010000003.1, on the reverse strand, counting down.
AATGATCTGGAAAGCTAAAATTTCTTTTTTCACTTCAATCAGATCAACTACCAAATTGTAAACAATTAGCGAAATATATTAGCCTCTCTCGGAGGTAATTTTACGTTTTACAGCAAGTTTTCCATCAGTATATATCTATGATTTTGGTATATCGACAACTAAGCGGAAAATCAGCCCATTACAAAATATTTTTCAAAAACGCCTATATCCATCTCATTATTTGTTAAAACAACGCCCAGCTCAAACATTTTTTTTTTTTAAATTTGTTAGAGGGTTTTTTTTTGCGAGGAATTGGCTAGAAATGACTTAAGAGGTTTCTGCCCAATTTTGGCAATTTATTCTTTGGATAAGTTCTCTCGATTAAATTATTTCCCGCTAGATGGCGCTGAAATTGATAAACTTGAAAATTCCGCAATTCTATTTGTTTTTGGCACATATGTTTGATGTGCAATCAAAAAAATATGTAACAAAAAGAAACCCGTTAGTTGGGACCGTATTTATGGTCTAATTTTGTAAGTTTCGCAAACAACTTCGCAGACGTGGCATAGCGGCTTTTTCGGCTTGGTTTTTATTTACGCTCTTTCAAAAAAATTTAATTTTGGTCATCCGAATCATCAAATTACCCCAAATTGCACCGCCAATATTTCCCTCCGCCTACGTGCACTTACTCGGCAGCGTACACAGTGATGTATTCGCACAAAATATTAAACCCTTCGTGCAAGTAAATTTATGTCCCTTCATCATACCTTGCGCGTTCTTATAGCATACAAAGTAACTGTACATTGAGGTTTGATCAGCGATTTTATCTCCCTCTTTGCAATAATATTTACGCTTTTTCGCAGGTGCTCCCGCACTCGTTGGTTTAGGTGTTGTGCTGTAAATAGTCATTGCAGCCGCTTGCTGCACATACGTGTTCAACACATCCTGCTCGCCGCTATCGTCCTGTTGTTGCGTATCCGCATCCGGCAACTGTGCAGCTTGTGAATGCGAGCCATATTTTTCAATTAAATTTGCAATATTTTGCGCTTTGATGGCTTGGTTTTGGCGGCGTTTGGCATCTTGCAGTACTTTCATTGCATCCATTTGTAAGCGTTTATTCGCTGTAACGGTATAGCTACTCATAAGGGCTTCCGGCGAGCAGATGGCGTATGTATGCGCGTCACAAATACGCGATTGAGCATTGAAAGCGGTATAGGGCGGACAGGAGTAGGACAGCACCTTGCCATCCTTCTTGCTGCAGACGTAGTAGCGCGTGCAATCGGTGGTGTTGGGCTGACGCACTCCCGTGGTGCAGGTAATCACTTCAACATTGTTTAGATCGTTCATAGATTGCGATTGTCCAAGCAACGGTAGTATGGTATTTTGGAAGACATCAAAACTGACAAAATTGCCACCCACATTAAATAGCTGTGTGCCATCGGAGTACGAGGAGGATGAGTGTGTGTTGTAGGGCTTCAATTTATTAGCGTTGCTGGCATAGGAAGGACGTGTCGCGCCAACACTGGAAGAAGGGCGTGGCATATAAGCGTTATTACTGCCAGTGCTGCTGCTCGAGCTCAAACCGTAAGACGGTTCCTGATATAGCTGGTTCACACTCGATTCCGGTTTATTGTTTTCATAGTTGTAGGTGTACGACGATTGCGCCTGGGGACGTGCGTAATTGTCGCCATATTCATCTGCTTCGATTTCCATACTTTCGACTTTGTGACCATTGGGGCGCCCTATCACGCTATTCGTATTGGTTTGCGGGGCGTACAGCAACGGACGTCCTTGACCAAAGGGGCGTGGCAGCTCATCGTATTGTACTGTGGGATAACGATCGGTTGGTTGAAAAAGTTTATTGACGTTGTTCTCATCCAGATGCGGACTGGGTGAGAAGTATTCTTGAAGCGTTGCTGACGTAGGCTGAAAGTCAGTTGGACGCGCGGTTGTAGCGTCCAACTCTGTGGAAAACGGTAAATTATATTGTGCAGCATAGTTTGGCGCTGGTGTTGTTGAAATTTGTGTACTAGTGTGGAATTTATTACCATCTAAATGATAGTGCTGATGATAAGAGTTACCAGCGTCTGTGTGAAGTGGCGGAAAGAGGCCCAAGCTTTGTCCGTAGCTATCGACCATTTCCTTTTCACCTGAACTGGTGGACGTCAAAGACACTGGTATTACGTTGTTGTGTATAATGGTGGTGGCGGGTTTACTATAACTGCTTGCCGGACGTAGTAGATGACTTTGTCCTGAAAGATTACTATAGGAGCCCGCATAGGAATTGAACTGCTGTGGGCGACCTTGATTGTTTGCGTTGAAGTATGATGCAAACGGATTTCTCTGAGCTTGCGTCTGAAAGGCTGAGGCCGGTAAGAAGAGCGGTTGTATTAGTGGTTGCGCATAATAGCCCTGGTTCGCTACTATTTTTGGTATATTTTGTGTTGCAATCATTTGCTTGGACAGCTCTAAAACAGTGTTTAACGTATCTTGGGACACTTTGGGGTTATTGTGGCCATAATCGGGTGCCTGTTGACTGTTAGCGTACTGAGGCAGGGCGAAGAGCACGGAGCCTTCCGGACGATTCACCACAATTTGGGAGTTCGAGTAGCCTGTTGGGGCGTAATGTTTTGGCAGTGCATTTGTGAGCATAACCTTTGTTTCGGGTTCTAGTTTGTTATCAAAATGTTCTTCCAAGCTCGTATTACTGCTGTTGGACGAATGATGCATCTCATGAGCTGTAGAAGACTCTGGTAGCTCAGTGGTGGTTGTTAACTTTGAAATCTCCTTTGTACTTGTCGTGTCCACACTAGGTTCAATCAAGTTGTATTTGTTTTGTATGTTAAAATGTGCAAGAAAAGCATTCAATTGATCTGGTCGCAAGTCCGCCTGATCCGTATCGTAATGCTGATACTGATCTTTCAATCCATCAATCAATTGTGATAAACGTTGAAGTTGTGTTGTAAGTTTGGGATCAATTTTGGATTTCTTTGTTACAGACTCTGAGGGAATTTCGTTTGTTTCCTCCGGTGCGTCCTGCTGCTTCTCGTAAGGATCTTCGGTCTCACGATTTTCCGCCTGCAGAAACCCATCAAATTCTACCATGTCGCTACCACCATCACCGCTTGACTCTATTCGGTTATCGTCATTCTCCACTTCGTCTTCGCTGTTAATGCTGCCATCTTCCACCACTTCTATATAATTTTCGTCCTTCGATGATATGGAAGCTTTCGCATGATTTTCTAGCGTCGCTTGCGTTTTTTTGGTGGCTTGCGCTTTATCCTCAATGACTGCACTCACCTCTACCCTTTCTCCTAATGTACACTCCCAATCGTCATCGGGTAGGACGCATAGCCCGAGATTGTGTTCGTATACTAGGCCCGACTCGCATTTTTCAGGAACCCAAACAAGGCGCTTGGAAGGCAGTTCAGTGCATTTGTAAAACGCTTCACAGCGTGTTTTGTGTGGTCGTGTCTTCTCTGGGCATGATTTGCCTGAAAAAAGTAGAGTGTGAAATAAAGGTCAATTGTTATTGAAAATCCTTTTCTTGGAACACTGTTAGAACTCAGTAAGAGGTCAGTGCTAGAAAATTCAGTGAAGATGCAAAATCCCGGCATCGGTCCTTCACTTAAATCTTGATCCTGACAAACTACTAAACGGATTTATGCCGAATTTGGACAATTTATTCTTTGGATAACTTCTCTCGAGATAGGATATATTTTTCCAGGCTAGGTGACGATGGAGTCTCTATACTTTTTAAAATCTGTATTTATGATCCAATACTGTTTTTGGGACGTATCTTTTATATGTAATCAAAAAATCGTTTGCAAAAACTAAGCCCGTTAGGTGGCGCTGAAGGCGATATATTAAAAAAGACGTCGCAGGAGCACCCGCTCTACTATTTGTCTATATCTAAACGCCCTCAAATATAATATGATAATCCTACCCCTACTCATAAAGATTTGCGTTGAAGATAGTGTTAGGAATCTTGCAATCGCTTTACTACTTAGCAAATCGTGAGCACTCGACCGCTCTGACCAGCTAGTAATCTGAGGTAAAAGCTGGGTGAGAGGGTTGTGTTCTGTCAAGAGCACGTACCGAAAGGTTAGGTTGCCTGATCGCTGCAGCATCTTCCCAAAATAAGGAGGGGTCAGGAAGCTTAGCATACAGCATATTTAGGGAGCATAACGAATGTGAAAAGTACTTTACCGTATATGGTGCAAGTAAGTTCCGGTACTAACCCGATGTTAACCTTCGGATTGTATTCCGATTGGGGGAGGGTTACCGAGGCTTCTGACTTATTTTTAATTCAAATCTTTTGAATGTCGAAGTAGTGTCGAAGGGTGGGACTGTTAGTAAAAGTCCACACAAGTAGGGAAAGTTTCTGACCGCCATTCAACTGGGAACGACCAGAACGATTCTTCTATGTGCGGTCCAAGCAGCTCACTACGTCCACGTCGTATCCTCTGGATAGCCACTGAACATCCGTTCGGTGGTGAACTGGTGTGAGAAGGCCACAACCTGACAAAGCCACTCCGAAATAATCGGTTAAAGGCTTGCTAAGGGATTTCAACAGCAGCGTCAGTATTCAGTCACCATTGCAAGCTACCCCAGAATAGGTCAATTACTTTATACTGCAATTTCTTGGGTATGAGTATCACTCGGTTCACTTATAAACATTTTTTCTTTTTCAATAAAACTTATGGAAAGAACATTTGACTGACTATTTAATTGGACTTGGGTTTCACAATAGCTTCGAAGTGTTTCGAAAATTATTAACTTTCTAAGAAATTATTTCAATTGTGTTACTTTAATAATTTATTTATTATTTATAATCAAGCTTCTTTCACGCTAAATTTTCTTTAACACTTTCTCCGTTAAACTGCGTACCTTCTGAGAAATAAAATATTTCAAATAATATTAACGCGCAAATTCCAAAACGCATCGTTATCGATTTTTGCAGCTTCACAGTTTTACGCGCAATTAAAGTTACAACACGGTAAAACAGTTCACGATGCGAATTCAACTTCTTCACTCTGTACGATTCAGCAGGGAGCAGGGTGTCCTCTAAGCGCAAAGTTTAACCGTTAAACCGAGCCGAGTAATTTGTATTGTTCCGATGCGTATGCCGTTCAAACTAAGAATGATTTTACAAGGCGGAACGCACAAGTTTATCACTATTTCTTTTTTTTGTTTTAGTAATAATATTCATACTTTCTTGAGCCTCATTTAAATTACTGCAACTAACACCAGTGAAAATGAATTAAATAAATAAAAACAAAAAATGTCCATCAACTGCAGACTGGAAATGCTACCATTTCTTCGAGCGCACATACCAATTTACTTGCACGAGTAAGTATGTTTTTTTGTAAATTGTTATTGTCATGTTTAAGCTTGAGCAAAGTGTTAATATGCGAAAAAGCCAAGGAAACGGAAAACGTGAAAACAATTCTTACTACTCGTATCGTAGCGCTGATTTCGTAGTAACAGCAATCACCGGACACTAATCAAATACAAATACCTATGCTCCTAATTGTTGCAATCGCCGTTATTGTTGTATTTCCTATTGTTTGTAATGATATTGGTTGTAAGTTTGAAATTATTAGTGTAGAAGAAAAAATATAAGATTACAATGCCTGTCAGTAAGGGGCAGACGAGGTGTTTGATGAAGAGGCCGGCTTCAGTGGCTAACTGCCCAAGTCATCCTACATTAAAGAGCACGGCATCGACGAAATGAACTTCATAATTCTTTAAATAAATACGCCGTACGCATCAGCATCATCGTTTGTACTTTTTTTTTTATTTCCTCACCTCTTTTTTTTATCAAATCATGTCTATGTGAGTAAATAAAAAGGAGTTTCACTTTTTGATTGGTATTTCATATAAAGATCAAAATAAAAAAGGAGAATGGGCACATGTTGAGGTTAAGTAATGAAATGTTTGACCAGCCCATATAACATGAGCATGACCTCGTAATATATGTAGGTATGTAATGAATAATGAAATCAAAATGTCAACGCACTTGAGTTTTTGTTACATATATGTATGCACTCAAAGGTGTTTTTTTACATACTCAAAGATTGTTGGTCTACTATGCGACCTAAGCATGTCCGAAAGCTGGCGAAAAATTGGTTTGCCCAAATCTTACACACGCACTGGATATCTTCCAGGGATGGTTACAGGCTAAAAAATATTTTTATATATATAGGGGGCGTGGCACCTCCGATACGAATGAAATACTTCATAGTCTATATCGCTGGAAGTATTTAGGCTAGACCACTGAAATTTGGTGAGGAGTTATATGAGATTAATCCCTATTACCTCCAATAAAACTGGTAATAAGGAAAAAAGGGCGTGGCACCTCCCATACGAATGAAATACTTCATCTCCGCAAATATTCAGGTTAAACCACTGAAATTTGGTGAGGAGTTATGTGAGATGAAGCCCTACCACCTCCAAAAATGGGGATAACGAAAAATGGGGCGTGGCACCTCCCACACGAATGAAATATTTTATAGTCCATATCTATAAAAGAATTCAAGTTAGAACACTGGCGATGAGTCATATGAAAAACTTAAAAATGCATATTTCTTTCTGTCAAAGGAAAAAAGTCCTGTTGATTTTTTTATTATTTTGGAAAAAGTGGACTCTTCTCTCCAAATTTTTTTCACAAAAAACATTTATTTATGGAAGAACCACGATGTAAGCAAGAACAAAAAAACACACATATTTTGTTGTTGTATGAAACAACTTTTTGACAATAGTTAAACAATTTTTCTTGTGTTTTTTACGAAAAATATTAGTCTTTGAAACTTTTAAAGTGCAACACAATGTTGAACACCGAAAAATATTTCTCGTCAAGGGTTAATACATATAAACACTGGAGTTTGTGAAAAAAACTTAGCACTTCAATAATAATTGACATCCATATTATACCGTTATTTTATTTTGTATGGATGGCAACTACAAACATTCTGTTAGTATCTATGTTAGTAACAGAATTATGTTATTGGCAAAAAGTGAGTAACTCAATATTATTGTGCAATATTTTTTTATTCTCTTTCGCCTGTCAACAGCTGTTTGCTTGAAAAAATTCCAATTGGAAAGCAAAGCAATCATCAATTAGTTGCAAAATAAAAAAATTGTATCGTATAAAATCGTATTTACAAAACACCATGTCCGCGGTGGAGTCCAATCTAACGGAGCAACTGGACAATGAGGAAGTACGTGAAATTCTCAAGAACACAACAGACCTGCGGCAGTATTCACGTCAAATTGAAAAAGAATTCAAAGATGTGGAAAACAAATCCATTGAGGACTACATTGCCGAATCACAGAATATAGCAAGTCTACATAATCAAATAGGCGATTGCGATGATGTGCTGGAGCGTATGGAGACAATGTTGATGAACTTCCAAAGTGTGCTCAGCAATATAAGCACTGAGATTACACAGTTACAAAAGAAATCGGTGGCCATGTCAGTGCAGCTAACTAATCGTCAATCGGTGAAGGCGCAACTATCACAGTTCATCGAAGATATGGCCGTCTCGGAAGAGATGATTGCAATTATTATGGAAACGCCGGTAACCGAGAAAGACTTTTGCTCGCATTTGAACGTTTTAAATCATAAACTCTCGTTGGTGAAAGAACTGAGCTTTAAAGAATCCAAAGCCACTGGCGATGTGAGTGAAGTGCTTCACAAACTGCGCCTCAAGGCAATGTCGAAGATCAGAACATATTTATTGGAGCAGATTTACAAGTTCCGCAAACCAATGACCAATTATCAAATACCACAAAATGCTATGTTGAAACATAAATTCTTCTTTGAATTCATATTGTCCAATGAGCGTCAGGTGGCGCAGGAGATTTGCAGCGAATACATCGACACGATGAGCAAAATCTATTACAGCTACTTCAAGGTCAGTCCCTATACATATACATTCTACAACACAATTATTCTAAATAGCTGCATTTTCATTTCAGAGCTACTCGTCGCGTCTGACGAATTTGAAATTTGAGGAATCGTGCAGCAAAGATGATCTTATGGGCATCGAGGACAATGTATCAAAGGGTCTATTCTCGAAAACTACCAGCCTAAAGCACAAGAGCACAATATTTACCATAGGAAAGCGTGGCGAGATACTTAACCAGCAACTAGAGGCTCCTATAATAGTGCCGCATGCGCAGTTAAAAAATAGAGTGCGTTGAAATCGAATTTGCATCTTTCTTTTTCTAAAAACTAATATTTTTTTCTTTTCAGTACACTTTCGAAGCTCTATTCCGTTCGGAACAGTATGCGCTTGTTGACAATGCTTGTCGTGAATATTTGTTTGTAACCGAATTCTTCATGGTGCGTAGCACTCAAGCTCAGGATCTATTCAATCAAATTATGGGCAAAACATTAACGCTTATGATAGTGAGTATGCTGCGTATGAGAAAAAAACTCAGATAATTATGTGCCTTTTTGTGTATTTTAGAAAAACCTGGAGACCAATATTCAAGACTGTTATGACACTATTGCGATGTTTCTTTGCATTCAGCTCATTTTTCGTTACCAACTTATGTGCCACAAGCGCTGTGTGCCTGCGCTAGATAAGTTGGTTGTTCACCTATTCTCTCTTGCAGTTTACTTAACTCTTTCTCGTTCGCAGATACTGGGATTCCTTGCAAGCTGTAATTTGGCCACGATTCGATCATGTTTTCCGTTTGAATATACAAAGTATACGTGATTGCGATCCTACAAAGTTCAGCAAGGAAATGGGGCCACATTATGTATGTAAAATGAGTATACTATCAACTGAAGTTAATGTATCTCCTACACCTTTTACTATTCATAGATAACGCGTCGCTACGCCGAGTTCTCTGCTGCCATTGTGGGCATTTCGGAACATTTTCCCAATGAACTTGTTAGCCGTTTATTACTCGAACTTCAAAATGAAGTAGAATGTTTTATTTTACGCATGGCAGCTATTTTTCCAACACGCAAAGAACAACTGATCTACCTGATAAACAATTATGATTTGGTGTTAGGCGTTCTTATGGAACACACACGTGACAATTCCAAAGAGGCTGAATCATTTCGTGAGCAATTGAATGCACGCAGCGCTGAATATGTTGAAGAAATCTTAGCACCACATTTTGGTGGCATCATACAATTTGTTAAAGAGTGTGAACATTTCTTTGAAAAGGAACAAATGGACGAATTGCGTAAGCAAGAGAGACGCAGTCTTGCTTTAGTCGCTAGTTTTTCGACGAATTGGAAGAAATCGTTAGAAGAGTTAAATCGCGAAGTGCTGCTCTCTTTTCCATCGCTACTCACCGGCTCGCAACTGTTACAGCTTGCTCTTGCAAGTTTAGTGCAATACTATCATCGTTTTCATAAATTGTTAACACCCAATGCGCGTGCACAATTGACAAACATACATGTTGTAATGGTGGAGATTAAGAAATATAAAAGTAATTATTAATTTATTTCAAAAAACATTAATACATCGGTTATGCCAACAAATGATATATGTATGCAAAATCGAATAAAACATTCCTGTAGCTAATGTAATTAGCGTTGATTTCAAACAATTTAGCAATAGTAGCGTATAGGTTTGTATGCATATTTTTTAAGCAATCATTGTTCATTCTCATACGCTCCAATTTCATTAATCTTCATCTTCGAATATCATTTCCACTAGATCCTTATTGCTGACGCGTTCACCATCCAAACGCTGCGGTGATTTCCAACGTAATAATGTAGGCAAAAATATCAGATGAGTGTTGGGATCTTTGCGGAAAGGACAATTCAAGTCTTTCCAACTAGAGAAGTGAAAAAAAAAAGAAAAAAAAAAAACAATTAAAAATAATGAAATAAGATAGAGCAAATATTGCATTTAAATAAGGAGAAATAAGAAGAAATAAATGAAGGCATCAAACAGGTAAGTACGCATATTAATTTTTATTATGCATACGTGATTATCAAAACATATTAATTGGGCAAAGAGAACACAGCGTAAAGCATATGACATCGATTTCTAGATAAAGATACACCTCAATTATCTACTGATAAGCTTTTGATAACAAATCTCTACGTGATAAAAAGATTTTATATATTTATACAGCCAATCAGAGGAGTCCACATGGTGCTTCATTATGACAACGTTATCCGCTTTAATATGATTCTAACCGTATAAGCAGGTTGTTCCATACTAAGGAAAAACGTCCCGAGCTTTGCGGTGTCTTGCTGAAGTTTTTGTTATGGGACGAAGTCTGAAAATACCAGATACTATGTCGAGGCTCTACTTCGAAAGATGTATGGGCCTCGTTGGCGAAACTCAGCGACTTCGCTGTCTAGGCCATGTTTTGCGAATAAACGAAGATGCTCCAGCCCAAAAGGTATTCCTATCGACACCCGCCGTTGGAATCAGATTGCAGAAGAAGAGGGAGACCACCACTCCGAGGACCAAGTGAAGACAGATCTGCGGTTAATAGATTTGATAAATTATACTAAAACCTCCATAGGTTAAGGATAAGGGACATAAAGGGATAGGAAAAATAAGAAAATGAGAAGGGCTAAAAACCTTAAAACAAAAAATATTGAGATAAGGACTTGAAGTGTGCCATATATTAAATGCTGCAAATTAAATTTTGGGGACGTAACAATTTTTTGTTCGGTTCTGCCAGAATTTAATTGAAGATCTTCTCGCTTGATTACTTGACTGTTGATTTGAATTGATTTCTTAGCATTTCTGTATAGATGAGCTTAAAAAATCCTACATCTTCCTCGGGTATATTTTTTATTTTGCTAAAATTATATGTTTATTTGGCTTCAATTACATATTTCTTAAATCAGGAGCACATATTAACATAAATTTTGTCCGATTGGTTCTTCAAAAATCATATCAACAAGCTCTTTTTTAGTGACATTAACACTATCGATACGTAGTGGCGTGTTCCAGCGCATCGATGTGGGCACCCATACCAGTTTTAGTCTAGTATCAGTACGGAAGGGGCAATTTGGATCTTTCCAACTAAAAAAGATATCATTTTATTTAAGTATAATAAAGACTGTGGACGAGTAAACGAGGACAAGGCGACAGTGATCCAAAGAGATTTGGAGTTATAGACGACAAAGGACAGGCACACCTGTTGTACTACCCAGATCTTTCTCTTTTTTTACAATAACAAAAATAGCTATTATCTGGACTATCATTAATTTGTTAGTTACTTTTACAAGGATTGTTAAGCGAATTGTTATGTCCGAGCATACTATTACAAATATACTCGCGGGTATTGGTTTTATGTTATTAAATAACGACAACTTAATAAAAACACCCAGTCATGCGTCATGTTACCTACTCATAGTTAATGGTTATTATCGCATGCATACAAAACAGATAATCGCGGCACAACAACAAAAAATTTCTAATTGACGAAGACAAATGACTTGCATACCCACTTATGGTACATACATATCTACTTGTACTTGAAATAATTTCATTTTTAATTACTCACTATGAACGTTCACCAACATCCACGTGAATGAAATGCGATTTTTCTGGTGCTTTTGGGAGCGCTTCATGCACAACCGGCTGAGCTGTAAAGGGAAATCAATCCGAATCATAAAACGTTTTTAATTTTTCTAGCTATTCATACCTTTCACACAATAAGGACACCAACTTTCGCCTTTCTCATCCTTGCCGCCACAAAAGAGCACATGAATTGGTTGCCCATCGGCTTTCGTTTCCAGTTCGCCTACCAATTTGGTGAACTCGTCATAACCCTTGACATTGTGTTGGATAACCATTGCTTTATTGTTTAGGATTCCTTTTGCTGTGGACAATTTAGTTGTTGATGTATTTAGGAGGCGTTGTGAAATCGTTGACTTGTTCAACGACCGAAACAATTGCTGAAATAGACTCGTTTTGACGGCTTTTTAATTGATTCAAGAGCAAATACGTTCACAAATGACGGGAAATTTCTTGATAAGAATTGAAGTGGAGCTGCAAAACTATCGATGGTATTTTCGATAGTATCGATAGTTTTTTTTTGCGATAGTCGATAGTGTCAGTGCATTGGAAATTTCTGATGCGCATAATATTAAGTGACGCTGTGATCGTACTTATTGAGAAATTAACGCTCAAATGCTATACATATTTGTAATTTTTTACTTTTTTTGGCACATGTACATGTAAATTATCTATGGATATCATCGGAGTTGAAGTTCCGCAACACTTAAATTACGATAGTATACGATAGTTTCGAACTATCGATAGTATTTTTGCAACTATCGAAAATATCGAATACATACTCGACAAGAACACAAGTTGGGTAATACAGGCACTTCTTATGGACTTATCAGATTATTCATATTGCCTCTACAAATCTAATGTATACGATGTTCCCACTAGTTGGAAGGGCTAGTTGGACAAAGGAAGAGCGGTTTCCTCGTCTTGCGCTAACCAGCGAATTAAGAGCCAATTAACTGTATTGGGAGATGGGGACAACAACAACAACATGGGGAAGTATATTTGAAGCATAGTTAGAAGGGATTCTGATTCTCAACCATTAACCTTTCAAAGTCGTCGTACCCGATTCTATCTGTTCTCCACTTATCAACCCAATACGATATGCAGTATAATATTTTCTCATTTTAACTCCACTGATTTCTAAATACATGGTGATTTGGGAAATCGCGCGCATTGTAAAAGGAGTTTTCTCTCGGCCTCGAGTATTTTCCAATACCTGTTTGATAATGCAGTTCCACTTTTATTCCAACTGAATTTGAGAAAAGGTCATATGTATTTGAGAAACGGGCAGATCTATTTGAGAAATGAGTAAATGTATTTGAGAAAAGGGAAAATGTACTTGAGAAATTTGCAATTGTATTTCAGAAAAGCGTGCAAATATACTACAAAATTGTGTACATCAATACAAAAAAATATATTTATATTGAATTACACCGTTGTTTTCGTTTCTTAAAAATGTACACTTCAGGTGTGAAAAAACTCACACTTTTTACCCTCTGAAGCTTTCACAGGGTAGCTGGTCGCACTGAAAATCAGCTGACGAAAAGTTTATTTGCCAGATAAATTTGGTGAAATAAATTGGATTTTGCAATAACAATTAAATATGATAAGCGAAACCTAATTATTCATGCACATAGCGTAGCAAATGGGATAGTGTTTTTTGTTCGTTTTATCGATAGAAGGTTCATGTAGAACGGGTACACTTTTTATCACACTTTTACAGTGTTCTGTGCAAGGGTGTAAACATGTTCAACGTGCAAGTGTACATAGTTTTTTAAATAAATCTCGTTAGAGGTTATGATAACCTGTTGGTATATCGCCGCCATTAGTTTTTTTTTTTTTTTTTTTTAACAACCCCTGCGGGTTAGGGGTTTATAATATGCCCGATGTAGTTCCAGGACTGTCAATTTCGACATCACTCCCCAAAACCTTCGGGGAGTATTTTTGTCTTAACAAAGCTTTCAATCAAGTCAAACATTTTTAATTGGTTGAGATAACTGTGAAGTTTATCTTCTTTTGTCAATTTTATATTATCTGTATCACAGTTATACAAAAAGTTAGCATTGTTTTCTCGTATTAAGTAATAAATTAAATATAACATTAAATAGACAGTGATTATTTTCACTGCAAAAATTTTATCAACTATTTTTTTCATTTAAATAGTTCTACTTAAAATTAATATTGAATGTTCATTACAGCTACGTCAGCCAATATGTATTTAATTTTTCTTTTTCTTCTTATCTTGGCCCAATCCCTGCGATTCTTGGTAGTCACGCACCAGCTTCTCTTGCACCTCTGGCAAGCAAGGCGAATAGCGCGAGTATTCCATTGTAAATTCACCCTTGCCTTGTGTGCTGGAACTGTAAGACAAAATTTTATTGAAACATATCTCAAAATGGTTGCACACTTGGTAATTTACCGTAATTCACCCGCATAACCAAACATATCATTCAGTGGCACCTCAGCGTACACCGTAAACCAACCCTCCGCACCTTCTGTGCCCGTTATAATACCATGACGCTTACTTAATTGTCCCATAACTGCACCTTGGAACTCTTCTGGTGCTGTTACTTCTACCATCATAATAGGTTCGAGAATTTGCCACGAACCTTCGGCAAACACTTCTTTCATCGCACCATGTGCTGCCAACATGAACGCCAATTCACTGGAGTCGACTATGTGATGACCACCATCTTTCAAACGGAAACGTATGCCTGACAGCCTGTGCCCTGAAAGCATACCACGTTCAGCCATTTCGCGGAAGCCTTTCTCTACGCCAGGTATAAATTGCTTTGGCACATTTGTGCCCATAGTGTTATCGACAAACTCAAGCACAGTATTTTGATCGGCTGCTAGTGGTTCCATCGTACCAATTATACGCGCATACTGACCAGAACCGCCCGATTGTTTTTTGTGTAGATAATCGAATTCACAAGGATTTACAAGTGTTTCGCGGAAGGCAACTTTTGGTTTACCCAATGTTACAGGACAACCATATTCGCGTTCCATACGTTGAGCATAGATTTCCAAATGTAATTCACCTAAAATAAGTACGTTAGTGAATATTTGTTAAAAGAAGAATATGTAGTCATTACCCATTCCTGAAACAAGTGTTTCCTTAACATCAGCATCGTAAAAGAAATGAAAAGTGGGATCTTCTTTTGTGAAACGTGCAATTGCTTTGGCAAAGTTATCTCTGTCCTTTGTATTATTTGGTTTGATAGCCATAGAAACGACTGGTTCTGGCACGAAAATAGATTCCATTGAAATATTTCCTTTGGGATCGGTGGTAAAAGTGTCTCCTGAAGCGCAATCTACGCCAAACAACGCAAAAATGTCGCCAGCAAAAACTTCGTTCACGTCCTCCATATTGTTGGAGTGTAGACGCACTAGGCGTGCCACACGCACTTTCCTATTCGTGCGCGCATTGAATATATTGTCACCTTTTTGTAGCTTGCCTTGATAGCAACGCAGGTACGTGAGTTGTCCAAAACGGCCTGCTTCCAATTTGAATGCTAATGCGAGAAAAGTATCTTTACCATCGCGCGCAGGATTGAGTACCATTTTTTCTGACTCCTTTCCGGCTTTTTCGATGTAAGCAAGATTTTCGACTTCGCCAGGGTGTGGCAGATAATCGATAACAGCATCCAAAAGTGGTTGTACGCCTTTATTTTTTAGTGCAGTACCCACCATAACAGGCGTAAAGGTGCGCTTAATGCAAGTGCGTCGAATGGCGGCCTATAAGAAAAAAAGACATTAGGTTCAATAACCATTTTTAAATTTGTTTCTACCCACTTTGATGTCAGACTCTGTTGGCGTTTTTTCCTCCAGAAAAAGTTCTCCCAATTTCTCATCTACATTTGACAAATGTTCAATCAGCTCTTGGCGCCGTTCAGCCGCTTCCGCTTGCATGTCCTTCGGTATTTCATCATAGCGCAAATTCATGCCATGCGTTCCCTCAAAGTAAATAGCTTTCTCTGCTACCAAATCAATAATACCCTCGCAATCTTTTTCCAAACCAATGGGCAATTGTATAAAAGCTGCATTGTGATTCATCTTCGAACGCATATGCGAAAGTACACGATACGGATTAGATCCCATGCGATCCAGTTTGTTGATGAAGGCCAAACAAGGCACATTATATCGTTTCATTTGCCTGTTAACCGTAAGCGTTTGACTTTGTACACCACCCACAGCGCATAACACCAATACTGCGCCATCCAGGACACGTAATGCACGCTCCACCTCGACGGTGAAATCCACGTGACCCGGTGTGTCGATGATATTTATATTAGTACCCTTCCAAATTGTATAAGTGGCTGCCGATTGTATGGTTATGCCACGCTGACGCTCCAATTCCATCGAGTCCATAGTGGCGCCTACATTGTCCTTGCCACGCACTTCATGCATTTGCTGTATGCGCCCGGTGTAAAAGAGAATGCGTTCGGTGAGCGTTGTTTTGCCGCTGTCGATGTGAGCTGATATTCCAATATTTCGTATTTTTTCAATTGGTTTGTGTTCGGAAAATTTCGAAGACGTGCAATAGCCACACTGTTTAATTTAATTGATAAAAAAAGAAGCAAATAAATTGTGTACATTTTGTAAATTACATAACCTGCGATGGATAACAGGCCGAATTCGTTGATGTTTTTTGCCAAAACTACTCACTTGTTGCAATGTTTTCAGTGCACCAATGCGTTTTGCCAAGTTTGAAGCGATAATACGCGTCAAAATAGTCATTTTTAAATTTATCTTCAGTTACTTTGGACTATTTTTGTTTAATGCTATCAGCCACTTCGGATCTGGGAAAAGCAAAAAAGAACTATTCGATTGCATGCTTTGCGACAGCTGTTTAGTTGGTGCAAAAATGAAATTCAAGAATCGTAAGCTACAGGGTGCAACAAAATATAATTTTTCTACAAAACAGTGTGTAGAGGTAAGATTTGAATTAGAGGTGGCTGCATGCATGATTTTTGCAACACGACACGTTCACGAAACAGATTTTCGAAAAGTGTTAAACTTAAGTTGGGGATGGAGTGACGTGGAATTCAGATACTTATAAAAAAATATAATTTACAAAATATAAAAGTGCGCCAGTTTAGTACAAAAAGTGAAAAAGTTGATCGTGTTTTTTCGTGCTTGTTTTTTTTTTGTTTTGTTTGTTTTTGGGCTCAACACGATCACGCACGAGCACGACACGAAATCGCATTTTTGCTAATTCTAAATTGAAAACAATAAAAGTCACCGCTCTAAGCGTTTATTCTGATTTTTTTTAGGGTAAAAAAATGTTTGGTAAAAGTACACAATTTTTTCAAATATTTTGAATCAAAAGACCGAAAATGCCATTTTGTAGCCTGTTCAATTCTAGTCTAACAAAGTGTAAGTATTAAGTGTCTCAAAACTCGCCTTTAATTGTTAAAATTATTTTTTTTTTGGCTATGCTGCGCCATTTTCTCCATACATATGTATATCCCAAAATCAACATTTTTAGTTCTATGGAACAAAATGTCTGATGCACTCCAAAAATTTTTTTAACAATTAAAGGAGATTTTTGAGATACTTAAAACTTACACTTGTTCGGGTTTTTATTCAAAATATTTGAAAAAATTTTGAGCTTTTACCATGGTTTAATAATACGTAAGTATAATTGAACCACGGCTTTTACCAAACCGTTTTTTAATTTAAAAAAATCAGAGTAAACGCTTAGAACAGAGACTTTTATAGTTTTCAATTTAGAATTCTATCAGCAAAAAAATTAAAATTGAAATAAAATTAAATAACAAGTCAGAACGAGGTGTCCTATAATTATGAAAAGGAGTGTATATTAAAAAAATCGCACAATTTTATGTTCCAAGTTTTCTTTTTTTATAAAGACAAAAAAAAACTAATGGCGGCGATACACCAACAGGTTATCATAACCTCTAACGATATTTTTGCCGAGCTCTCCTCCAACTTGTAGTGTGTTGCATTTTGTGTCTTTCCCTACAAGTTCGCGGGACCAACAGTTTTTTTGCAGCCTCCGAACGGCACTTGCAGGCAAATTAGTTTTTGCTGAGAAGCTTTTTACAAAGGCACCGACACAAAAATTGCACTACCTTGCATTTACGTGTCTGTAAAAAACCATTTATTTATTTACTAGATGCAGTAAAAAAAATAACTATAAATTCAATTAGATAATTCCTAGAGTTGCAAACTCATATCATTTCTGACTAGTTTTTTGTATACATAACTGTAAATATAATTATTTTATAATATAAAATAAATTAGTTGTAAAATTATTTAAATATTAATTTTATATAACCCTATGTAAAATTTAAAATATGTTATCATAACGGTACTAGTGCGTTTGATTTAACACAAGTCTAATCCTGATCTGGCTTTTCTTTTAGGTTCAATAGACTAGGAAAACGAAATGAGATCGTCTTCGAAAGATGTTTTTCAAAATCTAAATTTTCGAAATTATCAGATTTATTTGTCATATCCATATTTGAGCGCCCACGTTTCACCAGCACCGAATAGTGATCAGATACCCCGTCTTCCATAACACCGTCATCACCACCGCTACCGTTACTGCAGTTTTGACTATTCGATGTTGAACTGGAGTTACGAATATTAAGCGGAAATCGTAAATCAGAATGATAACGTAGCATCTGCTCTGCATTAGCCGTCCCTGTTATGGGACGAGGTACATCGTAACCAGGTGGAGGCTGGTGGAAGGCCGAGAATTCAAGACTATTTTTGCGTTCTTGTATATCATTGGGTGGTTGCCACAAATGCTCCAAAAGCTCGGACTTACTCACATGCTCTGCACCGCTCAATGTGGTGTCATCTAAACAATATATTGGATTGGATATGGCGCTCGTTTCCATTTCAATAAATTTGCCATTATTACCGAGTAATTTCTCGAATTGTGTTGCTAAATTTCTGAAGGATGGACGTGTGTTGGGATCGTTACTCCAACATGTGCGTATGATCTTGAAGCTATAGAGTAGCAGAAGGTTGGCTTTCAAATGCTTACATATCATTCATTTTCATACTCACATATCCTCAGCACAATTGTCCGGCCTCTCCATTCGATAACCACTTTTCAATAGATGATAAAGATCTTGCGGTGGTATACCAGGATATGGCGAGGCGCCCAGTGTAACTAACTCCCAACACAAGACGCCGAAGGACCAAACATCTGATTTGCTGGTATAGACATGATCGGCTAGGGACTCTGGCGCCATCCACTGTAAAGGAAGAGAGCCGAGTAATTTTTGTTGATTTTTTTATTTTTATCTTACCTTGACCGGTACTTTGTCAGGTGAACGCTTCAAATAAGTATCTTCTTCGTAGACATCGCGCGTAAGTCCAAAATCTGATATCTTGCAGATCTTTCCATCCGCGAGCAAGACATTACGAGCTGCCAAATCCCGGTGTACTAGCTATAAAAGTAAAAAGAAGTTAGATGGGAATCAGCGATATCCCAGATCGAGGTCGTAACTTGGCTAGCATTCACGAAGTTGACCTCTTTTTTCAAGTATTGGGCATTGGACCCCTTGTTCTACTCAACGACCTCTCTTACCTTAATATCCGTTAAGTAGGTCATTCCCTTGCAAATTTGCCAGGCAAACGACAGGATATGTTTTACAGTTACGGGCTCTATGCCATCCGCATAATCGATACCTAAAGACTTGATCTTGCGACTCAAGCGCAAATAACTACGCAACGAACCATATTTAGCGAACTCCATAATGATCATAGGCGCGTTAGGATCCTTAGTGCAAGCGCCCAACAACTTGATAACATTGGGATGCGAGACTTCTTGAAGCAATTGAAACTCCGACATCAACGCCATATACTCAACTGAATTCGCACCGTTCTTCAGCATCTTCACCGCCACTGTAGTCACACCGAGTACATCTGCAATATCCTTAGCATAGCCCTTGACTACCTTACCAAACTCGCCTTCACCTAGCACTGTATCTAGTTCGAGTTTCGCACGTTCGAACTCCCACTTTGAGTCCGCTTTATTGAATTTCAATGCATCCCCCTCAAGCTGTATTAGCGACACAACCCCATTAGACGCATCGCAGTCATCATTCGCAGCTATGTGTGCCAAATCTGTCTTGTCGCTAGTACGTCGCAAGTAATTTCGCTGCGACACAATCAAACAAATAATCAAAGCTGTTATTAGAAATGGGGTCGTGATGACCAAAAGGATGCAGGACTTTCCACATGTGAAACCGGCTACATGAATGCTTAACGCATCGTTTGTATTGACGCCAATCTGCGTGGGCAGTGCGCTATCAAAACCTTTGGACTTTACAAACTTATTAACATCAGCCGTCTTGGTTTCATTCTTACGCTTGCGTTTGGGACGTAGCTCTTCAACGTCGAGTGGCTCACATACGCATTTGCCGCTATCTTCGCAGGTACAAGTTCCTAAGGCAGCATAAATGCCACGTCTGTTATTGTTGGTGCTGTGTCGACCCAAAACTTTGCCACCTGCTACGCAGTCCTGCGGACAAATAAACGTATTCAATTCCTCCAAAGGATCGCAAATATTATCCGGACAATGCTTATCGTCGGCGACGCAGGAGGCGTAATTGCGTCCAAATGAATCTCCATGGGAGCCACGCCATGAGCATGCAGTGCCGTTGGTGCCGAGTCCACAGAATTTCTTGCATTGCTGATGATATTTCACTTGTGCGCAAGTTTGGCTGCGAGACTTAAGTTTGTGATGGCAGGTAATATTTTCCTCATTTCCATTGACCAGGTGTACATTTACAACGAATGCGCGCTGATAGGCGTCGTGCCAGGTGATGTTCACACTGCAAAAACGAAAAATAAAAATTAGATATGCTTAGGGAAGAACTTTGTTTCAATACAAAATATGGTTAAAAGTTAGCCTAAAGAATTTACGACTGAAGAATGCCGATACGGTTTGGAGCCCACCGCGCCCTCTAAGTTTTTTTTTGGGATTTATACTCACAAATACACAGTTTCCAGTGCCTGTTCCAACTCCTTTGTTCGCTTCACATATATAATACCGGCTGTCGGCGTTACACCAAAAGCGCCACTGCGATCCTCAGCGATTGTGAATTTTACCTCTGTCGTATCAATCAAGCTTTGCAAGATTTCTGGTTGTGCGACACGACTATAGGACCTGGATGAGCGATAAATATAAACATCCTTAGGATAGGTTACCAAGACGCTTGGTGGTAAGAAAATTCTTTTAGCATGATCCAGCAGGTACTCGGTTGAGCTGCTAAAACGTCGGTCCTCGCTATTTTGCTGATGTGGTTTCATGATGTGTAGTCGTTCAGTTTTATGGATTTTCTTTGAGTCGGTGCCTATACAAATGTTTGCTGTTGCCTAAATGAAAAATGGACACAACAAATACATTACTAAGGCCAGTTTTCTTATCTATCTTTTAACTTTAAAGTTCATTGAATCTTCATTCTAGATTTTTTTTTTTTTTTGTTGTCAAACGTTTTATTACGGTTTTTGAAGGATTTCCATCGATGGTGCTATCACTGGCTATTAAACTGAAACAATATAACGGTTGACCCAGTATGCCATTGCGTGCGAAGAAGAGTTCTAAAAAATCAGGAATTAATTACTTAGGAAGGCGTTTCTTGTATATAATATTAAATTATTACTTACGACAACTAAAAATGGACCTTCGTTTCCCATTGTGATCCTTTTCGGAGGCAGTACACTCAGGTCGAACCAAATTATTGGTGTCATTGGCAATTTGATAGATTATGTACGCATTGACCAGAAGAGAATCCTTGTCTGTAAAATTGATTTTAGTACCAACCGAATCATTCTGAAAGAAGAGCAAATACACAGAGAAAAACTGCAATGAAACTGTTAACCTTTAGTTAGCAAAAAATTTGTTTATAGAGAGAAAAATAGTGACAAGTACCATAGACCTTTCTCTCTTTCTTAGGGCGTGAATGTCTCTAGATCTTTTATGACCCCTTTTTGGCCAGGTTTGTTTGAATATCCGGCACCCTGGGGATTGTTGCCATCTTTCGTTGACTTGACGGAGTGCGTACTCCTTCAGCATTAGCTTGCATGTGGCAAACGGCATACCTAAGCCATCTTTATCGCGAAGAACCTGCTTGGTCGTGCCCTGCCTGGCAAGTTCGTCTGCCTTACAGTTTCCCTCAATGTCCCGGGGCCCATGTGAGGTTCACCCGGTTCTTTTGGACCATCTATTGAATAGATCGATGACAGCTGAGCGTCAGTTCAGAGTTGAACGATTAAGAGCCAAAAGCTTTAATGACCGCTTGGTTGTCGCTGAAAATAACGATATCATCGCCGATAGCGCGTTTACTTATGAGGCCATCTCATACTTATGCTTGACAGCGTCTAATTACAGATTTGTTCTAAAACAGTAATGACAGTACCTTTGCTGTTGCATTAACTGCAAATTCTGCCAGTTTTTCCCATTTTTTTGTTTATTAAAAATTGACAAATCTATGACTGTTCAATCAACACTTGAATGCAGTTACTTCAACAAAAAACTTCGTTCAAATAACCAAAATTTGGTCAATTCAACACAGAAAAAAATAGCACTGTGTATGAGAAGGCATGGAAAAAGATTTCCGGTGCGAGAATCAGTGAAAATCCACGCTTTCGAATACCTGTGAGTTGTGAAAAATATTTTGGGATAGGACATGGCTCGTTTCTCACCTTTCTTCTTCCATAAGCCTAGGTGCGGCGGCAGGTAAAAAAAAAATTTAATTAAATAAATTAAAATAAAATAAAGTAGAATAAAATGAAATAAAATTAAAGGGTGCGATATGTAGGTGTGTGATAAATACTCTAGGCAAACCAGACTGTCAGCAGACGGTAATGATCTATTCCCATATGAACTATTTTTTAAGCTCCGATAGTTCGGTTGCATGATTCAAACTAGTTTAAAACAAAAAATTTCTGTGACGTGCAATATCGGCGAGCAGCTAGGCAAAATAGTAAACGATAACACAAATGAACTACAAAGCATTTCTCATCATACAATCATACTTGTCACCTACTCACCTCCTTAAAATGTGGATTATCCAGCTTGAAATAATAATCTTTTTCATTTTGTAACTGTGGTCCGTTATCGTTGCGGTCCTTAAGCGCCACATGCAACGTTTTATTAAATTTCACCACTTTTTCCGCGCTCACCTTGACCGCACAATCGATAGTGACAGTGAAATTCGCTAACTCGGTTGCATTGAAGTTTTCATAATCCAATTGAACTTTAGTATAAAGTTCGTTATTCTTTAGCATAAAATATTTTCCTCCATTCAGCAATGTGTATTTAACATCCAAAGTGGGGCAGAGATAACGTGTAGCACGAGGATTTAATGCGCCCACACGTAAAGGTTCGAAAACACGCGTTCCTGGTCCTGAGGGAGCGCTCTCGTTAACATTTTCAAAAATTGTATACTCTGCGCTAGTCCAAAAGCAAATATTCTCCAAATGACGGCAATAGATGTCTTCTTCTTGTGACGTCACTTCCAAAGTCATTCGTGGCAGTTTATAAAGCGCTTCTTTGCCATTACTTTCCATTGCAGTCAAAGTTATTTTTGTCCTATTTTGCGCATTTTTATAATCGTTTTTCATAAAAACCTCGCCGGTACTGGCATTGACGCGCAACAGTTCATTTTGTTCCAGAGTGTATATAAAATCCATACGCCGCACGCTGCTCATACCAGCAGGTAGAAGGTGAAAATGCCCTATGGGTATTTTGGAAAATATGCTCTGTGATTTTTCATTAAACGGAAGATTGAATTTGACGACAGGCATTGGGAAGTAGACCTGCGAATCTGTGAAATATTTACGAACAAAATAAAAGCATTGGTTTAGAGTCTTGAAATAACGCAAAAAAAAATTTGGCAGATGGCGGTTCAGCCTTAACCTTAAAAAACGAAATTAAGAGCAGGCGTGTTTTCCATAGATTAAAGCCGAACCTCGACCCGTTCTTAAATTCAACTTACAAAAGTAATCATTTGAAAAGATGTCACAGAAAAGTTTAGTTCACTATACTGAACGAAACGGTTCAATTAAAAGATTTAGTTCTCTAGTCCTTTAGTACAAAAAGTATCTAATTAGGCTTCAGTATTTTTTCCAGCCAAAATAGGAAAGTATAACATTTTTGAAATACCATTAGGGGTAACTGTGGCATACCTAATTTTTAGGGAACTGCATTGATAACACTGTTAAAACTTAAAAAATGTATCAGGAAAATATAGGAAAATGTCCCACAAGTCACACCCTTTAACCTCTGTAAGAAGTTCTTAAAAGCTCTTAGCAACTAAGTTTGTAATACAAAAGGAAGCGTACTATATTTTACTTTCAAAATAGGAAAATCTGTTACGGAAAGCTGCTCCTTCGTCTTGAATTCGGGTTTTTGTGAACAAAAGTATACGAGAGTGCTTTTCGGTAATATTTGCTAAAATTAAAATTTTCAGGAATTTGAAAAGCAGTTGGGAAATTTATGCGAGAGCTTTTTATACACTGATAAAAATATACCTGTATCATAATTTTTTACATCCCGGTGTCATGGCTACAGTTCAAATTTTGTCAAAATTCCGGTGTGAAATGTGATTCACGGGACATGAAATGTCCTATTTATTAAAATATGTAAAGTTTTTTTTATAAAAAGTCTCAAAAATTATGGAAAACAACTCACTTGAAAAAAAAAAAAAATTTCCTATACAAAATGTAGGGCATTCAAAAATTATTATTTTTTCTGAATTACCCTGATGTACACTCCTCTAAAAATCATCGGTGATAAACACAACCAACTTCATGCTGTTTGTTTTGTCCAGTCTAATGCGTACATATGTATTTGAGCCCCTTAAAGCGCAAGTGGTATAGGTCCACCTTTACTCGAACTGAGATGTTATAGGTTTTGTGTTGTCAACAAATAGGGGGTACCCTTGATTTCACAAGTTAGTTCTGATATATATTCGGTTTCTATGGGAGTTCGAAAACCCCCGTTAGCCACTTTTGCTTTAAACGGCTCATACTTTGAAACACAAAAAAAAACTTTTTGTTATGGCTTTAAAAAACGTCCACCCGGTCGTATGAGTAATGTGTAGAGTTCGCAAAATGTATCAAAATCAAACGCCCAAAATTATACTAACATAATTGCCACAGTTTACCCAATTTTTTTTTTTTTAAATAATTTTACAAAGTTTTTTTCAGGCGCTTGATTTGACATATTTTTCCGATCTCTAGTCATGTGTAATATAATTCTCCAAATCTTATTGCAAAACTTTGTTTGGTAGTGATAGGAAAATGAGAAGGAAGACAACGACAAGGAAAAAAAACAGAAATACAAAATAGCTTGTATCTTGAAAGTTTTTTTTTTGGCGTCTGCAAAACTTTGACAGTGAAAGCTTTCATGGCAATTAAAAATGTTTCATCAAATTTACGAGAGCAGGAAAGCTGCTTGAATCTTTGAAAATCTAAGCAATAATGCTGGCATTGGCTAAATGCTATTTTAACCTGCTATCAACTCATACAAATTCAAAAAGTAAATTTCTGGAAATGTACAACTGGGTGCATTGCAGACTTTGTTGATTTCAATACGGTCTAATCTAATTATTGTAGACAAACACATAGAATTCAGTTGGTAAATATTTACATGCATACATAGCTACAGCATTTTAATATCAATTAACTGGACAACCTGATATTTTATCCTTACGGACCTATGACTTGGACACAAACTAATTACAAGCAGTATATCTTAGTTTGGAAAAATTACTGCGCTCAGCGTGGTAGTTTTCAGTAGGGATGTTACAGAAGTGAGTTTACATAAAATGGAACTAACATAGGTTTTTTTTTTAAATTGGCTTTACCAGAATTAGGCCTGTTTATGATGCCAACAAGTCCCGAGTTTGTGTGAATAAACATAAAAATTTACTCACCTTGACAGTTGCCATTACAGACATAAGTCAACAGCAACGGAAACACTGCAACAATTACAGTAATCAGTCTATCCGCAATTAATATGTAACGGTAATTCCTGAGAAAAGGCATGACGGATTTCGCTTGATGCCGCAGAGTAATTTAGAACTTCTGCTTTTTCGCTGATTGTTCATGTACTGTTAAGATATTAGTACTACTTATTACATATTAAGGATGTTTTTTATGTGATTGTTGACTTATATTTTCACTAACACTGTACAAGGACATTTTGCTCCTCGCTGATTTTTTTTTGCTTAACCAACTTATCGCTCAATTTTCGAGCCATTTGGGAATTTAGTTCATTTAATTCATTGTCGGCTTGGACCACTGTGCGTATACGTAACCTTCATTATTTGCATGCTGCGATGCATTTTTTTAACAACGGTGAACAATTTTTTGATAGACCATACACATTTTTTTCACTGCTATTGATGCTGAAAGTTTCTTTAAAAAAAACCGGTTACTTCCTTTTCTTTAATTTGGCGTAATATCTGTGGTCATAAGCAATAACAGCCTAAGTCGACTTAAGAAATCAGACCAGTTGAAATTTTTGCTGGTGATTTTGAATAGCAACATCGAGACATTTTTCAAGACTTTCATTGGTCTTTTTTTACTTTCTTTACAAACAATTAAATCCAATACGTTTGCCTTAGTTATAAAACAGTTTTGTTACAAAAATTCGCCAGCAAAAATTTCAACTGGTCTAATTTCCTAAGTCGACTTAGGCTGTTATTGCTTATGACCACAGAATATATTGGCATGTTTTATACCTTTCATGAGCATGAAATGGTATTATAACTTTGGTAGGTGTGAGAAGAAGAATAGATGGACCCACCAATAAGTGTACCGATATGATCAGGGCGATAAGTTAAGTTCATTTAGCCATGTTCGTCTGTCTGTTTGAACGCAAACTAGTCCCTTAATTTTTGAAATATCTGAATTAAACTTGGTGAGCGGGTGTAATTATATAGCCTATTAATTATTTGTCGGAACCAACAAGATCGGACAAACATTACATATAGCTCCCATACAATCGATAGTTTCGATACACGGATTCTGGGCTATAACTACTGTAATAAAATAGGTAAAAACGTGAAATTTTGCATCTACGTTTCTTTTTGCATGAGCAATATCGATGTTGAAAATCATTAAGATTTGATTAAAATGTCTCATAGGCTCCATACAATCGACAGTTCCGATAAATGGATTTTGTGCTATAACTCCTGTAATTAAGCAGGTAGGGTCGAGCTAATTTTTCGCATAGCCCCTGATGCGAAATGAAATCATCCCTGGGTAATATACTCCACTACGTCAAAAATGCAACCTTGAATGTATACCTCTACAACACTAATTTTTATAGATACACAATTTGATCAAACTGAAATTTAACATAGCATTGTAAAACCATCTGAATTAAATACAGTCCATTTTATTATTAAAGAAATAACTAAGCCAATTATTATTCTACATTTGGTCAATTCGAGCCGAATTTTTGCTGGACATCACATCATTGTGCGCAAGGAGTTTTAATAAGCGAATTTTTGTAGCGTTTCTTTAAACGTGTACGTGCAGCGCCATTTTGGTCATCGTTTTTTACTTTTGCACTTTGGCGAGTATCAAATAGATTTCAATGTCTTTAACCGCATTGAAAAGTCAACGAAGCAGATACAGGGCTTCAATAACGAGCGCCTTTAATTTCTCCAATGAAATTAATGACACAACGCCTTCGGCCGAATTGGAAGTTAGAATTTCCAATTTGAATGAAGCATGGAAACAATTGCAAATCATCGAAAATCAAATAAACGAGTTGGAAGACAATACCGACGATGAAAGTGCTTTGTCGTCGTTCATGCAGTACGAAGAAAAATACATACAGACACTTTCTCGCATAACCACATGTTTGCGAGAAAAACAAGAAGCAGCGAGTAGGCAACAAACTCCACAGTCAGCAGTTAACGAGTTGCAATTAGGGCTGCAAAATTTGGTATTTCAGCATAATGACGTTGTATTACCGAAATTGACAGTACCGACTTTTTCGGGCGAATACAGTGCGTGGAAAACATTTAGCGATATTTTCAAAGGAGCTGTAGACTCAAAGGCAAATTTATCGAATACACAGAAATTTTACTACTTATCATCATTTTTAGCTGGCGAAGCTGCAGATTTGATAAAAAACATACCAGTTACGAACGAAACTTATGCAGAGGCATGGAGTAAACTCGAACAACGTTATGATAGGCCACATTTGGTAGCAAGAGCATTCATTAAATGTTTCATGAAATTGCCAACCGCAACAACAACAAACCCGAAAGTATTACGGAAAATTATTGATGGCGCAGACGAATGTTTGCGTGGATTGTCAGCAATTAACATCAAAGAACGCGACCCTTGGTTAATATTTATTCTGCTTAACAAATTGGATGCAGAAACACGTCACCACTGGTTTGAACACATTGGATCGCGAACCAGTATTACTATTGAAGAATTTTTGAAATATCTTGATGCTCGTTTCATTCACTTGGAATCAAATGAGTTACATACAGCAAGTGCAACGGCACGCAACACATCAGTACGTGTGCATGTTACAGCAGCAACAAATGGTTCATCATGCGTTTTTTGTAATGGACAACATAACATTTCAAAGTGCACAGAATTCATCGCAGCATCTATATCAGATCGTCGCAAGCAAGTAAGATCCAAATCAATCTGCTTCAACTGCCTAAAAACAGGTCATCGAGTTAAGGATTGTAAATCGAACTTCACTTGTCGCAAGTGCCATGCGAAACATCACACACTTCTCCATGAGTCTACTGATAAGCAGGAATCCGGATCTGATTTAGGTAAAAGTACATCTCAAACACATTCTAATGAAATGTCGTTGAAGAGCTCAATGGATGATGCACTCACAAGTCATCATGTAATGCAGGGCCAACAAGGCAGGCATGTGGTACTTCCTACAGCAATGGTAGAGGTAAGGGACGTGTTGGGACAAGTTCACACATTACGAGCGTTGATTGACACTGGCTCGCAGGTATCATTTATATCGGAGGCCTGTGTTCAGCGTCTTGGAGTATCACGTTCAAAAGCACGGCTACATATTAAAGGTATTTCATCATCAGAAGCGGGTATGACGAAGGGTTGTGTGAAGTTGGTCATCGACTCTCAACTTGACGATTCCAATGTATCCGTGTGTGCATACATACTCCAGCGAATCACAGCGGATATTCCAAAATATACTATAACCAGCATTCCGTGGAAGAAAATCGCATCGTTAAAGCTAGCGGATTCTAAGTTTAATCAAAGTTCACCAATTGATTTGTTACTCGGGGCAGAGGTTGCTTGGAATATCATAACCGATGGCAAAATTCAAATCGACAGGCCAAATCTTTTTGCAATCAACTCAATTTTTGGATGGATTATTTCGGGTCAGGTCGACGTTGCCTCCGGCGAAGAGGCAATTGCATCCTATACTGCCACAATTGACGTGGACGACCTACTTAAGAGATTTTGGCAATTGGATGAATGCAAACCAATTGGTAAACATTCAGAACATGACGATCCTGCTGAAATTCATTTTAGAAAAACTACCACACGTTCTACCGATGGTAAATACGTTGTTGAGTTACCGTTTAAAAAGAAAGATGTAACGTTTAGAGATACGTTACAAGGAGGTGTTCAGCGGCTAATGAGCATGGAACGGCGTTTTCACAACAACGCGCAATTGCAAGAAGAATATAAAAAATTTATGCGAGAATATTTGTTACTGGGTCATATGCAACAGATGTCCTCAGAAGACATAGACAAGTCGCCTCACTACTACCTGCCGCACCATGCAGTTGTTAAGCCCGACAGTTCAACAACAAGGCTGCGTGTCGTATTCGACGGCTCGCATAAAGATGCTGATGGTAAATCACTCAACGAACAGCTGTTAATTGGTCCACCCATTCAGCGAGACTTGTTTGGAGTTTCGCTTCGCTTTCGTCAATTCAAGTACGTGTTTATAGCCGACATAACAAAAATGTTCCGTCAAATTTGGGTATCGCCTATTCACCAAGATTTTCAACGGATTGTTTGGAGGGATTCTCCAAATGAGTCAATCAAGCACTATCGACTATGTACCGTCACATACGGTACAGCATCAGCGCCCTTTCTGTCTGTTCGTGTATTACAACAATTGGCGCATGACAACATAGACAAATTTCCACAGGCAGCTGGTATTATTGAAAACAACATTTATGTGGATGATGTCATGGCTGGCGGTGACACTATCAATGACGTAATGAGTGCTAAAACAGAATTGATAACTTTGCTCGAGTCTGGCGGGTTCCATCTCCGTAAATGGAGCTCCAACTCTTCCACTATTTTGCGAACAGTTCCGGTTGAGGACTGTGAAGTCATCTCGACTACTAAAACTGGAAATTCATCAGACTACATCAAGATACTGGGTCTTTACTGGAACCAAATTCAGATAAGTATTCGTTTCATGTTAAAGCAACTACTGTGAATGACATAACTAAACGGCACATACTTTCAGAAATTGCTCGCATATTCGATATTTTTGTGTTTTTAGCACCTGTTGTGGTCAACTTAAAAATTCTCTTTCAAAAGGTATGGTTAACAAACGTCAACTGGGATGACACGGTACCAGATCATATAAGCAGTACTTGGCGAAGTATGCGTGAAACATTACATTGCTTGGAAGAAGTATCTATTCCAAGAAACATTTTCACTTCCACATCCACATTCGAGCTGCATTGTTTTTGTGACGCCTCAACTTCAGCATATGCTTGCGTCGTCTACAGTGTACGCATTGAAGAAGGAATAAGGTCGGTCACAATGATTGCTGCAAAAACACGAGTAGCGCCACTAAAGGCTATGTCAATACCGCGTTTGGAGCTGTGTGCAGCGCTTTTGCTAACACGTTTATACAATTCGATCAAGACGTCACTCAACAGAGTGGATGACGTGGTTTATGCATGGACAGATTCTCAGGTTGTCCTTCATTGGTTATCGTCTCCACCTCGCAATTGGAAAATGTTTGTCGGGAATAGAACTGAAGAAATTCTAGACTGCTTACCAAGAAATAAATGGAACTATGTTGATACGAAGGAAAATCCGGCGGATTGTGCCTCTAGAGGCATTACGCCAGAACAACTTCTCAATCATAATCTATGGTGGTCAGGACCGACTTGGTTACAAAGGCCACATTCAGATTGGCCAAGCAAGGCAAAAAAATGAGAACTTAGAATTTGCAGCTGACTTATTGGAGCGACGCAAAATTGTGCTACATACTGTAACCCCACCAGCAGCGTCATCGATTCTTATCGAATATGCAATGAAGGTGTCATCATTTTCACGTTTAATACATGTCATCGCATACGTTTTACGCTTCATATCAAAGCTTAAGAATAAAGACAATACGTACGAATGTCATTTGCAACACAAGGAGTTGCAACAATCGCAATCCGCATTATTTAGTGCTATTCAGCATGAGTCGTTTGAAGATACATTTCAGCGTTTATCCAACAAGTCAAAAAAGAAGGACAAGCTTATGCAGCTTTCACCATTTATCGACTCATCGGGAGTTCTGCGTGTGGGAGGTCGCATTGATCGTGCCGCAGTCTCTTATAACATCAAACACCCAATCATTCTTCCGAAACACCATGTCTCCAGATTGGTTATAGAGGAGCTACACAAGATGTATTTACATGTGGGAGTCAACGAGCTATTTGTGATAGTTCGACAACGCTATTGGATTGTAGGAGCCAGAAACATAATCAGATCCGTGGTACATCAATGCAAACAGTGCTTCATGTTGCGAAAACAAACGGCAACTCAGCGAATGGCAGATTTGCCAGCAGTGCGTCTGGAGCCAGCCAGACCGTTTCTCAATTCAGGATGCGATTTCGCAGGTCCTATTAATATCAAAATGACCAACTGCAAACGTCCAAGAATTTGTAAATCTTACATATGTCTCTTTATTTGCTTGTCCACGAAAGCGATTCATATTGAGCTGGTCACCGATTTGTCAGCAGAGGCATTTATTGCGGCGTTTAAACGCTTCACATCTAGACGTGGAAAATGTAGTAACTTGTACACCGACAATGGCACCAATTTTCATGGCGCTAATCGTTTGCTAACAGATATGCATAAAGGTTTACTTAAGGAATCATTTAACCATGATATCTACTCTTACCTGGCTAAGGATGGAACAACATGGCATTTCATCCCTCCATCATCACCACATTTTGGTGGGATATGGGAGTCCAACGTAAAGTCAATTAAATACCACTTGCGAAGAGTGATGGGTGAATCACTACTATCGTTCGAAGATTTGTCCACTTTGCTCACACAGATTGAAGCTATACTCAATAGCAGGCCCCTATGCACTATTTCAGACACGGATCACAATCCTCTTACGCCTTCGCACTTTTTGATTGGAGAGCCATTAACTGCAGTACCAGAACCCACAGTATCAAGCAGGCTTTCATTGAAATCTTCATGGAATCATATTCGCAACATGGCACAAGGTTTTTGGAAGCGCTGGAACATGGAATACATCACATCTCTCCAGCGTCGCACAAAATGGACGACCCAACAACCCAATCTAGCAGTGGGTAAACTTGTCGTGATCAAGGACCCAAATGTTCCTCCAACCAAGTGGTCATTGGGAATAATTGAGGAAGTTCATACAGGCTCTGATGGTGCTGTGAGAGTTGTCACAATACGTACCGGAAAAGGAACTTACAAACGTCCAATTACGAAAGTTGCCTTGTTACCAAAATCTGACTGAAATCATCTTTCAGGGCTGGCGGTATGATGCGAAATGAAATCATCCCTGGGTAATATACTCCACTACGTCAAAAATGCAACCTTGAATGTATACCTCTACAACACTAATTTTTATAGATACACAATTTGATCAAACTGAAATTTAACATAGCATTGTAAAACCATCTGAATTAAATACAGTCCATTTTATTATTAAAGAAATAACTAAGCCAATTATTATTCTACAGCCCCTATACAATCGATTGTATCGATAAACGGGGTTTTTGCTATATATTTCCTTTATTTATCAGCGTAAGAGCTTCACTACTTTATACATAGTTTGTTCATGTTTCCAAGAACGTGACTCATACTCCTGAAAGGTATAATGCCAAAGGCTTCATCTGCGAAGACAGCCTTTTCCTTACTTGTTTTATCTAAATAACTAACACCATTTTATTTTTATGCACTAAATATATGATTAAGTTTTTGTTAAACTATTTTTATTTTTAAAATAAATAAATTTTTATAATAAGCAGCTTCGCTTTCCATTTGGCTGCTTACTACCGTTCACTATCGCAGTTCACTACGGAATAAAGTTTGCCGTCTGTTAAATGTGGTTTAAACGTAGCAGCACACGGGAGAAGGGTGTGTTCGGGCATTTGTGCTGGCGACTTAAAATGATATCTAACAGACACGGAATGTCCACGGCAAGGAATCCACGCCTGCCATCCCTCGACGCTTTGCTGTCAACAGTTGTTTGCTTATGATACCTGCCACCCTCATATGCGTATTTTTTTGTTGCTGTTTTAGTCATATCCTCGTTACTTTGTCTAGCCGCAGTGGCACGCGTTTGCAGGCATTCTTGTTACTCATCAGTCTATTAAGATTCTCTTTTTAATCTTTATTAGTAGATAATTTTTAAATTCTATACACAAATACATACGTATTTGGCGGAATTCCGTCTAAGGCAGACAGAAATTTACAATTTGTAGAGAAGACACTCGTACATCCCCAAACAAAGAAAGCAAAAATCAAAAAAATGCCACTAATGTAAGACTGAAAAAAGTGCTTGACTACTTTTGTGGTGATTTTAATATGGTAATTATCCTTTACCCTCCTTGGCATTCGAACATTCTAAGATTTGGCGCGTGCTACGAGGGAGGGCGCACCCGCAATTGCCGCTATAAAAAGGGGAAATCTACACTAACCAGCATTAATGGTTGTGACTTATTTAGTAGTGTGAGTTCTCTTTTTAGGCGGTCTCCCAAAAAATGGGAGTGTTAACATTTTTAAGCTTTTATATTGACATATCGTCGGTGATTATTCAAAACAACGCAACGGACTTCTACACGGTTCAAAAAATGAGGTTAAATTTAAAAACCCGTCTTAGTTTAAGCGATTTTTTAAGCTTTGTTTTGAAATATTTTAAACCTTTTAATTTTTTTTGTTCGATTTAAGATCTGAATGAAACAGCAGTCTAAAATTGTTTTTGGTTTTTTTTTTTAAGTCATTGCATATTGCCCACAAAAACTTCATGTGCGGCATAGCTCAGAGGTAGACTCCTGACCGCTTCCGTTGGAATCCTGCCAAGTGCCAAATTTTTTAGTTTTATTTTATTTTTAAAACTTTTCGGTTTAAAATTAAAACCTTTCGGTTTAAAAATAAAATCTTTTCGGTCTACAATTTTTGTTTTGTTTTTATTTATTTTTGAAAGCTTATTTAAGATTGAATTTTTTCCACAGCATTTATGTATGCGATGCAGCTCAGTGGAAGAGCAGACGGGCATGAACCAAGACTCTCGTTCGAATCTCAGCCAACCGACAAAAAAGTTTTTTTTTTTTATTTAAAAAGTTGTTAAAACATTAATGGTTTATAATTGAAACCCCATTCATTTAGCTAATTTTCTAGAAAACTGGTCTAGATTTAATTTGGAACCAAATTTGGTTTGCTCATATTTGTATGTAGTCCAAAAAAGTTTAAAATTTAGGCCCAAATTTTTAACCGTGTAGTTTTTTTGCTCTTCTGTGCAATTTTATTGCCTTCGGATAGGTGGTTTTGCATAGGCCTCGACGATATACTACGATGTGTGTCTCTAGTTGAATTTAAGTACCAAATGGGATTAGATAAGAAATTCTGAGTCCGCTGCCACAATTTGTGCTGCCTTTTTAGCGATTTCATTTCTCATCATTTGACTTAGAACTATTTGGCCCTTTTGCAGAGAAACGCAATTGAATGAGAAACATAAAAGCATCCGATAGCAAGGAATGTCATTACATATTAAGTATTTGTAGTTGTTGCCTTTGTCTCATAATGATATCCTGTCACACAAAAGTCCCATTTATTTGCGCTCATAAATTTTCACATTCCACACTTGTTGAGTTGTTTAATAAATTGTTAGCATTTAAAATATACCGACACCACAAATGAAGGAGTTGAAGATATTTCCATCTGTATTTGGTTCATAATGGCTCTGCAAAAATTGTTTGACTAATGTCTAAAGAGACTGATCTACGATTAAAGTCTTTCGTCTACAATGGGGTATAGTTCATAAAATAAAAGTAAATTTGGGGTGTACCCAATTTTAGTTTTTGTAGCATAATCATCCGATTTGAAAGGATGGTTGAGTCTTTTCGTAGTCGTTCGGTTCTAAATGCGTAAAATTGTTCTCTTCATATGACATGCTTAAACAAATGTGAAGAGTTCAGCCCATACAAAGTGATCAGAACTGGAATTAGTCCCATCCCTCTTCGGGTGTAAAATTTAGACTCTAACTCCTCGACTAATTGCTTTCTTGTAGGTTAAAAATTAAAAAAAAAAAAAAAGTTACTGCTGTACAACAACACCCTCTCCCTAACCTCCCTTCGCATGTTGTGGTTGTTTACACATCGTTACCCGTTGCTTTTGTTCTTTGATTTTTGGTTTGATATCAAACTATTCCCATTTAGCTATCAATTTGTTGGAAATACGCTAAAATGATGCAACGTTGACATACACTCAAATGACGGTTAACCCTTTTTGGGTGCGTTGTACTTTACACAAGACGTCACAGGAATACAGAAAGATGTATCAAGTTACTGAGTGTAAACAGCAAGTTATTGCTTGGTAAAAAAATACCTACTAGGTGCTGTATGAATTAAAATTTACATAAACATTATTACACTGAGAAAAATGCATTGAATGTTGTGACAATATCACTATTGATAGCGCCGAGTTTGATGCAACATTCATTCAGAATGTGCGAGTTATCAAATATTATTTGCTCCCAATAAAAAGTAAAATGACATGTCAACCATTTCGATATGATGTACTATTTTTTATATTTATGGATAGAATACTAATATATTTGAACGGCATGTCAATATCTATGGTCGTGATATGAATTTCTATTGTCGGTATATCCATATCCATATTTACTGCATAGTAATAATGGTAGAGACAGCGTATTAATATATATGGACGAAATGTAAATTTTTCTGGGACGCATAATAATAATAGTTCAACAATTTTTACTATGGATTTTCTAACAATATTACAACTTGTTGGAGCGGTTTTTTTAAATTCAAAATTTTTTGAATTTCTTATCATTGAACATTTTTCTAAAAATTGTATAATATGCCGTAGCCGAATGGTAGAATACTGGGCTAACGTGCCAGAGGAGCATGGTTCGAGTCTCACTGAAACCAGATGTCAAATTATATAAAATTTTGTTTTTTTAAACTATTTAGAATTTATCAATAGTTTATATGGATACCTTTTCAATAGTGATTTATCAAAAAAGCATTGATGAAACATCCATATTCATTGATGGGACAGAAATATCAATTTTTATTTAATGTGATATCAATAATTATGGATGTTCGATCCATAGATTTCCCTCCGTGTATTATATATGTAAAGATAAACATTTTTTATTGCAAAATTTTGTAAAAAATTGTTACACAAAATATACAATAAGCAAGTTAATTTTGTACACACTAATAAACAATTTATTTCTGAGGTAACTTTTATCCAAAATGTATTAATTACGATGCAAACTGATCTCTAAACACCTTCCACCATCTTGCCATGCAGCTCCATGAGACCCTATAGAAAAGGAAAAAAAAATATTTTAAAAAGAAACAAATTCATATTAACGAAGTGGATATGAGTCATTTCATGCCAAATCGACAAATTTCTACCTGACCGTCTCCGATTTCGCTAAAAATTTGCTATCTTTTTCTACCCCCGAAAGACATTTTTCAGAATTTTCAATCAAAAAAAGTTTTTTTAATGCTGTAACTTTTTCAAAAATCGACCGCTTGGGATCATTTTTTGTTTGTAATTTTTGCTTTTAAATGTAGTTTTCGGAAAAAAAAATAAAAAAAATTTAAAAAAAAAAGTCTGACCCTTTTTTTTTATTTTTTTTTTTAAACTCCAACTAATTCTGCAATAAGCCCCGCTAATAACAAGATTTGTCGAAATTGAAATTTTTTTTTTTTCAATCAAAAAAAAATAAAAGCTATTGTCGGCACATCTTGTTCTTAGCGTTGCTTATTGCAGAATTATTTGGAGTTTTTTAAACAAAAAAAATTTAAAAAAATATTAAAAAGGGTCGGACTTTTTTTCGAAAAAAAAATGTATATTCTAATATCTATTATATTTATATCTGGGCTTTGAAAAAAAAATTTTTTTTCGAAAACTACATTTAAAAACAAAAAATGAAAAAAAATGATCCCAAACGGTCGATTTTTGAAAAAGTTACAGAATTAAAAAAAAAAACGGTTTTTTTTTAAGTTCATAACTTTTTTTGCTTTGGGGAAAAAAATTTGAAAAAATTCTGAAAAATGTCTTTCGGGGGGTAGAAAAAGATAGCAAATTTCGAAGGGGGTCAGGTAAAAAATTGGTCGTTTTGGCATGGAATGCCCATAAGTAGCTGAAAGCTAAATCTAGTTTCAAGACAATATATATATGTATATATGAATCTCACTTTAAACTAGTTACAACTTGAGCCAATTCATAAATATTCACAAAGCTCGAAAACGATTTTAACCTTATACGGAAAAACGATTTACATGTACATAGTCGAAATAAATAACATACGTATGAGCCGTTTAAAGCACAAGTGGTATAAGTCCAGTATTCGTTTTTTTAGTTAGGCACGAAGCTATGTAGGGGAAAATGTTTTCTATATAACACGATAACGGGGTAACTCCTAGCTCCCATAGAAACCGAATAACTAGCAGAACTAACTTGTGAAATCAAGGGTACCCCCTATTTGTTGACAACACAAAACCTTGAATATCTCAGTTTGAGAAAAGGTGGACTTATACCACTTGTGCTTTAGAGGGCTCATATGTAGGTTAGACTGTCCCAAAGTTTCAATGTTATTTTATTTTACGCATACCCCCTAATGTTGACCATTATGCATCAAAAAGTATCCTGACAAAGTTTTTTGCAATTCGGACCACGGCTACCCAGGCCGACTTGCAGTTGAAGTTATCAATTAAATCGTACCATATTCCACTGTTTCGATAATTTAATGATTTATGTATGTACTCGTTTTTCTCATATTACTTAACCCTTTAAGGACTTCGCAATTAGTAAATCGGTATTTTTTTTCTGTACCAGATACTCAGAATATCCTTCAAAGGATCAAAGGATTGTAGGGCCTCCCGAAAAATGTCAACGAAATGTGGTTACTTATTTAAAGTATAACTGAAATATAGGCTAATGTGTTTGAAAAAATTGTATTGTAATAAGAGTTCTGAAAACGTGTATACAAATATTTAAGGATGCACAGGACATTGGCAGAGCATACCCCAGAAATTGATTTTACAATATGGCTATCATATGAAAAGTGTTCATGTGGGCCTTAAAGTAGTAGAGATATCTCAATCCGTTTGGGAGATATCGACCAATTTAAGTAATACATTTTACGTGTTCCTATCATATCGGCATTCCTTGTCATTACGGACGTTACGTTCAAACGAATTTTTTGAATTTTCAGTAAAAAGTACCTTAAAAACTGGGGCCGAATTATTGTATATGAATATGGGCATATTTAGTAACGTAAAGTATGTGGCAGGCGCTTATATAGTATGATGTCGCCGTTTTAACCACTTTAAGTGCGTTGCGGACGTTACTCAGGTTGAGGCCACTAAGTAAACTGGCAATTTTCTCCCAAATGCCAAATATTAAGGTACAAAACCTTCAAGGATAAATTAAAAGTGAAAGTAATGAGTTCTTAAAAAACAACAGAAAGTTAGGTTTTTGTAAGTAATCGTTCCATATCTCTGTTGGGGACGTAACGTTGCCAACGTTTTTTACATAGTCAAAAGAAACTTCCTTCATACAAACTAAAAATTTCCGCTGGGAAACAACAGGTGAATGTTATACTGATTTCGTTTAATCGAAAAAAATGTACACTTTCACGTTGAACATGCTTACACTCTTGCACAGAACACTATAAAGATGTGATAAAAGTGTACCCGTTCTGCATGAACCTGTTGTCGAGAAAACGAACAGAAAACACTGCCCCGTTTGCTATGCTATGTGCTTGAATAATTAGGTTTCGTTTTTCACCCATATTTAATTGTTTTTGCAAAATCCAATTTATTTCACCAAATTTATCTATGAAATAAAATTTTCGTCACCTGATTTTCAGTGCAACCAGCTACCCTGTCAAAGCTTCAGAGGGTAAAAAGTGTGAGTTTACACTCTTGAAGTGTACATTTTTAGGAAACGAAAACATATCATATTTGACGTTTTACCTTCATTTTGCAAAAGAAAACGGAAAATTGAAGAGTGTAACAAAAATGCGCATTTTTTTGATGAAACGAAATCACCATTATATAAAATTATCATCCTATAAAAAGTGCACTATAATTGCAAAGTTTCAAGATGTGCTCAATTATTTTTGATTGAAAACATATTGTTACCCAATCTACAAAAACACTTTTGAAATTCCAATGTCCTTTTCGCGTGAATAAGTTTTTTCAATATCCTTGCAAAGAATCCTTTAATCCTTTTAAAAGTTCAAAGGTGGCGATTTGTTGCAGTCTTTTAAATATAAGGCAAATATTAAAATTATCTAACTTTCGAAGCCAATAGTACAATTTTGCAAATTTAGAGTAAGCTGCTAGCAAGAATTTTAACTCAAAATCGGCACTGGTTGCCGTTATCCTAGAACAATAAAACTTTGCACACATGTTATTTAGGTTAAAACTCACCGATATAGTGGGTATGCATATCAAGTTTCGAACCTTCAGTTTTTCCATATACTTTTGGGACAGTCTAATGTAGATATGTACTAAAGTTGGTGTCAGTTTTTTACACTAACTTTTACACACCCAACTTTAATACCTACCAACTTTATTTCGACTATAAATTGAGTCCATTAAATTTTAGAAAAAAACCTAAACAATCGGCTTCAAAACACGACTTTAATTTCGATTTGAAGTCATAAAATATATTTGAAAGAAAATCGAATTTAAATCAATACATACACGGTTGGATCGGTCAAATGGGTGAACATTTGGTAGAAATCAATTCGCTCATTGACCGGCTTCGTCTCCAATCAATTTTTCATGTACATCTCTGAGTATCCCCTGGTATTTTGAAAATATATGCAAATATCACAAAAGTCAGATCAGTTGGAAAATATAAGCAAAATTTGTTGCAATAACCAAACCCACAAATCAAGTGTAACTTACAGTTGCATAACTAGGGAATTATATTTCATTATCATTAAAAATGGAAAAATTTAAAATAAAGGTTCCAATCTACAAAGCTTTTTCCAAAAATCCTCCAAAGCATATCTAAGTTTTAGTACAGAGAAAACACCAACACCAAATTAAAAACGTTGCAATCAAAGCAAAAGAATAATTCTAAAATATAAAATTATCATCCGCCGAAAAATAAGATTTTTTTTTTAATTATGTTGATATCAAGGCGAATTCATTCGCCTTGGTTGATATTATTTAAAAAAAAAAACGAAAAAGTATACTTTAAAAGTTTCTGAGAGTAAAAATAATGTTAACAGTACTGCGTTTCTGTAACTTTTTTCGATCGATCCTCTCGACTGAAATATTCGATTTAACGTCTTAATGACGTCACACTCATATTTTTTGTTTCAGAAAGAAATTAAATCTTGTCGATCTTTTTACGTAGTGACAAAATTTTTTATTTTTTTTTGAATTTCAAATCGAGTCGAGTGTGACGGCAACAAAATCGAGAATTTTGTCGATTTCTTACAGAAACGGGGTACAGGTCTATATCTGTTGGCTTATACATACATATCGTCGTCTGCAAAAACAAATATGTATACATTTTTTTCTTAAAAAAAATTGTATTTCAAATATTAGCAATCAGTCGATGTTAGGCCTTAACCTCACAAATAAAACCGACAGTGATTTGTTTGGATTTTTGAGGTTACGGCTGAACGGCGATTCCAAAACTTTTACAGTATTTTTTCACCGTTTTGAAACCCCATATTATTTATTGGGCCCAGTCATATATTCTTATGTCCATATCCGTATGTAAATTTATGGGCGCGTATAAAAGCTTCGAACAAGGGTGTGGCACTTCGCCATGACCCGGTCCGCAAAAAACCTTAACCTTATTGTATGAAAGTTAAATCAAACAGTTGTTTACTCTACTTACACCCCCTCTGTCTACGCCTCTGTACATATGTGCAGATCATTTACAGTTACTTTTTGTATCTTTTTTTGTGTAAAAATATTCAAAAAGGAATTGCATCCCTTTCATATGTATGTTTACCTTAAAATATTTCACCGTCTTGACGCGCAACTCCAAAGTGGCATCCTCATCGCAAAGCATCAAAGTATTCGGATGCTGTTGGAAAGCACTAACTGTCCACATATGATTCACACCTTCCTCAATGGCCTTGTAAAGAGCAAACGCTTTGTGTGCACCCGTGATCAAAATCATTACTTCCTTTGCATCCATCACAGTACCAACACCCACAGTTAATGCCTGTTTGGGCACTTTACTCATGTCATTGTCAAAGAAACGTGCATTCGCTTCCAATGTATCTTGTGCCAAAGTTTTCACACGTGTACGTGACACCAATGAGCTACCCGGTTCATTGAAAGCGATATGTCCATCGGGTCCAATGCCGCCTATGAAGAGTTCAATTCCTCCCGCATCTTTAATCATCTCTTCATATTGTTGGCATTCAGCCAGTAGGTCATCAGCATTGCCATCTAAAATGTGTACATTCTTAGGATTGATATTGATATGTTTGAAGAAATGATTCCACATAAAATAGTGATAGCTTTCGGGGTGATCGCGTGGAATGCCTTGAAAAATAGATATGTTATTAACAGTTAGAGATGGTTTCATCATTCCTACACAATCCACACTACATACCCACATATTCGTCCATATTGAATGTCTTGACATATTCGAAAGATACTTTT
Source organism: Campiglossa producta (assembly GCA_964058755.1). Taxonomy (NCBI): domain Eukaryota; kingdom Metazoa; phylum Arthropoda; class Insecta; order Diptera; family Tephritidae; genus Campiglossa; species Campiglossa producta. The sequence goes on along the minus strand of CAXKVI010000003.1, from coordinate 2,067,749 downwards.
CCAGCTTTATGAAATTCGATGAGCTTCTTGTACATACCAAGTGGTGTACTGCCTGTGGGTAAACCAAGGACAAAGTATCTGAAATATGAAAACAAAAATATAGTATCTCACAAAAGGACTAAATCACAGAAGCTCACTTGTTTGGGCCGGCTTTAAAATCGTTGATTCGTTTCATGACATATTTCGCTGCCCAGACTCCAACCGAGTCTGATGTATCCAAAATCACTAGTTTCATTTTGAATTTCTGAAAATAAACAAAGAAAAATTTAATTACTTGCTCTATTAACTCTATCCCTATAACTATCCTTATCCCCGGTCCAGGCGCTTAGGAGGACTTTAGAGACAAAATCCACACAGAAGATGTTTACATAAAACAAGTAAGGAAGTCTAAGTTCGGGTAAACCGAATAAAAAATAACCAGCGGTAGTTTTCATATGAATTTTCGAAATAATTCATTTCGGAAGTCGGCGTGGTTGGAAAGCTATTTCGTCCAATTACATCAGGTATACTCCCTATTATGCTAGTATAGCTTGTATATTCATCCCTGAAAAGTGGCGCTGCCACGCCTACTTTTAAAAATGTATCAAAAAATCATAATAGAATGACTAGAGGATACATCCTACCAAAATATACCATTTTAGCCATTTCCGTTACCGAATTATGCCAGTTAGATGATTTTCGAAGTTTTCGATGCCGAAAGTGGGCGTGGTTAGAGGGCGAATTTATCAAATTTCATCAGGTATTGTGCCAAATTTCATCGTTCTATCGTAATCAGTTAAAAAGTTACGACCTGTCGAATTTTCAAAAACGGCTTTCTTAAAAGTGGGCGGTGCCACTACCGAGATATGTAAATTTATGTGATTTTCGAAATTTTCGATATCGAAAAGGGGGCCGATCTCGCATATTTTCAATAGCAACCTACCTTGGCCAAAAAGTAGCCTGATCACAAAATTTCATGCAAATATCTCAATTTTTACTCAAGTTATCGTGTTCACGGACAGACGAACGGACATGCCTTAATGAACTTTTTTTTCCAACCTAGTACTAGTACGCTGGGTATAAAAAAAAAAATATTTTACACCACTGTTTCCAATCAACAAACCGGATTGCTCTTCATATTTTGTAAACAAAAACAGAGAGTATTTTTTTTATTTTTACTCAAAAAATAATGAAAGCTCTCAGTAGGAGCTCGTCATGCCATCGTGAGAGTTTCATGTGTTTTTGCTATATACTAACGAATATTCATATATGTATTTATACATAAGCACCCTGGAAAGGGTATCCAAGTGGGAGCCACAAGTGGTGGTTCATAAGATGCATTACGTTGATGAGTGTTGAGCAAAAAGCACATGAGTGTACATTAGACTGATCCGAAAAGGCTCAAAACTATCGTTGAAAAAAATGTAAACTTGCAATTCCCGCTGGATATTGCTGCTAAGAATGTTGCCACCTAATCGATTTTTTATATTCAAAATACATGCGTTAGCTTTGTTAACCTCGCTTGACATTTCCAAACTCAAAACTTTGCCGCTTCTCTTTTAAACATTTGTTTTCGCTATTTATTTCTTTGCATTCAGAGTATTTTAGTTAATTTATTAATTTAATAGGGAAAAATGAATTAATTATTATTTCTTTCAAATTTGAATTCTTAAATTAAAGCAAAGTCATCAACATCTGATTGTCAAAGCAAACAAAGCCGGCAAAATTTGAGAGTTTGCCAAATTTCAACCTTGCTTCAACTTTAAGGTTTTCTATTTGCTGTTTCGTTGAAACACCTATATTGAACTTATCTGTCAAAGTCAAAGTCCGAGGTAAAGTTGAAATAAAGTTTTATGTAATTGAGGCTTTAGCAAATTTTACAATTTGAAAAAAAAAAACATACAAATCTCAAAATGGGCCCGATGGAAGATTTCAGTTTTTGCTCAGGATATCTCCTAATATTTCCAAGAATACAAACATGTTTCGTTTTTTGATAATAACTTTTTTAAGCTTACCGTGTAAAGTTTTTTTTGTTTATTTGACTAAGTTAGATTTTTTTGATTTATCTTATTTTTATATGCTTCGAACTACGAAACTCAAAATTATATGACTATCGTTCGTCACTAACGATTTGTCCTTGACGTTTCGTGTAGCAATCACATTCTTTTTATTTTTGGTCTCTGGGTTTTACTTTTTGTTCCTATTTGGAAGACAAATTTTTTTTTAATCAGACTAATGTTACTCGTAAAGATTAAAATAATTTAAGTATGTACATACTTGAAAATAATACTAAAAACACTTTTTTACAGTAATACCGATAAGCGATATGTTTCAAACAATTTGGCACGCAAACGAGAACAAAAACCGTAGCCAAGGTAAATGACTTTATTTTCGTTATGGAATTTCTAAGCGAAGTAGGTACTAAGCACCTGAAACTCGTGGTCAATATTTGTGTTTGAAAAACTCAAAAACTTAGATATATTTCCCAGAGCCAAATGCATTGATACTAACATATTTATATGGTCACTATTGACTGTGAGCATATTAGATTGGAGCAAAACAATTTTTTTTATTTCTACATCATTCTTTTCATTTGGGGTATTCTCTCTAAATTTTTTTCATGAAAACATAAGAAATTAACGCACTAATGTCAACATTGCAAAATTTTGTTTAAAAATTGTTTCATGCCACATCAAAATATTTGTTTTTTGTTCTTCCTGGAAAAAAATTTGACAATAGTCTAGCAATTTCTTGTGTTATTTTTGAAAATAATTTAGAGAGAATACCCCTATTATTTTTGATTCGATGTCTAATGATTTCAGAATCGAAACTTCGAAAATATCATCAGAAACCGATTTGCAGAACATCTGATAGTTTTATAGGAAATTAAATTCCGGCAGAAATTTAAAAAGTGAGTTTTTGCTTTTCATGTTCTAGCCTTTTTCTAAAGCGCCTCAAATACTCGAAAGTTCGATGACCTCGAAAATATCATTTTGAAGCCCACACTCAAAGAATAAAGTTTTTTTTTTTTTTTGATTTGGTGACAAAAAAAAATTACCAGACAGAATTTATAAAATTTCCAAAATGTTTAAAAAAATTTCCTGGTCCGGCAAACTATTAGATAAATTGACAAATTATGCCACTGACAACTAACATAGTTTATGTCAATGTGAAAATACCTTGATTTTTATACCCAGCGTACTAGTACTAGTACAAGGATATTATAATTTTGACCACATAACGGTACTACGTAACGGCACAAAATAATCGAGATAGATATAGAGTTCCATATATGAAAGTACTTAGGTTGGAAAAAAAATGCATTAAGACATGTCCGTCCGTCCGTTCGCCTGTCCGTGTACACGATAACTTGAGTAAAAATTGAGAAATTTGCATGAAATTTGGTGCACAGGTTACTTTCTGGCCAAGATAAGTTGCTATTGAAAATGGGCGAAACTGGATGATAACCACGCTCCCTTTTTCGGTATCGTAAATTTCGAAAATCTTTTAAATTGACATAACTTGAGAAAAAATTTAGATATTTGCATGAAATTGGGTACACAGGTTACTTTCTCGCCAAGGTAGGTTGCTTTTGAAAATGGGCGGAATCGGAATAACCACGCACCATTTTTCGGGAGGCATTCTTGAAAATTCGACTGGTCGTAACTTTTAATCTGATTACGGTAAAACGATGAAATTTATCACAAAGCATACTAGTACCGTTGGGAGTATACCTCATGAAACTGGATGAAATCGCTCTCCAACTACGCCCACTTTCGATTTCGAAAATTTGGAAAATGAACAAATTCGGTAAGATAAATATGTAGCTAAAATAGTATAAACTTTTAGGTAAATCCACCTGGGGCCTATAGGTATCATTGTTATCCCGTTCTGAAACCTACCGCAGGGTATTTAATGTTCGGTTCGCCCGAACTTAAACTTCCTTACTTGTTTCATATCAATATATAATACATAAAAAAAATTTTGGGAAATTATTTTTTAAATTCGTTTTGTCCCAGTCTAATGTACATTTATATGTGCGCAGAATACGCTAAATGTAGTATATAAAATTCTATTTTACCAACTAAGTAGCATTTTGAAGGTACTCACATATTTCTTAAAGAATTATGATTTAAAACACGGCAAATTGTAGCACAAAATTAATCTAAATGTTAAAACTTGTTACGTTTCTTTTTTTATTTTTTTCTATCTTTCTTTGTTTTTTAATAAATTGCAACAACCAACAAGTAGAACACAGATAAAAACTTAATTTTTTTTATTAACCAGAACTCACCGGGTTGCACTCACTCTCGACTAATCACAGATGCGCTCAGCGCGAGCACAGAAAATATTCTGATAGCCGACAGCATGGAATGGAGACTAAACAACCCGCAACTGCCAATAACCTCCTATAGGTACACTGTACTCTCATAAATAGAAAATATGTATGCAGATGTGTATATCCCAGGAGCATGTACAAAAGTCAGCCGGCAAGTCAGACTAATTTTTATTAGGGTGATCAGACCGGCTCATTTAGACCGGTTTTGCATGTTATCGAAAGAAATCGCAATTCGCCGGTGTGGCAGGTTTTTTTAACTGAATTCGGTGCGAAGCCATACCTGCGGGTTAGGGGTTTAGAATATGCCCGAGGTAGGCATACCGGTCGTAAGAGGCGACTAATATGCACATAGGTAATGACGTGCTATTCGATGGTTGATCTACGGATATGATTCCTCTCACCACTCATTACCCATCTTCTTCTTCCTCACGGATGGAGGGATGACATGACCTAGAAGGTTCCACTGGTCATACCAAATCGCTACCACGACAGTCGGGCAGTACCGCAAGGGAGTACCGCAGCGTACCGGGGTCATATCCGGCCAAGGACTGTCAACTTCGGCATCACTCCGCAAAACCTTCGGGGAGTGTTTTGCCGTTAACAACAACGTGGGGGTTGTGTAGGCTGTTTTCTTCATCTTCGGTCGGTGCTTTACTATTTTTGATATGTAGACTCTGTCGTCCTTGATTAGAATCTGGGGATCACTAATATTTACTGCGAGGGATTGTTCCATCCATAACTCAAGAGGATCATGACCTCAGGGGATCCCACATCAGACAAAGAGTCAGTTCAACTCTCACCGATTTAATGTGTAGCCGTCGATTTAATAGGTGATAGTGTCGACTTTGCTCGGTGAAAAACTTTTAAAGACCTTGAAGATAACGCGATATATAAGCTTTTTCGGCGAAGAATAGATCATGATGGATTTCAATAGATTTTATCGGAATTTGGCAGTGACGGAGATATTTCCGCATCTACATATGCATTACCGTCCGAGCCGATGGACTTTGAGAACTTGCCCTTCACTACAACTACCTTGATCCGTTTCCAAACGACCGTCTCCAATCGGGCTTTATAAGGCCTTGAGTATCGGCCATCATTCGGATTTCGGAGTTAAGATCCCGTTTTTCGGGGACGTTCTCTGGCCAGGGCCACTGCTTTCGCTGAGAACTTCGGTCGAATTTCGGGTATCCTTGCAGTGTGGAACAATGTTGTAAGGATGCGTAGCCCTGCCCAAACGTACACGCTCCTTAGCATACATTTTCAGCTATATTTTATGATGGGAGTCGTACGGAATATGTAGGCAGATGCCAGGCATTCATTTGGCATGTAAGGGTTCAGTCTGGATAGGTTGGATTTTAACCTGACATTGATGGGAGCGAAGTTAGGCCAGAGTATAATCGATATAGTATTTTCCTATATGCTTAGTCATACCCTCAAGGGTTTTTTTACCTCCTCGCCAAAATGACAAGTTCATTTTTCGCATGAGTTGTAAGCACAGCCGTCGGATCGTCGGGCTCAAACCAATCGCTCTCGCGGCAGGTAGGTTATTGTTGTTGTTGCTGTTAACAACGCTTCGCCCTGCCTAGAGTGTATGATTATTCCGAAGATCTTCTTCAAGCTCTTCTAACGGGAGTTCAAGGAAACGTGCAGTTTCCATAGGGTTGCACCAGAGATACAGAGGGGTTAGAAGAGTTGGTTCAATTGAACAGTTAAAGAGATGTAAAGTGTCATGGGCGGACATGGTCCCTGCAAAAATCGAGTGAGGGATATCAATACAACCAAACAATTTTTTTTAATGCAACATGTGATAGAAATAATAAAATATATCTATTTCGATCGCACACATTGCCGTGACCATCATTTGAGGCATCACTTGACACTCATCGATGAGACAGTGGATCTAGTTTGACCCATATAAACATCAAGTTTGATGGAGGAAACAGAAGAGTACAGCTATATCAGTTATTGAACGCGGAAATACGTAAGTGGGAAGAAGATGGAGTCCCTCAAGTCCTTTTTCACATTGCCCTTAAAAACGTGATGGCGGATCGAGAGGAACGTTAACCTCAAATAATGTGTTTGCAGGGGTATTTTTTTAGTCTGGATTAGTAAGAGTTTAACCTATTACAGTATCCAGACCGAAGCTGGGCCATAGTGACTCTAATAGTCTCCCTTGGTAAGGTGCGCTCTTCTTCAGCAAAATCGAGTGAAAGACTGTTTAAAACGAGGTTCACAGGCCGTGATCTGACAAAGGTATCAACCGACTCAGTGTGGATGTCGGTTAAAGCCCGCTTATGATTCCGCAGATCAAACGGCAAGGTAACATAATGCCGGACCTCTTCATAATGCTTACGGAGATGTTTCCTAATGTTTCTTGGGGGAATTTCCGCGGGCAGGCAGGTTAGTAGGTAGATGTTGGTAGTACGGCGCGTGCCAGATATAAATCCGGGAAAGGGCCAAAAAAAATTTTTTTTTTTCAATTTAATGAAAGATATACCTATTGTTGCTAAAATTAGCTATTCCTCCCTTTTACTGAAAACATTTTTTTTTTGTTATAAAAAATGTTGGGGCAGTCATAAACCTAGTTTATAGACATACTTAAAACGCTTCAGTCCAATTCGTTTTATTTTAAAAGGAATTTTCTAACCGTCTTGAAAACTGTTTGCGTTTCATTCAAAGGAATTTTAAGTCTCGTAATAAATTCGTTTTGAAAAATTTCGATTTTATGTCCATATACACTAGGCAATAGTCGAGATAAATAACGCACTTAAGTTAGTGTCAACTTTTTGACACCATTTCCAACGGCCTATCTGTCAAAACGTTAACACTGACTTTAGTACCTATAGGTATACGTTATTTCGACTATGACTATGCGCCTTTATGTTTTTACTTACATGAAAAGCAGTTTCCTCTTTAATTCCACCTTTCATTTCAAAATTCCATTCAAGTAAAACAAAACAAAAATTATCTTTATTAAAATATTTATTGAGAACCTTTTCAGAACACAGGGAGAAACAGATAGGTTATTTAAAAAATAATAATCGTACAAATTTATCATTGCAAATATGTATGTGTAAACAAAACGTTTTGAAATGCTGACCGTTTTTAAATTGATTATAATTAAATTATTTGATTAAGCCTAAAACACACACGTTATAATTATCTTAAATCGTTGTCTCAAAGAAACATCAAAATAAATGAATTTGTCAAAAGCGCGTAAAACTTTCAAAATGAAAGTGCAAACCGTTTTATACAGGTTACCTATATATTTTCTAAATTTTTGCGATATGGTAATGGATGTAATTGAAAACGCAAAAACAAGTTAAATGTTTATTATCCTTTATTAAAACATGAATGAATTATGTGCGTATGAATGTATGGATAGGAAAATTTAAGTGTAATTTGTTTAGTATACAATGCATTTCTTGAAATATTTTATTTATAAATATTTCACATTCATATTTTAATACATATATTGCATGTACTAATACTTGTTGTCTAATGAAATAAAATCAAAAATAAAACTTGATTCCACTGCGGAAGCGCTTGATCAGCAAATACGCAGAAGTACAGCGCCTACTTGGTTTTTTGAGTGTGACGGTGATCAATTTAATGTTGCAGGATGTTCTTTTATTAAGGGTAACTTGCATAAAAGCCGATAACGACTAACCGGAGTTTGATTGACGTATTTTGTATGGTTAGCTGTCAGGTTAATCACCGATTAGTCGTTAGCGGTTTTATTCCAGTGGCCCTTAGAAAAAAAAGAGTTCGATGTTGTCATCCTAATCGCCCAAGTACACCTTTTTGATCGAGTAAATGACAAACGATATACCTAGCTTAGTTTTATATATCGAAATCAGCTAAATATAACGGACGCCATTAATTAAATTGTTTATTCACAATCCCAAGTCATTGTTCCATTTGACTTTAACCTTTTCAAATATGCTGTTACAAAAATAATCTGTCATTTATCCCTTTTCATTTATGTATGTATGTTCTCTTTTAAGAAATAGTGCGTGTTTTTTTTCGAGTCTTTTTTGTGTGTATTTTTATTTGTACCTCAACGTTCTAAACTTCCATGATGCGGAAACAAAAAATTTGTACATTTTTAATGCATGAAAACCAAAACTAAATTTCTACTGTTAATAATTATGGCAGGAAAGTGTTATAACTTTCCTCTTTATCTTTGATAATTGTATGTCTCCTTTAATATTGTTACGTTCGCTTAATACACTTCCAACTTTTCATACGCTCGGAATTCCTTTTGCTTTAGTCTTGTTATTTTTGATAATTTTAGTTACACGTATGTGCTATATTTTGCTTCTATTTTTTTGCAACTTTTAAAAATGATGAATGTTACAATAAATTAAATGTCATGTATATATTATAAATATTTGTTTTATATAAGCTCATTTAAACTAAACTTTCAATGTCAGTAATTGTGAAAAAGTATAAAAATATGTATGTATTATAGAAAACCAAAACAGAATCTACATTTACAAATTCCAAGCGAATGGCAAGCATTTCGGGGGAAACAAAGTGTTTTCTAACAAAATTTCACGATGTGATTTGTATGTTAGTACCTTCTTCAATACAGTATATGTATGGATGTATGACACACTTATGTATGTATGTTCATTAAATGTATTTGTATGTAGTGGGAGTTTCGTGATGACAAATGTTATTACTATTTTTTGATAATCCTTGGTCTGCGCTTTCATCAAGCATTACTTAAAAACTTTTTTAATTTACGAAGTTACAATTTAAGTATGTGAAAATAATAGTAATCCTTTGTTGTAGTAATTTTACATTCACGTTTACATGAGACGGCACTTATCCTCGCCTTGTTGTGGATCACCTTGTTGGTGGTAGAGCTCCTCATTGCCAGCATCTACGGTGGACACGCCCAAGCGACCAGCATAGGCGCGGTGGCGTGATGAATGCGTAACAATTGTGCGCTTAACACGTTCTGAGCCGGCTACTTCCTCACCATCACCATTGAACAGCGATGTTTTCATGTTATCGCCGACGAACCACTTTTGTGTTTTCATTACAATATTAGTGGGTGGTTCATGTGCGACACCAGTATCGGAAGACCAAACAGTTACAACTGCGTCTGCATCAATTTTAACAGTGCGATGGAACTTGAATGAAGTTTCATTGCCACCAGCTGTGCGTATCAATTGCCAACCACCAATTTGTACCTCTTTGCTGCCTTTATTGTGCAATTTTACAAATTTGCCTTCCGGATCAACCTCAGAAATCTCAATATCGCCTTTAGCACTGCCTGTTACGAAGAACTCAGATTGACTTAAGTCTTCTGATTCGTCAACAACAGTACGCTTTCGTTTCAACGGGAGTGTAGATGCGCCGCGCGATGGTGTCTTTCGCATCGGTGTGGCACGTGTACCGCGTAAACTTTGGCTAAATGAACCAGAAGCAGTTGACGAGTGTGGTGTTATGTTAAGACGTGACTCCTCACCGCATAACAATTTATCGTATGCGGCAATCTCCAAATCCAACGAAACCTGCGAAACACGAACAACGTTTTTTTAAAGATTTAAGAAAGTTTTAACAGCTATAAATTTACCTTAATATCCATCAAGTCCTGGTACTCCTGCAATTGTAGTGCCATTTCATCGCGCAAACGCTGCAATTCTGCCTCCAAGTTTGCAATGTCCGCATTATGTCTAGCCCGTTCCCGATCCAACAATTGCTCCAACTCGCGTATGCGTCCAGTTAGTGCAGCATTTGTCGATTCCAATTCTCCGATGCGTGAGTTGAGCGCATCAATACGCGTGCGTGTTGTGCGCAATTCCTCAATAGCATTCGCAGCAGAATTTGAATTACGACTAGCGGCCGATTGCAAATTCTTCATTTTTTGTTCATACAACATTTCAATCTCATCACGATTGGCACGCATTTGAGCTTCATATTGATCGCGCAACTCTTGTAGAGATTGCTGCAATTTGGCCTCGTATTGCTCAACCAAGCGTCCATCAATTTCACTTATCTCAACTTGGCGACGTGAACGTGTCTCATTCATTTCTTGTATATGAATCTGGTCTTTGAACGTTAATTCCTCGCGCAAGCTTTGTATGTTGTTCTCCAAGTCGACGCGTGCTAAGGTTTCATCTTCTAATAGTTTGCGTGCCTCTTCCAATTGTTTGCGCAAACGTTCAATTTCTTTCAGAGCTTCACTTAATTCATCAACAGCCTTTTTACGATCAGCATTGGCGGCATTATATTTGTTGGACAAGTCGGCAGCACGAGATTCGTACATGCGAGCATTACCTGAAAACGCAAAAAATATGCAGTTAATAATAAGATAAGTAGAGAGGGTAAAAAATCAATACAATGAACTGATTGTTCATCAATGCAGATTAACAAATTGATAAGCAATGTGTTCTATGTACGAATGTGTGTATGTATGTATGTACCTTCAGCAAATGAACAATCCTTAGTTTTCTTGTCCAACTTCGCTTTCAACTCCTCATTTTCATCCCACAAACGTTTAGTATCAATCTCCAGCTTTGCCTTTTCACGTGCTGTTTCATCCAATAGACGCCGCGCATCGCTCAACTCATTTTCGTACATAGATTTAATATTGGTAGCCTCACGTGTGACCGTGTCACGCGTTGTTTGCACTTCAATCGATAGACGTGCATTTTCAGTTTCTAAATTGCGTACACGATCAATATAACAGGCCAGACGATCGTTTAAATTCTGCAATTCAGCTTTTTCATGCAGACGTGAGTGGCGTGTTGGACTCAATGGGCTGGCAGACCGATTGGAGCCTGGAATTAGAGGCGTGGAGGTGCCACCAGGTTGTGGTTGGGGTGTAGCTGTGCTGGCGCGTTTTGATTTCGTTGACATTTTTCACTAGTTCACAGACCTGAAAAAGGGATATTAGACTATTAGGAACTTGTGATTTTGAGGGTTTTTCTTGCAAAAACAGTTGTGTATGTTAAACCACAGACAAAATTGACTACAGTTTATCTCATAAAATATAGCCGTTTAAGCTCGCGCTGAAGTTTAAACTTGCACTGAAAAACCTGGCCGAAATCAGTATATGTAAGTTAATACAAATTAATAATCATATATCTAACTACTTTGGATATTACTTTCCTCTAGGGAAATCAGCGGAAATTATGGGAGACAACTTAAAAGACGGGGTTTGGTCTTAGGATCACGAATCCTAAAGCCAGTTTTAATTTTTAAAGTTACGGCCAAAAAACTGAAAAATGCCTAACTTGGGGCGGAATCCATGCTATTTATGTGCAATATACCGGATTCGCGATCCTGAAGCCAGACTCCATAATTTTAGCTAATTTTTTTTAGCAGTTGACCCCTAAAGGAAACAAATACCCAACTTTGTTTTAAGCCCAATTAAAATTTATTAGATGTAAACAAATTCTTTGACATATTTTGTATTGGTATTGTCTGGAAAACTTGACGAAAGTCCGTGCGAATCTTGCTCAAAATCTGGCATCGCCCGGTCGACGTAAAAATTCCTCAATTCTTCGCGCACTATTCTTTTCACAGCGACTGTACTAAACCCCTCCCCTTCCTTAATTTCTGTACATGTTGGTTGACCTTTCTTTTGGTCTAAATTAGGATTTTTCAGGTTCCAGTTAGCACTAAATGAGCCATACCAACTAAAATTTTGGAGTTACTAAATATTTCAATAATTTATTTTACGACGGCCGCATTGTAGAATTTTATAAAATTTCTTTAGCACATGAAGCCGCCATTACGAATTACACCACTTTGCTACAAGCGGCCTTGTTCTTGCACTTATAAAACAAGTTCGTACTCGCACAATTTTGTGTTGAGCACCAAATATCTTTCGCAAATATATGCAAGAAACGTTTAAGAACTAATTTAAATACGCACCAAATATTTTAGACAATTTAATTAAGCGTTTAATTAAGAAATTGTAGGACAACGTTACAAGCAGACGCACTTCGATAGGAAAATTCACTTTTTCACTCTGTTGGAGGTTATGACAATTTCTTCTTCTTCTTCAGCTGTCAGTTAAAAGTGGCGTTTCGTTAAGTCAGTGCTGCCAAGTCGAAGTTCCGTTTATTTTCACACGCCCTTTTTTCTTTCATTTTCTGTGCTCTTCATCAACATTCGTAAATATTTTTATTATTCAACAATGATTTTTATAGTCAACTTTTTGTTTATTTTTTTTAGCGTTTGCGCTGTACAATAATATAAAACATATAAAACAAAGTAGGTGGAACCGGCATGCATTGGTGTACACGACCGATTTGCATCGCATTTCTGGCTTTAATTTATTGCGAATTTCTGGGTGATTTTCAACAACTTTCATATTGTAAGTGGCCCTCATCGTCGACAAGCAAGGTGAGCAACGGCAAGGAGGAGCAGCTGCGGGCAATGATAATAGCAGATCCACATCTGTTGGGTCCAATTCGTGGACATTGGCTGGACAAATTGTACAGGGAATGGCATATGCATCGCAGCTTTCAGGTATGTAAGTGGAATACTAACTTTTATGAAAAACTTAAATATTTGATTCCAATTGCAGGCCGCAATGCGACTATTCGCACCAGAAATCGTGTTCGTATTGGGCGATCTTTTCGATGAAGGTGATTTCGTTAATAATCGACAGTTTGAACACTACGTTCAACGATTTCATCGGCTATTTAGCACGCCTGCAGGTGTGCCGATTATAAGTGCTGCGGGAAATCATGATATAGGCTTTCACTACAAGTGAGTTAGTAATGCTATTGAAGTTCCAAATTGCTTGCAATAAGTAATGCTATGATATACTATGTATATCCTACAGAATGGATCGCTATTTTGTTGAACGCTTCTCAAAGCATTTCAACAATACCGGCGTGGCAATGTACACCATAAAAGGCAGCCACTTTGTTATAATCAATTCAATGGCGATGCTAAATGATGGTTGTGGTTTTTGCAATGCAGCGCTAAAGGACTTAAACAGAATTTCTGGTAAATATTTATGATGGAAATTTAACCAATATACTTACAGCCTTGTATTACAGCGCAACTGAAATGTCTACAAAATGATGATAAATGCCTCGATGTGGAAACGCTCAGAAAGCATCACAGCTACAGCCGTCCTATTTTGATGCAACATTTTCCCACATATAGAAAATCAGATGCTGTTTGTAAAGAACATGATGCACCAAAAATAGAGTTGTTTCGCAAAAATTGGGAAGTACTCTCAAAAGAATCAACCGATTTAATAGGTTAGAACAGATAGTAGTAGAAATAGTACAAAATTTAGTAATTATTAAATGACTGTAATTAGTTTAATAGTTGAGATAATCGCACACGATTCGACGGCTTGGAAGCTTCTGCTTAAGACAGAAAAAAAGTCACCTACTTATACAATTTGTTTTTATTTTCTTCAATTAGGAAAGCTTCTTTCACCACGAGTTGCTTTCGCTGGACACAGTCATCATTTTTGCTTGAATATTAACCGCTTTGGCATTGAAGAATATACAGTGGCTTCGTTTAGTTGGCGGAATAAAATCGAGCCTAGTTTTTTGCTGGTATGATTTTTTTTCTCAAATATTTGAAAAATAAGTAAATTTTGTTCATCTCTCAGGCTACATTCAGTACCACAAGCTATGATGTTTCGAAATGTGAAATGCTACCACAACAGCATGTTTACAGCATTTACTTAGCTGGGATTACATTAATATTGGCAAGCACTATATATGGAGAATGTCGAAAATTGTGGCATAAGAAAATTAAAGAAAATAAGCATAGTTGTTGAATGATTTGAGTTAAACACGAGCAAGGTATAGTGTAATTACGTTTGATTAACATGCATTTTCGAACTGCAGGTTTAGTAGGATAAAGTACTGTTAAAAACATCGAAAACAAGTATTGTTATTTTCGTTTTTCGATATGGGAGCCGGTCACACTTTTCAGAAATATTCGAAACTTAGTTTCTCTGCCATGTTTTTATAGTCAAAAAAAAAAGATTCACAATACCTATTTACTATTTACCTAATAAACCCCTAATACGACTTATTCTAAAAAGTCATAAAACAAATCGCACACCTACAGCGATAAACTCAAAAAGACACAATGTTCAAAAAAATCGAAGAACTGGCTGTACATAGTACATATGTGCCAATGGGATTTTAAATGATGAACCGAGGTATTAAAGTTTTTGTGTTGTCAACAAAAAGGGGGTACCCCTGATTTCACAAGTTGATTCTGCTTTTTATTCGGTTTCTATGGAAGGTAGGAGTTACCTACCCCGTGAGGGTGTTATATAGAACACATTTTCCCCATACATAGCGTCATGCCGAGTACACAGGTGGGTGGGTATTGAACTGGAGAGCGATGTAGTATCCATAGCTTCAAAATTCCAGATTTGCGAGTTAGCTCCCTTTAGATATATGTGTGTGAAATTATGATGTACTATAATTTTTTTGTTAAAATTTGGTAGTTTTTTTTTTTTTTTTTTTTTGAAAAAACAATCGTTGGCATCCAAAGGTATTCCTAGCAAATGTATTTGCTAGATTAAACTTAATTCTTTCTTTATACATTTATTTAATATATTTTCAAATTTATTATGTTAGTTATATATACATACATACTTATTTCCAATTACGAAATGTACAATTCACAAAAATGGAATGACATATTCAATTATATAAATTCATTCATTATACGATCGTGCTCTTCTTCGCCAACATTCGGGTGGTAGGAATCTGTAAATATTGTTTTTTTTTTATTAGCATAGATAGATTTCGGGTTATATCGCACGCCTAGATCTAAAGGGATCTAATTCAAAAATCTTAAATTTTGAGCTATGCATACTACGCGCTCTTCCATTCAATACCCACCGATATGTATACTCGATTAACTAATAGCTATACTACTCACGGAAAAACGGGCCGTTAAAAATGTAAAATGGTATTGGCAAGTATGTATGGGAGAGGCAGCCAGTTTTTCTAGTCTTTTAATTTAGATTTGAGTTACGTTAGATCTCAAGTTGAGAACTAGGGGGCTTCTCAAACCTCAAGCGTTGTTTCTCAAAGGTTATAGAATACTTGGAGAATGATGTTGGGTATCAACTTGAGAACTTTTAAATTATCACAATATCTCAAAGCTGGAGAAAACTTTAAGAATGATGTTGGATATCAACTTGAGAACTACATATACATTCAAAGGTTTGAGAAAAAGTTGAACCATGTTTGCTGGATTTTGATTTTTTTAGTTTGTCGCTGTTTAGATCTGGTTGTGCGATATAATATTTATAAGTAGAGCCAGTGTCAGGTTTACGAGTAGGGTATTTTCGGCTCTCAGCCCCCGATTCGATTTTTATAGCCTTTTTTCTATGAGGATGTAGTTAGAATAAAAGTTATGTAGAATAAAATAAAAACCAAAGATAATAAAATTAAATAACTTTAAAACAAAAATAAAATCAAATCAGATAAAGTAAAATAAAATTCAAAAAATCAAATAAAAAATAATGATATACAAAATAAATTAAATATCATGAAATAAAGTTAAAAAATAAAAAAAATAAAAAAAATTTAGTTAAATAAAACAAGATTTAATTAAATAATATAAAAAAAGGTAAAGTATAGCCGATGACCTTAGCAGCAGTGCTAAATATATATATTTGTAATTACTTTTATAGTTTACTCGAACCAATAAAGTAAAGCAATTTAAAATTATATATCGCACCCTAAATCAAAAACCGTCACAACTCAAAATTTTTTTAGGTCGCTTTCTTGGCATAGATTGCCTAATAAAAAGTAGTACAGCCAAAGCATAACCATTTTTTCTTTTTGGCTATCATCGGTACTACTTTTGCCCGATCCAGAAGCAATTAGCTGAAAGTTACTTTGATTTTGAGTTGTGACTCTTTTTGATTTAGTGTGCGATATAATGAAACTAAGTGACATAAAAAATAGAATATAGTAAAATTAAATAAAGTAACAAAATATATAAAAAATGTATTGATATCAAGTTATGAAACCGGTTTCGGTTCTGGTTTCGTTCCTCAACATTTATTTCGGTTTCAGTTACAGTTCCATTTCGGTTTCCAAATAAAAAACACGAAAACAAACAAATTTTACTACGAAAAACTTAAGAATGTAGCTTTAAAATAGGTCTGAATTTTCATAACATTTTTTCGGATCTCGTAAATTTTTTTCAATGCTTCATTTAACTTTTCCTTTTTCAGAATTTTGATACTGATGTCAAGACGTGTCCTTTTCAACCTTGCTTGAAGCAAAAGTTTACTCGAACTAATAAATTAAAGTAATTTAAAATAATACAAAATGAAACAAAGTGAAATAAAAAAAAAGAAAAATAAAATATATTGTATATAAAATATTTTAATTAGGGTGATCTTACACCCAACCGTCGATATACGGGCTTTTATTAAATATTGAAAAATCGGATTTTTTGGAATACTGAAAAATCTTGCGATCGGAAGTTCCGCCGCTTATCCAATAACAATCACCATACCTGTGTATGACCGGTGACATCAGCATAGCATCCAATGTATGTACACGTGTTGGTTTTGTTATAAATGATACGATCACACCCACCAACAATGTCGTTAGTAAACCAACGGGAGCTACCCAAAAGGGCGATATACGATAAAGCGGAAAAACATCTTCCGGATTTTCGCGTGGAAATAAGGTCGCATTTGTTGGACAATCATCTACCGAAAATTTAAGTGTTGATTTCATATATAGTATTGTTGCTGCATTAAAATGCCTTCCAATAGCTGTCCAGCTCGTCATTAATATACCAGCAATTGCACCCGATATGGTCCCCGTAGTATTTGTCCATGGCACAAGCATGCCCATTGTAAACATTCCAAGTGTTACACTTGCACCAATACTAGTTAAAGCAACCATGACACTATAAATACCATCAACATGTATGAGTAGTGCTAATAGTAATAAATTGAGACAGCCTAAAAGTATTATTGTGCTCATAATAACGAATTGTTCCATCTTTTCGGATAAGTGAATTTGAAAAGTGCCCTTAACAACATCTTTCATTATCACAAATGCAACGGTATTGAGCAAACCCGATAAGGTACTCAACGCAGCACAAAATAAACCGCCTATAAGCAGGCCAGCAAGTGTTGTAAAGTTTGCACTTATCACCATCATATAAAGTGGCATGAGTTGATCGTCATACTGTTGTTGTAAAACATAGAAGCATAATCATTTTTAAACTACCCTACAAAGAACTACCAATAATAAAATAGAAATACCTCTATATAACCGGCTGACATTGGATCACAATTACGAAAGGCATCGTACACGAGCAATCCCGCTAGAAAGCACAGAATGTAAACCGCTATAAGGGTCGTTATATAGATTTTGATTGTTTGCTTGCATTTTTCAAATGATGGTAACGACATGTAACGTTGCACAGCGGATTGATGTACCGAATTGTATGAAGTAAAATAGAAAAATTGTCCAATTAATACTGACCATACTGTGTGGCGCTCATATAAAGATGGACTGAAGCTAAAAAAGAAAAGAAAAATTTAAATATTAATTTTTGAAAACGCCCTATCTCAGAAAGTTCTTCCAATAACGCCCTATTTAAAATTTCTTTACAAAACGTCATATCTCATCTAAATATGTTTTCAAACTTATTTTTATATAGGGCGTTTTTGAACAAAATTTTAACTACGACGTTCTTTAAACAAATTCTGAGAGTGGGTTTATTTTAAATAAAGTGATTTTCCGCTCAGCGCCGATATACTACACTAAAAAGAGGTAGCAGTAAAATATGGTCAATCGAAACTCGTAAAACAATTGAAAAATAATCCGTGCCCTCTTATCCTAAATTTTGGTTCTCGATTACTGGGTTTGTTTAGTAGGGCTGTGCAAGAAAAATTTTAAAGCTCGAAGAATTTATTCAGAATA
This sequence comes from Campiglossa producta, assembly GCA_964058755.1. NCBI lineage: Eukaryota > Metazoa > Arthropoda > Insecta > Diptera > Tephritidae > Campiglossa > Campiglossa producta. Next base: position 2,049,506 of record CAXKVI010000003.1, on the reverse strand, counting down.
TTTTTTAGAAAGAAAAAAAATTATATGAATGAAAATAAAAAAAGAGAAAAATTTAAAATAATTTGAACCAATTTTTTCGAGCAATGGAATGATGTTCTACTTCTACACAGTTTTTCACATATTTAAGTGTGATATATAAAAATACACACTCACTAAAAATTTTAAGGAGCTTCTGGCAGTAATAACGGAGATACTTCACATTTACATAGCTATATTTGCATGCGTTCAATGTAAAAAATATTTTGTTTTCTGCTTCTCCTGTAAAATTTTTTTATGTCAGTTAGGGCCTTTGTGAATTAAGGCTCATTTACACGGGTCGATTTTCCTATTCGATTTTTGTCGTTCCACCGTGTAAATACCAATTCGATCGATTCACACCTTGTATTTGAAGGTGGAACGTAGTCGACCAAAAAATCGACCCGTCTAAATCATCCTTTATGGTAACGATATATACTTTGCCAACATTTTTTTTTTAAATATCTGGTATGTTTACAAAATAATTTTAAAAATATATTCCAACTACATTTAAAAAAAGCTTATAAAAAAGTAAAGTTTTTACTTACTTCAAGAATATTAAACGTCCACCATCGAAAGCATTTTTAAAAACGGTATCACTTGCAACCTTCCATCCATAAATAACCAAGACTACAACAGATAAGTACATAACACTACATTGCCAAACATTAGTGTGCACCACAGCTCGTATACCACCCTGCAGGTAAACAGAAATAAAATAGTTTAATTCAATTCGAGTGCTGCTAAAGCCATTTTGGTGTAAACAAAAAAAAAATTCGAGAGGATTTTTAGCTTAAAAACTTTTAAGCCTCAACTACATAAAGCTTTGTTAACCTCGCCTGACATTTGAAGCCTCAAAACTTTGCGCTCAACTTCAGAAGTATACTACAATGAAGGCTTTGACGCCTCTCTTTTATACATTTGTTTTCGTTATTTATTTCTTTGCATTCAGAATGTTTTGGTAAATTTATTAATTTAATAGAGAAAAAATTAATTAATTATTATTTCCTTCAACTTTTTATTCTTTAATTAAAGCAAAATCATCAAGGTCTGATTGTCAAATTAAGCAAAATTTGAGAGTTTGCCAAGTTTCAACCTTGCTTCAACTTTGAGGTCTCCAATTTGCCATGCTTCGTTTAAATACGTATACTGAACTTTTCTGTCAAAGTCAAAGTTTGAGGTAAAGTCAAAATAAAGCTTTATGTAACTGACCCTTTAAGACTAAATGTTACTTAGTTACGCCAGAATTACCTTTGCTTTATTTTGTATAATTAAACCGAGGTATGTAACCGATTAAAATGACGTTCCGGCTTCGGTTTCGGTTTTGTAACATGTTTCGGTTTCGTTCTTCAACATTTATTTTAGTTTCGGTTACGGTATCGTTCCGGTTTCGGTTTCCAAATAAAAACACGACCGCAATAAATTTTACTATCTACTAAAAAACTCAAGTATGTGGTATGTGGCTTCAAAATAGGTCTGAATTTTTATAACTTTTTCCCAAGGTATGAAATAATGATATTTTCACCATTAGTAGACGTTCAACTTAAAATTTAAAATATCCCTTATTTCGATAACTCGACCAGTTTCAGAGCTATCGACCATTATGTGGACCCGGGGTTACTACAAACGTGTAAGTACAATCAAAAATCAACTTTACTTTTTTTATTAGAAAAATATTACAATGAAAACTAAAATAAGTAAATCATCAAAAACAAAAATGTGAATGGTGTTTTCTTAGACAAGCCACTTAACATTTTTTTCGATATCTTTGTGTTTTGTAACCTTGCTCGACAATCTTCCATGAAAATTTTCAGGCTACCTGTATGTAAAAGAAAATACCTATGTGTCCACTAAAATAAGTGAGATATTAAAAAAATTCAAAACCGTCTGGAACCGGTACCAGATTTTGAAACGGTTTCATTCTAAAGACTAACGCTAAATGGATCTTTAATTGATGTGAACAATTGCGTTAATTTATTTGAACTGGATGAAACTTTCTCTAATGAAAAATATTCGTTGTATGTTTCCATGGTTTCCAATAAAAAATTTTTGAAAAATAGACAAATAGCACGAAATACTACATAGAAGTTGGAATTGCGTATATATTACAGAGTAAAAATATTAGAAATTATAAAACTCAACACGTTCCTTTCCGGATCAAAATAGCGGTTACGGTTTCGATTTCAGTCCTTGAATTAAACCCTTTGCAGTTGATATTTTGTGAGGTTTAAGCAAGCTACCCATCTGCCAAGAAATGCCTCAAGAAAAAAATGAGCATATATTTCTTGTGCCTGGTCAAGAAATTTTGACGTTTACCAAATTTTCCATTGTTTTGCAAACTAGTCTTATAAAAATGTATAAAACATGTGTAGCGCAATATGTACCCTGTTGTATTTTTTCTTATGAACTGAGTATTAGCTCATAAGAAAAAATACTACAATTTTCGATGGTTGGCAACGCCGATTTACCTCAAGAAATAAATATGCTCGTAACTATATATTTCTTGAGGTAAACGTGCAGATTCACGGCAAAGATGAGTATATACTTCGCTGCATATGTTTTATACATTTTTATAATAGTAATCTGCAATAAAATGGAAAATGCCGTAAACGTCAAATTTTCTTGACCAGGCATAAGAAATATACATATGTTCGTTTTTTGTCTTGAGGCATTTCTTGGCAGGTGGGTAGCCCGCTTTAAAATAAAAAGAGTTATCGATATCTGCCAAAAAGGATTTTTATAATTTTGTTGGTTACACCAAAATTTGTTGCTAGGTAAAATTACAAATTTGTTCTTCTTCCTTGGTACTTACAATTACGGTATACGCTGTGCAAATTGCAAATGCAACAATATAGATTACATAGAAGTTCAAGCCTGTGACTAAAAAACATAATCTTATTAAATATTCAACAATTTTAACAAGAACGTGAATAATTATTGAACCGAACCGAACCGGGTTCGTACTTACCTTGGCTGTAAGCTAGTGAAGGGGCGTAAAGTACAAATGGAAGATATGTTACCTAGGGATGAGATTTTTTTTTGTTTTAATATATACCAACACTGTGGGCTATATTAAATATGAGTGGCTCGGTGCAATCCTTGCCTAACCCTCGAAATTTTATATATGGAGTTATTATGCTATACTACTTAAAAATACTCCAAACTATTCTCATTCTTTAAATATTGTTTTTTTTTTTTGCATAATAAAGATTGTGAGGGTTAAGGGTCAGTTACATAAAGCTTTATTTTGACTTTGACAGAAAAAGAAATTTAAACGAAGCATGGCAAATTGGAGACCTCAAAGTTGAAGCAAGGTTAAAATTTGGCAAACTCTCAAATTTTGCTTGCTTTGACAATCAGATCTTGATGACTTTGCTTTAATTAAAGAATAAAAAGTTGGAGGAAATAATAATTAATTCATTTTTTCTATATTAAATTAATAAATTAACTAAAACACTACGAATGCAAAGAAAAAAATAATGAAAACAAATGTATAAAAGAGAAGCGTCAAGGCGTTCATTGTAGCATACCTCTGAAGTTGGACGCAAAGTTTTGAGGTAGCAAATGTCAGGCGAGGTTAACAAAGCTTTATGTATTCGACCCTTTAGGCATTTCTGGCCTTAGGCTGTTTAATTTTTAATTACCTATTAACTTTGTCACTAATTATTAGGAAATTACTAAATTGAGGGTTAGGCAAGGATGACACCGAGCCACTCATATTTCGTCGGTAAAAGTGCAAAGCCGCGTCTAGAATTTTTAAAAATCAATATAAAGGTTGGTTTTAAAATCAGCTGGTTTAGCAATTAGCATTGAGTTGCGAATTTTTAATTTTGTTCAAGATATTTACAAGTGAAAAGTTTCCCAAGAATTTTTTTTTTATAACAGGAGGAATATGAGAGCGATAAAAGTCCTTGCGGAATTTTATTTAGAATTGGGATGTGTACGTATGTTTATTCTAAACAATTTTGGTCTTACGCTACTATCGCATTCCATCAATTTGTCGGCCTATAAAACTAAACACATTTGTTAAATGCTCATCCGATGTGTAGAGTTGACCAAAAAAAAAAAAACCAATTTCGAGCGATAAAATTTACCAACGCGGTTTTGTAGGGAGTGTCGCCCGATCATAATCGGTGTCAGTGAGAGCGTAGACATATGTATCGGGAGGAGGGATGCCATGACCTAGAAGGTTCCACTGGTCATACCAAATCGCTACCACGACAGTCGGGCAGTACCGCAAGGGAGTACCGCAGCGTACCGGGGTCATATCCGGCCAAGGACTGTCAACTTCGGCATCACTTCCCAAAACCTTCGGGGAGTGTTTTGTTGTTAACAACAACAACAACAACAACATATGTATGCGATTACGGTTTACATGTGAACTTGCACTGTCACTGATGGTTTACATTTGTAAATTGTTATTTTCAAATAAATATTACCCCGTCTATAATGAATAAAAATGCTGCAAAGCTCCTCACAGTGGAATTGAATCTCATTTCTAGATACTGTTATTGGAAATCAAATTATTAGTATACAAAGTTATAAATCGTCGGCTAATAGTATAAACCTGCTAAATCCCGTTTATAGCGAACGATGCAGTTCGAAAAAGTAGACGATTCTGTCGCTCGATTAATAGCCAACGAATAACCTTAATATTTTATTTCAAGGAAATTCTGGCCCTTAAACCATAACCTGAAAGTTGAAGCTATATTTTGCTTCTTTGGAAAAATATTTTTTTGGTCGATAGCAGGTTTACACTCTTAACAGACGAAATTTGAATTCAAAATAGAGCTTACGCTTTATACTCGACACAACATATACGAGATACGGTAAGCTCTAATTCAAAATTCAATGAGAGTAATCTGAGGAGCATCTTTGAACATACATGATATGACGTATCGGTCCGCAATGCACAAAATACTGGTAAATAAACATGTTGAACTGCCATCGTGCTCAAAATAATACCAATGGCTAATAGCCAAATTTGTGTGCCAAAGTAATAGATTTCGGTGGGTATACCCACAATGCTAATCCCAGAAATGTAGCTAAATAAAATAGTTTAAGTAATTAAACCATTGGTCGTATGAAATAGATTACCTTAAATACGAGGGTTTTAGTACTAAAAACTCGCTTAGTTGGTGCAACATAAGTCATTTAAAGAAACCACAATCCCTTGTAATGATTTTACAGTCTCTGTAGCTCAAGACTCTTAATAGCACACTTTTTTGTAGGTTGTCTATTGTAAAACAAGAACAACAAGAGAAATGCACTATACGACAAAATCCAATTTTTTTCTGGGTATTGGACCAAACCAACCTTTTTGAAAAAGTTTTCGAAGTTAGTTTTGTTTGGCAGGTCCACCCACAGAAAGAAAACCGCATCGATCCTACGTGTGCAAACAAATTTATTCGGGGTCAAAGATCCATATTTGAGGTTTTTTTTCGGATTTTTCTAAAAATCCCCTATGTGCTAAAAAGGGTATTCAGCTCCAAAAGTCGAGAAAAATCCATAAAAAACCTTAAATATGGATCTTTGACCCCGAATAAATTTGTTTGCACACGTGGGATCGATGGGTACTTTTGCGGTTTTCTTTCTGGGGGTAGACCTAAGCTATCTACAAAAATTTGGCTCTATCGGAATTTTTGTTTTACAAGATATCTGAACTTAAACCACTATTAGTTTTTGGTAACATGAATGGAGTTAATTAGGCTCTAGCTAGAGAACTGTATGATTTTTAAAAATAACTATTTTCATTGTCGATGAGGAACTTCGTGACGAATAAACGGTAAAGGAAAATTTTTCCATACCTACATATTAACGCTTTCGAGAAAAATCAGGAAAAGTCTAAGTTGATCTTAGGTAGTTTTTAGAAAAAAACTCAAACTTTGATATTTTTGGTATTCTATGAGTTTTTTAAAAAACGGCTCGGGGAAAACATATCTCACCTAGATCTAAACAGCCATAAACTAAAAAAATCAAAATGTTCAAAAAACTCGAAAAACTGGCTGCTTCTTCCATATATCCCAATGGCATTTTAAATTTTTAACATCCTTTTTCTCGGTTAGTAGTGTAGCTATTAAGGGTCAGTTACATAAAGCTTTATTTTGACTTTGACAGAAAAAGAAATTTAAACGAAGCATGGCAAATTGGAGACCTCAAAGTTGAAGCAAGGTTAAAATTTGACAAACTCTCAAATTTTGCTTGCTTTGCTTGCTTTGACAATCAGATGTTGATGACTTTGTTTTAATTAAAGAATAAAAAGTTGGAGGAAATTAATTAATTCATTTTTTCTCTATTAAATTAATAAATGAACCAAAACACTCTGAATGCAAAGAAATAAATAACGAAAACAAATCGTGCCGTTTCTGCCTTAACCTCGTAACTACAGTTTTTGAGAAAACTCGTTTTTTATGTGGAAATGCCCTTAAGACATCGAGAAATCCGTATCGAAAATCAGCTTGGTAAAATATATAAACCTTTGTGGTTTTTTGTGCGATCAATTACCTCGTATCTACATTTTTAGTATGCACAACTTGAGAATTTCAGTTGGTTTTCTGGAATATTCTTTTTTTTGTAGATACGAGGTTAAGGCAGAAACGGGACGAAATGTTATAAAAGAAAAGCGCAAAGCGTTCGTTGTAGCATACCTCTGAAGTTGGGCGCAAAGTTTTGAGGTAGCAAATATCAGGCGAGGTTAACAAAGCTTTATGTATTTGACCCTTTAGTTAATCGGTGTGTATTGAAATGAAGAGCGCGGCAGTAAGCATAGCTCAAAATTTAAGGGTTTTCGGCGACTTTGGCCGTCTAACATGTTTGTTGAGCCAACATTCACCTTTTAATAAAACATACTTAAAACCCACCGTGAATTCAAAACCAAATCTATGAAGGGTCCAACATCGAACTTCCAAAGCACATAACGTAAGTTTTGGAGGCTACTTCAAAAAAGGTCTAACGCCATTTCTTTACTTAAGTACTAAACTCTTCAAAAACTTTGGTTTGGTCCAATACCCAGCCGGCTGCTGTACAGTGTTATTCTTGGTACTGAACTAAGCAAACTTTTGTTAGTCCCCTCTTATACTTTTTGTATTCGTACTAACAATGCGACTAAACTCATCGCCACAGGAAACGGTGTCATTTTTCTTGAAGCCAATAAGTATTCATACATTTTCGCTGAACCAAATTGTATCTCCTCCTCTTCTGTCGTTTCAGTAGTCGTGGGCTCTGCAACTCTATGTTTCAAAAATTTTCTGTTCGGGAAAAAGCAAAAATTAGCTATTAGCAGGCACATACATAAGTATGTATTAATTATTTACCTTAAGTAGCCATAATAAAAGCCGACGATGGTTGATGCACAAATCACCACAGCAAACATTAAGTGATCCCATTTATCGAAGTAGATCCTATCGTAATCCTGGTAAATAAATGTGTTTGTAGAATTTTATTTTTAATTCATTAAATTAAATGTTCTTTAACGCTTTTTAAATCCCTTACAACATTCGCCCTGGCGTAATAGAATGGGATTTTATAAACCATTGACCAAAGCAAATTATTCACGAAAACAATTTATGAAATTTGTGAACTTTTCTGTACAAAAAACTTTTTATATTATTTATTTATTTTTTTTTTTTGGCATAAGGATAGTGCTGTTCAATATTTTTATATTCAAGTGTAGATAAATTACAAAAATATTTGTACACTGGAACTTTTTTTGTAGTGAAAGAATTGAAGAAAAATTTTAATGTTCGAAAAAGTTTTGGGAACAAGCTACGAAAGTTCGCCTAGAAAAAGTTGCTCGAAAATCTTCACAAAACGCAACTATTATTAGACTTCGAGCTTGAACCTACTACGAAGCCAATTCAGTAAGTTGCCACTGTTTCGCAAGTTTTTCATCCAAAGTTTCGTATTTAGAAGAAACAAAAACTTTTTGAAGTAAGCTTCTTAAGCGTCACTGCTGAGAGTGAAATTACAAGTATTTTTTAACTAGATCAACAGTTTTTTAAGTAACAGAGAAAATATCAAATGATAGCAGTGACTTGAATTTTGTGAAGTGAGCCACTTTTTTTCGAAGTTGTACTATCTTTCTGAAACTTTTTTGTATGGTTCACAACAACAAGAAAAAAATACGTTTGGGCCAGTTTTTCGAAATTCGAATTATTTTCAAAGTTATAGCTATCAACACTTTTCGAAATTCCTCACTTTTTGATGAATTTCTCACGATTGGTTAAACCGATTTTGCTAATTTTTTAAATATATATAAAAGATATTACCTTCTTCCAAACGACGATTAAAATTTTAGCCCAATTTTTAACTTCTCCATCGTGGGCAGATGGCGGTTTTGTATGATGTTGTTGGGCATTCCATCAGTAACTATTAGCAAAAAAAAATTTTTTGGCACTTTAAGGGAGCGGGAGTTATTTACATTTTCATTTCAGGGAAATCATATACATATACAGTGACTCACAGTCAAAGTGAGCCACACTAACTAGTTTTAATAAATGTTTGAAAAATTTGTGAAAACAACTTGGATTGAAAAAAATTATTATGCGTTTTTATTGCTTGAATATTAAACTTTAAGTTACTCATCAGTCTTTTAAAACAGTTAATTGTTTTATTATAAAAAATGAGCAAAAAAAAAATCAGAAATCTATCTCACAGTGAAAGTGAGCCACCTTGACTAAAATAAACATAAACGACAAATTACTACTTTGTTGGGCCAATTTTTGTGTAAATTGAGGATTGTAGACGTCTGAGCCTTGATTCTAACCAACTACAAGTACATCTTGAAGGGATTCCCCGCCATTCTTCTTGTAAGACATCTAAAAGGTTCTGTTTGGACGAAATTCTGTGTTTTCGCAGGATTTATTCAAGACCATAAGTTCTCAATAGGCGGCCGCCGTGGTGTAGCGGTAAAAATCTACTTCTATTCCTAGTTTTTCTGCAAATGGTTTAAGATTTTGTTTCAAAATGTCTTTATAACCGTATTCAGTCATTATTCTCTGGAATATGATGAAGATTTCCAGTGCCATCGCCTACTATGCTGCTCCAAAACATGACGGAGACACCCCCATGCTTTATACTGGGAGTACGGTTTTCTGCTGGGAGTAAGGTACTTCTTTTGCCGCCATATCGCCTGCGCCAAATAAGCTAAATTAACTTTCGTCTGTAAATAGGGCCTAAAAGAATAATATTCAAGCCTATGCCGGCCTTTTGTCCGAAGTTCATCCCCTTATGAACTTATTTCCACTCAAACTCAAGCCTTATTTTACGCTTTAACTGTTAAAAAATGGCTTGTTTCTGGCCACTCGATCATTATATCTGCGATTTCTGAGAACCCTCTCATAGTTTCAGGGTTAACGAGGAAATTTAATTGCTTTTCGACCAACTTTGTCAATTTTGGGGCACTCAGATGAGGATTATTCTTGATTTTGCCTACAATAAACTCTTCATCCCTCTCTGAAAACTTTTTTTCTTGCTCTTTCTCTGCTTGTCTTTTATTCTATATTCCATTCTGTTTTTGATTCGAATGTGAAAACATAGAATTTCGTGCAAACAGAACCTTTTGATGTCTTACAAGAAGAATGACGTGCAATTTCTTCAGGATGTACCTGTAGTTTGTTAGAATCAAGGCTCAGACATCTTGAAGACTCAATTTAAACAAAAGTTGGCCCAGAAAAGTATTAATTTGTCGTTTAAGTTAATTTTAGTCAAGGTGGCTTACTTTCACTGTGAGATAAATTTCTGAGTTTTTTTGGTTTTTGATCATTATCTATATTATAATAAAACTGTAGAAAAGTCGTGTCTGTACATTGAAAATTTCTTTGAAAAAATGACTGGGGATGACTTGAGGAATGTTATAGAGTCCATCTCAACCATTTTTAGAATTATTGTCTGTCTGTTTGTCCGTTTGAACGTAAGGATCTCGGAAACTAAGAAACGAATTTTAATTAGACATTCCCTGGTGGACAGCTTGGAGCCCTAAACTTTATTTTATCTAATCGCCCAATAAACAAGAAAGATATAGTCATTTTAAATGAGGTGCCTATGCAATTTTTTTTTGTAAATAGATTTATATGAAGAAAAATTCACTTTGTTTGTCAAAAAAAAAAAAAAACAAAGGGCGCCTCTCACCTGGAATAAAACTCTAGAAAAGTTGTGTCTGCACATTGGAAATTCCTTGGCTAAAATTACTGAAAATGACGAAGGGAATGTTATAGAGTTCATCTGAACTATTCTTATATTTTTTATCTTCATTTTTATCAATGAGAGTGGGTATGAAAGTAGGAGCAGATGAGGTACTGAGGTTAAGGAGATGGAAGGAAGGAAGTATTTCGGAAAAACTCTACTGGAATTGCCAACAGAGATAGGGGCTTAACCCAAACATATGTGACAGAAAGGAAATTGACATAGGAAAGAAAGCCAAGGAAAAGAGGTTGATGAAGAGGAATTGGACCCGAGAATAAGGTTGGCAAAGGCGAAAAAATTGTTTCAATAGAAATTAGTACCACCCTAAAATACAGATCCACCCGGACAACGTCGGGTTCCCTGCTAGTTTATAATAAAATAATTAACTATTTGAAAAAACTGATGAGTTACTTAAAGTTTAATATTAAAACAATAAACAATAAATATAAAACTGTCTGACTGTCAGCCACTGTATATCACCTCAAATATAAAGTACGTTTTAGGAACGTCCGAACGGCAGATTTAAACCCTTCTTGAGTGATAACGTGGCATCTCTAGAAAAAAATAAAATTGATAGCGTTGGATAGATGAGTACAAAGTCTACATATGACAAACAAACAAAATTATTCTGATTCAAAGCCTACTTTAGGACTGAATAGTTTTTCTTGAAATGGAGTTACTGAATGAGTTGGAAGTTAGATTTTTTGATGGTTCGCCATTTCACCTAGGTTTACCCTATGTCAACTTATATGATTTTCGAAATTTTGGATATCGAAAAAGGGGGCGTCGTGATCATTCCATTTCGCCCATTTTTAATAGCAACCTACCTGGGCCAGAAAGTAACCTGCATGCAAATATCTCAATTTTTACTCAAGTTATCGTGTACACGGACAGACGGAGGGACATGCCTTAATGAAATTTTTTTCCAACCTAAGAACTTTCATATATGGAACTACATATCTATCTCGATTATTTTGTGCCGTTACGTTGTACCGGTACGTGGACAAAATTATAATACCCTTTTACTAGTACTAGTACGCAGGGTGTAAAAATTTAATCTTCCAGTCTTCCTTGGTCTTGAAATGTTCACTTTTTCACCAGTAAAAATATATGGAAAAAAAGTGTACATTTCAAAACTCACTGTTAGAGAATCCAGGGCCTGCACACACTTCAGTTTGATTTTCAGCGGTGTCGGGTCGAAAATAAAAAGATCAAAATAATTGGGGTTTCTCTCTACATTTTTATTAAAAAAAATAACACTTGTCAAATTTTTTTCCAAGCAACATCAACAAGAACAAAAACCACGCATTTTGTTGTTGCATGAAAAAAATTTTGACAATAGTGTGTTAATTTCTTGTTTTTTATCGAAAAAATTAAGAGAGAAGGGGTCTTCTTCTGATTCGAATTGATTAAATTGTGTGTCGATTTATTTAGGAAAAATATTCTACAATTTATATGCAATAATATTTGAAAATCATGTTGTGCAGTTATATCAACATTTGTCACTCCCTTGAAAAACATTCTTTCGGTAGGAATCTGTGGGAGAAATTAAAAGCAAAGTGTTATTTATAAGTAAGAAAGAAATAAAAATTAAGTAGATATTCTTCAGTAGGTAAAACAAAACTACTAGCCCCCATATTAAAATAAAATTGGGTTATAAATAATTTTAAAATGACATTTTCATAAAAATTTTGAATTATAAGAGCTTGTTAAACCTTTTCTATTTTTTATGAATAAGGAGGTAAACATATATTTCAGTTCAGGAGTTCAATTGACGTATTTTGTTCGGTTAGCTGTCAAACTAATCACCGATTAGTCGTTATCGGCTTTTATGCAAGCGGCCCTTAATGTTTTAAAAACTTACCCCCTTATTCATAAAAAATAAAATACGGATATGTTGTTTATAATAGAACTAAAAGAGGAGGGAAAAAATCCGTGCGAAAAAATCCGTGCGTTTATATATTTATCAGCTCAGTTAGATGAACGCCCTATATAAATTTATGTGTACTTGATGTCAAAACAAAAGCTTTTTATTTCGAAATTCTCATTAAAAAAGTAATTTTCGACCCATTTTCGGCATATTCTTCTCTTTTTTGCCAGTGTGCATTGAATGCATTAAAAAAATTACATGTCGAAAGTCGTCATTGCATTGTATAAATTTACGCACTCTTTTACACACCAAAATCGACGCGGAAGTTTATCAAATTTGTGTAAACTGCGTTCCATACAAATTTTGACAGTTCATTTACACACTTGATAAATTTATACGTTTACACGCTTTATAAGGTGTTTATAAGCTTTGATGAGTCCTCCTACTGTTATTCTATTGTTATACTTTTTAACGGATAAAATATTTTTCCTACCTGTGTATAACGGGTGATATGAGATCCGCATCCAACTTTTTCACCTCAGTTGGCCCAGTGAGGAATGATGCCAGTGTACCGACCAACATTGTGGACGATATACCAATTACTATAATCCATTGAAATGATAGGCGATACAAGGGAAATACCGTCGTTTCACCAGGGTAATCCTTATCAATTATAGTCGCATTTGCCAAACATTCCGATACAGATACATTCAACTTATGCGGCCCTATAAGGCCGGCAGCTGATACTGCTTGCGAACCGAACGCTACCCAACCAGACATCAGCGCTCCAGCTACAGCTCCCACTAATGTTCCTTTCGCATTGCTCCATGGTATCAACATACCAAGCGTAAACATACCAAAGGTTGTACTAGCCCCAATAGCAGTCACAGAAGTGGCCACACCAAAAATGCCGGTCAACTTCTCAAGTATAAAAACCGAACCCATCGCAACTATACCAAAGACAGCTACCGAACTCTTGACCAATATGTGTGAAGTGCGTTCAGTTAAATTCAATTTAAAAGTGCCACGCACAATGTCCTGCATTAATACCAAAGCCGCTGAATTGAGGGAGACCGATAGAGAGCTCAAGGCAGCACCAAATACACCGGCAATGAACAGACCAGGTATGCCGGGTAAATATTTAAATTGCGTAACATAAATCGGTAAAAGCTGATCGTCATGCTGTTATGAATAAATTAATTAAACTATAGATCAAATAGTATGAACATAATTTGTGTATATTTGAGATTTACCTTTATAAGTCCAGCATTTATTGGGTCGCAATTGCAATAAAAATGGTAAACAAGCAATCCGGAAAAACAAACAAACAAATAAAATAGAACAATACCCAATGTGAATATGGCAATAGACTGTTCCGCTTTTTTTATTGTCGATAAGGACATGTATCGCTGGACCATTGTCTGATTTACGCTATTAAAGGAGGTCCAATAGAAAAAGCCGCCGATCAATACGCACCAAAGCGATTGCCGTTCATATAAGGATGGATTTGTACTAAAAAAAAACAAGTTTACAGAAATTTATAGGAGCACAGTAAATAACACATAAAAACGGCGATTGAGTGGAAGGACGTTCCATTACTGAAACGCTATATTTCAGCATTGGGATGAAAAGCCACCATGGCTCGTTATAATGTTTCCGAAGTTTTCGAACTTAGAATTCCTTTAATTTTTTAATAAAATGCAAATGGTACTCAACAGAATATCTAGCCCCTTTAAATGTTTTTCAAAAGGGATATGTTTTTTTTTTATATAGGTTTCTTTATTTACAATCTGTCGTTTGACAATAAGGAAATGTTATAATTATTTAATATTAACATTGATGCATTGACTGCTTTTGTACTTCAAAAGAGTTTTATCAAAAAAGGGATATTAAGTTCGAAAACGATTTTTTTTTAATTCACAGAAAATCGTGTTCTTTTAAAATTTTACAACAGACCCCTAACGAGTTTCCGACAGAAAAATGAACTTCGAAATTTTTTTTTATCAGTACAGTCCGGTAGGTCCACTAAGTAATAAAACAAAGAGTAAATATTTGATATTATATAAAAAAATCAACTTACTTAAAAAATATTATACGCCCACCTTCGGATGCTTGTTTAAATACTGGCCCAGGTCCGCCAGCAAATATTGTTCCTAGTATAACCACAATAAATACTGCAATAAACATGACAAATATTTGCCAAGCGTCAGTGTGAACGACAGCTTTTATGCCACCCTAAAAAAATACGTAACGTCTATATATCGACGTGACAGAAATTGTGTGTCTGATGAAAATTAACACCTGCTAGCGATTAGTGTTTGTTTTCTTCAAACATAGGTATATGTAATACTCCTACATTGGTAGTTAAAGCTAGTACCGTCCGAAAACATTTCAGTGCAAATTACACAAATATTTTTTTTTTTGAACAGGGCAATCATGTCTATTTACGTCAAAAAGTTAAAAAAAAATGCAGAAATGTTACAGTGGCGTTCCGAGTACCCAGAAAATATGGACCAGATCGCACTTAGGAACTTATTTACTTAAATACTTAGCACCGTTAGCTATGATTTCGGAGAAATGTGCCTTAAGCGTTCAGCAGAATCAGTCCGTCAGTACATCGAAATAACTGACAGCAAATGATGTATATCACAAAGGCCCTAACTGGCATAAAAAAAATGTTACAGGAGAAGTAAAAAAAAAAAACTTTTTTACATTGACCGCATGCAAATATAGCTTTGTAAATTTGAAATATCGCCGTTATTACTGCTAGTATCTCCTTAAAATTTTTAGTGAGTGTGTATTTTAATATATCATACTTAAATATGTGAAAACGTCATTTTCGAAAAATGTGTCAATTAGGGCCTTTGTGAATTAATATATGGGTGTTTCCCAGCGGAAATATTAATTTTGTATGGAGAAAATTTTTTTTGAAACGATTACTTACAAAAAGCTTTCCTTATCTTAACTCATTACTTTCACCGGACTTACGGTACTTCTTACTGAAAATTCAATAAATTCGTTCAAACTTAACGTCCACAACGCCAGGAAATGCCCATATCAGACACAAGGCGAACGTATTTCTTTTCGTATATAATTTTTAAATTTTTAGTTTTCGCAAGAAAATTTTAAAGGTGTTAGTTTTCGTATGGTACGTCCATATTATGGATGAAGGCCATTTGGTTGAGGTTATAGTTAGGCGTTAAATATTGAAAGTGGAGTTAAATTTATGAAAATAATTATATACTCACTAGCATTGTATAGATCACGCAAACGACAGTCATAGTTACACTTATAATGTGCAAATTGATGCCTGAGACTAGAAAAGGAATAAAAAAATTATTATACAATTATTAATGCATTTCCTAATTTTATATATTGCAGAATTTTGTCCGAAACGCCTTATAATACATTTACACTGCACCAAATGCGTCTCCTTTGGTGAAGTTGTTTCGAGAATATTTGTCCGCAGAATGAATTTGTTTGCCAAATTAGACGAATTTAATTTAATTTGACCTAACTTGGTGATCAAATTCAATCTGCGGATGAACGGTATCGAAAAAACTTGGCCAAAAGTGACGCATTTGGTGCAGTGTAAATGTAGCTTTAGCAAAAAATGAGCGTGATATGATATTTAAAAAAATCACAACTTTTTTGAAGAGATTAAACCTTTTTCAATTTTTCGAACAAACCAATTAGAAACCCAAATCTTCATAGGGTCGAACTTCGAAATCCCGTAACTACATAAATTTTGGAGGCTAACTTCGAAAAATGGGAAACGCCATTTTTTACTTATGTCTTAATCTCTTAAAAAAGTTGGTATGGTCTAGTTTTCCACGCCAGAGAACTTCCCAGGCAGCTAGTAATTTTTAAAGTTAATTTTACAATCGCGATATCTCAAGATTGATGACCATTTTTGTAGTAATGATACTTGCATATTTCGGGGAGGACCCGGACCCCCAGGACCGATCCCGTCTAGCAGGGTCGTTTCTTTAACAAATTCTATTCGAAAGCTGTCAAATCACATAATTTTTTTTTTTAATGCGAAAGAATTTTCTTTCGGATCGAATTACATGATAAGGCCCCTGAACAAATTTGGTGGTATTTGTAAAATTGTGCTACGATGCTTAGAACATACTTATTTTTTTTATAGAGGTAATTAAGAATACATAATAATTATATTCCGTCTCTGATTTTAGCTTACCTTGATTAAATGCTATCGCTGGCACATACAAAATCATTGGCATGAAAAATAGCTGCATGATGAAAAAATGCATTAATTTGTTAGTTGCATTCGATATTGTCATTACAACAAACCTGGTCCAATATAAACATGAATGAGGTGATACTCCGTACGCTTGAGCTAAACCGCATTTCCAAATACTTCAGATGATTTCAGAAAAGTATGTTGATGCATGAGTGAGGAAAACAATGTGAAAAAACGAAGGCTGTTATAAAAATGTATAGAACCCTTTTTTCAACATTTGATTGAAGAATGCCCTAATCAGAATTTATTCAAAACATTTTTCATTTCGACATGCCATACGAAAACTTGCCGCGTTAGCATGGCATCACTAATCGTTTACATTGATTTCCCTAAGTTTGGCTGCAACAGCTGATTAGCGTTATGGGTATGGCGTTAGCGATAACGAAGTTTAATTTTGCCTATAGTTTTCGTATGGTACATCGATATGTAAACCCCTTTCTCATAGCTTCAAAAATTTTTTCCCCAAAAATTTATTGGAGAATTTGATTCAAATATAAGTATTTTGGGTATATGCAAACCTCATAAGATGATCCAACTTTTAATTTTGTAAAAACTGGTAGATAAACTTTCGCCACCACTAACGCGTGCAACATTATCGACACGAAAATAAGGGAATATTGTGTACCATAATTATAGATTTCCGATGGTACACCAAGCATTGTGACACCCGATATATAGCTGGCAATGAGACTCATCGCCACTGGGAATACTTTTAGTCGCCTCGACCCCAACAAATATTCGCCCATTGCTTTGGAACCAAAGTCTGGTTCCTTGCTGCTTTCTCTGCCCTCACTGCTTTTTATGTGTTCTTCTCTAAAAAGGTTTATAAAATATTGATGATTTGAAAATAATAATAAAATTATAGCGTACATACTTTAAATAAGCAATGTAAATGCCAATTCCTGTGGATAATATCAGCGTTCCAGCAAAAACGCAGTAATCGGCTATTGAAAAATGAAATTTTGAATATTCTTCATAAGTTTTAGTCTGTAATAAATGAGAGATTTAGAATAGGATGATTCATATAGCTGTTTGTCACCGCCATAAGCTGATGATTACACTCATTCATTCATTGTAAATAAATAATATTCCTTACCATGACAAAGGCCCTATGATCCAATAGGAGTTGAGGAAGCTTAAATTAAAAAAAAAAATGGAAATTCAAAATGGTTTTCACAAAAATTGTGTCCGCTAACAAATAAAATAATTACAGAATGGAAATTTTTGAAATTGGAAATTTCAAAATTAAAATAGCTTTGTTTCTTTCCTGCTAATTATGAATAATTATGAATAATTATTCCTAAAAAAGTGTTCTTTGAAAAAATTAGCAGCGAATTCAGCAGCTTTTTGACATTTAATTGAGCGAGAGAGCGCCCATTCGCTGCAAGTTATTGCTGGAGATTTTTCGTCCAGCAGAAACCAGCAAGCAGGAACAGCTGATCGATGACATAGCAAAACAACAACAAAAAATGTAAATTCAAATTGTTAGCCAATCAGAAACGTAACCGCTGTTTTGTCTGCAAGTTTCTGCTGAACCCTGTTCGACGAAAAATTAGCAGAAATGACATTTTGACAGCTTTTTACAAGACTCTCTTCTGCTGACAGTTCTTTGCTGGAGATTTCAAGAAACAAAGCTAATATAAATATTTACAAATTTGATGCTAAACAAAGTACAAAAAAAAACTTAAACGGTCGATTTTTTGTCGTTGAACAGCGTAAAGGCTCATTTGTCGTTCCACTGCTTTCCACCTTCAAATACAAGGTGTAGATCGATCGAATTGCTGTTTACACGGTGGAGCGACAAAAAATCGACCAGAAAATGAGCCTTAACCGTCCGTTGAGTGAAAGTTTATCCTTTCGTTGTTTGAAGTGGCCTAGCCAGGCCACCTATGAGAAAACGTACCTTGGGTATCGGTGGGTGTACAAATTATGTCTATAATCAATACAAGACGCATTTTACAACAAACTTGTGTGAAAGTTATATATGATTGGTCATCTGGTACCCTTCTAAGCTGCAACGCAAACTCGGTTGTTTTATTAATCGTATTGCTAGTAACTAACCAGTAACGACGAGTGCAGTACGCCAAACATTACGGTACAGACAAAGTATATTAAACAAAGTAATAGTGAACTTGACAGTTCTCTCTTATCTGTAGGAGTTTTCCCGTCAAATGAAAAAAAAATATTAACCCGTTCTGTTTAAGATTTTTAAATTTTTTCAATAGTGTGAAGAAATATCAAATTGTTTCATATAAATACAATACCGCTTGCCTCAGTTCCTTGCACGTTAAATAGAGTTTGGAGTTCAGATTAGCTAGACTCTAGCACATTTTAGCTAAGATGAATAGTCTAATATTTTTTCAACGGGATCTTAGACCGAAAACGCAAACGTAAGCGATTAAAATCGATTCATAACCCCTGCGGGTTAGGGGTTTAGAATGGAATGGAATGTCTGTCGCAAGGGACGACTAAAATCCATTTCTACCACGGTCACGGCAATTGGAATAGTATCACAAGGTGGTTCGGCAGCTGTGAGAGCATAGACTCAATACCGTACAGCTCTGTCACATCCCTCTTACAACAACAACAGTGAAGCCGATTAATTTCTCGAAACCGAAAACTTTTTTTTTGTAAATTGATTACTTCATTTCGCGGACACATATTTTCCTTGATAAGACGGTACCCTGATTTTGACTTCAGTATAAAAAACTCTAATCTGCGATACTCGACAACCTTCTTGTGTTGCCATCGGCGGAAATCGACAAATATTCAATACTCGCCATTTTTATAACGCAAAGGTCCGAAAAGAGGTAGATTCCAAAGTGGCCAAAGTTATTCCGTTACTGTTTGGGTTAGCATATTTCGCAGTATTGATAATTTTTTGGCCTGAGGAAATTCTAACTAGTTTTTCAGTAAAACAATTGTATGTGAGACAAAAACTGTGCTTGGGTGGCAAAGGGTTAATACGCTTGTTTACATTTTTTTGAAGGAAAAACTCCTACAAAAACAAAATGTTTCAGTTGTCAATTCTACCTTGTTGAATTCGCCTACAGATATAGGTACGGTGAGAAAGGGAGATACAATTCCAGGGGCGCCGTGAAATATTAATATTAAGTATTAATTATAAGTGCTTTTGCTACCTAACAGAAAAAAAAATAAGAGAGAATCTGCCAGGTATGCTAGTTAACTCTTTCAGTCACGGTGGTTACTGTAGCTAACCACCTTTTTTAACTGTTATCCATTTTTAAGTACATCTAATAAAATTGTAACAATTCGATGTCTGATATTCACGAAAAACTTATAGAAAGGGTAATTTTTTAGCCAATAGAATCCAAATCAAAGGTTTTTAGAATTTTATTTCTATCGGTCCGTGTGTTTGCACGCGCATCATTAAAGAACTGCGTAATGAAACTGAATGCCGTTTTTGCTATTGCATTACTAGACATCTAACTTAAGATTTAAGGTATCCCTCATTTCCATAACTCTTCGGGTTCGACTAATATGAGGACCTCGATTAGTAAACTTACCACCTCATATCTCAAAAACTATGTGAGTTATGTTCGTGAACTTTTTTCCCCTTACTGAATTGGTCTAAACCAATCCAGAAATACAACCTTTTCAATTATAAATTCAAATATATGAAAGTGTGACGGAAAGAGTTAACACTACATATTTAAGAAAAAACACAAACAAAAGTTGTACTAATGTAGATAAGATTTATTTTTTATTGTTTTTTAACTTACACCAATTTATATTGCTAAACAGCTAGCAAACATTATCACAGGCGATAATTCTATACAAACATATTCACTATACATTAGAGCGTCCCAAAAATATATGGAAACAAATTTAGGTTCGAAATTTGATATACCTCTATTCTGGTGCCTAAATAACATATCGGCACTGCGCCTGCAAAAACAGATATTAATTATTTTTTCTAAAAAAAATTTTATTTCATATTTAATTAGCACTATCCATTCCCGAAAGTTCTGCGCTTGTAATTTTTTAATATCTCTTCGAATTTAGAAATTATCGAGTTTAGAAATTATGTAAAAGCAATTCGATCGATCTAGAAATTGTCTTTTTAGTATTTTTTTTCTGGCCGACTAAGCGAATTTTCGTAAGTACTCTCTCATACATATGTACATAGTTAGATGTTTTTGTATATCTAGATTTATAAAATAGTTATTATGTATACGTACTTGCCTGTGTTATTAACTTATTTTGGCTCAATAAACATTACTATCACATTATTATGCTAATTTAAGAAACTGGCATGAGCCAATGGTGGCCAGAATTTTTTTGGAACAAGGGTTGACCTTAACTATGTATACATCAAACTGGCGATGAAAAATTGCGCTTTATGACCTAACAAACAAAGGGTGTGTTCGAACCGCAATTGTTGCGGCAGTGTTACTTTTTATGACAGAGCAACGTCGCGCGTTCGTTGAATAAAATTTTGACAATCTGTTGCGCATCACAAGGTCATCATGCGCAACATGAAAATAAAGTATGCAATCATTGTTGCATATAGTCATCTAAGTATCAGCATCATTGCATCAATGAAGTAACATGACTGCAATATTGCAGTAATATTGAGCGGTTCGAACACACCCAAATATAAGCCGCACCCTAATGGAGCGTAAACTACTTAATTTTATTAATTTTAATTTAATAATACAACAAATTTATCAAAACAACAGTTATTGTCTTTAATTATTTTGGCACATTATTTCCTTTTTTCGCTTAAGTTAAGTGGACTAATTGTAACGGTAATGCCTAGCTTAAATGGTAGTTGTGTGAACCTTGTTTATACTTATGCAGGCCGTCATATATTACATAATATAATTACATATATAAATAATAGTCACTACAAATGCAATATTTATGTAATTTATGTTTGGCATAGAAGAATTTTCTTTATTATTTAAATCTATTATAATTTGCTTATTGCCTTTGTTCGTGTGAACATCATCATTAGCATCTTTTAAAGTGCGACTTCTATTCGTAACTTTAATATCTAGTAACCTCACTTGAAGGCTCTCCATTGGCCAAAAGATGGGTCAACGGTTGTGCAGTTATATCAACATTTGTCACTCGCTTTGGAAAGCATTCTTTCGGTAGGAATCTGTAGGAAAAATTCAAAGCAAAGTGTTATTTATAAGTAAGCAACAAATTTAAATTATTAGGGTTATATTCTTCAGTAGATTTTAAACTTAAAGCTGTTTTATACGGGTCGATTTTCTAGACTGGTCGATGTTTTATTCAACCTTTTCAAATACACGACAAAAAAATCGTCCAGAAAACCTTTAGAAAATATTTTAAAATCGTGACTGACACATTTGTGAAATTTAAAATATAATACATAATTGAAAATTTACCATATTACATGAGAAACCCCAATACAAATGGGTAATTCCATGTCAAATTGTCAAATATTTGGAATCGACCCATATCGTATGTTTCGTCTAGGATTCACGCTCTAATTAGAATTCGAAACTTTTTGTCAAACCAAAGTGCTACCATATGGGATTTTAATCAGAATGTGACTGCTAGCCGAAACGTCAATAGACGAATCGTTTCTTCCTTATAATTTTTTTAATATTTTGGAAATTACTGTATTCCAAACAGGGTCGATTTTTTGTCGTTCTACAGTGTAAATAGGAATTCGATCTATATACACCTTGTATATAAAGGTGGAAAGCAGTTCAGCAGAATCAGTCCGTCAATACGTTGAAACAACTGACAGCTAAGTAGACAGAAGTTATGACCCGTGCCTACTTTTAAAAATTTATCAAAGAATCATAATTTAATGACTAGGGGATTCATCCTACCAAACTATATCATTTTAGCCATTTCCGTTACCGAATTATATCAATTTGGTTGATTTTCGAATTTTTCGATATCGAAAATAGGCGTGGTTGGAGAGCGATTTTATCCAATTTCATTAGGTATACTTCCAACGATACTAGTATGCTTTGTGCCAAATTTCATCATCTACCGTAATCAGTTTAAAATGCCGCGGCACCGCCCATTTTAAGAAATTTTTGGAAAAATCAGACAATGATCAGGGGGATTCCCCTATAAAGTTATATCATTTTAGCCATTATAGATACCGATATATGTCTATTCATGACATTTTCGATATCGAAAATGGGGCAAGCTACCTTGGCCAGAAAGTAACCTGTATACAAAATTTCATGCAAATATCTAAATTTATACTCAAGTTTTCGTGTACACGGACAGATGGACAGACGGACGGGCATGCCTTAATGAGCTTTTTTATCTATATCTTTTGGAACTCTATATCTATCTCGATTATTTTGTGCCGTTACGTAGTACCGTTATGTGGATAAAATTATAATATCCTTGTTCTAGTACTAGTAAGCTGGGTATAAAAATACCCAAGCCTAGTCTAGACCTAAATTTTGCGCAAACTTGTTCTAAGCTTTGAGAACACAAGAAATCTGAAGTTCAATTACTATTCTATTGTTAGAGTAATTGACGAGCTAAATACATATGTTGCTTACCTGTGTATTACGGGTGATATTAGTTGCGCATCCAACTTTTTCACCACTGTCGGTCCAGTGAGAAATGATACCAGTGTACCAACCAACAGCGTGGACGATACACCAATCACTGTAATCCAATGGAATGATAGGCGATACAAAGGAAATACCGTCGATTCACCAGGGTAATCCTTATCAATTATAGTCGCATTGACCAAACATTCCGATATAGATACATTCAACTTATGTGGCCCTATAAGGCCGGCAGCTATCACTGCTTGCGAACCGAACGATACCCAACCAGACATCAGCGCTCCAGCTGCAGCGCCCGCTAATGTTCCTTTCACATTGCTCCAGGGTATCAACATACCAAGTGTAAACATACCACAAGTTGTACCTGCAGCTATAGCAGTCACAGAAGTGGCCACACTTAATATACCGCTTAACTTCTCAAGTATAAAAACCAAAGCCATCGCAACGATACCCAAGCAAACTACCACGCTCTTGACCAATATTTGTGTAGCGCGTTCAGTTAATTTCAATTTAAAAGTACCACGCACAATGTCCTGTAGAAATACCAAAGCCGTTGAATTCAGTCCGACCGATAGCGAGCTCAATGCGGCACCAAATACACCAGCAATGAAGAGACCAGGTATGCCGGGTAAATGTCCAACTGTTTGCATGACATAAATCGGTAAAAGCTGATCGTCATTCTGTTATGAATAAATTAATTAAACTATAGATAAAATAGTATGAACATAATTTGTGAATGATCGAGATTTACCGTTATAAGTCCAGCTTTCAATGGATCGCAATTGCGATAAAAATGGTAAACAAGCAATCCGGCGAAACAGCAAAACGAAATAAATAGAATAACTCCCAATGTAAAGATGACAATGGAATGTTGCGCTCTCTTTAGTGTCGGTAAAGACATGTATCGCTGGACCATTGTCTGATTTACACTATTAAAGGAGGTCCAATAGAAAAAACCGCCGAAAAATACGGCCCAAAGCGTTTGCCGTTCATATAAGGATGGATTTGTACTAAAAAAAAATAGAAATTCACATAAATCGAACATGTAGTAATGAGCCATATAATTAATACATAGACAATGGCGGAAGGACGTTGCATCTCTGAAACTTTCTATTTCAGCATTCAGATGAAGAGCAGCCTAGCTCAAAACTCGGTGTTTGTTCAATCGAGCGTTTTTCCACTTAACTAACGATATTTAACCAGCTAGAAGGGATCTTCAGTCCGAAAACGAGTTTACGACACTGAAAAGTGAACTACGAATTTTCCGAACTAGGGTTATTTTACAGTCTAGTGAAATCCAAATTGTTCTCAATAAGATATCGAGTGCTTTTGAATTGCCACAATGAATCTTAAGTCCGAAAACGAATTTACCACAGAAAAGTGAATTTCGAATTTTTCGAACAAAGGGTCAGAGGGTCTGGGGTCCGGATCCCTCAAGCTTTTTTCTTTAATCAGTATAGTCAAGTACCAATATCAAGTCCACCAACAAAACATGTAGTAAATGTTTGATATATAAAAAATCAACTTACTTAAAAAATATTATACGCCCACCTTCGGAAGCTAGCTTAAGCACTGGTCCAGGTCCGCCAGCAACTATTGTTCCTAGTATAACTACAACCACTAGTGCAACAAACATGACCAATGTTTGCCAAGCATCCGTGTGTACGACAGCTTTTATACCACCCTAAAAATATACGAGATATATCTGCATATGAGCCGTTGAAAGCACAAGTGGTATAAGTCCAGTTCTATTTTTTTTAGTTAGGCATGACGCTAAGTAGAGGTAAATGTGTTCTACATAACAGGCTAACGGGATAACTCCAAGCTCCCATAGAAACAATAAATAGCGGAACTAATTTGTGAAACCAAGGCTACCCTCTATTTGTTGACAAGGTGGATTTATACCACTTGTGCTTTTAGCTTTGAGTTACATTTATGAAAATAATTATATACTCACTAGTAATGTATATATCACGCAAACCACACAAATAACCCCACTTATAACGTGTATATTGATACCTGTGACTAGAAAAGAAACAAAAAAAATGATTATAAAAAGATTAATACATTATGTCGACGGTTAGGTGGAAGATCATCCTAATTCAATATATCTTAGAATTTTGTCCTAAAACGCCTTAGCTAATTGCTAAAAACGCGATTGACATGGTATTAAAATAAAATCTCAAGGTAGGGCGTTCTTTAAACAAATTCTAAGACAGGTAGGGTTTCATTTGTTTGCCGATTTTTCTCATCTTGCCTTTAACTTTATACGTCACTTTAAATGTATTGTCCACTTTAGCTGCCTACTATTTAAATCATAGATGACAAAACTGCCCTTACAAACAAATTTTTATTGGGCAGATACATTTTAACTTAGAGGTCTTTAATGATTTAAGTTTTAGCTTACCTTGATTAAAAGCTATCGCTGGCACATACAAAATTATAGGCAGGAAAAATACCTGCGAGATGAAAAAATGCATTAGCAAATTTTGTTAGTTATTTATTTGTTAGTTGCATTTGATATAGTAAGTTTAACAAACCTGATCCATTAAGAACATGCATGAGGCGATACTCCGTACGCTTGAGCTAAAACGCATTTCCAAATACTTCAGAAGATTTCAGAAAAGTTTGTTGATGCATGAGTAAGGAAAACAAAGACTTGTCCGTTATACAAATATATATGTGAGTGGGACCCACCTACAAAATTTTTTCAAAAACGCCCTATATAAGAATGTATCTCTAGAACGACCCAGCTCAAAGTGTATTTTAAAAACGCCCTATTTCAAAATTCGGTTCTAGAACGACCTATCTCAGAATGAAATTAAAAAAATTCTAAGATAGCACGTTTTTGAAAAATATTTTTAAATGGGATGATCGTCCACTCAGCAGTCAATATATCGAGCTCTATCCTCGAAAAAAGTGATCGCGACAAGGTAATCGCTTATTATTTTTCGATACAGATCGATAATTAACAACAATACGAAAACTTTAAAAAAATGTCGTAGTTGGATAAGAACACGTGAAGTGGATCATCCCCCATTTTCCCAAGGCTTATCAAATTCATATATGAGTACATTTTCAAGAAGTATATACTATAGAAAATAAGTCCCCATATGGGGTTAATTATATTCGCTTTGTTGGAAAGAGTATTTCATCCTCTCAAAATAAAATCAAATATAATCAAAATCGCGGCGATATTGACAAATTAGTCATCATACTTTTTTTACTTATCTTAAAAACTGAAATTTCAAAATATCTGCAAAACTGGTCTACTTTTAAACTATGTTTCGGCTGGGTAGTGGCCTAAGGTGCTAGACCTTCTAGCATACAAGTCACTACAGTGTTGTGAGTTCGACTCTCACAATGCCGGGAAGAAAAGTCCTTGAAGAGATGTAACTCCAGTATCATCGAAACATATGTCGGCTTGTCTGGTTCCTGCAGCGCGTAGGTAAATTTTTCTCAAAAAAAACACATTTTCATACAATCCCGAAAATTGCTTGTAAATACCGTCGGTATTTACAGCAATAGACTACAAGTCAAAAGCAACAAAGAAAAAATTTTGCTGTTAATAACAAATTTTTTCAAAACCCATTTGGGGACAAATTTTCTATAGTATATACTTTTTGTAAAAGTACTCATGCCTGAATTTGATAACCCTTGGGAAAATGGGGGGTCCATTTCACGTGTTCTTACCCAGCTTTAGGAAGTACCATATCATATCTTTTTTTTTGACTACTATTGGATGCAGACAAGTAAATTTAGAATAAAATAAATACCAACCTCATAAGACGATCCAACGTTTAGTGCTGTAAAAACTGGTAAATAAACTTTTGACACCACTATAGTCATCAAAATAATTGGCACGATAATAACCCAATATTGTGTACCATAATTATAGACTTCCGATGGTACACCAAGCATTGTGACACCCGATATATAGCTGGCAATGAGACTCATCGCCACTGGGAACACTTTTAATCGCCTCGATCCCAACAAATATTCGCCCATTGCTTTGGAACCAAAGTCTGGTTCCTTATGGTGACTGCTCACATTATTAATGCTTGATCTGTTTTCTTTTCTAAAAAGGTTTATAAAATATAGGTGATTTTAAAAAAGAAATATGCGAAAATATATTTAAATTACCAAAATAACAAACATACTTTAAGTAACCGAAGTAAACGCCCGTTCCGGTGGATAAGATCAGCATTCCAGCAAAGACGCAGTAGTCGGCAATTGAAAAATGAAATTTTGAATATTCTACATAGCTTTTAGTCTGTAATGAATGAAAGGGTTTTTTTATTGAATGCCTACATACCTAAAATAGTTATTTATTTAACTTTAAAGTCGATTTTAAACATATCGAGCCCTGGCCAACAAAATTATTAAAACACATTTTTTTACATAACGGTACTTCTGTTTATTTTGAACCGTCTCACTAAATGTCACAACCGTCATGGTACCGTTACAAAGATACCCACTGGAAATTATGATGTTTTTGACATATTCCATTCAAGTTTACTAACTTTGTTAAGCTTTCCCAATAAAATAATAAACATTTTTTTTTTGTTAGTTACAGTTAAGTTTCTGCTAGGGCTTAATATATGGCCCGGCCTTGGATTCTCTCCATTTTAGTTTTTTGATCTAAATTTATAAAAAATTCAATTGTAAAAGCACCACCTTGAAGGTGAAGTGAGATTTTTCGGATTAGTCAAACGATGATCCCAAGACCGACTGAATGTTTTATCCCGGTCTTTTTGGTATCACGTATGGCAAAGCCAGTTTAGCTAAATTAAATATGATTACTAAGAAATTTTAAATCCCGAAAATCCGTGGAATGAGAATTGACATCTCAAAAATTTGTATCAGTAATGCATGACAGATTCATCCAGGTGCAATTTCATACCGAAATAAATATGAAATATAATTGCATTTGTAAAATTACCGGAACAGTTAATTAAATTTTTTAATTAAAAATATTTTCACCTGCGTTTATTAGGCTGTGTCATATTTATATGTAGGCGTAGCTCCCCTCAAGCAATAAATTTCAAAGGTGAGATATGAGTAACATTTTTTAGAGTAAATATAATGTATTTACTTGGGATCTGATCATTTAGAATTTTTTTTTAACTAAGCGCATTGATTAATTACTAACTTAAACTAGCCTTTAACAGCTTAGGCGATTTTGGCCGTCCAATAAATTGATTAAATAAGAAACTGAGGAACTGTTGAATTTTTGTATACCCAGCGTACTAGTACTAGTTCAAGGGAATTATAATTTTGTCCACATAACGGTACTACATAACGGCACAAAATAATCGAGATAGATATAGAGTTCCATATATGAAAGTTCTTAGGTTGAAAAAAAGTTCATTAAGGCATGTCTATCCGTCTGTCCGTGTACACGATAACTTCAGTTAAAATTGAGATATTTGCATGAAATTTTGTATACAGGCTACTTTATGGCCAAGGTGGGGTGCTTTAGAAAATGGGCGAAATCTGCTGATAGCCACGCCCCCTTTTTCGATATCGAAAATTTCGAAAATTACATAAATTGACGTATCTCGGTAGCTGAAATGGCTTAAATGATATAATTTTATAGGTGAATCCCCCTGGCCATTCTCTTATGATTTTTCCATAAATTTTTAAACTGGGAGTGGCATCGCATTTTTGAAAATTCGACTGGTCGTAACTTTTAAACTGATTACGATAGAACGATGAAATTTGGCATAAAGCATACTTATCGTTGGGAGTATACCTGATGAAATTGGATAAAATCGCCCTCCAACCATGCCCACTTTCAATATCGAAAATTTCTAAAATCAGCTAAATTGACATAATTCGGTAACGGAAATCGCTTAAATGATATAGTTTGGTAGGATGAATCCCCTAGTCATTCTATTATGATTTTTTGATCTTGTTTATTTCATCCTTTATTTTTTTACCCTGCGGGTTAGGGGTTTAGAATATGCCCGAGGTAGGCATACCGGTCGTAAGAGGCGACTAATATGCACATAGGTAATTGACGTGCTAACTCGATGGTTGATCTACGGATATGATGCCTCTCACCTCTCATTACCCATCTTCTCCTTCCTCATGGATGGAGGGATGCCATGACCTAGAAGGTTCCACTGGTCATACCAAATCGCTACCACGACAGTCGGGCAGTACCGCAAGGGAGCACCGCAGCGTACCGGGGTCATATCCGGCCAAGGACTGTCAACTTCGGCATCACTCCCCAAAACCTTCGGGGAGCGTTTTGTTGTTAACAACAACAACAACAACATCCTTTATTTTTGACAACTTTTGTAACTTCTATCTGGCCATAGAAGCTTTCAAAGAAAAGAGCAGGCGTGCATTGGATCACCACCTTTGGAGCCGATTTACATAAAACTTTGAGCACGCTTTGACAGATGACCACCCCATATATTAAAAATGGTTTAACTTTTTGCCGCGCTTTACGTTCCACAAACTTTGTATGAAGTGGATCCTTTGAAGTAATCCTGGGTGCAATCAATGTCGCATGTAATCCTTAACGCCCAGCTCTGAAGAATACAACAGATTAGCGAAAAAAAAATTAAAAATTGTGAAAGGTAGGTAGTACGAAAGTCTGAATTTTGTGTATGCGTCATTATTTCTACACTGCAGTGTAATCATGATTAGGTACAAAACAGTGATGACTACAATAATTTTATTGACATCGCGTGCTTCTCATCGAACTTTGGACCATAATCAAAACAATGGCCGCAATCGGCAATCAACAATTTATTTGATGTTATGGTTTCGTTAATTGATATTGAAAAACAAAAATGCTAAGATAAAACAACGTTAGACCCTTTTAGAAAAATAAATGGTTTATTTTTTCTTCTTTCTCGTTACGAAAATCGGTTTGAAAGGGTTTAAAGGGTTGCGTTCGTATACTCTCCACTGACATTCCACTTGCTGGTTTATTACAGGATACTAAAACGAACTTTTATTTATATGGGCACACAAACAAAGCTGCAATTTATTTCAGCAATGCCAATTGATTTTTGCATAATGGTTCATTGATAATATAACAATATTGATATTTATTAATATTCCTTACCATAATAGAAAATGGGAGGTAATTTCACTGAACAATTTTTGACTTTTGGCAGCATTTTTGAAGTTTTCTTTTTCGTTAACATTTTAAATTAGCCTTGCCATACAAGTATTTTTTGGAATTTTTTTTAAGAATGTGTAATTTTTGTAGGGTTGTTGATTGTGACCACCAACAAATTTCTTTTTTACTGACTAAATGAATTTGCATTATTGTAGTATTGCTAGAAATTCTACCAAAAAAAAGTTATAAATGTAAATTTTTAATTTTATGTGTAAACTCCGTTCCATACAAATTTTGACAATTTATTTACCTACGCATTTGGTAATTTTCTACGTTAACATTCGTTCGATGGTTTTGGGAAGTAAATGTATTTGAGAAATGTACACATGTATTTCAGAAAGCTAAAAATATTCTAAAAACGGTGTAATTTAATATACATGTAGATATTTTTCATATATTGAAGTACAAAATTTTTAAGTATATTTTCAGACTTTTCTGAAATACATTTTCCCTTTTCTCAAATGCATTTACCCATTTCTCAAATTAATTTAAAATTAATTAATTTTCAAAAATTTTGAATTATTGATTTTTTAAATTAATTTATTAACATTAGAGATTAAAGAAATAATAATAAAAAGCAAAAAAAAATTCGCTAAAAATATTTTCTTTAAAAAAAAACCGAAAACACCAAAATTTCATGGCGAACTCTTTTTACATTTTTGAGACCTTGCAATTTTCAATTAAATTGAAGTATTCTTTTATTTAAGTATTTTCTTTGATACATAATACCAAAATTTTTTTTAAATCGAAAAGGGTCGATTCCAGCTGACTTATTTGACATAAATACAACATTGTTCGGTTTATTTCGATTTTACCTTGTCCGGCATGCTGAAGTGATAACGTTGAGCCACGCGATTTTTATTTTTGTTGTGGTGTATTTTCTATTTGTTTTTTTATATTCAAAGTCACAATTCAATCCAAAAAAAGCACAGCGTTTCGAATAGAATATGAATGAAAGCGAATGCGAATCACGACAATGCTAATGAACTTTAAGAACGTTCCGTTGCAACAATGTAATTCTGTTGTTGGTAGACGTTTAAGTATTTAAATTTAGTTTTAATGCAATTTGTTTTTATTACATTAACTCATGCACACTCGAAACATATGTATATGTATGTACGGATATATCGCACCTTTGCATTGATAAAACGTTATTCAAAATTTTACTTTATAAAATCTCGATAAAATACGATACGCATGGTGAATAGATTAAATTAGGCAAACAGCGATGCAATTGACGAGGATAGATAATTCAAAATCGTTTTAGAACTTAAATTACTTTATTATCATAGGTGCGATATGTATATCCACATACATACATGCATACATATGTACATACGCACTGATATACATAAGTACGATATTTTTTATAAAAATCAAATAAAACAGTTTTATATAACAGACACAGACTTTCTTCTATAAAGAAAGCAGCTATTTAATGCACCGATACACCAAAAATTCGCAGCAATAAAACTTTCTGACATTTAGCATGAGGATTGGACTATTTTTGCCATTTAGTAGCAACCGCATTTCTTCCATAAACACCATACGCGTGTACTGTGTATACACATATATTCATACTTAGAGACACTTTTTTTATATGATTTTGCATCTATTTTTGCTAATTTTGTACACTTTCTTAAGTATTTTTTTGTTTTGAAAATTTTCCCATATTACGAATGTCGATAGAATATTAAAAAGTCGAAAGAGATTTAGTAGCGGTAAATAGCGCGAATGCGGCAACGACTTGGCGCACACTGAACCGACAACGTGGAAAAAGATACGAGAAACAAATTGTATTATTAAAAAAAAAAATAAAGAAAATAGTAATAGAGCTTTCTAGCGCTGAATTTTAACATCTACGCGTTTCAACAATTAAAATTCTACTAAGCGCATCGAGGGCTATGTAGCTAGAGAAATACTACATACCATGTAAAGAGAATGTGAGAGGGAAATCAACTACCTACAAAGGAAAATTAATTAACAAGTTTGAGGTGGAAGAAGGCAGGTTTCAACTTTGGACCGCATAGGAGAGCGCAACAGCATTGCTGTAAATGTATGTATGTGTTTACGCCAGAATATTTAGTAATTACATATTGTAAGTACGGATGAACATTAGACTGGACCAAAAATTAAAAAAAAAAAAAAATGTATGGCAAAAAGTTAAATTTTTTATTCGAAGTGAATTAACCATAATTTTTTTGATTCTTTCAAAAAACCTTACCATATTATTAAAGTTGAAGCACCAAGTAAAAAAGTTGTCGGACGTTCAAAGCTTCAACTTTCGAGAAAAAAAATTTGAGAATTCTTCTGTGAAAAAAAATTACCTTTTTCCCAACAAAATGTATTTTCTGTTTGAATCACGTCTTTTGTTTTTTTAGTAAACATCATGGTATATTCTTCTACCATGCTAAACATTGGTCTTTTTTTATTATTTCCAGACCAATGGCAAATAAGCAAAAATTCAAATTTTTGTAGCAAATTGACTGCTGAATCCGAATCCTATACCAAAATTTAACAACGAGGCGAGGATTGGTTTATCTCGAAAAAATCCAAATAATATCTAAAAGATGATTCCGAAAATAACGCAAATGATCCAAAAAAAAACCAAAAATGATCTCGAACTTATTCTTAAAAAGCTAGTCAAAAGGCTAAACGTTTGCAACAAATTCAATCAATAAGTTCTGCAAACATTTTTTTTTTTTGCTTAAGTCTAATATACATATGTACATACATGGGCGTTGCCAGAAATTTTTTAGCTCTTTTTTCGAGGACAATTTCTAAAAAATCAATAAAAATCGAGGAAATTTTTTTGAAAAAAAAGTAGGACATATTTATTGACATGAATATTGAGAGATACTTTAAAAGTATAATTTTTTGGTTTCTCATTTTATAAAAATTTTCATTGATACTCCTTTTTTTCGCTTTGAAAAGTCCTCGTTGTTTCAGCATTTTCTCCAAAATTCCTCGAGGAAAAAGATTAATTTTTTCTTAAAAAACGCAGAATTTTTCGAGGACATTTCGCTTAGGTTGGAGCAGTTGCACCTGCTCCTACCTGCTACGCCCATGTGTACATACACATAACGTATTGTGAAGTGAAGCACTCAGAGAGAGCTTATTAGTGTATTGCCTTTAGTTGTTTAAGGCCATCACTTAAAGCCAATTCAAATTTTAAAATTATAGTTGAACCAACGTTATAGTTATGTGTGTACTATTTGCATACATATATTTAACATTAAATTTAAAACCAGTATTAAAATATGAATGATTTCAAATTGAAATTAACCATTGTTAGAAAAATGGGGACATTTGTTTCCTTTAATAATCAATTTTTATTATAACTTTAAGCAATATATGTCATTAGCAGCTTACTACTGCACTGGGTAGGATATTCAAATTCGTAACTATCCAAAAGCGTAAAACATTGCCCTGCACTGTTACTTATAACTCAACTAAATTCAGATACTTTTATGAAAACGGTTGGGCAATTTGCATAAGTGTCAAACTTATTAAAAAGATACATGAATAATTATCTGAATACAGTGATATGTTTAAGTCTAATTTCTTGTTGATTTCTAAAAATAACAGTGTTATTATTACTTCCAGTTTTTTCTCCTGTTACCTTGTAACTAAATCTAACAAATGCATTTATATTCGATGTTTCAAATCGCCTTTGCATAACCCAAGTTCACCATTGTTTGCGTCATTTCGACAAAATCCTTGTCCAAAAATTGCAGACTCAACTCATCATGATCATTCGTTTTTTCCACAACTTGCACTTTGATACGTTGATTCAACAACATAACAACCAACATTTGTACAGCTTGTTTAAAGCGAAACTCATCACCATCAGTTGTATCAATTATGCCGGCAAAGCGACATTGCACTGCGCGATACGGTTCCATTTTTTGTGCATCGTTACACTTGACCATACATTTGAGTGGTACCACCTCGGTATTGCCATAGTCCACGTAAAACACCTTTAGGCATATAAATAAGCTGTGTGTTAGTTAAGTAAGCAAGTAAAAACCTTTAGTTACCTTGTATGTATCATCAGCGTCAATGCCAATCACCTTAGCACGATACCAAAAATCATCTTTGGCATATTGTGCCAATACCAAGTCACCCAATTCGGGTGGTTCTGACATCCTCTGTTCTGTGGTAATTTCTTCAGTATTCCATAGTAGTTGCTCCAATTGTTCGGTTTTATCTTTGAGTATTTGTCCATAGAAACAATTTGGTTGCGCAATATGCATAATTTCCAAGTGTATAATATCATTTTCGAACACATCATCTATGCGTGGTTTTGATAGGAATTTTAAATTATTATTGCTGCCAAACTTAACTTTTTGCAGTTGATTATCATCGATTGAAATTTCGTCAAATGAGTTTACAAATGGATTCGTAGATGCATTTGTTCGTTTATAAACCTTAATTAATGAACAAATTTTAATTAGACTTTAAATAAAACATCACATATACTACTGTTCAGTGCTCAGTGGAGTACAATCGACTGAAATGGCCCTTTAACAGTTATTCAACCGCAAAGATCGGGTACTAGCAAGTATTAGCTCGCCCGTCGAGGGAACCCTATGTTTTAAAATGTAAGAATGGTTTTTCGTTGTTGTTGTATGGGTACAGCACAAGTACTGGTACCGTTCTCGTAGTACCGGCAATACAAGAAACTAGCCGTGTACGCCATGTAAGTCATTTAGCGTTACCCAGGGTGCACCAACGGGGAGGCGACCTACTCTTACTGAGACGACCTACTGAGATTTTCGTACTTCATATCTCTTGAAGAACTCATGGTAGAATATTGAAAGTGGCTAAAGAGTACATGAAGTTAATCTTAAACACTTGAAAAAAATTGGGTTTTGTCTACTGAATACATCTGGAAGTATTCATGGTAGAATAGGGATAGGAATAGAAAAAGGAATGATAAGGATAAGGATAGAGATAAGGGTCAGGATAGGTGTATAAGGATAGTTTTAAGAATAAGAATACGAATAGGAATAAAAAAAGGTATAGAAAGAAAGTTTATGTAGAAAATTCAACGCTCCACAAAAAAGGTTTCTTCCATGTAACTAATAAAAACATATTTCCGGTCAATGCTAGGAAATTAAAAAGGGTGAAAAGGTGATGGGATAAATCTGCGTGAGTTAGACATCAATTACAAATGGTGGCTATGTGGATTTGCAGAGATGCATCGCCTTTAAGTATTCTCACCTGTTCCTTGGGCCTTTCAGTTTCCCTATCCTCAATGATATAAACATACAAAACACGTCCCGTCTTTCTTGCCACTTCAAAATTTACTTCTTTGAATTCATAGTTACGTAGTTTATTACGCAATAAATGTGCATTCGTTTCCGCATCCTCATTCATGGTTCTCTTAATGCCCAAAAGCATGCATTTCATTGACTGTGCCGGGAGGTCACGATAAACTTTTGGTAAATCATAAAATTGTACTTCATTGCAATTTAAAGGCACCAATTCACCATAATCAATTAGCAAGACTTGTAAGTTGTCATCATCATCGACATTCTGATTATTATCGCAATGTAGTACGCCACGCAGTATACTCTTGTTATTTATAGATATGCCAAAAATAACATTTGATGGCGGCATGCGCACGCTTTTAGGGAGGTTTAGCATGTTACTCAATTCGTACAGCATATCATTGCGCATTTGGCAGACATAGAAGCTCAACTCAACCGGATCATCGATGTACGTGATGAATGCGGCAAAATTATGTCCTGCAACAAAGGCTGACAAGTTGAGCAATTGCACACATGACGGCCACGTGTCCAATGTCAGCGATTCCGGTGTGGCGAATGTAATTTTGCGTACAATTGTACAGTTTTCAACGCTTAACTTATCTGTCTTCTCGCTTGAATCTTCCAATGAAAGAGTAACCTGCTTATCCTCGCCCTCCTCCCCAAAACGCAATGATTTCCATTCGCTATTATGTTCGAAGCAGCCTTCATCGTCACCTTTTAAAATCTTTTGCCATTCAACAAACTCCTCCAGCATATACGAGACAGGTGATAAGTCCACGCCCACATCAGAAGATAAAATTTTATGCAAACTATGCAATTGCAGGTGGAGATTGAATTTTCTGGCCAAGTTAGTAGCTGCAGCTATCCTTGACATGTAGCGATCATAAGCCAAAAGTGTAAACACATTGGTGTGCCTGGCATGGTGCAGATTGGATTCTTTCCGGAAGCTGGCGAATATATCATTTGTCATGATGGATTCGCTAACCAACAGGAATTTCGACAGATTTTCTTGTAGTTGTTGGAGTTCGCGTTTGCACATTGCGTGCATAATTTCCATGCGTTCTGCATTTGAACGATATGCCATTGTACTCGCACAATAAAGAAATTAAATTTCAAGTTTGCAAATTTAGAGAATATAGCAAAGAACGCAATAAATTGGTGAAATCAAAAACAATTCTGTATTCGTTGAGTTAACGGTATTAACATATGATGTTGCCAGTTTTGAGAAAAACATTAGGCGGCCGCACATACTCAAAAAACAAAAACTAGCTACCCTACGGGACATGGGTGCTGGTTACAAACAAACACACAAATTATTTGTTGAAAGGGAAGATACGAGCTTCTGTTGCCAGAAAGTGAATGGTGATTTTATCACCAACACATATAAACATTTTCCGAAAGAGACCATTCCGATGTGTAATGCTGGAAAGGGAAGGAGTGTGTCTGTTAATATTGTTTTCATCATCGTAGCAGGGTTTATATATTTTGATCTCCAATGAATGTTTTGCACATCATCACTATAATTCATCAATGAATATGTTGTATAACACCGCTGATGTTTTGGCCTTTAGTCAAATTTGGTTTTTTGTTTTGATCATCGATGATTAATATTTTGTATGTCAGTGATGATGACCACTTCACAGCTTGAACGTCAGCGGCATTGTGTATCAATACCAAGTGTGAACTCTTCTTTTGACAACACACATTAAAATGTCGGTTTGTTTTCATCCTGCACATATTAAAATGTCGCCAGCACCGAATAACAGAAAAGCAATGGCGTTGTTTAACATCCTGCACACATCAACATGGCGGTCTCCTATCTTTTACCTAATGGTAGAAAGAGATGGCAAGATGGAAAGCAGTGAGACAAAAAAGGAAATTAAAAACAGGTGACTAAACTCACTTTGAAGTTTTCACGACTATGTCTATGATATCACACTTGTTATTAACCACAATCTCAAACAGGTGTTAAACTCATTTTGGAATTTTGACGTCTATGCAGAAGAGTTTACACTTGGTATTGATACACAATGGTCAGCGGAGCTATCATCGGTGCAAATCTCAGATGTCACCGATGACAGTGTTCCCGTCTTGAATTTTGATTTCAATCAGCACTGCAGTGCGTGTACATCAGCGGAGCTATCATCTGTGCGATTCTCGGACGTCCCCGGTGACAGTTTATAAACAGCCGATCTACTGTCCCGATTTTTTTCATATAAATATAATACGGCCACAAGGATACAAGACACTTTTTTTAATTAAATCCTGCTAGACATGAATTACAGCCTTTCAGAACCTGATGGTAGGGATTAACCCCCGAATTCTGTAAGCTGTCTCTAGTCACTAATAGAGACAATTCGTGTTCCAATTCCATGTGGTCCAATTACAAACCTCAAATGACAGATCTCATTTGTGACTTGAGATGAGACAAAATTACAGAATTCTTGGGTAAGATAGATATCGGGATCGGGTTAGAGAAACATGCAGGGAAATAAATTTGTGGCAAGACAACATCTGCCGCGTCAGCTATTACATAATAATCTCTCAAACGTTAGTTCTCCAAAGTCGTGAGAGAAACAATACAAAATTTTGCTAATGCCATATTGCGCAATATTTTCAGGTCGTAAACTCAGTACTACTTTGCCGTGTGAAATTTCACAAGAAGTTTTGTATGGATTTTGACAGCTGTTTCACGTGAAACTCGTTGTTAGTAACTAGCTTAACATTAGACAATCCGTCAAACGACGCATAAACAGAACAGGCTACCAGGAACTGGGAAGAGTATTT
This sequence comes from Campiglossa producta, assembly GCA_964058755.1. Lineage (NCBI taxonomy): Eukaryota > Metazoa > Arthropoda > Insecta > Diptera > Tephritidae > Campiglossa > Campiglossa producta. Next base: position 2,011,429 of record CAXKVI010000003.1, on the reverse strand, counting down.
CGAAAAGTGACCAATGTCGACGAAGTAACAAGTGGTGCTCACCAGAAAACTAGATTACTTTACAGCTGAAATCGACAGCCACTATATGTAAGGGAGATGCCACGCCTATTTTTTTCATGTCGTATATTTTCATACCAATTTACAGGTTCCACCTTGGCCCCTTTTTTAAAGGTATTCAGCCGCAAAAATTAAGTTTGCATGTGAGGTTCCACGCCCCTTTTTCGGATAACTTTTTTTATCTTTTTAGCCATGAAGCCTTAAATGAGAAAAATTTGAAAATTCTATGAGCCGTAGTTATACAAAGAGAAAAATGAGCTGGGAATGGAAAAGAATTGACCGTGATTTTGGTTGAATCAACTCATATTTTGATTGAATCAACAGGTTTTTTGGTTGATATGACCAAATCACTTTCAATTCTTATCCATCACCGGCTCAATTTTCTATGTGTGTAGTCGGTATAAAGTAGGTACTAAAGTTAGCCTCAGCTTTTTGACATCATTTCCAACGGCCTGTCAAATAAGCTGACGCTAACTTTAGTACACACTTTATTTCGACTATGACTTTGGCCCTATATTTCTCATTGAAATTAAAGGAAAAATTCCATATCAAAAATGTGCTCGTTAGTTTGAAAATGCTATTAACGGTTATTTGAGATGCTTTTGAGAACTAACGTTTTAGCTATTAAGTAAAAATATATCACACCTATTAAATTAAACCCATGTCTTTTGTCTACGCACTTTATTTCTATATTTATCAGCATTATAATACATGAATAGTCTTCTATAAGTGAGGTGTCTCTTAAAATAAAATATACTTTTGTTTGGTTCACGGACATTTATTAGAGGAAAATCTCTATTATTATATGTTTACAATGAAGCAGTCCATTTAATTTAAAATATTTAAACATTAAATATTTATCGGCCCTCAACTGCAAATAGAAAAGAAGATAAATTTATGTAAGAATGCATATCATGCATATATTGCACTAGGTATACTTACTGTAGGATGATAAATCAATTTCATCCGGCAGTTCGGTTATGTTAACATCAAATCTGTCTTGAACTTCGTTTAGAATTTTAGCATCTGCCTCGTCTGAAACAAAGGTTATAGCCAAACCTTTGGTACCGAACCGCCCAGCTCGGGCAACGCGATGCAGGTAAGTGTCGGAATCTTCTGGCATGTCATAGTTGAATACAATGTTAACACGTTCGATATCCATACCACGGCCAAAAAGATTAGTGGCTACCAAAATACGCTTTTGAAAATCTTTAAATTGTTGGTAGCGATTCAACCGTTCTTCTTGAGTCATGCCGCGATGTATGCCAATTGCAGGAAAGTTTTGCTCAGTAAGCAACTGTGCAAGAGCCATGCAGCGCTGAACAGATTTGACAAATATTACCACCTAAATTAAAAGAGAATTGTTTTTATTGAAATTTAAATTTGTGTTTGCCAAAAACATGCCTGGTTGAATTCGAGCACATCGAGCAGTTCAAACAGTTTCTTGTTTTTTTCGTTCTCCTTCAATTTGACGTAATGCTGTTGCAATCCATGCAATGTTAGTTTGGCTTCGTCGTCAACATAAACTTCCATGGGCTGTAACAAAAATTAAAGAAATGATATTTAAACTTACAATTATTAACAACCAGCATTATTATCAGTGTTCTGCCACATTTCAGCACTTTATTCCAATTCCTGCCGCTGAATCGTGGAGACAGATCGGTTATCTGAAGCTCATATTTACGTCCAATTAGACTTAATTTTAGTAACATTTATATGCTATATAATTACATACGGCCACACAACCACCACATCTCATTAGTTCGAAACAGGCTACTGGTGTAGTTACACGCACACTGATTCCGAGCCATCCCCAATAGAAAGTTTAGATCTATATGCCATCCGTTTTATACCAGGTTTACAGATGCATTCCCAAAGTTATTGCACTTTCCAATGCACTCTGCGTATTATAGCAATGGCCAATCCAGTTTTTTGAAAAATCGATTGTTGGAACGTAGATAAAATACGTCGAATTGTATCCAAGTCGCTTAAATTAACAATTGCATGCGAAGGCTTGGTTTCATTGATTTAATTTTTTTTTTTTCTTTTTTTTTTTTTAATTATCCATCAAATGACGGAGTTACTGTATTCATATGACCGTTTTGGTCGGTCTTCTTTTCATTTATGCGAATTCATATTATTAACATTTGATAAATTGCTATTCTGTTATTCTTTTTTATAAAATGTGACTTATTTTTGTTTAATTTTTTAACTGTTTGTACAATGGTGTTGTGGCGTTTATGTTGGGGCAGTTCAGCAATTAATATAGTGCTTAGTGGAATAACTAGTAGTAGTAGTAGAAGAATGTACACGTGGATATTTACATCTTGCATGAATTTTTTGCACACCGGGCGTATTTCCTTGCTCAGTGTAGCGGAAAACATCATAACTTGTTTTCCATGTGGGGTTGAACGAAAGATCTCCTGAACATCACGACGCATGTCTAAAAACAAGAAATAGAATTAGTCAAACACATCAACAACGGCTTTCATGCTGGGCCATAAACTCGAGTTAAAGAGGCATTGTTAGAGTTAATTCAACAACATTGTTGTCAATAAACTCGAGTTTATGTCTCATCATTAACATAATATGAGAAAAAAAGTCAGCATGTAGCATAGTACAGCTAATAGAATTTAACTTCTTGATATAGGTCACTAACCGTAAATGAGCAAAACAGATTCAAATGACTCAGCCTGTTGGGCTCGATTTATGGACCAATATTTGTATTTTCTATTTTAAATTAATTTAAATAGTGCTGGCCTAAGGTCTATGGTATTACGAGAAGGGGTCGATATAGGAGGGAAAAAATAAAATAGGTGGCAGTCCTGGGGCCATGTAACTCGATCCGAAAGATCCAAATGTCAACACCATAGTGGTAAGACTTAGAATGGCACATACTATCTACATAATTGCCAAATTTGATCTATATCTCTTCAAACAGTTCCCAATATATCGGGATCGATATATGAAAGTTTTCATTTCCGTCCCTTTTTATTTCCTATTCAAATTTCACTATCCATAAAAACATTGCATCGCCGCTTATGAAGTTAACTTTAAAAAGAACAATGAGGAGTGGAGAGGTGGTTATAGCCAAACTTACCTAGTTGTTCCAACATCTTGTCACATTCATCGAGAATAAAGTGTTTCAAATGCTTTAGGTTAAGTTTTTTATTGCGAATCAAAGCAAGGATGCGTCCAGGTGTTCCCACAACAATGTGTGGAGTTGTTCCCTTCAAAGACTCCTCGTCTTTTTGAATTGACAAACCACCAAAAAATACACCAACCTAAAAGTAAGAAAAATTTTCTAGGATTACCAGTTTTTTGTTGGTATAAATTTCTTCAACAATTACCTTAACTGCTGGCATATACTTGGAGAATCGCTCGTACTCTTTGCTTATTTGGAATGCTAATTCACGAGTGTGGCACATAACCAATACATATACCACATTTTCCGTCGGTTCTAGCTGTTGCAAAGTTGCTAGCACAAAAACGGCAGTCTTACCCATACCAGATTTCGCTTGGCATAGAATATCCATACCAAGCACGGCTTGTGGAATACACTCGTGTTGAACTGTAAGCAAAATTTAATACTTGAGTAAAATAAAGGATGAAAACTTAAATTTGTATTATAATATGGCTCATTCAGTAAAATTAGATAAATCATCATTATTTATATGATGTCCCTATCAAAGTTATCATCATTCGTAGCTAGATGACAAATTGTCCCTCTAGTAACCAACACCGCATGTAGGCGGTCAAAGTTTTAAAATAATCGTGCAATAAATTTAGGTCTACGAGCGGTCTTGAGCACTAAAAGGCTATAATTATACAAATAGGTCCACATATTTACCTTCTGAGGGATGTTCAAAGCCGCAATCAACGATTGCACGCAAAATTTCTGGCTTGAGGAGAAAATCACGAAAACCAGAGCTGTGAATTGACACGTATGTTCCTTTTACATCTTTCTTAGGTGCCTCGGGAACTTCGGCAACAGTGGTTTCGGTCTGTTCTTCATCTTCATAATCCAAAAGATCATCATTATCAGCCATTTTTAGTCAAGTTAATGAAGGTGCTCTAAAAAACCGGGAAAGGTGCAAAGAAAAAGTTAGGTTATTTTTATTTTATTGTCAAGCGGCAGATGACGCCATTTTCTTTTCTTTTATCGATTGAAATGCATGTTAAAACTATGATTTTCCGAACGAAACTGTGTCCACTAGTTTAATATCATTAAATATGTGTATAGTATTACCGTTTAATAAATTAAATTTCCTTGAATTATATTATTTCACAACTTATTTTGTGAGGAAAAATATGTACTTGCAAATACGCGTCACACTTTTCTTTGCGCTGAATTTGTACGGATGTTCTTTAATTCGTGCTGCCACATCGTGCAATTATAATAGTATATGACTGCATTCAAACAGAAGCAACTCGTGTTGCTTTTATCAGCAATTCTCTTTTGCTGATGCTCTTCATACACAACCAAGGAGTTGCAATTTTTTTTTATGTAAAACTGTGTTTTATCACAAATTTTTAGAAATTATTGTGTAAATTAGCTGATTTCTGCTGCTTATTAATAACTTAGACCTAATTTAAAAAAACAAAAATGAGAAACTACGCAATTTAAAATTGCAGCACGAAGCTGCGAAGAATGGCAACACTATGACTGCATTCAAACAAGGCAAGGGCTTGCTGACAACAGCTTGCTTTTTAGCGAATGGTTGGGGAAGGAGCGGGTGCGATTTAGTTTAGACTCGCACGAATTTTGGACTGTTTTTGGTATGGAACGAAAGAGGGAGTTCTCCAGATCACAAATATATAGGTTTTAAAGTCAGGCGGTTTATAGTTCTCCGGTAAAACGTTGTTAAAGTTAGTAAATTTTGCACGCTTTTTTTGTATGTATATATATGCATGTACTGGTTTTGACATTGAAAGAGTGTTGACACATCCAAAAAATTTTAATAAAAAATAATAAGGCTTACAATACTTTTCATGCGCACCAATTAAGTATTTGAATAGGGTTTGCAAGCCTCACCTATACTAAAATAAATGGGTGTACTACGCAGTAGGACTGACCGTGGCGGTAGCCACGGTTAGAGCACATGTCCGGACTCCGCCAAATGGGTTTACTACGCAGAAGTACTCACTGCGGCGGTAGCCGCAGTTGGTGCACGCGTCCGGACATGGGATGGCGTAGCCCAGGGTTATTTTAAATAAGCGCGGCCGAAGGCCGCCTACGCGGAAAGGTGTTGAAATAAAAAAAATATGTTTTTTTTTTTATTTTTTGTTTAAGTGTGGCAACATCCTTCTTTGACAACAAATTTGTTGTGAAATATCTGTGTATAGCTGTGCGATGGTGAAAATTTATAATTTTGTTAAAATAGATGAATATTTATACATATTAATATTATTTTCTGTTAATCATTTGCAATTCATAAGTGTTATGGTACCATTATGCGGAAAAATGCGTGAAATTTAAAAAATTGTGCGTTAGTTACCTATAGTGCCATGCAAAATTTGCAAAACTTCAACAACCATTATCTCAGTAAATATAAGGCTTCTTACGCTAAGATTATATATTTGTGTTCAGAAAAAGCTCCTCTATCCTCCTGAAAACCCCGTTTTTTTCTAGCTGTGCGAGTCTATACTAAAATTTCCCCCACAGCTTCGTTATATTAGCTGCAATTTTAAATTGCGTAGTTTCTCAATTTTTTTTTTCAAATTCGGTCTAAATTATTAATAAGCAGCAGAAATCAGCTACTTATAGCTTATAGGTTCCCTATGTACAGTCACTTCTCAGAGCAGAAAACCCAGGACATCGCCATGGATCTCTGCGCAGTGGAACCACCCGGGGTTTTACCTCGGCCAAGGACTGTCACTTTCAATGTAACCCTGTTTAGTATGTTTTGTCCCATTCCGAAACTATCATCCTCCCCCCTTGCAGCAGGGCTGCAAGATATTCTTTTGTTACGGGCGGGCGTTGAGCCGAACCCCGGACCAAAAGAATGGATATGCAGTGTCTGTTGCAAAAAAATATATGTTAAACGGTCGCATTCTGTGCAATGCTTCTCGTGTAAGAGATGGCTCCATAAATCTGGATGTTCAGGGCTTAACCCTAACATCCACAGACCCCGTACTTTCTTTAGTACTTTCGTGGCCCCTTGCTGTTTGCGCCGTCGGGCGTCCCGCGGTAAGCGCCGTTCAAGCGCACCCCTACCGCCACCTTCTAGTAGCAATACTAATAATAATAATGTCTTAACGACTAGCAGCATTTCTGCTATACCCGCCACACAAATTCCAGACTGTTGCTCGTGCCTTATGGCGTCAACATCACGCGCAGCAGCTCAACACTCTTGCTCCCACCGGAGCAGTTTAGACATGAGCAACTCCGAGCATCAGTCTCTGTCTGTTTCGTTACACCCCCCCTCCCGTTTACACGTGAGTCAGGATCAACATCTTCTTGCACCTGTCTCGACGTGTACTGTTTGTCGGCAAAGATTATACACGCTCGCGTCATCGGTCAAATGCAATAACTGCTTAGGCCAATGCCACGTGCATCTATGCTCTGGGCTCGCGAACAGGAATCTTTGGACGGATGCGTTCATTGCACCATGCTGTAACACGCCTCAGCCTACGACGCCAGCCAACCCGGTTACACCAGGTCCACAGCTAACTAGGCTGAGGCACAGCCTTGGTCTTCGCCTACCAACACCTGGGCGAACACATCCGTCTCTCACGCCTTTGGTTAACTCGACATCGACCCCACCGGCGCACTTCCAAATCTTACAGCACAACTGTAACGGATTAACTGGTAAGATCGCAGAGATAACCAACTTGATGACGCAATATGACATAAAACTTGCCGCAATCCAAGAAACCAAGCTCAGTCCAAGGTCGGACCTCATTACCTATGGTGGATATAACATTCACCGGAAGGACCGTCATAGAGTAACAGGAGGTCTGGGAGGTGGTCTAGCGTTCATAACGCACAACTCTGTACAGTATCATCTATTTGATACCGACATCGAAGGAACGGATGATATCTTAGAAAGCCAAGGTATTACCATCCGTACAGGAGATGTCGATCTGCAAATCATAAACATCTACATACCCCCTGTCTCAAGTTGCCCCACCGGTTATCACCCCGACATTAGCTTGCTATTACGAGGAGATAACCGCGTGATCCTGGGCGACTTCAATGCGCACCACGATATGTGGCACTCAAACTTGCCAGCAGACAGTAGGGGGCATGTACTCGCAGAACAAATAGATGATACGGCTTTCTGTACATTGAACGGAGACGCCCCTACGAGAGTATCGGGTAACTGCTATAGTTCGCCAGATATTTCTATCGTAAGTGCAGGACTATTGAACAACACCAATTGGCGACCCATACTCACGTTGGCGTCTGACCATCTCCCAATAGTCATTACCATCGAACGACCGACGGACTTTATAACACCTGAGCATGGTACATACATCAACTTTACCAAGGCGGACTGGGACAGTTTTCAGACATATACGGACGAATCCTTGGCTGCTCTATCCATTCCTACGGACGTACGCAAAGGCGAACGAGACTTCCGCAACATCATTGACTTGGCCTCTAGACGCTTCATTCCTGCGGGTCGAATATCTCGAATAAGACCAAATTTCCCCGCGGAGGCAGCGGCCATGGCTAGAGAAAGAGATGAAGTGCGAAGTCTCAATCCCGCAGACCCCCGTATAAGGGATCTCAACGCGGAAATTCGTAGGTTGGTCGATAAACACAAACTGGCCAAATGGAAACAACACCTAGAGCAATGCAACCTCTCTGACGGTGTTGGCAAATTATGGACTACGGTCAAAGCTCTATCTAATCCAACACAACACAAGGATAAAGTAGATATTACTTTCGGTGACAGGGTGAAGAAGGACCCTAGGGGATGTGCGAACTCCTTCTGTAGACAATTTGTACTACATTCCCCACCCGATAGAGCTAAACGTAGAACCATGCGACAGGCGCGTAAATACAAAAACCAAAACACGCCCATTGTCATCACTGCCTCAGAGGTCAAGGAAGCCATCAGACAGGCTAAGCCCTCAAAATCCATCGGCCCCGACGGCATTGCCATGAAGATGCTGAAACATCTAGGCCAGGAGGGACACAAATACTTAGCGGCTCTATTCAATCTTTCACTGAACACTTTCGTCATTCCTGAAATATGGAAAAAGGCGAGAGTGGTTCCATTATTAAAACCTAGAAAGCCGGCAAACATAGGCGATTCATATCGCCCTATATCACTTTTGTCGCCGGTAGTGAAGACGCTAGAGTCCATTTTGCTCCCGTATTACACTGCAAATCTGCACCTGGCTAATCATCAACATGGCTTCCGTAAGCTGCACAGCACCACCACCGCACTCAATGCCATTACAACGCAAATAAATAGCGGTCTAAATCAAAACCAACCAAATCACAGGACTGTGTTAGTGGCACTTGACTTGTCGAAAGCTTTTGACACAGTCAACCATGCCACTCTCATACAAGATCTATTAGAAACACAAATACCTGATGGGTTAAAGAGATGGACCGCTAATTACTTGAATGGGCGGCAGGCGTCGGTCAACTTTAGAAACGCAACATCAAACCCAAGACGAATTAGACAGGGGGTGCCACAGGGTGGTGTCCTATCCCCGACACTGTTTAATTTCTATCTATCGAAGATGCCCCCACCACCAGTGTCTCCGTCGTTTCTTATGCTGACGACTGTACAATAATGGCGACGGGGAAGGGCCCCTATACTGATGAACTCTGTAATAAAATCAACGGTTACCTCTGCGACCTTTCCAGGTTTTTCACAGAGCGAGATCTGACGATATCTCCGACTAAATCAACGGCGACGCTTTTTACGACGTGGACGCAACAGGTGAGAAATGAATTAGACATTTTCGTTGACGGCACTAAGCTACCAACTGTCAGCCACCCAAAGTTATTAGGGATGACATTGGATAATGCTTTCTCATTTGCTGGTCATGTGTCTGCAATGGTCTCAAAGGTACGTGGTCGCAACAAGATCCTCAAGTCACTTGCCGGCAGTACTTGGGGAAAAGACAAAGAAACGTTGTTGACTACATATAAGGCCATTGGCCGACCAGTCTTTGACTATGCTGCACCCATATGGTCGCCTAATGTACATAACACCAACTGGACGAAGTTACAAGTCTGCCAAAATACTGCCATCAGAACTGCTACGGGATGTCTCCTCATGTCTTCCGAGTCTCACCTCCATCAGGAGGCAAAACTGCTCAATGTAAAAGAGCATGCGGAAATGCTGAGCAAGCAATTCCTTCTGAACTGCCACAAGCCAGCACATCCAAACCGTCATCTTTTGGACATAGATCCGCCCCCGAGAGACATAAGGAAACATCTCCGTAAACATTATGATGAGATCCGGCATCATATTACCTTGCCGTTTGATCTGCAGAATCATAAGCGGGCTCTAACCGACATCCACACCGAGTCGGTAGATACTTTTGTCGGATCTCTACCTGTGAACCCCGTTCTGAACAGTCCTCCACCGGATATTGCTGAAGAAGAACGCACCTTACCAAGGGAGACAAGAGTTACCCTGGCACAGCTTAGGTCTGGATATAGTGTAAGGTTAAACTCCTACTTGTCCAGACTTAATGACACAATCTCAAACACATGCCCTGCATGTGGTAGGACCCCCCATGATACTCTACATCTCTTCAATTGTTCATTTGAACCTACTCTTCTAACCCCTCTGTCCCTCTGGACAAACCCTGTTGAAACTGCACGTTTCCTTGGACTCCCCTTAGAAGAGCTTGATGAAGATCTTCGGAATGATCATACACTCTAGACAGGGCAATGCATTGTTAACAACAACAACAACAACAGCTACTTATAGCTATATGACACTACGTATTTTTACTATAATTTTTTTATATTTTTGGCCAGTATTTTTTGTCTACGAAGGAGTGAGACAAAGACTACACGCATGCGCACAATGGAGTCCGTTTGACATGTTTTTGTTTATATGAGAATTGCTTTATTTTTCTGCATTGTTTTTTTTTTCACAAGAAACACACGACAATGAAGCAAAAAATTGTTTGAATGTCCATTGAATTTATTTATATCACTGCAAATTGCTTTTTACAAGAATTCGCGCACAAAACTTGCAGTATAAAAATGTAAACATGTGCATGCGTACAAAGAAGAACCTTTGTGCTCGATATGCTTTTGTTTACATAAAATGTATTCCATTTTTCTGCACTGTTTTTTCACAAAAAAACCCCGAAAATAAAGTAGAAAACTATTGAATGTCCATTGGATATATTTATTTCACAAACAACAAACGGCTTTCATATAAATTCGCGCACAAAACTTTCAACATTAAAATGTAAACAAAAATTTGTCACATAAAATAGAGGAGAAACGTCCAAGTGGAAAAAAAATAAAAAAATATAAAATCCTTGATTTGTTTTTTTACAGTCTGGTTTCTATTTCCATTATTTTATTATTTTATTTTATTTTATTTTTTTTTTAACATAGCTTGCCCGCTTGTACCAATATGTTAATTGTATAAGACCCTTTCTTTCGCACAATAAATACAAAAAAATAGAAGAAAATACTAGTCAAAATACGTAGTGTCATATAGTTATTAGCACAATAATTTCTAAAAATTTGTGATAAAAACACAGTTTTTCATAAAAAAAAACTGCAACTCCTTGCCTGTGTATGAAGAGCATCAGTAACACTTGAGCAACACCAAAAGAGAATTGCTGATAAAAGCAACACGAGTTGCTTGTTTGAATGCAGTCAAACCGAGCACAGGCCACACGATACCATTCCCCTTCCGTCGTCGCTCTCTCTCCGACCATTCGCTAAAAAGCAAGCTGCTTTGGTAATTGCCTATTTTAGCTGTCAACTGCTAATAAACTAGCTAAAATTAGGGAAGAGGGCTCAAAAGCATTGTGTATCAGTGTATTAATGGCTATGACCCATTATTATATACTTTTAAATGATATCGACAAAAAAAAGCCCAAAATCGGTTCAAAACTTCGTCTTCGAAAATGGTACCCAATTTGGACCAAGTAAAGAATACGGCCCGTTTAGCTAAAAAAAGTGGGCATGGTCCGTCCCATTTCCCTGATTCACAAGCAGCAATTTTTTTTGGGCAAGCCAACAAGAAAAAATCATAAAAACCGAATTTGAACTACATACACTTTCAAATAACAGTATTGAAAGTTTTTTCACATTTTCTGTGAAAAAAAAAACCTTTTTTTATATGATTAAGATAGGTTACATTTTTTTTCTGTTTTCCATATTTTTTTTTTTAATAAATATATGCAAACATATATATTCGAAAGCCCCCAATTTTTGGTATTTGTTTCTTTTAAGGATCATTTACACGGGTCGATTTGCTTGTCGATTTTTATTGAAACACTTGTGTTCAACTGTTAAATACAAGGTGAAGAATTGCTGTTTACACGGTCGTTTGAAAAAAAAGGTTAGAAACATCGAAAAAATTCCGGACTCGTGATCCTGCTAATATATTAGCAGTTGACCCCTAAATGACACAAATACAACATTTTTTTATCACCTGCCAACACTGAATCCTAGCGGAACACTTTATTTACAAAAGCTTGTTTGGAGCCACTGCCACTTTGCGAGCGACACACGAACACAAGTCAATATCAGCTGTTATTTTGCAATTTTTACCCCCATATTCATAAAATATAAAATTGGTTTATAAAGCTTTTTAAAATGACATTTCCATACAAATTTTGAATTATAAGAGCTCAATAAACCTTTTATATTTTTTTATGAATAAGGGGGCTAATCTTTTAGTTTAGATTTTATACACTTATATTTGTTTTTATTTATCAACCCGTATGTAAACATAATGCTATAAATACCTTTTTGTATAAAATAAACTAGCGTTTGCAGAATGCGTTTTTAATTTTAATTTGTTTTTATATTCACAAATACACGACTTGTTCGTACTCAACACCGTTTATGAATGTAGTTTAATTTCACGCACCCAACACTTTTATTTTATAATCCACTATGCCCTTCGTTAACAAAAACAAAGAGAGTATATTAATATATAGGAGTATCTATCCTCTTTGACAAAAATTACCTGCTCAGCAGAAATCGTTTCCATTCATTTGTTACCTCGTTAAAATTGAGACAACATGTCTACCTGCCATTGTATACCTTATAGTTACGGTGACCATACATTTTTTTTTAAAAAAAAAAAAAAACAGAAATCTTTTTACTTAAGGCTTGGTATTAGCTTCACGTGAAAATTTCGCTACACGGCTTTAAACTATTTGGGGTTACATATTTGGAATAAAAAAGTGTTTTTCATGGCGTAATCATCTCTTTGTAGTAAAAAATGTTGCCAACGTCTGTGAACATTGAAATTGCGATCTCAAATAATTTCAACCAAAGTGCATCAATTGACAACAACAGAGCTACTCATTACATTTGTTAATAAAGGTTGCCGGCACAAAAAGCAGAACAAAAACAGAACCTTTTCTTGAAAACAGAACATTTCTGTTATTTTCCTTAGAAAAAAAAAAATACGCAGAACAAGCTCCTAAATAGAACTGTTCTGCCACAGAACGGATGGTCACCGTACTTATAGTAGGGATAAACAATGCTACCTGCAGCGCAGCACCATATGTTAAAATATCAACACTTGATAGAGTTAAAAAAAAAAAACATACTTACGCCCGGTTTTTCAGTGCATGTTTAAACTTCAGTGCGAGTTTAAACTTAGTTTAAGCCAATGTCTATGGGGTAAACTCTAGTCAACTTTGTCTGTGGTTTAAACCTGCACTGAAAAATCGGGCCTTAGTGTATTTTCACAAGTACAAGAATGTATAAAATACCATTATTTTTTGTTTTTTTTTTTTTAGACTAAAAATGCATTGTGGTGGAGCATTCACAGTACATAACAAGTAAGGAAGTCTAAGTTCGGGTAAATCGTACATTAAATACCCAGCTGTAGTTTTCATATGATTTTCGAAATATTCCATTTCGGAAGTGGGCGTGGTTGGGAAGCGATTTCGTCCAATTACATCAGATATACTCCCTATTATGCTAATATACCTTGTGCCAATTTCATCGTTCTACCGCCCTGCAAAAATCGTTGGATTACGTGTTCCAATTTTTTGATATTGGAGTACTCCAATAGTAATCCTTTGTATACCTCATCGGACCACCTTCAGCTTTTTGACAACCGATCATTTCTCTGCCTTATCGACGAAAATCACGACACTATTGCTCTGGCAGTATATACTCCAAGGAGTAACAACATTGGAGTACATTGCAAAGTACCCTGACAGTAGATACACTATGGAGTAGCAGAAACAAAGCGAAGGTTGGAGTAGGTGGTCCAGTCCTAGGACATCGCAATGTTAATTGGAGCACAATTTTTATATGAAAAAGGATTACATTTGGAGTACTCTTTGGATAGGAAATAGAGTACTCCCGATTTTTGCAGGGCGTAATCAGTTTAAAAGTTATGACCCGTGAAATTTTCACAAAATCATAATAGAATGACTATCCCTGCAAAAATCGAGAGTACTCTATTTCCTATCCAAAGAGTACTCCAATTGGAGCATCAGAGTACTCCAAATGTAATCCTTTTTCATATAAAAATTGTGCTCCAATTAACATTGCGATGTCCTAGGACTGGACCACCTACTCCAACCTTCGCTTTGTTTCTGCTACTCCATGGAGTACCTACAGTCAGAGTACTTTACAATGTACTCCAATGTTGTTACTTCTTGGAGTATATACTGTCAGACCGACATTGTCGTGATTTTCGTCGATAAGGCAGGAGCAATGATCGGCTTTCAAAAAGCTGAAGGTGGTCCGATGAGGTATACAAAGGATTACCATTGGAGTACTCCAATATCAAAAAATTGGAACACATAATCCAACGATTTTTGCAGGGATGGGGTTCATCCTAAAAAACTATATCATTTTAGCCATTTCCGTTGCGGAATTATATCAACTAGAGTTTGCCCAGTGGTTGGAATTCAACCACGAAACCTTATTTTATTTCTCTACCTAATTGAAGTTCAGTTTCCTTAAAGGGCTGTTTACATTGTTCAATTTTGGAATCAATTTTCGTCGCATGAGCCGTTGATTCCAAATTGAGTACCCGTTTACATTAATCATTTTTTTTGAAAACTATTTGACGATTGTTTATGTCATTGAAAAAAATTAAACAAAAAACGATTTTCATTTCATTTTTTTTCAATGCACGTCTTTCTGAACACCGCAACCAGAGCTGCCAAGGGTTTACAGGCAGGCACTAAACAACATCCACATAGAGATGGTGATCACCGATGCCGTCCTGCAACAGCAAGCCCACCGGTTGCTGCGTAGGAACACCATCTCCCGAGAGTGTCCAGACACACTCTCGTTTAACTCTGATTTGGGTAAGGTAACAAGTGAAGCCCTTACTTATCCAGAACGAACCCCGAAGTGCAAAATGTTTGCCTGGCATATAGCTTTTCTCACGACACTATCCATTGATTCACCTGCTCCTCTGAGCATACTCTTCTAACACCAATCTCACTTTGGTCAAACCATAATGAAGCTTATGGTTTCCTTCCAATCCTGTTAGAAGAGTTTAATGATAATTTACGTCAGAGAGCGCCAATTCGCTGCAAGTTATTGCTGGAGATTTTTCGTCCAGCAGAAACCACCAAGTAGGAACAGCTGATGGGTGACATAGCAAAACAACAACAAAAAATGTAAATTGTTACGTAACTGCCTGGTGCGGGGGAGGAGGAGTGGCGGGTCGGCATGATTGTAGCCCGGCTGAGGCTCGTCGGCATTGGGGCGCAGTTCTTGCCACTTCCTCTTTCCCAGCAGTTGCGAGGAAAAATTAGGGTTCATGCCTGGGGAAAGAATATGTGCAAAAAAAAGGAAATAGTGATATAGAAACAGCGGCAGAAAACCTGTCCGAGTCAGGTGGAGCCTTCCCACCCCTCCTGTTCACGAGATGTGAACAGCCTTTGGACTCCACTATGGCTCCGCTTCCCAAGTACAGTCCCCTTGGCTGTTCACATCTCGTGAACAGGAGGGGTGGGAAGGCTCCACCTGACTCGGACAGGTTTTCTCCCGCTGTTTCTATATCACTATTTCCTTTTTTTTGCACATATTCTTTCCCCAGGCATGAACCCTAATTTTGCTTCGCAACTGCTGGGAAAGGAGAAGTGGCAAGAACTGCGCCCCAATGCCGACGAGCCTCAGCCGGGCTACAACCATGCCGACCCGCCACTCCTCCTCTCCCGCACCAGGCAGTTACGTAACAAAATTCAAATTGTTAGCCAATCAGAAACGTAACAGCTGTTTTGTATGCAAGTTTCAGCTGAACCCTGTTCGACGAAAAATTAGAAATGAGATTTTGACAGCTTTTTACAAGACTCCTTTGCTGGAGATTTCAAGAAACAAAGCTGATATCACACTTGTTATTAACCACAATCTCAAACAGGTGTTAAACTCATTTTGGAATTTTGACGTCTATCTAAAGCTACATTTAGGGCCGCTTGCATAAAAGCTGATAACGACTAACCGGAGTTTAATTGACGTATTTTGTATGGTTAGCTGTCAAGTTAATCACCGATTAGGCTTAATCGGCTTTTATGCAAGTGGCCCTTACACTGCACCAAATGCGTCAGTTTTGGCCAAGTTTTTTCGAGACCGTTCATCCGCAGATTGAATTTGATCACCAAATTAGGTCAAATTAAATTATATTCGTCTAATTTGGCAAACAAATGCATTCTACGGACAAAAGGGTCGAATACATAAAGCTTTGTTAACCTCGCCTGGCATTTGCTACCTCAAAACTTTGCGTCCAACTTTAGAGGTATGCTACAATGACCGCCTTGACGTTTCTCTTTTATACATTGGTTTTCGTTATTTATTTGTTTGCATTCAGAGTGTTTTGGTTAATTTATTAATTTAATAGAGAAAAAATTAATTAATTATTATTTCCTCCAACTTTTTATTCTTTAATTAAAGTTTTATGTAACTGACTCAAATTATTCTCGAAATAACTTCGCCAATTGCGACGCATTTGGTGCAGTGTAAATGTATCATAAGAGTTTACATTGTCTGCATTCATACAGAGGCAACTTTTGTTGCTTTTATCAGCAATTCTCTTTTGGTGTTGCTCAAGTGTTGCTGATGCTCTTCATACACAGGCAAGGAGTTGAAGTTTTTTTTTATGAGAAACTGTGTTTTTATCACAAATTTTTCGAAATTATTGTGCTAAGTAGCTGATTTCTGCTGCTTATTAAGAATTTAGACTGAATTTGAAAAAAAAAATGAGAAACTGTGCAATTTAAAATTGCAGCTAATATAACGAAGTTGTGAAGAATGGCAACACAAAGCGTGTTGACCGAGCACAGGCAACTCGGTACCATTCCCCTTCCGTCGTCGCTCTTTCTCCCATCATTCGCTAAAAAGCAATCTGTTGCCAGCAAGCCCTTGCCTTGTTTGATTGCAGTAACTTGTATTGATACACAATGCTCAAAAGACGGGGTTTGGCCATGGGTTTGGCCTCAGGACCACGAATCCGGAAGCGATTTTTTAATATATTGTTTCAGTGAAAAGTTATGATTGCAAATATCTCTTCAAAGAAGCAAAATAATAAAAAAAACCGCTTCCGGATTCGTGATCCTGAGGCCAAACCCCGTCTCTTGAGCCCCCTCCCATAATTTTAGCTCATTTATTAGCAGTTTACAGCTAAACTAGACAATTAACCTTGGCTTAACGCTTAACAGGCAGTCGAGAAATCGCGCTGCACCTTAAATCGTCGCGAGTTGGGTGGCGAATTTCGCTCTCCATGTACTTCGATTTGTTTGATTATTTAAGTTACTTCCATTTGCTTGAAATGGAAGATTTATTTGGCCCGGCTCATATGAGCTATAACGCCATCACTAATTCTTTAAATATAATTTAATGTTCTTTATTCTGAGTTCATTTTCTGTATGCTTTTCAGTTTTCTTTTCCAAATCATATTCTTTTTTTTATTCTTTTTGTTCAGTTTCTGCTTGGTATTGCCAAGCGCAAAGTTTAATGTTCAGTTATCTTTGTGGTTACGTCATGAGTTATCTTGTTGAATTTGACTTGGCCATCACTAATTCTTTAATGTTTTGATTTATTCTTTTTCTTTCTCCCGTTTTTCCATTATCTTTCTTCATTTGTCCGTATTCTTGTTTTTTTTTTTTCACTATGGTGTTCTTTTATCGTTTGGTGTTGCCAAGGGTGTTTTTTACAAACGCTACTGTTCCGTTATTTTCACAAACGCGGTGTTCGGTATTTTGATACCGTTATGTAATTTTCTAAGTACATATTCTTTTTAGCCTCGGTTATATTTTTGAAATACAAATTCTTGTTTAAATTCAGGGTTTATTTGGCCCACGCCATAACTAATTCTTTTTCTATCTTTGTGTTCTTCTTTTCTTTTCAAGTCTTATTCTTTTCATTATTTTTTGTGTTGCCAAGCATACACTTCCGGTATACTCAGCCACGCCGTATAACGGCGAGGTGTTCGGTACCTTGTACCGCTATGTTCTTTTTCTTTAGATTACACTATGTTCTTTTTCTTTGTAGTTCACAAATTTCTTTAATTCTTTTACGTTGTTATTTGGCCCACGCCTTCATTTTCCACTTTTAAATCTTTCACTTTTTCTTTTGCTTAATGTTTTCGTTTTCGTAGAAGTGCAAAGCTTTCCCTAGGACGAGCCTAGGGAAGCATGCACATCCCAACACCTTCGACCTGCCAGGAAGGCGTCCGACCACGCCAACCTCACAAACCGAACTCGGATTTGCACAAAAACTGCCATGTACTTCGACATTTAAGTTGCGCTCAGCTGTTTGTTTTTTTGTGCAAATTTATATAAGGTTGTTGTTGTTTGGAAGCCGGTCGATAAATAAAATGAGCTTTGCTTGATTGTTGGACTTGGAGTAGATGTTTCTCACATCAAAACTGATCTAAATAACGGCAGGACGTTTGTACATGTGTGTATTATATAATCCATTCAATCCATCAATACTAGCGCGCAAAGATGGCCAGCTGCACGTTCTTAATACTATGGACAGTATTATTGATTCTTTCCACTCCTATTGAGGCCACAATATCACCACGGAAAGGACGCACTGAGAAACCTAAACCGAGTAAGCCGTTGAACGTTTTGGCTGGACCACACGATGAATCGGTTCTCGAACGAAATCTAATCGATATGCGACCGCTGCCACATGATATTCTTGAACACCATGCAGCTTACTACAAGGATACAAGTTTGCGGAACTTTAACGGTACTGTGCTTGGCTATGTTACAGCGGTAAAAAATCTTGAATATGCTCTGTGTTAACTATAATTAAATTTATATTTGGGTTTGTCTTTACAGTGGAATTCACATGGATATGATGTGGCAAAATTGTTTGCGCAGAAATTCGATATCATCTCACCAGTGTGGTTTCAAATTGTGAAAAACGGTGATGCATACAAATTAAGTGGATCGCATGATGTTGATGCCAACTGGATGCGTGAACTACGGAGCAAGGGCAAGAGAAAAAGTGGTACAACAATAAAGCGTAAGTATTGAATGTTGATTCGTCTGAGCTACTGTACCTCAACTGACGAATTACCACTCATCAGTCTAAACTGGAAAACTACTCCAGAGACTTTCTATCATTATTTTTGCTACTCCAGGGGTAAGTTGAGGTAAAGTTCCTCAGGGTTGTTGTTGTTAGCGATGCCGGAATTGACAGTCCATGGCCCGATACGAACCCGGCTACGGTACTCCCTTGCGGTACTGCGTGACTGTCGTGGTAGCTATTTGGTATGACTAGTGGAAACTTTTAGGTCATGTCATCTCTCCATCCGTAAGGAAGGAGAAGATGGGTAATGAGAGGTGAGATGCTTCATATCCACAGATCAATCATCGAGCTAGCACACGTCATTGCCTATGATCATATTAGTCGCCTCTTACGACCGGTATGCCTACCTCGGGCTCATTCTAAACCCCTAACCCGCAGGGGTGAGTACCTCAGGTTCATCGAAATGTACACTGTTGCACACTAAATGAGCGTATTTTAATGAATCTATTTTTGTTTAGTCTATCCACGGTTTGTTTTCGATAGATTCACGGAACGTGACTTTTCACGCTTGTTGAGCATGGATGTTGAAAGAATTCGACTGAGTGAGTTGCTAGTAAATGTTTGCAAAGAATATGGATTCGATGGCATTGTGATCGAGTTTTGGAATCAACTTGGAGGACGCGTTGACGAAAAATTTCTAATTACACTAGTGCAACAATTAAGTATGTAAACATAATACACATCCCTATAAATAATACCGGATAAAATAAACTATAGTAAATTAACTAAAGTAAATAATTTTTATTTTATTCCATTCTATTTTTATTTAATTTAATTTTATTTTATATATTTTAATTTATTTTGCTTTATTTCATTTGGTTTTATTTATTTATTCTGCATTTTTTTCAATAGCGCCCTATTTCAATATTATTTATGAACGGTTTATCTTAGAATGGGTGTCAAGAATGCCCTATCTTAATAAAAGTTGAATACATTCTCAGCTGAGTTAAGGCTGATTTATACGGGTCGATTTTTCGTTATTCAAAAAAATCGGAGATATGGCCTTCTTGAAAAATATTTTAAAGTAGAACGATCATACCTTCAGCAGTCAAAATGCCATGCACTTTATGTACAATAACACTACTTTTTTACTACATCTACATTTTTAGGCGATACACTGAAAAAAGCGAACATCCGCTTAATCCTTGTCATACCACCATATCGGCAGGAGTTTCCAAATTTTTTCACGGAAAGTCATTTGAATGAATTATATAAACATGTTTATGCATTCTCCCTAATGACCTACGACTATTCGAATGTTCAAAGACCAGGTGCATATTGTAGTTTCACATTTCAGCATTTAAAATTTTGTTATTTATTTTTTTATTCCTAGGTGCAAATGCTCCGTTGTATTGGATGCGTCAGTCTGTTGAACTTCTGGTGCCTGCAAAATGTCATGATGTTAAAACAAAAAGGCGCAAAATTCTATTAGGGCTGAATATGTATGGTAATGACTATACACCCGATGGGGGTGGCCCGATAGTAGCTGGACAGTATTTGGATCTATTGAGACATGCAAAAAAGCGTTTACCATTCGACGAGCAAGATGTTGAAAACTACTTTGAAGTAAAGTACGTTACACCATTTATTAAATTGTTATTGCTGTCGTTTAAAAAGACAATGGGCCTAATGCCCGACTTTTATGCATGAGGCCTAATGCACATTTTGAGTATAGCGGCCGGTATTTTTTATTCTTATAGCCCTGTTTTATCCAAATCTATGTATCAGTTGGTTAAGGGGCGTGTTCTCGACTAGCTGTCAACTTTAACGCTCACTATAAATTTATTGGCCAGTTCATCCTTCTGTTAAAATAAAAGGCAAATGAAGTGGCTGTTAAATTGATAGTGAATTAGCAGTGAACTTTGACGTTAACAGGCAGTCTGTTATTCATACTGCTATTCAAATGCTTTAATACAATTTATAAAGTTCTTTCTTTCGTTTTCAGAACTGAAGATGGCCGCCATATGGTTTTCTATCCCAGCCTTTATTCAGTGCATGAACGCATTAAACTCGCACAAGAATTGGGTACCGGCATTTCAATTTGGGAATTGGGTCAAGGATTAGATTATTTCTATGATCTCTTTTAAGTTTAAATATGTACTAATAATGAATTTATAAGAAATGTTCTATTGGGTAAGCGATTATTTTTAATACATAATTACAAATAAATTGGGACATTCCTAATGGTGATACACAAAAACGATTTTAATGCAAAAATTGTAAAAAATTAAATATGCTGTGCTGATATTTTATATAGCTTGGAATATTAAAGCATTTCCAGAAGAAGAGGCATTTCCAAGCGAATTTCGGAAAATTTAGTAAATTTAATTTAGTTTGACCAATGGAGTTGGGTTATCAGTTCAATGGGTCTTAGTTCGGTCACCTTATTGATCTATAGTTAGACAAATTGAGTTGGTTCATCAGTTAATAATGCCAACGTAACTTAATATTGGTTGAGAAAATTAAATTAAATTATTTGAAACAAATTTCATTTTGTTTTGTATTAAAAAACAAACCAAAATTTAGTTTCAAAAAATTAAATTATTCGCTGGTACGAAGTTATCATACGTACGTCGTGAGATCCAACATAAATACTCACCTAAAAAGTTGCTACAGAAAAGTTTAGTTCACTTATTTAAACTATAGAATATGATAAAAAAAAATTGTTTTTTAAAACAGCGACCTGTAAGGGTTAAGTTATAGCGTTTATTTTTTTACGAGGCTTATTTTCTCAATTACTCACTTTTGAGGGGGCGAGACTTAAAAAAAAACCATAATGTAAAAAGTGCCACCTAACGTGAAAAATCGTCGAGATTGCATTTTTTTACTTACCTTGAAAAAATTATAGAAGTATGTGTTTGCCTTTAATGAAAAATGCCTTCAGTTTATATTATTTTTATTTTGCTGTCATTTATTCCATTTGAATTTTACGTCAATTATAATATTTAGCAATACAGCTATTGTTACTATTTACACTTGTTTAATATGTTCTCGATTACCCGCAACATGCACAAAACATTTAATTATTTTTCTCTTATAGCGATATTGTTACTAATATTTAAACTCTGAAATTATATTGTTCTTATTTATTATAATTTTATTTTTATTTGGGCTTCTCTTCTTCTTCAATTTAATATTAACGATCTTATTCTTATATTGTGTGTTTCGCTAATAACTATATGTTTAGATGTTTGTAGGTATATGCAATAGTGTATGTATGTAAATGAGTTTGTGTATAAATAATTTGTATAGTAACTAATATATATTCGTATATATATTTACAATATCTAAAGAATATGTATTTTATTTAAATCTCTTTTTAGCATTTAAAATCTAGGAAATTTTATTACAAATGCACGCATGTACACATGTATGCATGTATATGTGTATGTATTGTTATCAATATTTTACAAGTTACGATTTTAAGAAAACACAAGAAGTGGAATATGTAGATTTGTTTATATATGTTCGTATGTATGTATGTATGTTTTTGTATAAATATATTCTTATGTGCTTTGCTCAACGAATTTATTCACTTTCAGTTACATTGTTGATTTTTGAGGATAATAAGTTTTTGAGTTTTGAAAACTTTCTAAATTTTTAAACTGTTTAACGATTAAATTGTCCAATTTTGCTATTTTTTTATATTTTTGCTTACTCTATTTAATATTTAGTGTTTGGATATTTTTGTGCTTCGCTATGGTTTGTAATTAACTAATTAGTTTAGTTAATAAAATATGTATTTTACTGTTACCGAGTATTTGATCTCACATTCACTACATGCATTCACACATACATATGTATAACAACTACTGGTGTTTAGTTCATAGCGACGGCTGAGATGATCACTTTATTTCGAAATATTTCGACTGCGTAGTTGAAGATCACCCTATTTCAAAATACTTTTCATAAACTCTCTATCTCAGCTGGAAATGTATTGAATTTTCATTGAGATAGGGCGCTTTTGAAACTCATTTTTCTTGGATAGTGCTTGTTTGAGACGAATTTTGAAATAGGCCCGGGCGTTATAGAAAAATATTTTTTAATGGAGTGACATCTTCGTTCGGAGCGCAATACCGCGTATTTGCAACAAGTCATATGGCGTATGTACCAAAACCTCCAAAGTCAAGATTTCGTAACCCTGACTAAGACACAGCGGTCTTAACGAATTTACGTTAAAATTCGGCCGTTTTTATCAACCAAAACCCAAATAAATAAATAAAATAACGTTTATGGAACCTATTTTCTTTGAAATAAACAATGCAATACCGCGTATTTGTAAAAAAGTTACTTCAAATTCCTTTTGGCAAATATGCGGTATTGCGCGCCGAGCGACGATGGTGTTGTTGTTGTAGCGAGGCGTAGCCCTGCCCAAATGTCAGACAGGGTCACCCCGAGTAACTTTGCTCATGGCCGGGTCGATATAAGAAAACGGCCCGGGTCGTTTCGGCACGATGGGTACAGCACAAGTACTGGTACCGTTCTCGTAGAACCGGCAATACATGCAACTAGCCGTGTAGGCCATTAGCCGTAGATTTTTGGAAAACGCCTCCAAGAAACGCCCAATTTTAATGAAATTTTAAAACATTTTCAGTAAGACGTTTTTCGAAAACATTAAACTGGGGTGATTTTTCACTCCACCTTTACATATGTGCATAAGGGTGATTCAAATAAATATTTATCGAAACATAGCCAAAAGTATCACAAATTTTTGGTCCTTAAAATTAGTTTTAAGTAATTTTCAATTTTTAATTCTTTTTTATTAAAAAAAAATTTTCTTAAACCTGCTGAAAGAGTGCGAAATACACGAAGAAACTTCAAGACAATTTTCCAACAAGATCCGTAAAACTGAGTCATAATATTGAAAGAGGTCGAGCATTAAAATTAAAAAAAAAATCATTTTTTTAACTTTAATTCAAATTTCAAATATTTAAAATTAATATGTAAATCAATTGGGCTACAACCTAACAAACACAGTCTCTAACGTTAGATAACTAGGGTAATTACCTAACTATTCTCTATTCGAAGGCAACAGTAGAGAACTACACTAGAACTCGATTCGAGATAGGTTAGAGAACTAGCCAAAAGGTAGCATTTGAAAATTCACTTTAGAATCCCGTTAGAGAATGACTTTAGAATTCAACTCGAAAACTATAGTTTTCTCGGTTTGAAAATTATGTCCCATTTTGTTCGTGAGTGTTTCTCGAGTCGTCCTCTTGCGTTAGAGATTGGGGAAAGTGCCTAGTTCTCGAATGTACCTCCAATCGAAATCTAGCTTCATGGTTTGTTGGGAAGAACCAAAGACACACATATTTGCCCTTTTTTCTGTAATCTATGCGTAATTTTTACCCTACCCTTAAAGTTAACTTACCACTCCATTTTTCAGCAATTCCATTAAATTTTTTTGATCTAGTTTCATTCAGTTTAAGGTGAAAACACAGACTCGGACCGCTCGAAATATATGTACGGGCAGCTAAGAACCAGACTCGATAGAGCGGATTTTTTTCAAAAATATGGCACCCGTTTTTTTAAATATGAGCCTTTCAATGTCGATTCCAACCATTTCAGTTTTTTTAGAATTTGTTGCCTGTCTGCTGGTATGTTTGCGCATCGCTGAAAAACAGCTGTATAGAATTGAATGTATTTTTCACCGATGTATTGCTGGAGGTATCTTAAAATATAGAACACATTTTCCGTTACTGACTGAGTGGACCATTGAGACCTGCCATATTCGGTAAGAAATTCACAATGTCAGTAAGGTTGGTACATAGTGATATTGCTTTTGCTGAACAGTTGAATATACATATAGCTGTTGTCATGTGGGAGAATCGACGAGGGGGATACGAGCCAGGTGAGACGCTTTTCCTAGGAAGGATCTCTTTCGACAACACAAGCACAATCGTTGTACGAAAAAAAACAGAAAATTTATTGTTTTTATGTATGTATGTATTTCTGTTGTTTCTTTGTTAAAAAAAAATTAAAGAAAACATTCTTGCGTAATGAATAACTTAAAATGTAAATTGGTAATAATGAAACTTAAATAATTGTTTTTCTAATTTTTAAAATTATTATTATTATATTTATGTATAAGTATGTATTATGTATGTATGTATGCATGTTAACGAGCTAGTGCTAATCAATTATTTATTACACCTTTTTGGCCCTTTTCATTAACGGTGTTTTGTTTGCATCTTTATTTTGTTTTCCATTTTTGTTTAATATAATTTTTATTTTACACAGTAACTTTTAATGGTATTAGCGTTGCTTGCAATCTATTTCAATCATTCATACATATGCTTATTGTGTTTTATTTTTTTTTTTGTTTTTAAGGTTTTTAATTGAATTTATTTTATTTTTTGAACTAACTCAGCTTTAGGTTTTGCTTTGCAGTTAGTTAAACTGAATTAATTACATGCACATATATATATTTATACACGCGCTAATAAAAACTAGTTTAATATTTAACTGTACATTGTTGTGTTAGCATAGCTTTTTCTTTTTTATATTTCTATTTGTTACTATGCGTAAATATTTATTCATACATACATAACTAACGTTTAATGCTACTAAATAGTTTATACATGTTAAACACTATATATAATTTAATATTTTACAAGGATATATATTCATTCATTACCAAACTTTACATACATACTTTTAATAAAAATCGGGGTGAATAGAGAAAAACGTTATGTAATAGAATTTTTGTTTTATTTATTTATTTATTTTCTTAGTTCTTTTTATATACATTTTTATTATAATTTTTTAGGTTTGCTTTTTTCAAGCTAAAGGTTCTTTTGCCCATTTAACACAAGAAAAAATTAAATTTTTAATAAAAACACAAAATTTTTTTGCAGCAAACTAGCCAACCACGTCAATGTCTCAAATGGAAAGCAAAACAAGTGTTTCTTAAATTTATGAGCGAGTACTAAGCTATTTGCGCCACACGCTAATATATCAACATTTAAATGTCTAAAAGCGTAGACAGATGACAGCTTTTAAGCGGCCGATATTTACAAGGACTTAATCGCGATTCAATGCTCTTGGATCAGATTCAAATTTTGATCCTGACTCACACAACTTTCAGGATCAAGCGAACAGCTGACCTAAATTATGGTGGTTGTTGTAGCGAGGTGTAGCCCTGTCTAAATGTCAGACAGGGTCACCCCGAGTGTATTGCTCTTGGCCGGGTCGATATAAGAAAACGGCCCGGGTCGTTTCGGCACAATGGGTACAGCACAAGTACTGGTACCGTTCTCGTAGAACCGGCAATACGAGAAACTAGCCGTGTAGGCTATGGTGGTATTTGTTGTTGTTTTATTATTTTGTCACTGTCTTTCGCCATCTGTCCAGCCATCATGTGCCAAACTTTCTTGATCCTCTTAAATTCGCTTAATTTTTGGTGTTAACTATATGGAGATAACTGCTTTGCTATGTAAGCTTCCATCTGTCTAGGCTAATGACTGGTTTAATAACGGTACTCACTCTTACTAAGTTCTTGATTGCACAAGGCACAAAAGTTTATTTGTTAATTTAAATTATTGAAACGAATAAAATTGTGCGCCTTAATAATTGTTAGGGCAACGAAAACTAAAGGGTCAGTTACATAAAGCTTTGTTAACCTCGCCTGACATTTGCAACCTCAAAACTTTGTGCTCTATTTGCCATGTTTCGTTGAAACACGTATATTGAACTTATCTGTCAAAGTCAGAGTTCGAGGTAAATTTGAAATAAAGTTTTATGTAATTGAGGCTTGAGCATGAATAAATTCTAATGTACTTAAAATGTACAAATTTTAAAAATTATTTTTATAAAAAAAGAGAAATTATTTTAAAAATGGGATTTCGGCCTACTTAATCAGTCCAAAGCCACGTGAATGAAAAATTTGGAAGACTCTGGTTATAGATTCGTCCAAAAAAGGATCTGAAAAGAAGTGTGCAAACTTCGAAACATGTCATAATAACATCGCTGTACGCATAATTGAAAATTTGTCTCTAAATATCAATTAATAATAAACTTTATTAAATTTATTTATCGCTATCAAACCAGTCATATCTTAATTGAAAAAAAAAAAAAAGAATGTGACTTGAAAAATACCTTTTTTGTACAATAGAGACAAAATGCTTAGTTTTGGTTGCCCTACTATGTATATCGAAAGCTGAGTAAAAGGTCACCGTTTTTCAAAAGAGTTTGAAAAACGATCTCATAACGGTTTTCAACAACAATCTTCCACGGCAATTGAATTAAACTTGCCTAAGCTGAAAAAATATAAAATTTTCGTTTAGCTAGAACATTTTCGGAGATTGTGAGATCTTGAACCGAATTTTTAAAGAGGGTGTTTTCGAAAAAAAATTAAATAAAGGGTTCTTCCACTCAGTAGAGAAATTTTATTTAGAAAAGGATAAGCCGTTTTATCCAAACGAAGTTCAAAATGAAATAAGAAAGTGAAAAAAGTAAATGTCAGTTTTGAGAAGCATTGTAACGAAGTCAAATATCTTCAGATTAAAGTTTTTTGGAGTTCGAATTGAATTGTTTTGCGAGTTGACATAGTTCGCATGAACTTGCTTGCACGAATTCGAAAGTTTGGAGTTCTAATAACTTTTTTTCGAATTCGAAGGTAATTTCATTGTGTAGCGAACTCAATATTTCTTGGGTTTCAAGCCCTGCAAGCGTTTAACTTTCTACAAAGTATTAAATCTCCGACTGTAGATAAATATGAATCGATGTTAAATCAAATATTGTTATTAATATGCGTGAATGTGTATTAATGTGTGTTTGCACTATATGTACATATGTATAAATAATATAAGCAGCTTTCAAATTATTAGTTTTAGTTCTACCTAATGTTTCTCCTGTTTTTGGCATTTACACTTACTTATTAAAACAAGCATCTAAGGCATTCTTAGAACCTTAAAATTGTTAGTAAATTAAATATAAACTTAAATACACACACATTTTGTACACAAAAAAATTAAAATTGTGCACTCATAGTCACTAGACTTTTTATCAATTCAAACTTTCGAAAACTACAAGCAGTCTCTTAGGCGCTGCAGAGTTTCTCACTCGTTCGCAGCTATTTCAACAATTGAGATGAAATTATAAAACGCCCAAGATACTAATAATAAAGGGCTGGCTTGAGCATGTTTAGGTCCATAAGGCTGTGTTGGTTTAAATAAAGTTTGCTTCAACACAATCTTATGAAAATAAACTCTCGCGTTTATAGATGATTTTTTTAATTTACACTCTAATTCTCCGTATTAATGATTGTTTTGCTTTCCGTTGAGCAGTTGTGCCTACATGTATTTTCATATGTCTGTACATATATATTCACACACATGAACATACAAATTAAGCTTCGAAAGTCAATAATTCGTATGGAAAATTTTAAATTTGGTTTTAAACGTTTTTATTCTTGCATAGAATATTCGAAATTGGCTACGTTTGCGCTGCTTTGCCTTTAAAAAAAAAATATAAAAAGCAAAATAAAATGTAAACCTTCTTCTTTATCTGAGATCAAATAAATAAATTACAATTTTTTATAACTCATACACATAAATTATTTGTTAAGTTGTCATCTTATTAATATGTTTTTATGTATATTATTTTTATTTTCATTTTTTTATTTATTATTAATGCATTTATTTTTTATTTAAACGCTAACCTACAAAAAACACTAAGGAAAATGTTATTCATATAAAACAAGTGCGATTTCAAAAAACTAATAATGACATAAAATAAAGAGGTATTCACAAAGCTTATAACAAGTTGCTTAACATCATAAAAAAATTAAAAGTTCTATACAATTTTAACAAGCTTACATTCATAGTTTTATATTTTATTATTACTACATAGATACATATTTTAATTCAGTTTCCAAATTACGAATACCTCTTTTGGAATATTTTTTACACGCGTTATATGTTTTGTAACTCTGCGTTGATTTTCATTTGGTTTCTACATTTTCATATTGGTTTTTGCGATTTTTTTTTACATTTTCATTGCTGTGTGCCTTTTTGGCTATGGTATTTTGCAATTTACCAATCGATTTTCTTGTATGCAAAGTGTTTTGGCTTTTAACGAGTTTGCTTTCTTTCTTGTTTGAAAACGATTAGTTATTTATACGTCTACAAAAACTTATTTCCTAGAATCATTTAGCTTTTATTCAAATAAATTATTATTCCCGTTTGCATGTATTTTTATTAGGGTGATTCAAAAAAAAAAAAATAAAAAAATCTATTTTACACCTAAAAATTTACTAGTTAATAAAAAATTAGCCTCACAAACAAATAAGCGCTTTAACTTAACCCCTAGCGGTCATTATTTTATTTTTATTTTTCCCATACCCTTTTGTGTGGAAAAATTATTTTTCTTTCGAAGAGAATTTTCCCATATTTGAATTTTTTTTAAAAACCTGTACATGTTCTTAAAGTTAAGGCTATACACTCTCTAAAACGATGAACATTGTCCGATTATCATAACTACACAACTAATAACAGTCTTTTGAAAATGACTTAATTTTAAACTATTGCAAGTAATAAAATTTAGTCCTTTTCTTAGAGCTTTAATAAGTTTAATAGTTATGATAATCGTACCTACTAAATAAAAAAATTTGGAAAGTTTAAAGCTTCAAATTTTAGAATATGTAAATGGTTTTTAGAACAAATTTAGAAAATGACTGAAAATTTACTTAAAATAATGGAATAATTAAAATAAAAAACCTGTAAGGGTACAGCTGTTATTTTTTCCGAGGTTTATTTTTTATATATGTATTACTAACTTCTAAGGCGGTTAGAGCAAACTTTTTTTTTTTTTGAAACACCCTAATGTATATACTATAATTAATAGTCTTGTATTTCATTTGCAATAATTTATCTCTATACATACACCTATATAGGTAGTAGTTCTGCGTATATGATTATTTATTTGGTTGGTCGAGTTCTGGTTGCGTAGTCATATTCGATTTATTAAGGTTTTATTAAAATCTAATAAAAACCTTATATTTCTCCAATTTAGTATTACGTAGTATGTATCGCATACAGTTATGATGCGCTATTTCCAGGCGCTTCTAAAATTCGGTTTCGCCAATTGCACATCCCTTCTCTCTATTCATGCTCTAAAGGGTTTGGAATGATAGTCAATCGATTTAAACATTCGTGGCTTGTTTAGCCGCCTTGAAAAGACTTTCACATCTGTTAATGGTTTCTATAATTAGTTTAGACAGTAGCAATTACGATTAGCAAGTGTGCAATTTCAGCCACACGATTTTTCAAATCAGGTGCCGCTCTTTCCAAGTTCTCATTGGCAAAGTCACATGATGGGAAGATATGTACAACATATGCTGCTTGTTCACTGCCCGGTATCGGTATGTTAACTATGCCAGCAGCCATTTTTTGTTGCAAATATGTTATGAAGCCAGTTTGTAAGTTGCGCGACTGCTGTAAGACATCGGCATGATCACGGCCACAAGGTAGCGCCAATAGCATACAATGCTCGTTCTCAAACTGTGTTAAAATTGGTAAATTATTAATAACAAATTTATTTCTATAATTTTCTTTTTTTATTATAAATTACCTGCATCTTTTTGGTAACACCCTCCAGCTGTGTTTGCTCCAAACGCATACGTTGCGCTATACGCAAGGGTGGTGTGCTGCCATCACGATTACATGGCAACGATGCACGCGCAACATGTGGATTGCCGAATACGAAATGCATTTGTACCGCAGCTTGATCGGTCTTGAGTGCCAAAAGTCCTTGCCACATAACTGGATAGCGTTGCAGCAATGTGAGCAACGAATCGGCTGCTGGTGGTTGTGCTATGGCTTGTGGATTTGAATGAGTTGGTGATACAACTTGCATATTTCTTGTTTGAGTTGTTGTTGCGTTGGGCGTCACAGCTGTTATATTATCTTTATTAGAACCTGCAGAAGAAACATTTATTTTTACATGTTTAAAGCAAGTTATGTGAAGGGTAGGGCAATTGAAATAAAAATTTCTTTTAGGTCTTACCCCATCAAAAGTTAGTAATTGATAAAGAAATAAGCCTTGCAAAAAATAAGAACTATAACTTAACTTTTAGCGACTGCTTTTTTATTTAACATACAAAATGTATGAGAAAGAAATACATTTTTTAAGTGTTTTTTTTTTAAGTTTTTAAAAAGCTTTCATAATTCATAATTCAGAAATTTAGAAAAAGCGGAGAAAATTAATTTAGCAAAAAAACATAACTTTTTACCCTAACAAATGTATAGGAATGTTAAAAAATAAGCGACCTTTAAGGGTTAAGCTACAACGTTCATTTTTTGCAAGGCTCTTGAAGGGGTATTACCCTTTTGTCACTCTTGTATATATTTTATCATACCTGTCATTACTATGCGCTCTTTTCCACGTTGCAACGGGCGTTGTTGTTGCTCGCGTTCCCTTTGCTCACGTTCTTGTTCCAGTAGCTGTGCAGGATGTAGATGTGTTGCGTTAGCGCCTGCTGGCTGTGGCGCTACATTCAAATTGCCCGCTGTAGCGGGTACAGCAGTTGTTGTTAGCTGTGCCGTTGGTGTGCTAATAAATGGGCTTGGCGGAGCCGTTCCTGGTGGCGGTACTACGACTGGTGGTGGTGGTGGTGCTACAACACTATGCGCAGCAGCTGAACGGTGTGCTGGTGGTGGCTCGATTGGAAGTTGACGTCCGGGCTCGAAGAATGTGCGCTCAGTGAAATGTGGATGTGGTACGCGTGTGTTGTGTACGTACACTTGTGCAACTTGTGGCGAATCTGCAAAGAGCGAGAGATATTAAAATTAAATTCGTTTGCATACATCATGCGTCGTGTATATATCGCACCCTAAATCAAAAAACGTCACAACTAAAAATTTTTTATGAATTTTGATACTTAGAGAAAATTTACAAAGATTTACAAAGCGATGGATACCATGACGCGTTTCGGAGTTTCCAGGCTCCATCAGATGGTTTTTCGGACACAGAACTACTGTTTTAGTTCACTTTCTTGGCATAGATCGCCTAATAAAAATAAATACAGCCAGTACACATGATTTTTTTTTTTTTTGACTATTATCGTTACTTTTAAAAGAGCACAGTGATGAGTTTAACTGAAAGTTAATCCGATTTTGAGTCGTGGCTCCTTTTGATTTAGTGTGCGATATATGTAACTAGTTTACAAACCTGTGGCACGATCTTGTGGGCTCTGTAGGCCATGTGGCACTGTGATTGTACGTGGCACACTTCCGGGCCGACGCAGCTCTAAAGGTGGACTACCAGCGAGCATTTTATCATCGAATTCACCACGCAGCGATGCATTGATGGTTTCCTGTTGATTGCGTAATATATGCTGGTAAATAATGAAAGAATCACGTGCTGGTACACCACGAATCCCACCAACTGGGAAACTCGATTCACTCTGTTATAAGAAAAGAAGTATTAAGTATTAAAAAATATTATATTTACAATAAATTAAATGAACTAAAGCGATTGTGAATACTTTTATCGAAAACAAAAAAGATCAATCTAGGCTATGTTTACCGGTGTTATGGGCGAGGCCTGCTGATGGGCGGGCGGTGGACTTTTGGTTACACGAGAACCAGAAGCATTTGTGCAGTAGCTACCAATTTCATGCTGCGTCCACAATTTAAATACGACAAAAAATACCATTTACATAAGAACAAGGTTGTTTCCTTTTGATAAAGAGTATTTACAGCAGGTTGATTTAACAGAAAAAAAATTTACAACATACCCTCTTAAAATGAATAAATTGATAAAATGATAAATAAAGTAAAAAATAACCGCTGCAACTTAACCATTACAAATAGAATTTTTTTTGTAATTTTGGGATTTTTTTTTTCGAAGTAAACTTTCTCATACATTTTTTAAAATTTTTTTCAAAAAACCTTTAGATACCTACTTTTAAAGTTGAAACTTTGAACTTTTTAAACCAATTGTACTATTATGATAACTATTAAATTAATTACAGGAAAATTACTAAAGTTTGGTGTTTTGAAATTGTTCAAAATTTAGTAATTTTCAAATGGCTGTAATTGGTTTTGTAGTTATAATAATCACACTATGTAAAAAGTTTTAAAAAGTTGAAAGCTTTAAGTTTAAGAATATGTTAGGGTTTTTTTTGAAAATAATTTCAAAAAATGTATGGTAAAATTAAAAAAATCGACCTCCAAGGGTTAAGTTACAGGGCAAATATTTTGATGGGCTAATTTTCCTATCAATTATCAACTTTTGAGGCGGTTAGATTAAAAAAAAAAATGGATTTACCGTTACCTTAATTCACAAAGGCCTAATTTGCACATTTTTCGAAAATGACTTTCACATATTTAAGTATGCCATAGTAAAATACGCACTCACTACAAATTTTAAGGAGTTACTAGGCAGTTAGGGCCTCTGTGAATTAATAAGGTGACGATACATTTTTTTCTGAATTGTTTTTTTATTATTATTGATTACACCGTGTCACAGTAACTTTTCAATCGAGTAACTAGGCTGTTTTTCTGAAAAGGTGACTCGCAGACAGTTTTCGTCCCTCTACCTTTTAATTGAATTGAAAATATTATAATTTCGGAGGTTATATTGGCCGAACTCCTTTTCCAAAGCTTCATTCATATAGTCGAACGAATTAGAGTTACATTTTTTGAACTGAGCCACCCATTTTTTTTGACGGCCATGCATTTTAATGTTTTTGTTGTTGTTAAGGACAAAAAAATCCCCCAATATTTTGGGGAGTAATGTCAAAATTGATAGCCTTTTTTACATTTAATGAGACTTTTCAAATAAAGTGACTTGAAAAAGGTTTCATTTCATTTGAAAAAAGTTTCATTTGACCCGCAGGGTACCCAGGGAAAGTGGGTAGTACGTATTTAACAATTTTTCGAAATTAGAATTCTTTTGAAAGTTATAGCTATCAACACTTTTCGAAATTCCTTAGTTTTTGCCGATTTTCTCCAGATTGGTTAAACCGATTTTGCCAATTTTTCAAATATATATAAAAGAGGGTATTTTTTTGTTCTTGTGAACTATACAAAAAAGTTTCAGAAAGCTAGTATAACTTCGAAAAAAAAAGTGGATCAGTTCAAAAAATTCAACTCATTAGCAACAACAACAACCACATCAAAAATAATTAGCATCGACACAAACCACTGTGGGGAATGCTGTCAGAAACTCATCATGTGGTAAATAAATTAATTCATTAAAACTTTGGTGAGTTGGTGAATTAAAGAACTAAAGTTAATTGTAGTTAAAAAAAAGCAAGTTTAAACTAAAGTGCGAGTTTAAACGTCCAATTTTTATGAGATAAGCTCAACTTTGTCTGTGGCTTAAACTTGTACTGAAAACCCGGGCCTTATTGTATCTAATAGTATCTGCACAGTTGTTATACAGTCGGCCTGTGCAAAACTTGATGAAGTATAAACATTTTGACTTACCATATTTGACTCAAACGGTGGTATCGGTATGCCAGTGGGCAATAGCAGCGGCGTAACACGAGACTGACCTTGCGGACTAAGCGTTGGAATGCTGGTGCGTATGTTGCCGACTAAAAAGAAATAAACATCAATAAAATGATAAGAAAGAAATTGTACGAAAATGAGGCATACCTGGCACACTAGCGCTACTAAGCGGATGTTGTTGTGCTGTGGCCTGCTTAAGTGTCGCGGGCGGTGGACTTGCTACGCTGCCAGGCAATATTTGTACGCCCTGGGCTTGTAACGTGTGCATAGCAGCTATTGTTGTTTTGACACTTTGACTAGGTACGTTTGCTGGAATTGTAGCCGCTTTTAGCGGTGGTGATGATGTCACCTGCTGCTGTTGT
This sequence comes from Campiglossa producta, assembly GCA_964058755.1. NCBI lineage: Eukaryota > Metazoa > Arthropoda > Insecta > Diptera > Tephritidae > Campiglossa > Campiglossa producta. The sequence continues at coordinate 1,976,855 of CAXKVI010000003.1, read as the reverse complement.
TGATGGCTTTGCTGTGCTTGTTGTAGATGAGCCGTTTGCTTGCTCTGCAGCAACAATGTTGGATGTTGTAAGCTCATAAGACCACTTGGTTGCATAACTAGCGAAGACGGCTGTTGTTGCTGTTGTTGAACCGGCGTTTGTTGCTGCAATTTGCTATGACTCGCGTGATGTACGGCAGTTACGCCATGTGGTAGCGAGGGATGGGCAGGTTGCTGCTGCTGCGCCACCATTGAAATACTAACCGGCGGCTGTAGTACTGTTTGTTGTTGCTGTTGCTGCTGTTGTTGTTGTTGCTGCTGTTGCTGTTGATGTTGCTTGATCAGCTGTTGTTGCTGTTGCGGTGTTAGCACAGTGATTTGTGGCTTCTGCTGATGCGGCGTCTGTTGTTGCTGCTGTGCAAAAACTGTGTTGTGCTGAGGCTGATTCTTGCTACCCGGCAGCTGTGATGATTGATGATGGTGCTGTTGTTGATTCGTTGCTGCCGGTGCATCACCAACAGTTGGCGGCTTCGAACTGAGCCCGTGCAGTGATTGATGTGACATCGCCTGCTGCGCGTTGACCAGCGTTTGACCGCCCTGCTTAATTACAAGGGTTTGTTGTGGTGTATGTTGCTGCAAGTGTGGTGAGTTTATGCTCGCAACAATTTGTTGCGCATTTGGTGGTGGTATATTCACAAGCAATTGCTGTGATGCTGTTGGGTGCTGCTGCTGCTGATGCTGCAGGTTATGACGTGCCGCTGTTATGACATTGGATGTTATCATATGACTCGAGCTCGACACAACAATATGTTGTTTGGCTGCTTGTTGCTGTTGTTGCTGGTGTTGATGTGCCAGTTGTTGGGCCTGCGTCAACAAGTGATGTGTTTGTGGTTGCTGCATATTCGTCTTTTGACTGTTGAGCACATGCGCCTTTAATGTTGGCGGGCGCACATTTGATGGCTGCGCGTGCATTAAAACTGGACTTTGTTGCACCACAATCGACTGTTTGTTGTTGTTGTTGTTAATAGTTGTCGCCGGTGTTATTGTTGTTTGTGGTTGCACGATTTGTTGTTTTATAATAACTGGCGTTGTTGTTGTCTTTACAACAACACTAACAGCCGATTTGTTCAAAAGAGAAATGGGCGTGGTTAATGGCTTCGATGGAAGCGCTGGCGCTTCAGTCTGCAAGGGCTTAACTGTTGCAGATATATGTGCGCTGCTTGAGACGGTGGTTGAAGGCCCCTTCATTTGGGTCAATTGAGAGCTGATCGTATTGGGCGCAACCTTAGCTACTAGCGGTGTGCGCACTTCGTGTGTTTGTGCAGGATTTTCGGCAGTGGCGGCTGCTATTGCCACCTGCACAATCTTCTTAGCATCCACAGGCGTTTTCTGCATAGCAGCCAAGGTAGATGCTGCCGCGCCAACTGCTGTTTTGGCCAATTGCGAGTTTCCAGCTTCTTTGGCTTGCGGCGGATTGCTGCTTATTAGCCCGGTGACCGGATCGACTAGTGTCTTATTTAGCACATCAACGCTGCCACCACTCTTTTTGTGACTAATTGGTGCGGCGGGATGAACTGTAGCTGTTTTGCTGCTGCCCACACTTGGAAATGATACCAGCGGTGAATTATTAGCTTCAGCACTTTTTGTTGTACTGTTGACACCGAACGACGAATCGATCTCAGCCGCTGCGAGTGCTTTCTTTTTAGGATGTTGTGGCAAAAACTGATGAGCTTGCGTTGAAGCCATTGCTTGTGATTGCATCTCTGTTGGAGTGCTGGCTTGTATTATTGCTGACGTCGGTGTACCTGCTGCTGACGCATGTGACTGGCGTAGTTGCTGCGTTGTTGGCGCAATATCCAAGCCTTTCGACATTGCAGTATTCACAGTCGCAGTTGACAATGAGGATGTAGGAGCGGCAGTGGACTCAGCGCTAGCAGTTGTTTTGGTTGCCACGCTAGATGTAGGTGCCGCTGCTAACTGGTCACGGGATAGGATGTTAAAGAGCTGTTCCTCTCCCACAGATGTATTTGGTTTTTTAAGCTGCTCTTCTGTATCGCTCGATGAGAGATCAACTGAGATATTCATCTGCTCACCGCTTTCTTTGCGATCTTTGGATCGCCGTGGACGCGCAATGATGGCTGGCGATGCTGGTGCATGCGTAGGAGTCTCTGAGCCTATAGCCTTTTTCGGCGGATTGTTGCTCGATGTGCGTCCTGAACGTCTAGGTGGCGTTTGCGCACCTTTTGGCAATAACGCATCAGCAGTAGCAGCGGCTACAGCTGTACCTGCAGGTGGCGCATTGTTGCGCACAACATCCTCAATAATATCGTCAATGGTACAGCGATCTTTTTCTAATAAACGGCGCGACTTTCTGGTATTTGCGCAGCCAGTGGGCGAGCCGCCATTTGGATCTGCTGCGCTCATAAGTGACGATGGGTTCCCTGGGTTTGGTGGCGTTTGATCTGCTTTAGGTGTTGTTGATGCTTGAACAGATAAACTTGATGTCGCAGTGGTGGTTGCAGCGGGCGCGGGAGTAGTCTGTATAACGTCCATGTTGGGCATATCGGGCAATTGCGCGGCGTGCTTAGGCGTTGAGGGCATGTCGCTTGTTTCTAGTGGCTTCTCCTCCATCGCCTGTGGTGGTACATTTAATTTGGCAGCTGCTTGTTGATTTTGTGTTGATGCTAATGCAATTTTAGTTGTTTTAGATACATCTTCTGCTGGAGCTGCACCGATTTGTTTCTCAGTGGCTTTCACAATTGGCGTAGATTGGCCGCCAGGTTTGATAGTTAGTATCAAACGAGGACGCGCATCACTACCACTACTGGAAGCACTGTGGTCGCTAGCATGCGCTGCTTTTGATTCCTCACCAGAGTCATCATGAAATTCATACACGTCTGAGCTTCCAGCAACGCGCGCTCCACCCTTTGTGTTTGCGGGCTGACTTCGACTTTTCTTCTCATCAAGCGTTGTTGTATCAAAAGTCTCCACAGTCGAATTTATTGTTATAGGCGGCTGCGTTGTCGCTTGCTGTTGTTGTGCCAAAAGATTCCGTGGTGGACGTCCTTTACGACCGCGTACCACTGGAGTTGCCGTTGTTGGTTTACGCAAACGTGTCTGCACACCGCTGGCTTCTTGAGCGGCGGGCGCTACCGCCAGAGATGTTAAGGCGGGCGCTATTGTACCGCTAGCTTGCTTCTTGCCACCTCGTGGCTGACGTCCGCGTTTCGCAGTACCGCCGCGCATGCTTGCGCTGCCACGACCAAAACCCACATTTCCTGTGCTGGATTCCTCCGACATGCCAGCGCCTTGCTTTGTTTCAGTTTCATCCTCAGTTTCGTGATCAGTGCTACTAGCGCCAGCATTTGTGGAGTTCAGCGTTGTAGCGGGTGCTGTTTGATGCTTTGCAGACCCTTCCTCAGTGGCCTTGTTGTAGTTTGGTGTCACGGAAGGTACAGTTGTCTTTGTTATATCTACAACAGTTTGAGTCGTCTTAGGCAAGATTTGTGCAGTTGCATTGAATTTCTCGCTCAGATTCGCAGTCTTTTGACTTGAAGACGTGTCAATTTTCGAGTCTATTTCTGGCTTTTGCGGTGTAGTCAAAGGCATGTTAAATCCATTTTTCGTATCCGTGACATCGTTTTTCTTTATGACTGTATCTAACGACTTTGAGCCTTTGAGCTCTTTGCTACTGACGGCAGACATCAAGGGATCATTGTCCAACTGCTTATCGGATTTGAGTGTAGCTTTCTGTCCGGCGCTGCTTTCAACGCTACAGATTACAGATACATTTTCAGACAATTTTTGTGCCGTGGGTTTCTCTATCAATGTTGTGGCTGGATGCTCTGCTGTTTTATTGAGTTCTAACGATTGTTTGTCGTTCGATGCAGTTGGTTTGTTATCATTACGCACGCAGTTTTCTGACATTTTTTTAGTAACTTCCGCCGATTGCTGCATCGCCTGCTGAGTGTTGCTCGCATTGAGGGTTTTTTGTTGCTGCTCCTTTGTGGTTGTAGCTTGCAATTGAGAATTGTATTGCAATCCAGCAGCGTTTAACGGCTTCGATGCTTGATGCGTTGAAGCTGGTTCTTGATCTTGCTTTGGTGGCAGATTTTGTTGCATGTTACTCACAGAAGTTCCACTAGCTGTTACCTTTAGATTTTGCTGCATTGCAGACGCATTTGTTGGGCTGGATATAAGCGGACGACTCGTTGTCGTTTGTTGTTTTTGGGGCAATGATTGCACTTGCATTGGCTGTAAGTGTTGAGAGTTTTGTAGGGTAGGCAAGACGCGTTGGCGTAGTTGTTGATGCATTTGTTGTTGTGGTTGCGTTTGGTTTGAGGGGGGAATTATTGTTGTACCACCAGCTGCATTACTGCTCATCATGGGAATATGTTTGTTTTGTTGTTGCGAATGTTGATGATAATGCGGCAGCTTTTGCATTTGCATTAGCTGTTGTTGTTGCTGTTGCTGTTGTAATATTTGCTGTTGCATCTGCTGATGATGCTGTTGGCGTTGTTGCTGCTGCTGTTGTTGTATCTGTTGACGCTGCTGTTGCAAAAGATGTTGCTGTTGCACATATTGTGTTTGTTGTTGCTGCTGAAAGTCTGGCGACATTTTATGCATGGATTGAATAACTTGAGTTGACTGACGCTGTTGTTGCGTTTGCAGAGCCTGCTGTTGGGGCGTCTTTGGTTGTTGCTGATAAGTACCCGTCGTTGACGTAGTCTTCAAAGTTGACTGCGTCATTGGCATTGGTGCTGACATTGTCGATTGTTGTGCCTGCTGTGGCTGCACACTAACCACTTTGCTGATGATTGTGGGGTGTGCGGGCATGGGCGGCATTTTTTGTATCGACAATGGCAACAATCCACTTACACTAGTGGCGCCTGTGTTTTGCTCGATTACTGATTTGGAGGATTGGTGTGGTGATTGATTTCGAATTGGAGTACTGGAGTTTTTCAATCCAACGGAATCAATGACTTGCAGCTGAAGATGCGGCGAGTTTACCCCGCCTCTTCCTCCACCAGACTGCTGAGTGGCAACGACATTACTTGTGGTTGTTGTCACATTAGCTGGCAATTGCGAGCTTGCTTGTGGCAAGCACATTACACCTTGCGGTTTTTGCTGAAGTTGTTGTGACGACATCGTTGGTGTACGTTGCGCACCAATATGCAATAGCAATTGTTGTTGCTGCTGCTGTTGCATAATCGGCATTGCGGTTGGTGGCGGCGTGGGTGACATCATTGCTCCCGAAGCATTCACAACAGGACTTAATTGGCGTGTTGGCGTGCTGCCACGCGACGGCGCATGCTTGTGAGGACTAAGTGGGGACGATGCACGCACATTAAGGGTGTAGTTGGTGGTATTCATTGAATGTGCTGCCATTTGTGGTGATTGCTGTTTTAGCTGCTGGCCCTTGGGTGACAGCAAGAGTTGATGTTCAGCCGAGGTTGGAGCTGTCGTTGCACCACTACTATTCCTAGGTGATATTAGTAGCTGGGGCATGGCAAAGTGGGGTGACGTTTCCGGTATGGTTATGGTGGGCGGTGTTGCGAGCGCCTTAGGCAATGCAGTAACGACAATTGATTTCTTTGATTCTTGTTGTGCATTTATTGGCGTTGGAGCAACTGCTGCAGTTATTTTCACAGGTGTTGATGCTTGCAAAGTGGTCATAGACGATGGTGCTACAGTTGTTAAAGCGCTTGAATTTGCTTTGATCGCGTTTGCAAATGTGGTAGCTGTCACTGCGATCTTCGACTTGTTATGTGCAGCATCAGTATTAACTGCTGGCGGCGTATCGCCTAAGCTTATCATGGATGGTAGCACCGCTTTTACTGGCTGTACGGCTGGTTGCACCAAATTACTTATTGTTGGCGGCTCCAGTTTATTTCCTTTCGCTGCGATTCCAGTTAGTTTGGTTATAACAGAACGCTGTTTATTTGCCTCTTCATAAACCTCGTTTGTTTTTTTGCCTGACAGGAATTTAATATAAATACAAACGTTAAAAATCGCGGATATGGTAAATTAAGTTCGAATAAAACCGGACATTTAAATGTGATTTAACAACAAAGAATACATAATTTTCAGGAGTACTTCAGAGTTCACCAAATTTGCTTTAGAATGTTGTAATTCAGAAAACTGTAAATCCGAAGATAGATAAATTAATAAATTAAATGCAAAATTTTCTACATCGGAATGGTAATTCAGTGACTGCTTTTTAAGCGACTAAGCTCGCTTACGTCTAAGTTGTCGTATATACATTGGATTTTCTCCCTACAATATATATGTAAGTAAGAAAAAAAATTAGCGGCGATATACCAACATACAACGGGAGTTTTGCCGAGTTCTCTTCCAACTTAAGGTGTGCTGCTTTTGAGTTTTTTTCCTACAAGTTGGCGGGACCTACAGTTTTTTTGCTGTGCTGCTTTTGAACGGCACTACTCATGGCAAACTACTGCCTAGGGGCGATCCCGTTTTGTTGTAAAAACTTAACAATCGTTTGTCCTAGAAATCAAATTATTTTCATTAAAGAAAATTTCATTCAGGGGGTAGTCTGAACTTTAACCCAGATTTTGCCTGTGATATCTCCAACCATAGTGCTACCGATTTCAAGTATTAGATAAAAAGAAAAATTAATTTAATTTTTTGAGTCTCCATAGCGCAATCTGAACTTTGACCCCACTGCGATACGCTTAAACCATCTGCAATCGGGATACAATTTTTTGTACGATATACATAGTTGACCGTGGTGCAACCGATCTAGGGGTGAGACTGGAAAAAATCTACATTTGATTATAAGGACCACCCTAGTGCTGTCAGATACGGACATTTTGGCTCAATTGTTTCTTTCACTTCCGCAGAAGATCGATCCGTTGGTCACAGCTATTCAAAATCTTGATGGTAAACTAAATTACAACATTGCGAAGGTATGTTTAATTGCGGAAGAGACCCAGTTTAATGATAGGGCAGTTGGAGATACTCAAGATAGTTAAAACTGAGCAAAGAGTTTTAAGAAGCACTTCAAATTTAATGGAAAATGTCATCGATGTCAAAAGTTTGGGCATAAGGCCAAAGACTGCCGTCAGGGTAATGCACAGTCAGCAGACTTTAAGGTCAAAGGTGGTAACAAAAATTTATGTTTCTTGGTTGGAAGAAATTTCCAAAAGCCGTAGGATTCAAAATTAGTTTTCAAATTGGATTCTGGTGCTAGCGATCACTTAGTAAATAATAAAATATTGGCAAAGTACTGTAGTGACATTCAAGGCACAAGCAATAAAGGTATTCCCATGCTGTCAAATCTCTCATTTCTCAACTTTTTCTAAGCTCGCTGTCTTTAGTGAATACTATATTCAGTCATATTCTGCTGGTTTTCAAAAGGATTGGTGCACACAGATTTTTCTTAAGCTTTTGATATCGTTTCCCAAAACGTTTTAATAAAACCTCGTTTGTTTAGTGAATATTGATTGTCTATCTTCTAGGTAATTTGTAGCCTTTGCACCAAGGATGTATTAATACAGTTATCTGAAGTACACTTGCTAAGTGACCTTTTCCCACATATACATATTTACATATTTTTCTTATTAATACTCTTTAAAAATGTCGGAAATTAGTTTCAAATTTACACTTACCTTCTTTGTCACCGCCCAAATCATCGGATGCCTCACCAGATGTGGCAGATTCATCGATTTTCAAACCTACGCCACTACTGTCAGCTTCGTCGACATTCTCCTCTGTATCTGTGTCTATTTGCAAACCACGCTCTGATTGTGGCGTATCGACTTTGACATCCATTTCTTCTGTGCTCAGACTTTGTACTGCTTTACAGACTTCCTCAGCATCTTCTTCTGGCTGTAAAGGTTCGTTAGGTGTCTCAATCGCCTTTGCAGCGATAGCAGCTTCTTCATCTGGTTCGGGAGCTTCAACATTGATGCCATCGACTGTAGTCAAGTCATCCTCCAGTGCGTCATCTTGGAATGAGTAATCAATGTTTGAAGAATTACCAAAACTTTCACCCAATAACGCAGACACAGCACTCTCGGTCTCTTCTTGTGAAATGGTAACACGCGATTTTGTATCTTCAGCTTTGTCCAAGTGTTTTGCAGTAAGATCTGGCGGCGATTCCACTGGTATCTTTGGTTCATCTGCATTTGCATCCAATATTGATGCATTGAATTCGACCGAAATTGATTTGACAGCAGATTCACTAATTTGTTCGTCTAGTTTGCCATCGAACCCAGGTATGAAATTCTCTGGCTTCTTTTTCGAGGTCGTAGGCGTGCCAGTTGTTGAGGATGTGCAGCTTGTTTCCATAGATGTCGATGATAGGGAAGTCATGGTGGGACTAGTTGTTGTTATTGTTGGTGTGGATGCTGCAGTTACGGCAGCAGGAGTAAGCGAACTCACCGGAGAGGTAGTAGGGTCATATGCGCTGGTATTAGTCTTTTCATTTACAAACGGTGTCGTGTTCGATGTTGGTGTCTTTGGTATCGGACTTATTAGTTTCTTCTCACGCATTGGTGACAAGGTCAACATATCAGTGGTAGGCTTGGCCGGTGTTAAAAGTGGCTTTGTAACCAAATCAATGTCGTCATCTGTTAAACAGGGCAAACTTGGCGAAGGTTTGCAAACGGGAGATTTTCTTCTCGCTGCAGCGGTTTCGTCATCCTCTTCTTTACGCATATGATTTTCCAACTTCTTTTCTTGTTTGTTATTAGCCGCCAGTATATCAATTGAAAGTTTTGGTGTTGCTGGTGGTGGTAGCGCTGGAGAAGTTTGTGATTGTGGCTGCTGCTGGAGTTGCTGCAATGAGCCAGCAGAGTCACGCCGTTGATGATGATGTCGCTCTTCCTTTGAACGTTTCTTCTTTTTCTTCTTCTCTTTGATTTTGATGTGCATTGGCGTAACTGCATTTCCATGTGATTGTGTACTGACTGAGTTATTCATTTCAGTATCATCTGTGGCTACTTTGTCAACCGAATTTTCATCGCCATCAGAAAAGCGAAATACATCTGTCATATCACTACGATATGTTGTCGCGGTAGAGGGTGTGGCATCTTCGGTTGTTTTATTGTCTGAATCTTCCATAAGTTGCGCTTCCAGCGCTCTTCCGGCCTCGTCAAGATCCACGCTGTTCTCATCATCGTGTATATTTTGTTTCTGTTGTAATGTAGCGAGTGCATGTTGTTCGCGTGACCTCTCGCGTTCTTTGCGTCGTCTTTCACGTTTTTCTTTTCGATGGCGTTCACGATCTATGTGTCCATTGCCATCAATGGAAGCAGACAACTTTTGTTTATTCTCTTCATTTTCTTCCACCGTGTGCGATTTGGGTGTGAGTGGATCTTGTTTATAGGGGTTGAGTGCTGCTGAAACGATAGGCCCAGTTATGTTGCTTGAAGACGTTAATGGTCCACCGTAGCTGTTGTCTAATGAAAAAGTTGGGGATAGCTCTTTAGACTCGCCGTCCGTCTGCTGGGACTCTTCGTCCGATATTGGGCCGAATATGTCCTCCATTTTCTCACCACCACGTTTAGCAGTCGGCATGATCTGGTAATTTGGCGCTGTAACTGTAGGAGAAGGTGGAGTTTTAGCAGTTGGCGAATCCGCCTCCGACGTCACCAATGTCGTTAAAATTGATTTTTCTGCATTGGCAGCCGTAGCCAGCAAACGCATTGTTTCGAGACTTTTTGACTTTTTCGATTTCTTTAAACGGTGCCGCTCTTCTTTGGACATTTTGTCGGAGTCAATGCTGCCGCCACCATCACTCATGTTACGCATCTTTTCGCGCTTTTTCTCTTTGCGTTCCTTATGACGCTTCTTCTCACTCATTGCGGTTTCGTTTGCGCCATTGTTTGCATGCGGTGTAGTAGCAATCGGTGCAGAGCAGTCGCGTTTCAATTCATCAAATGGATCGTACGGTGGCGACATTTCTGGTTTTACCTTGTTTCCTGGATTATTCAACATTTCTAGCAGTTGAAAAGAGCCTGGCGCAAGGGCTACCAAAACATTTTTAGCTTCGACTATGTCGTGCGAAGTTGGTACACTAGATAGTGGCAAGGCATTCTTCTGGCGTTTCTTGCTCTTCTTATGCTTCTTACGAGACTCGGGCGAACAACGTTGTTGAGTTTTTATTGAGGACTTCAAAGTTGCATGCTCCACGTTGTATTCATAGTCCGAAATGTCATGCAAGGAATTATTTTGAAAACGTTTATATTCTTGCTTGATATCTATTTCTGGTGTAAGCGAGTCAATGGCTTCCATTTTTATGCAATGGGTTTTTGGCTTGACGTCATCGCCAATAGTCTCTGAATGGTCAACTGTTTGTTGAATTTCTGATTTTATTTGCAATTTAAATTTGACATCACGCTTCTCGTCGTCACTTAGTTCCTGTTTAATTTTTATATCTTGTAAAGGTTGTGAGTGCGATTCAGAGTCTGATGCGATTCGCGTTGTTTGCGAATTTTTTTTGCCAGCGGGTAATTTGTTTAACGAAGATGTTAAAGGTTTGCTCGCATTTACATTCGTCGTCTCATCTTCAGTGCTGTCATCGGCATCATCATCACATAAGCGCATCAGTTTATGATGTAATGTTGTACGACGTGCTTCAGCCTCAGCTGCAGTTGTTGAATCAGAGTCGGAGAACATGCGCTGTGGATGTGAAGATGCTTGGGAGTTGCGACGTCGCGCACCCATATTTGTGGCGCCATCTTCATCATCGGATGATGTGAGATTTGTTTGATGGCGAGATTTATAAGAGCTGCTGCCACCACTTCGTTGATTGCGTTCCTCGAAATCAGAATCTGAATCACCTTCATAACTCGTTGAGCGCTTCTTCTCTTCACGCTTTGCACGTGATTGTTTGAGTTGGGTAAATTTCGCTTTGATTTTCTTTTCTTCTTCATGCTTTTGCATATTTTTGCAGGATCGCGCCTTAACTTTGTCGTACATTGATACATAAGGTCCCTCGTCGGGTATATCGAAAATTGAATGCTTCTTACCGCTATTCGTTGGGTCATCACTGTCATCCGAATCACCCGAACTGATTATCACTCTACGTGATGGTGTGGATTTTGCACCAATTCCTTGGCGTTGGTGTGGTGTTTGTGGCGGTGCTACAGAAAATCCCTCATCCGAACAACGCGACGACTTACGTTCTGGACTTCTACGTCCCTCCTGCTTGGATTTCAGTAGTGGTAAAGTCAGTTCGCTGCTATGCGAACCTGTGCCAGATGTTCGCCGACTTGGATTATGAATGAGTTCTTCGTCGGTTAAATTGTTTCCTGCTGCTGATGCTAAGGATTCGGTGGTAGAGTGTCGTTTCCTTTCGCGATGTTCGCGCTTATTTTTATGACGTGAGTGATGACTACCCCCACTGGAATTGTGATCGCGCGGCTTGTGTTGACCACTGCTATTACTACTAATAGATCTCTGTTGAGTTATAAGACGTTGTTGCATTACTTCTTCATCGCTACTGGAATTCAACGAACGTTTGTTCTGATAACTAGACAAAGGAGTTTCGTGCTCTTGGTCTGAAATATTTTCATGATGAATTGCATTATCTGCTAACGCCAATATCGGTGATTCGTGTGTTGTAACTGTATTTGTTGCGGTCGCTGATATATTGTTGTTATCTTCACTTTCTTTATTGGTGTCTTTGTTGTTACCTTGGTGATGATGTGTTGTTAGTTGGTGCCGGTGATGTTTGCCGCCTCGATGTTTATTTGAGTGTTCCTTGGATTTGTGTTTTTCTTCGGAAACGGCTAACACAGCACCAGCTGACAATTTATTTGATATACCGCTTGTGATGTGATTTGACGAACGCTGATGATGTTTACCACTGGATTGCTTTGTCGTATGTTCATTACTAGAAGGCTGCCGTTCTTTAGAAGGCTGCCGTTCGGTAATTTTTTTAGTGCACGGTGTGGTTACTGTATGTTGAGTCTCAATTCGCAAACGTTTGACTGGATCTTCTGTTATTGTTAAATTTCCATGATTGCTGTCTTGCGAACTTAAACGGCGTTTAGGTAAACGTATTGGAGAGTTTCGTGAAGACTTACGCGCACGATGTTTGTTGGAGCTTTCAGATGAGGCTGAGCTTTTACGTTCATCTACAGCATTTTCTTTATTATTTTGACGGTCGGTGTCAGTAGCTTGGCGAAAGAATTGGCTGGTGGGTTGATTGTTATTCGGTGTATGTAACTGATCGGTATCGGCGTTACTGGCTGCTTCTGGTTTCTTGCGTAAATGATCGCGATCTGGGCGCTCTTTGGTGTTCTTATCCGATTCGTATTGGCCTTTATCATGATAATCACGGTCTTCTTTCAATTTGCGCTCACGTTGCAGTTTTTCATCGTGCTCGCGGTCTTTTCGTTCTCGTTCCTTGCGTTCGCGTTCTTCATTGTCTTTGCGTGTTTTTTCAGCCTTTTCTTCACATTCTTTTCGCTCGCGCTCTTCAGACTCATTCCTCTGCCGTTCTTCAAGTTCTTCTCGCTTTTCGCGTTCTTTTCGCTCTCGCTCTTCGCGTTCTTTGAGTTCTCGCTCTTCACGTTCCTTCCGCTCTCGCTCTTCGCGTTCTTTGCGCTCATGCTCTTCACGTTCTTTGAGTTCCCGCTCTTCACGTTCTTTGCGTTCCCGCTCTTCACGTTCTTTGCGTTCGCGCTCCTCTCGTTCTTTGCGTTCCCGTTCTTCACGTTCTTTGCGCTCACGTTCTTGCTCAAGCTTTTTACGTTCATTTTCTTTACGCTCTCGTTCACGCTCACGTTCTTCTTGTTCACATCTTTGACGTTCTTCACGATCTCTAAGTTCGCGTTCTTCACGCTCTTTTCGTTCACGTGCCTCCCGTTCTTCTTTTTGCTTTTTTGCCTCTTTCTCACGCTTGTCGCGTTCCTGGCGTTCTCTTTCTTTTTCGCGTTCTCGGTGTTGTTTATCCTTTTCGCGTTCCTTTTCAATTGGTTCCCGTTCTTTGCGTTCTCTTTCAGACTTTTCCCCATCCTTTTCCTCTGTTTCACTAGAATCATCTTCTACCCGCGGTGTCGAAGCCAATGAATGTAGAGAGTTTGCTGAATTTTTTCTTCTTTCAGAAGCGCGCTCTCCTCTCGAGGAACGTTTTTCACTTTCGTTACGATGGTGGTGTTTGTGTGAGCTTCGTTCGCTTTTCTTCGAAGTGGACGGCGCATTATTAGACAGTTGTTTTGCATGTTTAGTTGTTTCCTCTTCGTGTTTTACACTAGCAGTCGTTGAAGAGCTTCGACTTAAAGTGTGAGACGTTGTATCAGAAGCTAACGTAGACTTAACTGTGCCCATATTTGTACTACCAGGAACTGAAACTGATTTGGTTAACACACGCCCATCACTTGTACCCCCAACAACATGTTCACAACCATTACTGCTACCAGACGTCGCCGTCCATGGTACACTCAAGCTTTTGGCAGCAGAATTGACTTTTACCCTCGCACCACTAGTCGTGGTGGTACTCGTTTCCGTCGTGGTTGTTGCTGCGGGTGTCTGCTGGGGCGGGTCCGCTGGTGCGGGTCCTGTGGGTGGAGCCGGTTGTGCTGTAGGCGGGGGTGCTGCCGTGCTGGGCAATGGCGGATGACTGGGAAAAGGATATTGTAAGCCTTTCATTGCTGCTGCCGCCGAGGTAGAGGTTGTTGCAACGGCTGATGTGCTACTAGTACTTATTGTACTTAGATTTACATTGGTGATAGACGCCACCGCTGCCGCGCTCGTAACTTTGGCCGCAATCGGCAAAAGAGGTGCTGCCGAATTGCCACTTACCGAAGGTGACGGTGATGGACTATTATACGGTGATATTGAGGCCTGTGGTGAGTTCATTGGTGAAAGACTACTCAGCCTCTGTAACAGGGGTTTGGGTGCTGAAGTGCTTGCGTTCGTGTTCGAAGTGGTGCACCCAACTACCGGCGCCTTAGTGGCTGCCAAATTAGGCAAACCCGGTGAGGTGCTGGCTCCCATTATATGCTTTGCCAGTTGTGTGGCATCCGGAGATGGCTCGTACCACTGATTCTTTTTCAACCGCTGTAGATCATCATCGAATATCGATTTTTTCGCCAGTACTGATTTAACAATCTCCGATGGCTTAACACCATGCACATCGATTTCAGGAGGTTTGTACCGTGACGACGACGAAGCCGCTGGTGTATTTACGCTACAACTACTACCGCTATTCGCATTTGGCGTGCTGCTATGATGCTCGCTACTCCGATACGTCTGCCTCAAAAGATTTTGGCTGTAGGTGTTAAAATCGTGGCGCTTTGACACGGTCGAACTATTTGAACCATTACCTGTACCGCCGCCAGACCAACGCTCATACATTTCATCAAGTGTACGGATGCGCTCTTCCAGCGATGGACTACCACTGGATTGTCCTGGCACATCCGAGTCACTGGAATTCGAACTAAGGGAACGCGGACGTAATGGGCTAATCATTGTTGCACTAGCTATACCACCTGTCGTTTGGTTATAATGCGCATGCGCTGAGTGATTATGACCATGGCTATGCTGCTGCTGATGATGATGGTGATGGTGTTGATGTGGTCGCCAATGTGACGAGTATCTTGTGGATGGACTATGCAATGGATATCCGGGTAGCGTGGAGGAACCTGAAGAAGATGGCGCTGTAGACGCCGTCGTCGCCGCAGAACTATGACTAGAATGACTACTACTCAAATTGGTGTTTGATAACATATGCATGCCGCTATGAAGACTATTCGCCGCAGAGGATGAGGAAAGTGTTCCACTGCTATTGTGATAATAGCCACCACCTACATTGCCACTACAGCTGTGTGCCTTCATATTTGATGTTCCCTGCCCTGTCACGCTATTGCGATGTTGATGAAAAAATTGTATGCCAAATTTTGGCAGAGGCAAAACCATCGCTTCGTGTCGCCGTTCACGCGGTGCACGACGTGGATCACTTGGCAGTACTTCAGGTCGTTCGTCACATAGTGGGGTGCCCGGACGCGAACCGTCTGCACTCTCACCGCCGCTAGCTTCGTGTGAGTGATGGGAATGTAAAGGATGACCACGACCGCGTGAACTATGTTGCTGATAATCTTCACTTGGTCCACTACTACCTCCGCCAACAGTCGTACTTGCAGCAGCACTATCAGATATGCCAATACCTGACGCGCTGGAATTAGTTGTGGATAGCATACTAGCACTTCCAACACCACCTCCACTACTGCCACTATTACTCGCACTAGTGACACGGCGTCGCTTACAAGCCATCGTGTTTGATAGTCCACTAATTGCAACGGGCGCATTATGATGATCACTGCCAGATCCAGTACTACTCACGCTGCCATGTCGTGTGGAAACTGAGCCTGCGCCACCAACTGAAGCTGCACTTCCTCCACTACAGCTATTCGCACTCAGTGTCGCCGTTATATCAATGGACGGCCGGCGCACCGGTTGCTGCTGCTGCTGATACGTTTGCAATGAATGTGTGTGTGTGTGATACTGAAGTTGGTGGTATTTTAGACTGGGATGATTGTTTGAATCGGAAAGACGGCGTGCTTCACTCTTTCGTTGAACGGCTAATGCCGAAACATCATATACAGTGGCATCACAGTTGGAATTTAGGTTAGTTTTATGTTGACCACTAGTGCTGCTTCCTATCTCCGACGCATGCGACTGAGACTGCAAATAGTAAGCATTTTTCCAAACGAGGTTAGTAAAATTGTATAAAAATCGGGGAAATAATTAGGGATTTTGGTAGTCATTCTAATTTGTACATAGAGAAGTTTAACGGACTATTGACTTGATGGTGAGAAAATTCACTTTGAAGACAATCCAATTTTTCCCCATACATAATGTATGGGAAGGACGAAAAAAGTAGTCTTATAGTTGTTGTTGTTGTAACGAGGTGTAGTCCTGCCCAACGCGTATTTTTCCTTAACCTAAATTGTCATCAATATCTTCTAACGGGAGTCCAAGGAAACTAGCAGTTTCAATAGGTTTGGACCAAAGGGAGATGGGTGTTAGAAGAGTGGGCTCAGAAGAGCAAGAAAATAAGTGATTGGTATTGTGGGGGGACGAGCCGCATGCCGGACATACATTCGGCACATCAGAGTTCAGTCTAGATATGTAGGAGTTTAACCTGCTACAATATCCAGAGCGTAATTGAGCCAGAGTGACCCTTGTCTCTCGAGGAAGATGACGCTCTTTTTCAGAAATGCCTGGAGTTGCGGCATGTAAGATATTGTTTAGCGGACAGAGCGCAGAGTAATGGCCAACAGACGTTGTATGGATATGCCCCAAGGCCTGTATATGCACCTGTAGATGTTGTTGTTGTTGTAACGAGGTGTAGCCCTGCCTAAATGCCAGACAGGGTCACCTCGAGTGTATTGCTCTTGGCCGGGTCGATATAAGAAAACGGCCCGGGTCGTTTCGGCACGATGGGTACAGCACAAGTACTGGTACCGTTCTCGTAGATCCGGCAATACAAGAAACTAAACTAGCCGTGCAGGCTATGTAGGTCATTTAGCGTTACCCAGGGTGCACCAACTGGGAGGCGACCTACTTTTACACCCTGTAGATCAAACGGCGTTGTTATATAGTGTCGGATCTCATCAAAATGTTTACGTAAATGCGACCTTATGGTCCTAGGAGGCGGAATGAATTCAAGCAGTTGTCTACTGGGATGCTGTGGTTTACAGCAATTCAGTAGGTACTGCTTGTTTAGCATTTCATTATGCTCCCTAACTGGAAGCATTTCCACCTCATTGTGTATATGAGATATAGGTGACATAAGGACGCACCCCGTAGCCGTTCTGAGCGCGGTGTTTTGACAGGCCTGAAGCTGATTCCAGTGAACGTCTGCAAGCCCCGGCGACCATATCGGCGACGCATAGTTCAGGATCGGCCGACCAATTGCCTTGTACGTTACCAACAACGTTTCTTTGTCTTTATCCCAAGTACTGCCGGCTAGTGACTTGAGGATTTTGTTGCGGCTCTGTAATTTTGAGACAATTGCAGCTGAATTGGCAGCGAAAGTGTGCATGGTGTCGAAAGTCACTCTTAAGATTTTTGGGTGAGCGACAGTAGGTATTTTATGATCACCTACATAAATTTCTAATTCCATGCCAACCCGCGCTGTCCATGTCGTGAATAAGGTCGCCGAAGACTTTGTTGGCGACAATGTCAAGCTTCGGGCGGTGAAGAACTCGACTAGAGAGGGGAGATAGCCATTTATTGTAGAGCACAGCTCATCAACGGAAGTACCAGTTGCCAATATCGTGCAATCGTCTGCGTAAGAAACAATCGTAACTTCTTATGGTGGAGGAGGAAGCTTCGAAATATAGAAGTTAAATAACGGCGAAAGGACACCACCCTGTGGTACCCCTTGTTTGATCTTCCTGGCTTTAGATTTTTTGTTTCTGAATACAACAGACGACCGACGACCACTGAGATAATTGGCGGTCCAACGCTTGAGACAGGGGGGAGTGACGAGTCTTCCAATTCGGATACAAGCTGCCCATGATTTACTGTGTCAAAAGCTTGACTCAAATCGAGTGCAACTAGAACCGTCCTGTCATTAGGCCTGTTTTGATTTAGACCGTCAGTTATCTGAGTGTTTATGACATTTAGAGCAGATGTTGTGCTCCTACCTTTCCTGACGCCATGTTGGTGCTCGGCTAACATCAAGTGTGATGTGTAGAGCTAGTTTCCTTGGACTCCCGTTAGAAGATATTGATGACAATTAGGTTAAGGAAAAATACGCGTTGGGCAGGACTACACATCGTTACAACAACAACAACATGTGTAGAGCGGGAGTAAGACCGCCTCAAGTGTCTTTACTACTGGCGAGAGGAGTGATATCGGACGATATGACTCCCCAACGTTAGCTGGCTTGCCAGGCTTTAGTAGTGGGATCACAGTTGCCAGCTTCCATTTGTCGGGTATGACAGCTGTGATCAAATACAGATTGAAGACGGCAGTTAAATATTTAACTCCTACTGGGCCGATATGCTTGAGGTGCACTAGTCTTATAGTCTAGTCTTATGCTTCTTTTTAATTTTATTTTTTATGAGGGGTCCCTGTTAAATTTCTTTTCAGCTAATATGTTTGTTTAGCATGATTATGATTGACCAAAATTAATTTCGTTTTAAGTTTAGTGAAGATATTAACTAATACGCGTGTTAAGTAACGACTATGATTACGGGCCCATCTTACTTATAAAATACATTCACCAATAAATATTTATACACTTACCAATCCACTGCCTGTGTTCATGGAATGATGATGATCGATTTTGATGCGCTTTCGCGGGCTTACTACACTGTCATCACCACTGGACGGGCATTCTTCAAGTTGCTCTAAAAGATGGGAACGTTCTTTTTGTAAAATTTTTATATCACCTGCGAATTGCAGAATTTTAAACATTTTTATTTTTATCTTTTTAATCTTTGTATACCTTTCTGTTTTGCAGGACTTTTATCACAACGACGGCGTCCGCTATTGCTATTCACCGTCACTTCAAGCGTTTCATTTACCCGTTCATTTGCATTTGGCGCTGGGTTGGCTACCACACCACTTACGATTGGTCCCAATCGTGAGAGGAGTGGTGAATCGGAGCGCAGGCCGGCACTGGAACTACCACCACCACCACCACTAGCTGTATAAACACTCAATGTAGCAACATCATCGTCATGTGAGGCGCCCGAACCTTGACTAAACTCGTCATACGAACGAAACCGACGTGTATCCAAGTAATCATAGTCTACTGTATGTCGTGAACTGCGTGATCCACGGCTACGGGCTGGTGTTGAACTACCAGACATGGGTGGGTTCTGAGGCGCCAACGCCGAGCTACCCGACGATGTTAAACTAATTCCAGCACTAATGCCGGCGGCGACAATCGCCGATGAAATTGCAGGCGCGGCAATAGTTGCAGTTATACTAGAACCACTACAGCTGCTACTACTGCCAGGTGTATTGCTAGGAGAGCAACCATCGTTTGAATTCTGATGACGAGTAAAGGATGATGCACGTGAACGGGAGGAGTGTGACTCGTGGCGATTTGAACGATTGCCTGCAAGAAATGAAAAACAAAGGAATTGTAACGTAATTAGTTGGATTAAAACAAATGCAGACTAAGCTAAACTAAAGCTAGTGTCACTAAGTGTAATTATAATCTAATATATATTTATTAAAATTCATAAGCGCATATGCATGCATGTAGTCAAACGCTTAAAGCTAACGACACAACGTTGTCCTATTTGTCCAAAATTAAAAAAAAAAACAAGTCACCCCAAAACTAGTCCTATGTAATGGGCCACGCCCACTTTCCAATAAGTACACAACCAATTGAGACCCATTTTTCTGGAAGAGCTGGTATCAGCTGTACCTTTTTATAAAAATAAAAAAAGTTACAATAATAATAATTATAAGTGCCCAGTCAATGGCTATACAAAATAAGCATTTTTTGCTCTTCCATTCGAAATAAATAATCATTTTTTTTTTTAATTTTCTTTGAATTTTTGGTTTACATATCCGAAAGTTTGTTAAATATTCGAATGGATGAGAAGAAACTCAATTTGTTCAATGTTTCGGTTCGCACCTGCTTTCTGCTTCTCCAGCTTATCGTAGAAAGCATCCTGACATTCACGTGAGGCAAAGTCCACTTGCAGTCGTCGGCCACGTAACGTTGCCCCACGCATCTCCTTGACCGCAGTCTGCGCATATTGAATTTGATCATATAGAACCAGAGCCATACGTCGTATGCGATCCACAATTACTTTTGTCACAGTGCCGTAACGTGCGAAATGCGTTTGTAGCAGGCTTTCAGAAATCTTATCAGTTACACCATCTATCCAAACGCAATTTGTAGGCATTGACTTTCCAAAACCCAGCTTAACACGATTGCTACCAAAATGTTCACCATCCATTTTTCGCATAGCCTGCACTACAGATATAATATCTGAGTACTGACAGAATGCATACGCTTGTGTGCCTTGTTTTTTAATGTCGATATCGATAATCTCACCAAAGCAATCAAAATGATTACGCAATTCGCTAGCCGTTATTTCTTTCTCTAAATTACCAATGAATAGGGTACGTGTTGATTTCGGATGATACTCATCCAATTCGGCTTCATAGGGGCGGAATTCGTTATCCTCAACATCATAGCCTTGATATGGTTCCACTTCTATTTTGAAGCCGAAAAAGAGTTTATTTTTTGACACCTCAATTGCTTTTTCAACATCTTCTGGCTTTTTGAAGCAAACTAATGCATAGCGATTCGCACATTGGCCAACAACTTTTACCCATGTGATTTTGCCATGTTTTTTGTATTCATGATAAAGACCATCTTTTAGAGATGTATCCGAGGAGCGCGCAGGTAAATTGCGCACACAAATAGCAAGAGGACGATTATCTTCGGAATGAACAATTGGATTTACTGGTTTGCAAACTGGCGTATTGACACTGCTGTTTTTGTTGTTGCTCTTGGACTTGCTACTGGCATTGCCACTGCCCGCCATTCCAATGGAACCTATTTAAAAAAAAAAGAGTAAAAATAAAAAAAAAAAACAACACAATCATAATTTTTCTTTTGCAAATCTGTATTAGGAAGATAGTTAAATAGATAACATGAAATTTTATAAAAAAATTGCATATCTGAATTACATATATATAATATTAGGCATATCAGAAGTAGGTGTGGTATTACTTCCTAATAATAAATTGTTTTGAAATATTTGGCCTCATCCATAAACGGTGGTTTCTTTGTTTTTATTACAAAACAAAATATCTGACCACTACTCACAAAAACAATAATAATAATAAGGTCTGCCTAATTTTCGGTTTATATTTGATTACCTAGAGACATAAATTTATACGATTATTAAAACATATTTTTTTTTTAATTTGGAAAACTTTAATAATTTCATTTCATTGACTTGTAACTAAGAGTGTTTGGATTATATCTTTTTTATTGTGATACTCTACACATAAGTATGTAGGATTCCTTAATAAACATACAAACATACTTATGTATGGAATTTATTTATTACAGCAGCCCATACCTTGTGATGGTGCTTTAACTGCCGTTGATAAATTTCGAACACTCTTCTTTAAAGAATTTGCAGATCTATTTGAAGTAGATGCACTTCCTCTATTAGGACCGGATGCATGTGAATGAGACGATAAAAAGCCATCACTACTTGGTGAACGTGAATAAGAACGGCTAGATGAAGTTCTACTTCTGCCATGATGCTTATTCGGGTTTAGTATAGTTGAGGAGTTCAGAGAGGTTGTACAGCTGCTTGTAGCAACTGGGCCAGGAAAAGTGGGATAGGTAGCATTATTATCTGCGCCGATAGTTTTATTATCAACATGTACAGTCGACACTGTTAATGTTGTATCATTTTGATTTAGAATACAAAAATCGTCGCCGCCATTGATACAACTAGTTGGCACTTTTGTTGTTGACAAGCTTAATGGATTGCTATGTACGCTCAAACTTTTATTATAGCTACTACCCATTTTACTACAACTGCTACTGATGTTGTTATTTGCAATAGCCGGTGTTGTAGATGCTGTTCTTGATGCGCCCATTGCCGTCGACTTTTTACGCTTTTTTAAATTCGAATATGTTGCAGACGTATTATTCGGTGATACTGCGTCAACCCGTGATGTTCTTGCAATTCTACTTAATTTCGAATTGTGTTTTTTAGATGGCAAACTTGACGTTGTTCTGCCGTAATGATTGCTCTGTTGATACGACGGTGATAATACTGGTGCTTCTGTTATTGTTTTGGTTGAGGCAGGCAGGTTTGATTTTCTGGTGGAATAAATATTGTGGTTGCTGCTGCTGCCTACTGTTGAGGCGGCGGCATTGCCACTGCCACCAGGTGCGTTCGTGTTCGTCGCAACAGCGTCGTGCCATGACGACGGCAAAACACGGTTATAAGTGTTGATGTCGGCGGCACCGTTTGTGCTTCTGCAACAAAAAATTAAAATTTTTAATTGCTACACCGTCAATACCCATTTTTAATTTTATTTCAATTATTTATGGTTTTACTTGCCTCTGGCTTAGTTTTGAAGCTGTATGGGGGCCATTCTTGTACTGCGGGTCACATGATCTATTATGACTTTCTATTGTGCTACTACTTGCATCAACACCTGATCCATCAGAACAAAACGGTCTTAATGAGGATACAACCTGTATGGGAGCTGACGATGCCAAACTTTGGGACGTTTGTGAACCACCAATATTTCCAAATAAATTTCGCTCATAGAGGCCACTGTTTCGTTCTGTGAAATAAGGTGGTGAAATGTCTTCCGAAGATCTAGAATGTTACAAGAGTAGAAAATAACCGCTTTGTAAATTTTTACCTCATTTCATTGTGGAAAGTGGAAAAATTAACTCCTTTAACCAGTAATATACATACAAACATACATGTAATTAATTATATTTACAATTTGTATAAAATCAAAACTAAATATATATCTACATATGTTAACTTATGAGTACCTCTTCATAATATTATGTCAATGATCTCCGGATAAGTTAAGTCCCAAAATCCAATTTTATTATTTCTTCAGCAGGTGCACCTTGGGTGTTTTCAATAGTGACACACCAACACAGTTCCGTTACTCTTAAAATGAAATGTGGTTTTAGCCACTACGAATAATTGAGTTTTATACGAACAAATGGGAAATTGTTGGATGCACTTCAACATCTCAAATTTCATAACACTTTGAAAATATTGGAAAATTGCGACGCAAATATCTTTTTTATTTTTTTTTACACAAAATCTTGTAAATAGGGATAATAACAATAATCGATGATACATCATCAATATTTCGACATATCTTATAATACATTTACACAGCGCCAAATTTGGCGAATTCAAATGAGCCATTTCGATACAAAAAAACGCTCAAGAAATAGTCAAGAACTGTTTTCACACGTTAAATTTTCTTGAGCTAATACTCAGCTAAAGCGGGCTACTCACCTGCCAAGAAATGTCAAACTCCATATAAAAAAACGCTCAAGAAATGGTCAAGAACTGTTTTCACACGTCAAATTTTCTTGAGCCAATACTCAGCTCATAAGAAAAAATACTACAATTTTCGATGGTTGGAAACGCCGGTTTACCTCAAGAAATACTAACCTGCCAAGAAATGTCAAACGCCATATAAAAAAACGCTCAAGAAATGGTCAAGAAACGTTTTCACACGTCAAATTTTCTCGAGCCAATACTCAGTTCATAAGCGGGCTACTCACCTGCCAAGAAGTGTCAAACTCCATATAAAAAAACGATCAAGAAATGGTCAAGAAACGATTTCACACGTCAAGTTTTCTTGAGCCAACACTCAGTTCATAAGAAAAAATACAGCACTTTTCGATAGTTGGCAACGCCGGTTTACCTCAAGAAATAAATAAGCTCGTATAAATTTCTTGAAGTAAACGTGCAGATTCACGGCAAAGGTAAGTACATGTCTCGCTAAACATATTTTGTATATTTTTATAAGAGTAATTTGCAAAAAAATGGAAAATTTGGCAAACGTCAAAATTTCTTGACCAGGCACAAGAAATATATGCTCGTTTTTTTCTTGAGGCATTTCTTGGCAGGTGGGTAGCCCGCTATAAGAAAAAATACAGTACTTTTCGATAGTTGGCAACGCCGGTTTACCTCAAGAAATAAATAAGCTCGTATATATTTCTTGAGATAAACGTGCAGATCCACGGCTAAGGTGAGTACATATTTCGCTAAACATATTTTGCACATTTTTATAAGAGTAATTTGCAAAAAAATGGAAAATTTGGTAAACGTCAAAATTTCTTGACCAGGGACAAGAAATATATGCTCGTTTTTTTCATGAGGCATTTCTTGGCAGGTGGGTAGCCCGCTTAACTTTTAAAAAATACGCGGTATTGCATGGTTTATTTCAAAGCAAATAGGTTCCACAAAAGTTATTTTGTTTATTTATTTGGGTTTTTTATGATAAAAACTGCGGAAATTTAACGTAAATATATTAAGACCAATTAGTCCTAGTCAGGGTAACGAAATCTCGATTTTGGAAGTTTTGGATATAACTATGCCGTATTGCTTTTTGCAAATACGCGGTTTTGCGCGCCGAGTGACGAAATCTATACAGTAAGTTAAAATTATTAGAATAATTTTAATTTCGCTTTTTGTTCTGATTCCCTAAAGATAGAAATTCCCGACTCCTGAAACACTGTCTAGAATTTTTTTAATACACAGAGTCTATACGAAAAAAATGAAATATATTGTGTATAACGAAATTCCCCACAAATTCCCCACAACATATAGTTACCGTTCCCCGAAAATTACCCCTGCGGGTTAGGGGTTTAGAATATGAACGAGGTAGGCATACCGGTCGTAAGAGGCGACTAATATGCACATAGGTAATGACGTGCTACTCGATGGTTGATCTACGGATATGATGCCTCTCATTACCCATCTTCTCCTTCCTCACGGATGGAGGGATGACATGACCTAGAAGGTTCCACAGGGGGTGAATTCTGGTTCTATGAAATGATAACGTGAAAAAAAATTTGTATGAATTTGAAGTTTCTTTTCACAAATTTTGTATGAAATTTCTTTTCATTTTATCATTTCATAGAACCCGAATTTGCCCCCTGGTCATACCAAATCGCTACCACGCCAGTCGGGCAGTACCGCAAGGGAGTACCGCAGCGTACCGGGGTCATATCCGGCCAAGGACTGTCAACTTCGGCATCACTCCTCAAAACCTTCGGGGAGTGTTTTGCTGTTAACAACAACAACAACAGACAGAAAGAGCGAAACATTTTCATGGAATGGACTCTTTTTAAGGTAAGAGAGGCTCGAAACTTGTGCGCAAACTCGCTTTTGTGTATATACGAACAAGTATGAATATGTATATTGTACATACATTTTTTTGCTAAATTCCAAACTCAGGGCCTATGGAAATAACAAATAACACGCGGTTGAACCAAAAACTGCACTCCTACCTAGGCAAAGAAATCATAACATCCCAGCAGTGGTCCATTTATTATTTTTTTTTTACATAGTTGTATGTATAAAGAATTCACATACGCAGATATGAACACAGTCTGTAAGTTGAACTAACGATGTTATACAAGGGAGGATCCGCAAAAGGATGTAATCTACTAAAACCCTAGAAATTGTCTGGGGAGAGTTACTGCATAATTTCGTAGGATACGGCAGCAAC
Source organism: Campiglossa producta (assembly GCA_964058755.1). Taxonomy (NCBI): domain Eukaryota; kingdom Metazoa; phylum Arthropoda; class Insecta; order Diptera; family Tephritidae; genus Campiglossa; species Campiglossa producta. Next base: position 1,951,671 of record CAXKVI010000003.1, on the reverse strand, counting down.
CGAAATGTGTCGTGGAAGCGGAAAATGAAAGCTATTTTACTCTTCCTTACTCTACATTTGTTACTCACACAGCGCATAACAGAGGTACATTCAAATGGATATAAATACCCAAATAGGAAGGACTGGTTTTAAATGATAACTGGTTATGTATACTTAAATTTAAAACTCACATAAATATATTTACAATTACACAATTGAGCTATAAACTCACTCTCTCCCTGCGGTAATAATTCGATAGAGATTGCAACGACTTCAGCGAAACTCACTACCAAATTCTGATGAAATCGATGAAATATCTATCGACTCCCCCGAATTATTCGCCGGCGTACTTGCAGCCACATACCCATTTCCATGAGATTCTATACTTTTTTTTACATAACAAATCTTACACTCTTCTACAACTAGAAATTATACATACTATCGTGTTTTGGAGCAGGTTCTTATCGCCATATAAGCTCGACTGTGAAAGCGAACACAAGTACTTTATATTATTATACCCAGCGTACTAGTACTAGTGCAAGGGTATTATAGTTTTGTCCACATAACGGTAATACGTAACGGCACAAAATAATCGAGATAGATATAGAGTTCCATGTATGAAAAAAGGAGTTGATTAAGGCATGTCCGTCCATCTGTCCGTCCGTGTACACGATAACTTGGGTAAAAATTGGGATTTTAAACTGGTTACGATAGAACGATTAAATTGGATAAAATCGCCCTCCAACCATGCCCACTTTCGAAAACCATGCCCACTTTCGAAAATCACCACTTTCAAGGGAGGCATTTTTGAAAATTCGACTGGTCGTAACTTTTAAACTGGTTACGATAGAACGGTGAAATTTGGCATAAAGCATACTCCTATCATTGGGAGTACACCTGGTGAAATTGGTTAAAATCGCCCTCAAACCACGCCCACTTTCGATATCGAAAACTTCGAAAATCACCTAAATTGATATAATTCGGCAACGGAAATGGCTAAAATGAACCCCCTAATCATTCTATAATGATTTCTTCATAAATTTTTAAAAGTAGGTGTGGCACTTTTCAGGGAGGCACATTTGTAAATTTCACGGGTCATAACTTTTAAACTGATAACGGTAGAACGATGAAAATGGTACAAGGTATACTGGCATAATAGGGAGTATACCTGATGTAATTGGACGAAATCGCTTCCCAACCACACCCACTCCCGAAATGGAATATTTCGAAAATCATATGAGAACTACCGCTGGGTATTAAGTGTTGGGTTTACATGAACTTAAGGGTCGGATACATAAAGTTTTGTTAACCTCGCCTGACATTTGCTACCTCAAAACTTTGCGTCCAACCTCAGAGGTATGCTACAATGAACGCCTTGACGCTTTTCTTTTATACATTTGTTTTCGTTATTTATTTTTTTGCATTCAGAGTGTTTTGGTTAATTTATTAATTTAATAGAGAAAAAATGAATTAATTAATATTTCCTCCGATTTTTTATTCTTTAATTAAAGCAAAGTCATCAACATCTGATTGTCAAAGCAAGCAAACCAAGCAAAATTTGAGGGTTTGCCAAATTTTAACCTTGCTTCAACTTTGAGGTCACCAATTTGCCATGCTTCGTTTAAATACATATACTGAACTTTTCTGTCAAAGTCAAAGTTCGAGGTAAAGTCAAAATGAAGCTTTATATAACTGACCCCTTAGGCTTCCTTACTTGTTTATAACTTAATTTACATCGAAACGGCTAGTTTTTTTCGAAAAAAAAACCTACATTTTGTATTACAAAAAAAAAAAAACATATGGGCAGATTTTCCGTAAGTTCAGATATTAAGGGGAACTCCAGGAGCATATCCCCATACTTTTGCTGCATAGTAACTTTTTACACAATAAAGTTAGAGTAGAAAAGGTTAAAAATAAAATTTAGAGATCGGCAAAAGTACCATCACTCTGAACATTTTGGCTAATCTTTCAAGAGATTCAATATATCGTCGTTGCGCCTGTAAAATCAGATATTCGTTTTTTAGTGTTTGTTCAGGGTTCAGGAGAGCAAAACAACTGCTTTATGGCAATCCTGGCAATATTTTACCAATTTTTTTTTTTTTTGAAGATCTTATGCTAATTGTGTTTCAATGATTTGTGCCATTATTTAAAAAAAAATGTTTGACCAACTCGACCGTTTTAAGGGTTTGCGGCTTTTTTTTTGAGTATATCTGTTTTGCCCATGCCTCTAAATCAATCTTTGTGCACTGAATCTTGTATTTTCGTAAACATGCAGTCGTTGTATGAGGTATTTGATAATAAAAAATCAAGGCATGTTTATCAGTTGCATCTAAAGCTACATTTACACTGCACCAAATGCGTCACTTTTGGCCAACTTTTTCCGAGACCGTTCATCCGCAGATTGAATTTGATCACCAAATTAGGTACAATTAAAGTAAATTCGTCTAATTTGGCACACAAATTCATTCTGGGGACAAATATTCTCGAAATAACTTCGCCAAAAGCGACGCATTTGGTGCAGTGTAAATGTATCATAAGATCAAACAAAATGTTTCCCACATGCGGGTATACCCGTTTTTTTAGTACCAGAAACAGAGAACTTTTTTCGATAACTTTCAAACTCGAAGAGATATTAAAAAATTGCAAACGCAGAGCTGTCCAGAATGGATAGTGCCTTTGGAACTTTTCGTCATCAGAAAACATACTCATATTTGTCTTTTACTGCTTCTTAACCCATAAACCCATAAATAACGTAACATAACAAAAAGAAAATTCATTTAATATGCAGCATTATGGGATTATTGCATATCGTCGTGCTAATCTTGCGCCAGTTTCAATGCAACATTGTTTGTTTGTCATGCCAGAGTAATGAATGCAATTCGCTTACGACATGTTCAGATGCAATAATGTGGTTCCTCAGCCGTAAGATTCCAAGTCAACTTTTGGAACAAATTATAATACATGAATATGTATTGTTTTTTATGATGTATGTACACGTGAATTAAGTTTATTTCTGTGGTACAATAACGAATTGTTCACAATCTTTAATTAGACACAACAATAACAGAAATTATGTTGGCGTAATCATTTTTACCTCACCAGTGAGATTTTCGTAAAAATAACACTGTAAAACAATTTGAAAATTTTTCAAAATTTTAGGTAGGTATACTTACAATATGGCAAGTTATCTTTTAAAGTCAGAGTTAACTTAAAATTCCATAACTTAAACTTTCCATATTCACTCTGAGAGCCCTATTATGAGAATTTTTCGATGTTCTATCTTCGTTGGCTATCGAACATTGCTCAATTAGATTTACATGTGAATAATGTTCGATAGACATCGAAGATCAAACCTCGAATATTGCTCATAATAAGGGCCTGAGTTAAGTTTTGCAATGGGATGTTTTTCAGTTTATGAAAATGGGCAGAAAGTAGTACCTGGGATTTAACGATTTGTATAGTGATCACATTCTAGTTAGAATTTTGAAATAAAATAAAAACTAAAAAAAAACTTAACTGATTCTTATAAGTTACTTGGCATGGATTACATATGGCAGTGCTTCAATTTAAATAATAGTTTGTAATTCTAATTTGAATGTGACTGCTAGACGAAACGTCAAGATACAAATCGCTCGTGAGGGTTATCGTTCGCCATAGAAAATTAGGCCCTTAAATTTTCGATCGAATTCATTCCTTGATAAGACTTCAGTTTCTCAATATAAAAACAAATCTGTCGATAATCGTCACAAAATAATCTGTATGTATGTATATGCGTACGCAAAAGTGCAAATTAAGTAGAAATTAAATATACTTACATAAGCCATAGCTTCCATCTCAATAATCCATGACTTGAGATGGGTAGCTAGGCAATTAGCATTCAATAATAAAATATGGATATTCAAATTTAAAGATGATTGAAATACATACCTGAAATAAAAGAAGAGAGAAAATTTTATTAATATAAGAAGCTTGCTAAATATAAGTATAAATATCATAAGTAAAAAAAAAAAAAACATTTTTAATTTTTTTAAACCAAATATTACTTTGGTTGTTATTACAAAACAATATGAAACTTAATTCAAATAATTTACTTTGCTTTTCTCAACTAATATTAATGGCCTCTGGGATCATTTAAGGGTAAAAGAAAAAGAGGCCAATACCAATACAAACTGTGCTATCAAAATGAGTTAGTTGGCTCCAAAAAGCTCCGCCAAATTGCTAATTGCAAAATGACTAGTTATGGAAAAATAGCCACTATACATATATAAAATATACCAAGTATGCAGAATCTAAAAAAATAGTTGCTGTTAAATAAAAGACGCTAGACAGCACACACACATACATGGAAGTGATTTTTGTTGTTGTGCGCATCCGTCAACAAATCCGCGTAGTGACATTAAGAACAATGAAATGGAAACAAAGAAATGTGAAAATCTATTAACTGAAATTCGCTCTTGTTTTGTTATCAGCGCTGTTTTTGTTCGTTATTTTGTAGTTTGCGCATTGTCGTCAACTCTTCCCTCACCAACGTAATCATCGCTGGCGCAGCAAACGCTCATGACACCAATGCGCTAGTTTCAACCCCCGCTCCTCTTAGTACCCTCACCCCAATCTGCTCTCCTAGTTTTATGGCGAATGCTTCGTACGATTTTGTGATGCTTCGTCTTTCCGCATTTTTTTTAGCCAACAGTTCAATGAACTTCATTTCATATTTTGCGCCGCGCGCTCTTCTTAATCACAACTCTCACATTTCTTTCTACAGCTTTTTCAGTTACTTTGAGGAAAGCACTGGATATATACATACATATATGTACATATGTATATGCTTGTGCGTAAAGGGGATTTTACGTAAACTTGAGTGTACCATTAACAAGAACTACATGGATTTGTACAACATGAAATGCGTTCTTTTGCTACTGTTCGTCATCACACAAGATTGCGAGGTTCTGTTGAATGACATTTATGCGAGTAGATGAAGTTTGTTTGCAACGATCTCAACATACGCTCAGTCGCAACTTCTTTGTATCTTTAACTCCTTATTTGCATTTAGTAAAATTGCTTATTTGCCATATTTGCAGCTAAGTTTATTAATTTCCTTTTCCTATGATTCCTAGTTGAAATTCGTCTGATACGAGTACAACTTCGAGGTCTACCAATCGGCATTTCAGTATACTGACCTAAATTCAATATTTATAGGTTTCTTTTAAAAATATTTTCAAAGAAAGTACTTTAAAGGATGAGCCGAAACTTGAAAAATCCTTCTTGTTCAACCTGGATCAAGCCTTTTCGTCCTTCAAAATGCAATCGAGCATATAAAAAATGTTACTCATACGCCATGTGTTACTTACAAAGCATTTAATATTAAAATATAGAAATAAAATAATAAATATTTAAAAAAAAAGTAATCAAATACGAAAAAAAATTAAAAAATTATATTACAAAAATATATAAAAAAATAATAAATAAAATAAAGTAAATAAAACAAAATAAAATAAAATAAAGCAAAATAAAAAAAATAAGGTAAAATAAAAAATAAAATAAAATAAAAAACAATAAAATAAAAAATATAAAATATAAAAAATAAATAAAATAATAGAAAAACAATAATAAAATAAAATAAATTAACGAAATAAAAAAAAAAAAAACAAAATAGATTAAAATAAAAAGTTAATAAAATAAAAGACTATAAAAAATTAAAAGAAAAATTGAAAAAATTAAAATAAAAGTAAATAAAAAAGTAAATAAATTAAAATAAAATACGAAAAAAATAAAAAATTATATTACAAAAATATATAAAAAATAATAAAATAAAGTAAAATAAAATACAATAAAATAAAAAATATAAAAATAAATAAAATAAAATAATAGAAAAAAAAAAAAATTTAATTACAGAAAAAAAATAGATTAAAATAAAAAGTTAATAAAATAAAATAAGATAAAATAGTATAGAAAAAAAAAAAAAAAATTATAAAATAACAAAAAGAAAATTAAATAAATTAAAATAAAAAGTAAATAAAATAAAAAAACGGTAAACCGAACGTTAAATACCCAGAAGTTTCTACCATTTCCATCAGGAATATTTCCTATACCACCAAGAAACCTGCCAAATTTCATCATTCTACTATCATCAGTTTTAATGTTGTGACCAGTCGAACTCTCAAAATTGCCTCCCCTTAAAAATGCACGGTACAACGCCCACTTTTAAAGTTTAACAGAAAATCACAATAGAATGACCAAAAAATCATTTAAGAATGAACTGGGGGATCCACTTGTAAAATTATATCATTTTAACTATTTCAGCTACCGAGATATGTCAATTTAGGTGATTTTCGAAATTTTCGATATCGAAAAAGGAGCCGTGGTTATCATCCGATTTCGCACATTTCCTATAGAATTCTAGCTTATACCAAATGTTATGCAAGTATCTCAATTTTTACCCAAGTTATCGTGTACACGGACGGACAGACGAACGAACATGCCTTAATCAACTCCTCTTTTCAACGTTAAAACTTTCATATATGGAACTCTATATCTATCTTGATTATTTTGTGCCTTTACTTTAATACCGTTATGTGGACAAACTTACATACATACCCTTGCAATAACCCTGCGGGTTAAGGGTTTAGAATATACCCGAGGTAGGCATCCCGGTCGTAAGAGGCGACTAATATGCACAAAGGTAATGACGTGCTACTCGATGGTTGATCTACGGATATGATGCCTCTCTTCTCTCATTAGCCATCTTCTCCTTCCCCACGGATGGAGGGATGACATGACCTAGAAGGTTCTACTGGTCATACGAAATCGCTACCACGACAGTGGGGCAGTATCGCAAGGGGGTACCGCAGCGTACCGGGCTCATATCCGGCCAAGGACTGTCAATTTCGGCATCACTCCCCTAAACCTTCGAGGAGTGTTTTTGCTGTTAACAACAACAACAACAACAACAACAACACCAACGCCAACAACAACAACAACAACAACAACAACAACAACAACAACAGTACTAGTACGCTGGGTATAATAAAATATTATTCATATTCATAGTCATAATCATATTAAAAGATAAACTGTATACAACATCCATTGGATTATCATGATTATTACACAGTTGTTGAAATAGAAGAATTTCTCTGAAATCCTAATCCTTAACAAAATATGTTTTCGCCTATTTAAGATTTTATGCAAATATAATGTCTACGCTTTTACTCATTTATTTACTTAAATTTTTTGCAACCAAAAAAATTACATAATTCAAAAACAAATGCCCAGATTAGGCACAACAAAGTAATTAGAAAGTTAAGACATATTTACTTTCCTATGCAAGTTATTTTTACTAATTTAGGCACACCCTGTGCTTATTAACATATTATTTTAGTATTTTCTCTGGGCATGGGGCCATTCCGTGCCAATGCAGGCACTTTTTATTTGTTTATCCTCTTCTCAGAAGTATGTATGTAATCAATTTTTTTAACTTAAGCTATCCTGTTATTTACATGTGTATTTAAAAATTTACTTTATATAGTATATATAAGTATTCAAAAAACAAAACTTCTTTCTGAACTTTGCAATCGATGGAGAATTGAATTTTCTGGAGCCTCGTTTGGTTTCGAAAGACTCGGAGAGATCCTTTTCAATCCTGGTGGAGCAGTTGACATTGATCAACGACCTTTTGCTTAGCAATGAAGACCGAGTATTTTTGACCATGTTTTTTATATAAGTTTATCTTTTCTAATAAAAAAAAAAAAAAACAAGTTCAAAACAAATACAATTCATAGCATTTGCATTTAAACTGTAGTTTTGCTAGTCATGATGTCCACTGCGCAGACCTTCTACCCCCACCAACCGAAACATTCGTGCACTGGCACGAGCATTAGCCTCAACTTTAACTTTAATTTTGACATCGACTTCGGTGCGTCAGCGTTCATTGGCGGGACTTTGGTGTTAAAGTTGAAATGAAGTTTTTATTTCTGCACGCTGTTAATATTGTTGTTGCTATATATTGGCCGCTTTGTTTTCCTAACACCTTCCTCTACCTCTGACATGGCGCTCGCTTTGTTCGTCTTTTTTTGTGCTACAAAATTTTTAAATGTCATTGACTTATGTTAGCAATTGCTGCTTGCAGTGGTGTTGTTGTTATCGTTGTTGTTTTTGTAACTGTGGTAACGGTAGTCACCATTAATATTAATAAAATACGTACATATGTAGCAAGCATACACACAAACACACATGTAGAGTTAGGCATGCTTCGCAAGTGCTTTTTGTTGTTGCAACTGTCTAGCGACGTTGCCAATAGATATAATTTGTCTATATGTTTGTTTGGCTATAAAGTCAGCTGACTAATGGCCTCATTGTTGTGTATGCATAAAAGCGCACATAAATACACACACACACACACATACGCACAGTTGGATACGCTTTTAAGCGTTTTTGTTTTTGTTTTCTATTATGTATTTACCTATTTTAAATTTCACCGTTTGGATTTGTATTTTTGTTGACTTAATATTTTGATTTTGTACTCTTTTCCCCAATGTTTAGTTGTACAACCTTTACGAGCACCTCACAAATTTCCATATCAAACTGCAATTCACCCGATCCAATCTTTTTTCTTTCTTTCTATTTATTTCACATTCGTTTTGTTTATATAAGCAATGGGTTTCTTAAATATGTTATCCGATTTTAGTGTTTTTTTTTTTTGTTGACTTCACCGCATTTATTTGGTGTCAACTTAGTACCGGCCAATAACTAAAAAAAATTTTTTTCTTTCGAAAAAATCTTACTATCCCAAAATATTTTAGAGATGACTAGCTACTTTGTCTGCGAAACTTAAAAATGAACACCATGAATACGATTTAAATATCTCGACTCCATCGCCACCTAGCGGGTTAATTAAGAGTTTTTGGTTATATAAAAAAATACGCGCCCAAAAGTCCCATGTCGAGAGGACGTATCGAAATTTGTCAAAAATCCGTTAAGTAGTTTTTGAGCCAATTTCATATATACTTGAATTTGTTGTGTCACGGGACAGTTTTCGAACAGAAGGAAAAAATTAAAATTTTGAAAATTTTGTGGTAGTAGCAAGGCGAATTGATTACAGGTGGCATCCTCCCACCATATGGTTTCTTCTTCTTCCTTGAAAATCGAATCGTAGCTGTCAAATTGCATATGTATGCAAGGAGTATGTGCGTGTGTGTAGATCTGAATTCGTACGAACCCATCTGTATGAATTCGCCTTGGGTAGTAGGAAACTCTCCACACAAATTAATTCAAATCCGAAGTGGTTTTTCGTTTTCACACACGGAACTGTCATATTTTGTGATTTACTTATGCATCAAATCATATTTAAAAGTGATTAGATAAAAAATAGCCATAGACTTACTAATTTTTTTCACATTATAAAAATAAAAATTAGCATTGTCTTCTTGTATGTTTGTGTCCCTTTCATTCATCCTAGCTGCTTTTTCACTCCAATCAGCACTGAATGTGGACCGAGCAAAGCAAAAAAGTGTCCGATTAAATGCGCCACTTTCATTAAAGTTTATTTAAATAATTTGAAGAGCTGCAGTTGGAAACTGGAACAGATTTAAAATGCAAATGAATGGCATTCGCTTTCTTACTTGATATTGCAAATATGCGTGTACAATATCATGATATAAACGAAAAACAATTTGTTCTCTTTTGAAATTTATATTGATTCTATTATTATTACTAAAGTTACAGATCTTAATATTAATTTCTAGAGGTCTATCATAAGCCCCCCACCCCCTAAAAACGGGTAACGGGTGACAAGATCAATGGAAATATGTATGATCATATGATATAAAAAAAACTATGCATGAGGTATAATGCAACAAAATTCCATATAATTTGAGACTTCATCACATGATAATAATAATGCAAAATTTTATAATAAAAAAAAAAATTATGAGGGACACGGGTGATATGCTATAATCAAATGATATGAAAAATTATGTATGAGATATGATGCAACACAATACGATGTCATATGACTGTGGCTTCATCACATGATCTTTCGGAAGAGAAATAAAGTCAATAGACGTCAGTTGTTGATAGTTGCTATTAGCTTTGAATGATGTGATATTCAAAATTATTTTAGGTACAACATGATTTTAATTACTAATTTTAATACTCAATGGTATGATTTTTGAATTCACAATTTTCATTATATAATCAGATATAAATCTAAAGTTTTCAATGCCAAACTTATTTAGAAATGGGACGCAGGCTTAAATTTGTAATGCAAAATCGCACGACTTTTGATTGTAAAATATTCAATGTATTTTGTTCTTGTAAATGTAAGATGTAAGTGAAGAGCGTTTTATGTCGTGAGTACAGAGTAGTTGAGAGCGCAATTCTTGCTTGACTGGTTGCTGATATCACTGAGATATGTGCGTGTGTATATCCAAGTGCTTTGCTGGCACTTTGTTATTCGTGTTTAAATAAGTACTAACAACACAAATGCGAGCACTTGCTGAGACATGATTTAATGTAGGTGGCTTGTTTTGTTTTTATTATAAAAACAAAATACCTCTCTTTTCCCTATACATGAGGCATAACATTCGTGATTATGTATGTATGTATGTTGATTTTGTTGGAAAGGGAAAGGAAAGGAAAGAGAAGGGATGGAAGGACAAGTAAGGGAAAAGAAAGAAGGAAAAGGAAAGGGAAGGAGAGGAAAAGAAATTAAGGGAAAGAAAGGAAGTATAAGCAATGGAAAGAAAACGAAAGGAAAGTAAAGAAAGGGAATGGAGAGGAAAGAAAAGGAAAAGAGAGGAGAGGGAAGGAAAGGAAAGGAAAGGAAAGGAAAGGAAAGGAAAGAAAAGGAAAGGAAAGGAAAGGAAAGGAAAGGAAAGGAAAGGAAAGGAAAGGAAAGGAAAGGAAAGGAAAGGAAAGGAAAGGAAAGGAAAGGAAAGGAAAGGAAAGGAAAGGAAAGGAAAGGAAAGGAAAGGAAAGGAAAGGAAAGGAAAGGAAAGAATAGGAAAGGAGAGGAGAGGAGAGGAGAGGAGAGGAGAGGAGAGGAGAGGAGAGGGAAGGAAAGGAAAGGAAAGCAAAGGAAATAAAAAGAAAACAATAGAAAAGAAAGGATAGTAAAGGAAAGGAAAGGAGAGCAAAGAAAAGGAAAATAAAGGTCGTATTGGGGTAATTTTGGGGTTATTTTAGGATCTCTTTGCTATCAATTTTGGGGTCGTATTGGGATCATTTTGCAACCGTATTAGGGTAATTTTGGGAACATTTTGGCGACTATTACAAAAAACTACAGTTATGGCAAAAAGTTACCAATATACGATTTTGAGATTCTTACTGAAACATCTAATTTCGATATTGTATAAAAATATTGCGGGTGATTTTCAGGCCTGAATAAAAATTGTTCTACACTACCGTAATATATTTGTACACAATTACTCAATTGGCTAAAATCGGTTTAGTGTCCCTAAATATGTAAAAACCGCATGAAAAAAACTATCATTTGGTACCTGGTCCCTGCACCTACAACAAGTTCTTTATTTTCTTAAAAAAAGCACGATTGTTTTCATTTTTGCCTGTGCGATAGTTGGTTCTAAATGAAGCTTCAGGAAAGACATACCTAACTCCGTATGTACCAGAATATATTCATTTAACGTCAATACATTAAAAAAAGCAGATATTTATCAATGCGTAGGCACCAACAATTATATATTGATATCAACATTTAAGTCTGTATGTATGTATGTATGCAGATATGTGTATGTGCTCATGGGACTCTTGTCTTCGATTGTCTCATTGGCAACAACCGGTTTTCTTTTCCTATATTATATGGTTAGTTTACTTCGTACAATGTCTGTACGTCGACACGTTTTTATAAACATATATTTGTACGTATAGCAGTACACACACACACACACATGCATGCTTATTTACATAGAACAGGTACATTTATTGTTTACCTATCCAGACTCCTCTATCAACTTGGTACATTGTTGAAACCGGTTCTTACCTGTTTTTCAGTTTAATTTTTCTTTTGATTATTCCTTCAAATAACAAGAAATGACACTTTGCGTGGATGTGTGGTTTGTGAGTTTGAGCAAAAAGGTGAGAATTTTGTGCTTTAAACAAAAACGTGAAATGAGAAACGAAAAACTTGCTTCTTTTCTTCAAATTATACGATTCTTTGTTGTTATGCTAATGTCGCAGATATTTAATTTAGCTTAGGTATGGATATGTGATGGGTATTTGAATGTAGTAAAATATGTATGTATGTATGTATGAATACAGGTAGCGCGTGGTCAGACCACAGCAGCTAAATAAAGAGCCTGTTTTTGATCTTTGCTGTGGCGCAATTAAAAATATATTGAAAACGTTTAAGGCAGTATTGACAAAAAATTTAAAAACCAAATAAGGAAGCGTTTTAAAGCCAACAAAATGCTTCAACCCAATACAATAAAGATCAAACTAGTTGAACTTCTAAGCACTGAAACAAACAAGCGAGCAAACGTGTGAATGTGGTTAGAAGTGTAGAAGTTCAGGTGGAAACGAGCTCTTTACTCAAGCATACCTGAGGTAGATTTTTGAAATTGATTGTGACAAACATGACAAGGTATGGGAGACCATGCTGTGATTTTTGTAGATTTTGCGAAATTAGTAGCCCGCATAGGCATATGGTTGTTGATCAATAACAAGCTAAATTTTTAAGAGCGATTCCTTTCCCCTAGACGACCAACTTTTTTTATCTTCGAAAATTATGGAAAGTGTGACCCTAAGAAGGTAGTGAACGTGAAACATATCAAGTTTTTGAGGCATTTTCTGGGCGTCTTCAGGAAAAGGAAGTCGCTCACAAAAATGTACTTGATTGTTGCTTTGTACGTTTTTTTTTGTCTTTGAACTCGTATCTTAAAAGGAAATCGTATCAAATGTTTAATTAAAAGGGCTAAAAAAATTGTTCAGTAAAAGGTACACAAAACCCCTTTTTCATTAAATGGGAGAAATATCGTTGCCTTTCATGTGTTTGTTTTATTGTTAGGAACATTCTAAAATATACATTTTTATATCACAATTTCATATCGTTTAAAGTCAATCAAGAAATCTTAAAATTAGACGGTTAAGTTTGTTTTCTTAATAAACGAAAGTCGGTCAAGTGGTAATATTTTATACATACGAGTATACGACTCTGAATTCAAATATATACATACATACATATGTACAAATGTGAACATGCTCATGATATACTGTAAAAGTATTTCTAAAAGTCACATGTTAAAGTGACTGGTTCCACCTCACCACGTCCCATACAATCTAAATTACCAACAAAAATAGTATTATTTGAAATAACAAAAATATGCCCTTCTAACATTATCTAATCAAAATTTAAACAATCTTATCAGTTTTCAAAGTATCATAATCTAATCTGCATTGGAAACTAACAATAATAAAATGATTATGAAAGAATCATTATCGTATGGCGGGAACTATGTACGTGCAGTCTTTTTCGTCGAAAGTCAATTTATGATTTATTATTCTAGAGATGTTTTGTCATATTTTATTGTATGCTTTTTACGTGATTACTTATTATCTGGAGCACATGCGAGAACTTGAAATATTTATAAAAATGCTAATAACTACCATTTTACTCATTTTAAATTAGTGCCTTTTAGTTTATTTTATTTAATTATTTTTATTTGAATTTTTTCATTACATTTAAGTTTATTTTATTTTATTTTAGTTTAGCCTAATTTACTTTAATTACTACATTTATTACATTATTTTATGTTATTTTTGTTATGTTATTACTTTTTTTATTTTTAATTTTTTATTTTCATATGTACTTCGTTTTATTTTATTATGTTCTACTTTACTTGATTTTATTTTATTTAATCTATTTTTTAAATATTTTTTTATATATTTATATTTTATGTTTATTATATGTTATTTGTTTTTATTTAAAAAATAATAATTACGTTGATTAAGTTTTCTATCACTGATCTTGAGCTCATCTAGGTTATTTTTAATAAGTACTATATTCATAAAGGCGTCCCAGAAATGTATGGACAAAAATTTTGCTTCGCGTTTTAGCCTAAAAAAAATGTGCGCGAATATTTATTGTTCTAGGATAACGGTAATCCGTGCAGATTTTTAGTTAAAGTTTTATCAAGCAACTTTAATATTGTGCCCATATATGTATAAAGAATTGTGCAACAAATGCCTGTCTTTAAATTTTTATAAGGACAACAGGATCCTTTACCAGGATATTGAAAAAGACGTATTCGCGAGAAAAGAACATTTGTGTTTCAAAAGTAGCTTAGTAGATTGCGTAAAGATATGTTTTTTAACAAAAATAATTTTGTATATCTTGAAATTTTGCAATTATAATGCACTTTTTATAAGTTCTACACGGCGTATGAGTAACATTTTCCCATGTCCTTAAAGAATAATTTAAAAAAAATTATATTTAGCCTATATTCCAATTATTCTATATATTAGTACCCACATATCCACATAGTTTAAAAATTTTTCAGGATGCGTTAGAACTCTTGATCCTTTAAGGCATATCCTGAGCATCTGGTGCAGAAAAAAAATATCCATTTACAAATTATGAAGTCCTAGGACGGCAAGGATACAACAATATGAGAAACACGAGTACATTAATTATTAAATTAGCGAAACGTAGTGGAATGCAGTAAGATTTTATTGAAAACTTCAACTACAAGTCTGCACGGGTTGCCGTGGCCCAAATTGCACAAAACTCAGTCAGGAGAGTTTTTGATGCATAATAGTAAAAATAAAGGGGTATGCGTTAAAAAACACCTTTGTTTTTTTTTTTTTTGGGACTGTCGAATATTTATTGCAAACATATTTATTGTTATGACTAGATAAAATTGAACGAAATCGTAATTATATTTTTTTTAAAGCTTATGTGTGTTTGTGAATAAGTACTATGTGTATATTTGTATAAGTGCATCAAGCGTAGAAAAAAGTGATTTCGTGTATCTTTTATCTTAAATAATTAATATTGGCATTTTCCCAATATTATGGTTATAGTAGCGATGATATGTAATTGACGTCAATCGGATATCGTATTTTATCGCGTGCAATGCGATTTTCTCATGGTTGTTACGTATGTGCATGTGTCTATGGTTTTATATATTTTTTCAGAATATTCATTGAAATTTTCCACAAGCATTTACGTTAAAGTTCCCACGAGCACGAACAAATCAAAATTATTGATCAAGATTGAAAAAAAAAAAAACAAATAGCAAAAGTTATTTAAAGTTTCATAATTACAGTATGTGGTCGCAGTCTACACCCACGCAAACATTTGACAAACAAACAAGCATATTTAATTTTAACAATTAAATAATTTTTGACTTAAAACTGTTGTCGGCGTAGGGAAAACGATTTTTTGGCATTGACACTAATTTGTCCTGGTGCTAAAACAGTAAGATTTTGATAAAAATAATTTGATTTCAAAATAATATGGGTCACTAAAGGGTTAATACATAGCCATTAATGGGTTAAGATGCTACTCCCTTAATATGTTCGTGTAGGCGTAGGGATTCTCATTTGAAAAAATTTGATTTCGGAACATAAAAAAAACTGGTCGCCAATGGGTTAATACGTGACGCTTATAGGGTTGAGACAATGAAAATGTATTGTTGATTCAAAATTTAGCAGTTGTTATGTAAAAAAATTTAGAATTTCGAGCACCCCCATAAAGTAATATGGGCCCCACTGTGCAGCGGTGAAATGGGAAACTGTGGCGTATACGTAACAGACAAAGCTACAAACGAATATTTTTCTTTGTCTCATCATATTAATTACAAAATTTATACGTAAGCTCAATTGCAATGAAAACATACATTCGACATTAAAAATACATAGCAAAGTCACTTGGATATGCATGTATGTTTGTATGTATTGGTGTTCTATGAACAATTTACTTGCGCAATAGCTCATTGTCATTCTTCTAACCGTTTAGGCTATTTGAGAACATTCAATATAGAGATTTCCTTGTATGCATGTTTGTTGCATTATGCTTAAATATTGATATTAAATTTATAAATATTTAACCATTAACACCTTAATACACACTTATTTACAAATATTTCAATTGATGTATGTACATATATATTGGCCCGCAAGGGGAAATTTTTTCCCGCCGATACTTCCAATCATCTTCTCTAGGGAAAAAGACGAAGTTTCAATATTAGAAAACAACTGTATTGGCAGGGATGAAGTGTAAAAATTCCCAAGGGAAAAAATTCGTAAGGAATTTTATTTAGAATCGGGCTGATTGTAAGAAAAAGTTCAGGAAGTAAAACAAAACTTTATTTTCGAACTTTTCCACTTAAAATGTATCCAAAAGCACAGAACGAGCTGTATAGCTTATCGAAAATCGACCTTCCTACAGAAAAATGATGAACCCTAATGTATCTAAATAGATGTTACATGTATGTTTCGGAATATATGTGTAAGTCTTCCTGTTGCTTTCTGTATCAGCACATTTTATATAAAATGCATTATACAACTGGCGACCACAATTTGTTGTTGAGTGTAATTTGAGATTTTTGAAAAGGTGTTGCGCATTCTGAATTGCTTTCTTATAAGAAAAGCAGCCAACCAATGTAACCACGAGAACAAAGGCCACGGCAAAGATCACATTGTATACTACGTGAATAGGCGTACATATGTATAAACATATGTATCGCTTTGAAAACCCCACAGGTAATTAAATATTTTATAGAAATTTTATATTAAATAAATAATTCGGTTGAAATAAAATATATACATATCAACACTAGGATGTCCCAAAATGTGATGTTTTTTTAAACCAAGCACAAAAATCTATCCTGACTTGCAGTTGAAGTTATTAGTAATTGATTTTACAATATATGGGTATCAAATGAAAAATTTTCATGAGAGCCTGAACGTAGTGTAAGTTTTATTTCGATATCTCAATATGTTTCGGAGATATAAACCAAAACCTAAATGTTACTCATACGCCGTGTATGACCTTTAAAAAGTGCACTATAATTGCAAAATTTCAAGATATACAAATTTATTTTTGCTAGAAAATATATCGTTACGCAATCTACTAAACTACTTTTGAAATACCAATGCCCTTTTCATGTGAATACGATTTTCAATATCCTGGTAAAGGATCCTGTTGTCCTTATAAAAATACAAAGGTAGATATTTGTTACACAGTCCTTTATATATTGACAAATTATGTCTCTTTCAAACCTTAATTAATTTTTTTGTGATCCTAGTATAAGCTGCTAGATAAAACTTTAACTAAAATCGACACGGGTTACCGTTATCCTAGAACAATAAAACTTCGCACACATTTTATTAAGACTAAAAAGCACTGATGTAGGGGGTATGAATATCAAATTTCGAACCAAAATTTAGTTTCATTTAATTTTATTATATTTTAGTTTATTTATTATAATATAATTTATTTTATTTTATTTTAGATTGAAAAAAATCCATAGCAATCCTATCGCCCAATGCGAGCCTACCCCTACAGCACGTTGCCAGAGCTATGGCGTAATACAGAGAACCACATTTCTTTCCACTTCGCGCCCATGACTATTGTATTTCAAAATTTAATAATCAATTACTGAAGCTATATAACAATAAGAGTCACACTATCTAACGGCAGTAATTAAATTTGATAAAATATAATTAAATTTCATATGTCGTGTGTGAAGTAACAAATTTTCGTCTTACGCGACAATAATGAGTCAGCGAGAATTTGTTACGCAACAAAATTAGGAAATAGAATTTAACGCAGAGCACTAAACAAAACTGAAAAACATGTGAAACGACTAAATAACTGCGATGAGCTGTTGTTTTATGTACAATAAAAATGAGAAAAAAAATATTTTAAAATAAACAAAATTTTTTTTATTTATATATTATTTTTTGAGAAAAGTTAATACGAATCGTGTTTGTCTAACGAAATGTAGTGAAATAAAGTGGTTTATCACTGACTGAACAAAAATTTACCTACACATCGAAGCATAAACACATACAATTATTTGACAGGCGTTATATCACGTTCTTATCTAAAATTAGATCTGAGACTCAACAATCAACCCACTTCACGGTCATAAGCTGAACTAAGGATCAAAAACAAGAAAAATCTGATTAAATCTGAAGTATTTTGAAAAAGTTAACAAACTAACGTAGAGGTTGTGGTTGTTTTACGCATGTATACATTAATGCTTATACATACATATGTAAGTAAAATAACAGATATTTAACTACGATTATATCCATATGGAACAAAAAAAAAAAAAAAAACAAATACGGAAATATTTTAATGTAAAAGCAAGTGTAAGCGCGAATATGGTTTTTACTCAATAATTATTTACTTAATAAAGCAGTTGCACAATATGCGAATTTTTAAACTACGCCCATCTGAAGCTTTCGGTGTTTGTAGACGATTTGCTAGAGTTGAACCGAAGTCAATATTTTTAAGCAACAAATAAAAAAAGTATTTTGAGCTAACATTTATTGCCACTACTGTGTACGGTGCACAAAAAAGTTGAATATCTAGCAATACGTCGCGAAAAACTGCATTCAATTTGATAAAGAGGTTTTGAGTGATGCTCCAACAAACATGCAGACAGAAAGAGCTTCAATTACTCTTATAAATATCACCGAAATGTTTTAACAAATCCAGACTCATTCTAAAGGTGTTAATCTGAAAGGCCGCACAAAAAGTTCCCATAAATAATACAAATATAAGTAAATTAACAGGAAGTATGATAATAAATTACTTATTTTCAGGTCAGGACTTTTAATATGGTACATGAAATTAAAAAAAAAATCAAGCCACCTTTAGAGAAAAAATTAATTTTAAACAGGTGGCCACCCTTTTTCTGAAAAGATCAGTTGGCATCGCCAAAATCAAATCAAAGAAAATTTAAAGGAGAAAATATGTTGAAACGGGCTGCTATTTAAAAAAAAAATGTTTCCTGTCTTCTACAGGTTCTTTCTGTTGAAACTGCGTTATTTAAAAGTAGCCGAAATGTATATCGGGGCATCTTCGGGTTCGAGGAATCCATTTCTGGCACTATTTTTCTGAAAATCCACAAAATTGGACTTATTATAATGCAATTTCAATTTTAAGATATCCTAAAATGTGAAGCGTTGGGAGAAAATCAAATTTTGTGAACATTCGCTATAATCTTTTGCTTTTGGGGAAAACGTGTTGAAATTAAAAAAAAGGAAACAGCCTCTGGTGGCCTCAAAAGAAAAAAATAATTGCTAAAATTTAGTTTATTGACCCAAAAAATCTCATAGTCACATTTTGGCCCAGGAAAATAACAGAATCGAGTTTTTCCTTTGATGCAAAAAATGTACCCGCTCTAATGTGTATGTAATTACAAATACAAATATTAAGTGGTCGTATTAAGAACTAATAGTCAATAGAAATCACTTGAAATGTATGGCTTAAGGTTCAAGTTCCAGCTAAGCTTTTTGCAATACCCACATGTGATTTTTAAAACGATATCAAAAATCACAGAATAAAAGAAAAACTAACCTTGAACTTTTTATCAATATTGATATATTTCAAATTTCTACAATTCTGTACATGACTACAGACTCAAAACGAGGGGTTATAAAACTCGATAACCAACTAAGCGATTCTAATAATTTTTTCTTGCTTCTGTGCGCTCTAATATAGGGATGGTTCAAGAAAATTTTATTTTTCAGGCCGATTTTTTAAACAACCGATTTTTTAAAGAATCCGCAGATGTACTGAATTTGTGTGCTATGTACAGACGTTCTCAGTCGGCTTCAAACTCTAAACTTAATCATATCAGAGCGCAATATATATGTTACATTTATCAACTGTAGTATGTAGTAGGGTTGTACATTTTTTATAACTTAATTCCAACCCTATCATAGACCAGCATGTTTGCGATTAAAAATGTCACCCTTGAATATAATAACATTTCCAAATTGTCTACCCTCAGCTGCTTGGGCAAGTTCGGGGGTGAGTAAAATCTGCCAACAAATTCGTTAATTAACATTTTTCTTTGCTATTTTCTTGAAAGTTTTCAGCGAACAAGATTTCATTGTGGAAGTGTTGCCTTTTCAGGGTTGGCATTAAGTGTTGTCTATGATGTGGGCAACAAGTACTAGTTATAGTATAGTACAGGGTTTGATATACGATAAATAGTTTTAGTATTCACTGTCACAGGGTGATATATTAACGAGAAATAGAAGAAAAATAACGGTGTAGCTCACATCAATCTTAATATTTTTTTCAGTAATATGTACATAAGTAGAAACTAGATGAGGCCCCCTAATATAAAAATTAAATACAATTACACTTCGTAAATAGCAATTTATGAACATTGTATTACTTAATTAAGCTGATGACCTTTAATTAACTTATTCGTGACC
This sequence comes from Campiglossa producta, assembly GCA_964058755.1. Taxonomy (NCBI): domain Eukaryota; kingdom Metazoa; phylum Arthropoda; class Insecta; order Diptera; family Tephritidae; genus Campiglossa; species Campiglossa producta. The sequence goes on along the minus strand of CAXKVI010000003.1, from coordinate 1,931,277 downwards.
CATTATTCATTAAGAACAAATTGAAAGTTTTTTCAAAGCGCAGAATGTCAATTGCAAAAGAGATCTAATAAAATATTGGTTAATTCCAATTCTACATCTATCAATGCACGGTTCAGGCGATACAGCGAGTAACGCTACCTACTAACTGCTCTACATGTACCGTTTCATTGAATAACATCGAGTTTGAGGAAATACATTCAGTTTCAATAAAACGAAATCGACTTCCTCATATCTAACTCAAGTACTATTCACAGAAATGTGAAACAAAATATTTTGCTGTTGTGCGAATGGATATAAACAAATGAAACAATAATATAAGGCAATTATGCATGCAGATCAAATTCATACAAAGAAAAGTTTCATTGTTTTAGAATATTAATTTTATACGAAATTCGATAACAAAACGCTACTCAGAATTTTTGTTCAATAATGCTTTATTTCAAAATTGGTTTCAAAAGCAAGCACCCTATATCCAATTTTCATTTATATAAATAAATCGTTCTTAGAACTCATTATGAGTTATAGTCCAAATTCTGTGATAAATTTTGTGATAAGGAGTTTTTGAAAAATATTTTGTAGGCTGATTTTCCACTCAGCCGCCGATTGAAAAATATAAGTACCGCTAGCCTAGCTTGGTTCATTTTAATAATAATTCCTTTGTTTTGGAGAATCTGAAACAGGGATGATTTCAGAACAGAATCTTATAACTTTAAACGACCTGCATATTCTTATATATTTGTATATCGGCTACTATCTCGGGAAGCTATTGACCGATTTGGATAAAATTTAGCATATATGTAGATAGTATGCTTCTTTCTAAAATTTTCTACTTGGGGTGGTTTATAGGATTGCTAAATATCTGCTTATGAAGAGATTTTCAAGCAAGGTTGCCAACTAACCGCATTTTATTTATTCCTTCGCATATCAACCGTTATCTCGAGAATAGCAATTTTTATTTTTTTAAATTTACTGGGTTGTTGCCACTTGGAACGATTTACAGGGTTGCCACGAAAGGTATTTTAAGTCGCATTTTTAACAAAAATGAGAAAAAAACTATTTCTGGGAAGGGTTGCCACTTTTTCCCATTCTATTTATTTTTGGCATATCCGAAAACGACTGGACTCTTATGGATGAATATTTGCCACAATCTAAGTTCTCCTACTATAATGTTGCCAGCATGTCAGTAAAAAGTAAATGACTTAGCATTTACTGTAAACATTGAGTCTGAGCAAATGCTCGCTTTTTCTGCATGAGACTCTTGCGGTACTGTTCTGTGGAAGACTAGTTTTGAAGCAAGTATGCTTGTGTATGCTTTTTTATACGTACATAAGTATATGCATGCTTTTTCTGATTCGCATATGCCATATATACATATTGACATATGTATGTACGTAAACCCCACTGTTCTGTGTAGTTAATTGTAATGTCTTTATGTATGTATTAATATTTATGCATTTTTTTTGTTGTTGTATGCACTATATATGTGAGTGCAATGTTCATTCGCCGGATGGTGTGTTATTCCATTCCCATGTCTGGCATAAATACTTAAGTACATACACATGATTACATACATATGGGCTTTATTTATAAAGAATTGTTTGTAGATATGTGTCTGTGTGTCTGATTAATCTGTGTGTGTGTGTTTTGCACGTATGCACTCGTATCTCTGTTTTGCTGTATCGCATGACTCATTTTCCATTACCGCACAACACAATCCAATAAACAATTTTGTTGTTTTTGGCTTTTGTTGCTTATTTTTTGTTCATACTGCATTGCCTCTTGGCTGCTTTTCCTCGACTATCGGACGAGCAATTTTCCATTGCTGGTTGTTTTTTTGTTCACGATTTGCTATTAAATTAATTTCTGTAATAACTTTTTATTCAACATATTCAGGAATACATATTTACAGAAGTAAATACATACAGTCAATACTCCCTTATGTATTCTTACAAACCTATGTATTTAGGTACATACCAGGGGCGGCTCTACAGGGGTGCTTTTTAGGTTCAAACCCTTCCCTTCGGAATCCAAAAAGTCATAATTTTCGCAGTAGTACAGCAAAAAATATAGTAAAAATGACTCAAAGAATATAATAAAAATTAGACAAAAACTGGACAAAAACAAAATAAAAACGACACCAAAATATAGTAAAAAATGGCCCAAAAATAGAGGAAAAAGTACATTAAAAATATTTTATTAATTATTAAAAAAATTTAAGGATCAAAAATGTCCTCGGAAGAAATTTTTTTAAGCTCCCCTTCCCAAAATCCTGCATCCGCCACTGATACATATACATATGTATGTATATGTGTGTTCTTACTAAAATAAATATGCCTGCATGTGTATATGTTATAATTTTAGATAAGAGATCAAAGAAAAACATGGAAATTAGCCCTAAGGTAGAGCACGTAATCTTTCGTAAAACCATGGACATGAACAAAAACAACAAATATCTATAACAAGTATGGCATAAACTTCTAATATTAGCTGAGAACAATAATATGAAAACTTTTTAACCCTCGACACGTGCCTGTTTTTAATGATAGGGATCTAGGAATTTTGATTCAAAGAAAGTATACATGTATGTATGCATATTTTATTTAATTATTCTTTATTTTTTAACTGGTTTACCTACATCAAATCAAGTTCCTAGTCAAAAATGGAGTATAATGACCAGTATGAGTTTTTTTTGAATAAAAAGATATTTAAGTTGGGTATTTAACGCTCTACAAAAAAGGTCTCAAACCATAAAAAACATATTCGCAGTCAAAGTTGTAATATTTTAAAACGACAATAAAAATGCATATTTTGGGTGTGAATACCAATCTTGTTTTTGAATACTACGCTTTTCATATCTGGTTTAAATAACAACAACATACAAAAAAAATATATTTTGCAAGTCCCCCTAGTGAAGATTAAATTGTATTTTTCAAGCCTTGAACTAACAACTACATTTTTCTTCACATCTTCGACATTTATAGTCTGAGTTTAGAGTTTGATAGTCAACGTTTTTGTCTCGAGCAGGGCGTCTTTTCTATCGAAGTTCACTCGAAAACTGCTGAATGGAATTAAATTGAATTTTATCATTACATTCGTAGACGTTTAACTTAAAATTGAAGATATTCCTTATTTCGATAGCTCCATCGGTTTAAGAGTTATCAGCCAATGTGTGGACCAGGGTGACCAAAAATATATTAGTACAATTTGGGTATGAAATGAAAGTGCTGTCATAAGTGACGTGATTAATTTGAATATCTCAGCTGGTTTCAAAGATATCCCCTAAAATGTGACACGGAAAACTAGTAGGGTGGTAGGTTCGCTTTGGTTTACCTTTAGGTGCGATAAAATCGTATTCTTAAAAAAGGAAAACCCATTCCAGAATTTGATTCAAAAACGTCCTATCTTGAAAATAGTTAGATATTTTATTGAAGAACCCTCAAAACATGCAGTTACCTACAGAAATTGAAAAAGCTGTCATCTAAGGATAGTTTATCTTTTTAACGAAAAGCAGGAAAATATAAAATGTACCAAATGTGAATGGCTTAACGAAATCTTACCTAAGATTTCGACTCACAATTGCCTATACAAATATACCTACATATACGATAATGTTTTGCGTGTGCGACTAGGTAAACATATTTTCGTGAGTTGGAAGTGGTTAATACAAAACGTCGAAGAAAATAAAAAAAACATTAGGTACGCCATGGAGATTTTTAGAGCTAAAACAAACACACATTAGCACAAATATCTATGTATGCAGTTAAAGAGATACTTGCAATGAGCCGGTAAGGTAAATATGGGAACTAAAAAAAAAAACAGAAGAATAAAAAAGTTTTAACCAAAAAAATTGTTTACCCAACGTGTATACGTCAGATACTCGTCGAACGGGCGCATGATTAAAATGGAAGCACGGCGAAGCAATAACAGAGCCAGAGTACAGAGTAGAGAATGAGCCAGAGTACAGAGTAGAGAATGACAACAACAACAACAACAGCAAAAACATGCAATTAGTGGGAATTATACACACAAACACACGTAGAGGCTTAGCCTAAAGCAGAAATGAAAAATAAATAGTATCTGCAAAAAGGCACAACGAGGCAATAGCGAGAAGAAATCAAGAAAAACAAACCCATACATGAACACAAACACACACATACATACAACTAAAATAAAAGTTGACACAACGCCACACAGCCTACAAAAAAGGTAAACACGCATATAGCGAATGGTTGAACGCGCGGGCCGATAGGCAGACGGAGAAGCAGACAATCAACCGCAGCAAGCAATAGCTGGTTGGCAGGCAGGCAGGCAGGCAGGCAGTCAAGCAGGCAGACAACTCAGCCATGACGTGTAGAAATAACCTGAAACGCAGCTAAAAATTGATACAAACAAACAAATAAGCGAACGAAGAAACGAGCAAAATTGTATACTCGTTGGGCTGTTGTTGTCTTTGTAGCACACACAGATACACCTTAGCATGCATACATTGACATAGAATAAGGCAGGCAGTAGGCAATACTATGCTAAAGCAGAAAATCGCAGATAGATTTATACGAAAATACAAACAACAACAGTGTGATTGGCAAGGGCTACGTTGCCACATTTCATTCGGAGCAGCGCGTTAAGCATTTTTATTATGGATGCGCACACACACCAATACTACTTAAATGCCCTGCATAGCACACACGCACACACCTGGCAGCTCGTATTCTGACATCCCAGCTAACCAGATGGGGCAAGACTGCCCCATTTAAAGCAAAAAAGCGCACATTTGTCGGAGAATTTCTCACCGAAATGATCTTTTTTCGAAGCCAAAATATGGTGAAAAATCGTTTTACGAGTGCACTCTAGTGAAGATTAAAAAAAAGAATCCAAAATTCTATGAATTTGGAGCTTTTTTTAGTTCTTTTTTTAATGAAATTGATGCTTTTTTGCTTAAACAGGAACTCTACAATCACTCCAAAGGTACACGAAAATTCAAAAAAAAAGTGCTTGTATTAACATGTGTAAATTTAGACATAAACAGTCGGTAACCTATTGAGTGTGCGCTTTTCTGATCATTATTCCGACAACGGAGAATCACTCTTACCAACAAGTGCTACCTTGAACTGAGTAGGCAATTAAGAAGTAAAGATCACGCTCTATAAGTCTCTCATCATACCTGTCCTGATGTATATCTCAGATTCATGGACAATGTCAAGAGAAGATGAGCTGGCCCTTAAGAGTATCTGAGAGGAAAGTGCCAACGGCGAGTATCGAAGGAGATTTAACCATGAGCTGTGCGAGCTTTACGCAGATCTGACCATAGTCCAGCGAATTAAAGCCTCCGCTGGCTGGGTCATGTCATGCGAATGGATAAAGAAGCTCCAGCCCAGAAGGTTTTCCTATCGTCACCCGAATTCGGCAGCAGAGGAAAGGGGAGGCCTTGACTGAGATGGAAGCAACAGGGGGACGATGACTTGAACTCGCTTGGGGTTTCCGATTGGCGTGAGTTATCGCTAAAAAGGAATGACTGGCGTGCTTTGATAGACAATAAATGATGATGATGATTCCGACTTTGGTTAGCTGGGAACAGTCAAGCATTCGTGCGTAGCCACTGGCTGCGCTGCCTACTCACTGCCATATCTGTTGGCTGAGTAATGTTCGCATACACTTCGGCTTTGCCGATGTTGTTGTTAATCATGGCGACGACGACAATATTTGACAACATTTACCTACACGTACTTGTATTCGTATATCAATTGTTGCCTGGCTTGCTTAGTTGTTGGTTGGTAGGTTGCTTGCTAAACCGCTTGGCTGGCTTGGTTGGGTTTATTTTAAATGTTGTTGTAGTCACCAAAGTGAAAAGTTAGAACGACAAAAACAGCAGCCTGGATTTCATTCAGTTGCTATAAAAAAAAGTAAATACCCTGTAAAATACTATTGATAAAAAGTAGAGTTTTATCTAGCTTCTGTACTGCGAAACCCATTTTTAGCTAGTTAACAAAGAAATCGAATGCTGAGTTAAGGCTGATTTACATGGGTCGATTTGCTGTTCGATTTTTGTCGTTCCACCTTGTAAATAGCAATTCGACTAGCATATCAACCAGAAAATTTACCTGTGTAAATCAGCCTTAAAAGGTGCCCGATTTCAGAATATTTTTCAACACCGCCATATTTCAAAGCGTCCTATCTCAGGATGAGTTTAAAACGCCCTTTTTGAAGGAAAATGCAACAATTTTAGCTAACATAACTTAGACGTTTTTGAACCAAAAACTTACTTTCAGGCTAGCACCGTTTCCTGCAGGGTAGGCATGTCGTCTTTCACATGTATGGGTGCAAAACAATAACAGCCATAGAGAAAACTGAAGAAGGTCAGAGGAAATGAAAGAGGTTTAATTCAAGCGAAGAAGAATATCTACTCGAAAATTGAAACGACATTCACTTCGCGATAAAAGAAAGAATTTTTACAGCAAGAAATAGCAAAACTCGACTGCTAGCATACAGCTGCCTCTGCCTGTCATAGAGTCAAATAGTATATCTCGCATGTAACTAACTGTGCAGTTTTTTTGCAAGCAATGAATAAGATCTTGAACACATTCATACATACATACATATCTATGAAGCGAACGAAGAAACAGGAAGTCAAACTTCTGACAATAAAGTTTTTGTATTGAGTCCTGATGCCGAGCGCACTTTAAATAACATACCACCAGCATAATTACTATTTACAATTTGTATGTGTATGGAATGAAATTTTTTTTTACAAGAAGTTAGCATGACTCCTTGTTTGCCATGGATATCAATGATGCATATACAAACTTACATACATACATTTAAATGTAGATAATTATATGTAAATATAGCTCGAAAGAACAACAACAACATAGATTCAAATATGCATATGAATTATCCCCTGGTCGCATTTCCTCTTTAAATGCCACATCAGCTGCTCGTCTACGCTTGACTCGCGGTCGTTTTTATTGGCTTCTTCTGATATGAGCAGCTGTTTTTGTTGCTGTGTTTTTTTGTTATCGTTCTCGCTTATAATCGTTACGATGGCGATGAAAATTACAGACTTACTGGAGTGGTGTACGCTATTTATTTCACTGAATGACTGGATGGTTGCCTGCTTCAAATTGTTTACGATAAGAAATTACTTGGACGCTGTGTCGCCTGTTTTTTTTTTTTTTAATTTCAATTGAAAAGCTGGGCGTAGAAATTATATGTAAGTTTTTTTTATGTGAGTTAAAGGGGGAATTTATAAAATGTTTAATAAAAGTGGTAAGCATTGTATAAAGGATCCTTTTGCTTATTTGAGAAACACGATATTTCTCCATTGTTATAAAACATATTCTCAATTTCTCTTTTATTGATATATATGAAAAGTACTGCACCTTTCGATTTTGTTTTATTAATCATTTCGAAAATTTCCATTTACTGACATAAAAAGTACAATTTTCCTCTTTTGGATTGGAATGTCTACATTTTACTAAAAACTTGTTTCCCCCTGTTTTATTAACACTAGCAGATGCCCGCGACTTTTTCTGCGAAACTTACTCGACTCCAGCGCCATCTTCTTTCCATAAAAAACATGCTTAAGGTAGCAAAAACGGACCATAAATACGAATTTTCTAAATATATCGACTACAGTCCCTGGCGGGTTAATTTTTTTAACAAAGTTTTTGAAAAACTAAAAGAATCGAACCATAAATACGGATTTTACAAATATAGCGACTATAGCGCCATCTAGCAAGAATACTCCAAGTAGTTTTTGAGCCAATTCCTTACAAACAAAAACTACTTACAATTTTATGCATATATATATAAACTTCCATTTTTACATAAAAAGAACGTTATTTTCCCCCTTTTGATTAAAAAAAATAATAAAACGATTATTTGTGAACGTTTTACTGAAATATTTTTGTTTCATATCTTTTGTTAAAGATTTTATAAATTTCCCTTCTAGTAGTATAAAAAGTACAATATTTCCACCTTTTTGATTGAAAAAGAAAAAAAAAATTGTCTACCTTTTACTGAAATATTTTTTTTTACTCCTTTTTCTTAAAGATTTTGAAAATTTGCTTTTTATTTGTGTGAAAAGTACGATTAAAAATACTATTTATTTCCTTTTTACTCCCACCCTTTAAATTATGAATTCTATACTTATTTGTGAGCATTAGGGTGATGTGATTGTATTTTCCTATGGCCGTTTAGCACGGGAATAGATATTAACCCAGGGTAAACAAAATATATAATTTCAATTTTCATCAAAATACTAAGTTGAATGATGACACAACAAATAATTGTTATCGAAGATAAAATAACCTAACATGGCCTTGGAAAATGTAAATATTTAAGCTAAATATTTATGACATACGAAAAAGTTTTATTGACAGACGAAGTATCATCATACAAACACACACATATATACTATAGTATTGAGTCAGCCATGTATAAATATCTAGACCTATACAGATCTATACATATACCGAATGAAGAATTGAAACTTACCGTTTTAAGTGTTCTTTGCTCTTTGTATCCTCACGTAATCTCGCTTCGGGTATTTGACCAAAACAAATTTTTCGAGTCTCTTCACGTACCATTTTGTTTATAAAACTTCATGGAGGCGACTTGTTTTAGGTGGGGCGCGCTCCACCCCATTCACTTTAGTAAACGACACCACACTTAATTTTATTAAACGTTTTCTTTATTTTCTTTTTCATAAAAACTTTGATTGAATTTGAAGATGAGATTTTCCCTTCACTCACTGGCACTCGCACATTGACTGCAAAGAGATAGAGAAAAACATTTTGGTTAGAATTGATTTATTATTATGTTATTTAGTACTTATCTCAAGAAAATTTCAATACTAGCCTTATTTATTTACACAAAATACTTAAAAAAAACGCCCTATCTCAGAATTGTGATTTGATCTGCGACTAGACAGATATATTTTTGATACCGCATATCTTTAGAAGTATTCATCAAGAAGATTAAAAATCGGTGAAGAATGAAATGAGATTAGCCTACAATATATCCCAAAAAATCGACGAGGGCTGAAAAAGGGGAATGGAACGAAAAAAAATCAACCAGAAAAGTCGAGCCTACACGGCTTATCAGCCTGTAGGGGTATATAAAATTTTAAGTTAGACGTTTCGTATTGGAACAGGGAAAGTTTCCGTCAATTCCGTTCAGCAGTTTTTGAGTGATACGTCTGCAAACATACAGCCAGAAATTTAAAATTTTATTAGGTACGTGGCTGTCCCGATTTGACTGAGAGAGAGGGCGATTGTTGAATATCGCTTGCTGAACGAGTTTCAACATATTTGGTTGAAACAATTGGTAATTTCAAGCAACGAAGAGAGTCAACAAAAATTTACGAATAAAAGCCTATAAATTTGATGAAAATTGTAAAATGTATGGAACTGTTAATGTGACAATAATAGACCTCGGCAAGGGTATGGGCTCTAGCCAACTTTTTTGAAGAGATGGAAACATAATAAGAAAACTACGTACTCCGTTTTACGAAGTTAGCCTCTAAAATTTAGTTATGGGCTTTCGAAGTTCGAAATTACTTACATACTTACTTACTTAAAATAGCCTTTAACCGCCTATTTTGGCCATCCAAAGTTCGAAATGAGCCAACTTTAATTCTGATTTCAGTATTTAAAAAATTTAAAAAGGAAAAATGTTGGCGTGATCTGCTTAACTTCCTTGTTTGATCGGTATAATTTTTTTTCCAACGGCATGCCGTTTTTCTAAGGCAGTTCAAACAATTTTGAAATAGACGGCTTTAATTTTTTCGAAGATCTAACTTTTGGCCCCCTTGACAAATTTTAGAACAAACGCCTATTTCCTTTTTTAATTTTTTGAATACAGCAATAGGAAATGCAAAATTAAATTAAAGGGTCAAATTTCGAATTTCGAAAGCCCATAACTAAATTTTGGAAAACGTAGTTTTTTATTATGTATTCCTCAATCTCTTCAAAAAAGTTTGTTGGATCCCATACCCAGAAAAAAGTTGATTTTGCTGTATAGTCCTATATGTAGGTAGAAATATTTTTGTTCAAAGAATAGATATGAAAAAAGTGATATCCAGCAGATCATGTGATGCCATATACATATTTCTTTCCTAGAAAAGTCCTATATATGTATGCCTGCATACATATTTATGTGTTTTATTGTTGGTGATCTTTCTATGACCGCTTGCAGAGATTTGAAGAACTGGATATACTATACCTACCATATCCATAGTGATTATGTATATCTTGTAGTGCCATACAAAGTAGCAGCATACACTTGCCTGCATAAACATGTATATGTACATATATAAAATATATTTATTTATGAATGTATGTATGTATGTATGTAGGTAAGATGTGGTGGCAAACAATTATAAGTAAAACGTGTTTTTATGTTTTTCTAGGCAGCTACCAACTACCAACCAGCCGACCATCAAGTTCTTACTCTAATTTGTATGGAACGAATGACTTAGCGTATGTACATATGTATGTATGTCTGTCTGCTTGTACGTATGAACATGTATGCCTTAAAAGTGAGCAGCACTAACAAAACATGTCCAAATGTTAAAATTCCATATACCTAATAATTTTTAGTGCGGTCTTGGTTTGGTTGGTTGTTTTTCATTTAGTAGTTGAACTGAGAGACACAAAACCAAGCACATTTTAATTCAAGCAACTTTAGTTTGTGTGCCTGTTTTTAGCGCTCTTACGTACCGAACTCATGCCATGTATGCATGTATGTAAGTATGAACGCCTGTATGTATGCCATGAGCGCTCTATAAATGTTTTTATACTCACAAGTGTATATGTGTATGTGATACGTATACAATTAACGGAAACTGGAAATGTGGCAACAGGGCACAAATGCTTTGACAGCATTAAAAAGCAGCACAAGCGGACAACAAAAGCAGCGCGGCAGCAATAACTGAAGCAGCGACCACAGCAACAACAACACCAGCAAAAACAGCACAGAAAAAAACACAGAGATGAAATGTGGCAACGTGGCAAAATATTTTCTCAATATAATTGACTAGTTGTTCGTTTGCGATGGTAATGCCAGGGTGGCAGAGCAACGAGTTGGGGAGTAGAATGTGGTAAAATGGTAAAACTTGCTGAGTATGCGCGAATGTAAAGGAGAGAATTTTCCATTTATTTAGCCATGTATGTTGGTGTGTTTGTATGTATGGCAATAAAGTTGATGAGTTAGTTGCCGTTGTGTAAATTTTTGTTCTGTAACTCAATGTTGTTGTTTTTTATTACAGTTGCGTGCAAACACGTAAAAGGGTGGCCAAAGTACATAGAAAGTTCAGGGGATGGCCAGGGGATGTGTGTGTGAGGAATGAGCTAAAAAGCGGGCACGTACTCATAAAACCAAATGCTAGAACGAGAGAGTCGTACATAACAAATAAGCAATTTCATAGCAAAATGTACATTCACTTTGAACGTTGTCTGTCACCGGCACGGGGTGTCGGATAGGTGGTGCTATGCTTCGCTATGTGTTCGTGTGTTTGTTCGTTTGTTTTTAGTTTTCATTTGAAGGGAATTGATGGCAAAGATTTTTATAATATTAGAATTTGTGTTTGTTGTTGTTATGGTTGTTGTAAATTTATAAATGAATACTACAACAGTGTGTGTGTGTGTGTGTTTATGTATGCATGTAATAAATATAATTTCGGTGTTAGTTTTTTCTTTTTGCTGATAGCGAGCGCTATCGCCGCATTGATGATTTTTGCCTTTGTTGGGGTTGGTTTTTAGTTGCTTTATTTTTCTTTTCTTCTAATTTATTTATGTATGTAAGTACACTTTTACACACCTAGTAGGTATTCATGTTATATGTACATACATATGTTTGTATAGAACCAACACGAGCTTATAATGATAAGATATTTAAAAAAACACACACACACCCAAACTCATCCCTGAATATTAGGCCAAAATCAGTAAGAATTATTTAGTAGTTGCGATTTATACATGTGTACAAACATAAATACTCGCCTATCAATATCTATACATCCATACAGCATACATACATATATAAAACACTTAGGTACTTACTTAGCTATCGAGAAACAAATATTACTAATTTCCAGCAGAAAGCACCAAATAAAATAGAAATTTACTGAAGTAACCTTTCATTTAAGGGTTGCGTCATTAAAACAACAAACAACAAGGGTTTAGGAACATATTTCACATTTTCTTAAATTTTTTCAACACTTGGTTAAACTCTTGCTAGTCCCTTGTTTTACGAATTTTGCAGAAGTTTTATACATTATAGGTATATCAGTTTCAAATTATTCAGGTACGTTCTTTTAAAACTAACAGAGAGACACTGTTATTTACTCTTAAAAATTATAATTGTGTTTTTATACCAAAGTCTGTTTAGCTATATGTAGGTAGTTTTTATGACTAATAGTATACATGCTGTGGAAATTTTTTAATATTGTTCCTAACGGCTGATACAACAAATGGAGGAGGTACAATGGGAATTTGAATAGCCAAATTTAATTTTGAAGTAAAGAATTTATTTTTTGAACACATCAAATTTTAACTAAACTACTTTTTATCTACATATATCTAAACATCTTATCTATACATATATAAAATTCTAGCTCGAAATTTTGTTAAAGCTAATGTTAAAGTATCGTAATCCGGCCACAATTGGACACAACACACTATTTTTTAATTAAAACCCTGCTAGACATGAACTACAGCACCCATCAGTTTTATCAAATTGCCTTTCAGAACCTGATGGTAGTGATAGGGATGGGGATAGAGGTAGGAATCGGGTTAGACATGCCGGAAAATCAATTTGTGGCAGGGCAACGTCTGCCGGATCAGCAGCATTAGCTCTGGAAGCTATTCCAATGGAGTGTAGATAGGAATAGATTTTTATAGAACTTGTTTTTTTTATATTTCTCTAGACTTTTGACCCCGTATAACTTTTTTAGCACGTATGGGATCGATCGGGACGTTTGTAGTTTTATTTCTGGGGGCGAACCTTAAAAATTTGTCTCTGTGGGATAACGCAATTTTCCCAGACTAGTAGTTTTTGATATTATGCATGGAGGAAAGGTGGCTCTAGCTCGTTAACTATAGGCTTAAAAAAAATATTTTGAATGTCGATGGTAAAAGAAAAATTTGTCTACGCCTGCTAAAGTTTTCGAGAAAAATTCTGAAAAGTCCATACGTGGCATTTTTTTGCAAAATAAAATTCTTTTTGGGATTTCGTTCGATTTTTTGTTAAAAAGGTTTAACCCAACAAAAAAGATTTTTATTATTATGGCATATATTGTTTGGGGTACGGGGCGTATGAGTAACATTTTTATATGCATTTCAGGGAATGCGCTTTGAAAAGCAAAAATGGTAAACGAAGTTCACTTTTTTTTACAGATCGTGCTAAATATAACAAATACTGGAAAAAAAATTTCGTTTTTCTTGTTTCATGATGATTTCTGAAGGCATGTTAAGCGTCCTATTTAAACCTTTTTTAATATTGATGCCTCTGGCAGGTTTCAAAAATAATCCCCATTTAAATTTGAGCTTCAAAGCTTAACTGGATGAATGGCTTTTAACGAACTAATTTCGCCTAATTAACCATTCATAATTTATTAACGAGAACAATTTTTGAAAATAGATTTGACTATTTTGAATCATTTCCAGCTGCCTTCAGCAGTTGCTGCCACACATTCAAAAGAGGCATTGTTGTTGGTTGAGTTTGCAACTTGTTCTGCTGTTGTGTTTGTTGCAGCAATGTGGGAGGGCAGGAATATCTATCTTCTCATACATATCTATATACTCTATATCTTTTCATTAGCATATGTACATGCCACAATCTCATCCATGTGTGGCTTGAAAGTGCGAACGTGTGTGTGTGTGAGTGTATGGAATTGCAGTCAGCTATAATATTAAAGCCCAGGACAAAGTTACTGGCAACGACTGCAGCTTTTTGCTGATTTAAACAACGTTATATAAAACAGCTCTGGAAAAGATGAAACAAAAATAACAATTCACATACTGTTACTGTTATTGCTATGAAACCTTTTTTGTTTGCAGTGCGCAAACGCGTCAAAGTAACACATAAGGCCAAACTTGTACAAACTCATGCACACAAACCGACAAAAAACACAATGAAACGATGCATTTCTTGTAGTGCAAGGAAGCTGTGCTGGGGACGTAAGGTAAACGCCAAAGCAGTTTCCTTAGCTCATACGATGATGTGGTCCGGGTCTTGAATGTGAAATCGTTATGTGAGTGGATGTATGTGAGTGTATACGTAAGTAAAAACCAGCCAGACCAGCAAGTGAACTAAATTTCCGGCGACCTGGCCAGCTTGATTCGTTATATTCGTGCGTTCGGCTCTGAAATCGTGTAACAGCCTCCTTTGGGCGCACACACACAAACATACCAAACACGGTCCTCACACAACATTGGAATCACTGCAGGTTCCCAGGTTCGAAACAGCAACGTCGTCATCCTCATCATCATCATGTGCAGCAGCTCATCGAAGCATGCGCACACTGACACCCACACGTACACCCGGAGAATGCAGCAGCAACAACAATAGCAGGTCGCACCACCTTTTTTGTAGTCATAATTGACAGCGGCTGACAGCATAGGTAGGTAGGTAGGTTCAAGTGGCTGCCGCAGAGGCACACTTAGGCCAGTTTTGAAGGCCCGTTGTGATACCACCAACACAAGGAAAGTCAGCCCCGGGACCCAGCCATATGGAAAATCCCTGAGTTGTTGGGATTTTCCACATAGCAGAATCCCGGGACTGACACTCCTAAACCGACACCGTTACTCCTCCTCGAACCACTTAGATGACTTTATGAAGCCCATCAAGTCCTTTATGTCCAGTTCCGCGATCTGGCTTAGACTATCTAGGAACGGAACTCCCAAAAAGCGCGTTCTCACGCCGCTTAAAGCCGGACAGTTGCAGATGAGGTGCTCCACCGTTTCCTCCTCCTCATCATCTTTGCAACTCCTGCAGCATCGTCGGTAGGGCACACTTAGCCTTTCTGCATGCCTACCAATGAGGCAGTGACCGGTTAATGCCCCTATCAATATGCAGATTTCCCTCCTAGTTAGGGCATAAATGCGTCTAGACCTTTTAAGATCCCATTTTGGCCAGGTTTGTTTCGATATCCGACACCCTGGGGATTGCAGCCATCTTTCGTTGGCTTGACGGAGTGTGTGCTCCTTCAGCATTAGTTTGCATGTGGCAAACGGCATACCTAAGCGCTCTTTATCCCGAAGAACCTGCTTGGTCGTGCCCTGCCTGGCAAGCTCGTCTGCCTTACAGTTTCCCTCAATGTCCCTATGTCCCGGGACCCATATGAGGTTTACGCGGTTCTGTTGGGCCATCTCCTGAAGAGATCGACGACAGCTGAGCGTCAGTTCAGAGTTGAACGTGTATGAGCCAAGGGATTTGATTGCCGCCTGGCTATCGCTGAAAATAGTGATATCTCCTCCGATAACACGTTTGCTTAACCAGGCCGCGGCGTCCCGGATTGCCGAGACTTCCGCCTGGAAGACGCTACAATGATCAGGTAGTCTGAAGGAGAGTTCAAGGTCCAAATCCCTTGAATAAACCCCTCCTCCAACTCTGCCGTCCAACTTCGAGCCGTCGGTGTATATGGAAGTGCCACCATTTGTTTCGGGACACCAATCCGTCCTCTCCCAGTCTTCTCTGCTGGGAATGTTTATTTTGAAGCAGCTATCCCCGACTGTAGTGGTCGCACAACGATCTGTGCTTAGAGGGAGAAAGCTGTAAGATTCCAGAATACTGGAGTGTCCAATAGTACCCGCACCCCAACTGGAGGTTTCTCTTAGGCGCAGAGCTGATGCCGCCGCTGACCGAAACCCTTCCAGATCAAGTGGCAAAATGCCCAGAATGGCCTGGAGGGCTTCGTTGGGCGTTGTCCTTAGCGCACCGCTTATACAGATCATATTGGATCTATGGACTTTCCGCAACAGATTCAGGTATGTTGTCTTGCTCAGTGCCGGCCACCATACGACGACTCCATACAGCATGATTGGGCGAATGATGGCCGTGTAGATCCAACTGCATACTCTAGGGCTGAGCCCCCATTTTTTGCCAATGGCTCTTTTGCATGTGTAAAGAGCGATGCAAGCTTTCTTCTGGCGCTGAAGAACATTCTCCTTCCAATTCAGTTTCCTGTCCAGAACTATGCCTAGAAACTTGGCCTTATCCGACAAGCCCAGGCGCGTGCCATCTAGTTCTGGTAGGCTTAGTGGCGGTATTTTGTACCGGTTGGTGAAGAGGACAAGTTCCACTTTCCCCGGGTTGATACTAAGTCCGCAGCGAGAGGACCACCTCGAAACCTCTCGCAGTGCTACTTGCATCAGGTCACACAGAGTTTGTGGGAACTTGCCTCTGAATGCAATAGCTAAATCGTCTGCGTATGCCACTATCTTCCCGCCCCCCCAGCTTGTGTCACGTAGCAACGAGTTGACTGTGAGGTTCCATAAAAGCGGGGAAAGAACACCACCCTGGGGCGTTCCCCTTGTGACATAGCGTGATAACTCGACCGTACCAAGTGAAGAAGCTATTTTCCTTCCTCTTAGAAGTTGGTCAATTAAACCAGTTAGAGGTCTATCTACGCCCAGATTAGTTAGAGCGGAGTTGATCGCCTCCGGGCTTATATTGTTGAAAGCCCCCTCAATATCTAAGAAGGCCACGAGACAGTAGTCCTTTTCACACAACGATTTCTCAATGACAGATACTAGGCTGTGCAGAGCAGTTTCTGTTGATTTACTCTTGGTGTATGCATGCTGATAGCTAGAGATAAGGTTGCTATCAATAGTCGTTGAAAGGTAGTCGCTTAGTATCCTCTCAAAGGTTTTGAGTACAAAGGACGAGAGACTGATCGGTCTGTAATCTTTTGGCTCGTAGTGGGATGCCTTCCCAGCCTTAGGGATAAACACTACCGTGGCGCTTCTCCAGGAGCCCGGAATGTGGTTGAGAGCCAGGCAGGCTGTGAAGAGAAATACCAGCCATTTAGCTGATGTCTCCAACGTGTTTATAAGTTGCGCGGGGATAATCCCGTCCGGCCCGGCAGCCTTATACGGTTCAAAGCTCTTAACTGCCCACCTTACTCTTTCCTCAGTGATGGGTATATTTACTGCCAGGTTTGTTGCAGGTGCTAGTGGTGCATCATGCAGATTCCCCGGAAAATGTGTATTCAAGAGCAGCTCAAGGGTTTCCTCTTCCGTGCTGGTCCAGGATCCGTCAGGCTTTCGCAAATAGCTGATGGTTGTTTGACTTTTCGAGAGGACTCGTCTAAGTCTCGCTGTGTCGTCGACCTTTTCGACGCCAGTGCAGAAATTTCTCCACGAGGTTCTCTTCGCCTGTCTCAGAGCTTTTTTGTAGGCCCTTAGTTTAGCTTTATATTCATGCCAATGAGGCTCAGAGCCGAAGCTCTTGGCCTTGTTAAATTGTTTCCGGCATGATATTCGGAGCGAGTCCAAATCGTAGGACCACCAATGTGGCCTGTGTTTACCGCGTGGTTTTGGCACTGGACAAGCCTGTCCTAGAGCATTTGAGAGCGCCGATGTAAATGTAGTAACAAGATCCTCCAGCTCCTCTACTGATGAGGGGGCTTGTGAGGGCAGTACTGGTAGGTCTCTGTCTAATATTTCATTGTGTAACTGCCAATCAGTGTTACGTGGATTGCGCTTCATGATTGGTTGTTCTACAATAAAGTCTAAAACCATTTCTATGTAACGGTGGTCGGAGAAAGAATGTTCTTCCAGAACCCGCCATTTTCTGACCCACTCATAAGCGCCTTCACTACAGATAGTGAGGTCTATGACCTCCCTGCGGGTCTTAGTGATAAAAGTAGGCTCATTACCCACGTTGCAAATCACCAGGTTGGTTGTTAAGAGGTAATCAAACAGAGACTCGCCCCTGGCATTGATGTCGGAGCTCCCCCATTGGACATGGTGAGCATTAGCGTCCGCTCCAATAATAAGATTACCCGTGCAGAAATTTGACACCAGGTCTTTCACCTCCGTTTGTGGTGGGGGTTCTTCGGCGTCGTAGGGCATATAGACCGACGCCACCGTCAGGCGGGTGCTGTCGACCGTTAGACTGATAGCGGTAATATCACCATTGGTGTAGTTAGGTAGGAGAAAGGAGTTCAACTCAGACTTGACCAAAATACACGTTCTGACTTTGCTCTCCTCGCTGGCTCGAATGAGCTTGAAGCCCTTAGTCCCCAATCCGCAGATTCTCGAGCTATTGACCCAGGGTTCTTGGATGAGGACCACATCCACGTCGCCTTTAGAAAGACGACTACTTAAAGCAGCCGAAGCCACTTTAGATTTGTGCAAATTAATCTGAAGCACCACCAACATGAGAGCGCACAGACTTCCCTGCCGTCCCCATATCGTCGAGGTTTGCTCCATCCCGGAGGTTGCCTATCAACGACGAGTTGTTCCGATTAACTGCCCGATGTGGCGTTGCAGGAGTCCTGCTGCCTGTAGCGTTAGATGTTAGTCGCTCAGCGTTGGCTGCTACCACCGTGACGTCGAGGACTTCCTCGTCCTGTAGGCTGTCCTCCATCTCCGAGTTGTTCACAGCACTATCGCCAAGAGACGTGGCGGATAACATGCTTTCCGCATCGGAATCCTCCGCTTCCTCTTCTGGTAATAAGTTTTCCGGTTCCCCCGGAGCAGCCGAGAAGGCAGCGCGCTGAGCATCACCACGATATACGTGGATAACGATCTGGCCTACGCTGTAGTGTACTAGGCCATTGCACCTTTTGAGGGGCTCGATTGACTCTTTATTCATGGTGAACACCACCTGTCTGTCGGGCCCTACCGCATCCCCGACCAGATTGACACTCCAGTCATGCGTTGGGAGGGACGGATTCATTAGCCGTAGCATCCCGAGTATTCTCTCGGGTTCGTCAGGGATGGCCGGAATCCACGCCCTTGCCCTTGGACGAGCTGGAATGTCCTTCCAGTCGACGACCTCTATCTTTGCGCCCTGGTAGACTTCACCCAGTTTAGCAGCTGCTGCCTTGTACAGTGCTACGGTTTTTGCATCCTCGCATGCGAGTAATTTAATTTGACCCTGGTGCCAACCCGCATCCGTTACTCGTGCCGAACTACCCGGAAACTCCGGAGCAACGTTGAGAAGAATGTTGCCGAGTTCATTTCGCACGTAACGCCACCGGTCCTTGGGGATGGCCAGACGGTCATTGCCTCGGTCAAGGACGCCTATAAGGATCCTGTCCTTGGTTACCTCAGCAAAGCTTAGTTTGCCCGCTCCAGAGGTATTTTGATGCCGCTTGGGAGGGGGAATAAACTCCAGATCCGATCTCTGGCGCTTGAAAGGGTTAACTTTTAACCTCTTTGGCATGTACGAATTTTGGAAATCCGGTATCACAGCTTTCGCTAGCTCTACAGATTTACTGAAATTCGGCGACAGTGATTCCTGCGGTACCCCTTCATACCTCTTCAGGATCTTTGCAGCCAATCTTTTCTCGTGGTATGTGAAGCGGCGGGGAGATGTCTCCCTGGAGTGCGGACCCGTAGTTGCCATCGCGGTCGCTCTCCTTGCCGACATCTCAGTTGCAGCTTCCTTCTCCTTCGAAACTCCGAGGCCAGGTCGTGAGACCGCTGCCACAGACGTAAAGATACTGGTTTTCATATCAGCGGTTGATGGGAGTTTAGCATCCGCCGTTGTCCGCTTAGCTGCGTTGGCAACCGCACTGGTGCTAGCTCCCATCAAGTCAATCTTATTCGATAGAGGGTTGGTTGACCGACTCGTAGTTGCCATCGCTGTCGATCCCCCCCTTGATTGTGGAACGGAGGTTGTCCTCCGGCGTTGTTGTTGCTTCCTCGCCTGCTCCTCCATAGCTCTCCTTTGCTGAGGAGTGAAATTTGGCGTTGTTTGTTTTTTAGATTTTTCGTTTTTATTCAGGTTATTCGAGTTCATCTTGTTCGTACGACCCATCGCCGGACAAGGCCAGCTTAGGGTCAAGGGAAGAGTAGGGGAAAATGTGTCGTCCGCCGCGGCAGAGCCCCGTACCGCGGTAAGGCCATGCTTACTCTCTGAGGCGACCCGGTGTCAGAGAGGCTCCGTTCAAATACAGCCACGATTTGCCTCCCGGCTGCAAACGTCCAATGGGCACGGTTTCGCATAACACCCTGGATTGGGAGGGGGAAGATCTTTGTCGTCGCGCCAGAGAGGCTAGGCTGCTCTCGTGATGAAGTGCCGTACGGAGCTATGATCACAAGGGCAGCGTAGCCCTGTGGCTATCGACTTAAGCCCTCGTACCGCGGCAAGGTATCCACCCTTCACGAGGGGGCTGACAGCATAAATTTGTATGCATTTATGTTGCTATATACTTCAATATATTTATAAGCATATTAATATGTATATATATACATATGTTCACATGTAGTTATGTCTTTATGGATGTAACTGTATGCATGCAAGTGACCCCACACTGCATGGCAAACAATGCACAAAACCAAACATTTTGACAATTTTTGTATTTTTGTCAGTATATGTGTAAGCTTGAATGTGAATATTTTCGTAGGTGCTGTTCGAGTTAATTGCTCGATACACGGGAGGGTGTAGACGGGCAATGCAGTGGCTCATGCACGACAGAGGGCCTTTTTGTAAGTAAGTGCTTACATAGTAAAGGCAGTGGCGTTAAATTCTTGAGGAGATTGTCATAATTGACAGTCGTCTCAGGGTAACGGGTTTTAACAAAGGAACTAATAATCTTGTTAAGTTTTCCAAAATACTCGACTCTACTGCCATAGAACTTTTAGCCCTCCAAGTAGTCAGAGGTCTATGGTAAATATATCCGCGAATCTTAAGGGAGCTTCTTCCTAAACCCATTATCTCAAAATCACGAACTTAAAAATATTTGAGTCTACTTTTAGGGCCATCACTGTATTTTGCCTAAAATAAAAAGATATACTTGATAAAAGGGGTCTTAAACTTTAAGTTGGACATCTGAAAATATTTTGTTTAAAACTGCTTTCAACTCTATACAGCCGTTTTAGGGTGATGCGCGAACAAACATATACACATTTTAAAAACTCTTCATTTGGCTTATAATACTAAAGTTTTGGGAATAACTACAATTTCAATATAGTTATACATTTTGTAGAAAAGTAGCGTATTTTTCTTGCAAGTAAAAGAGAAACTTATAAAATGGCTAGCAAAACTGCTTACAAAAATTGTTCGGTAAAAGGTAGACAAACTGTTTTTTCATATAAAAGGAAGAAGTCTTATAACTTTTAACGAGCTATTCGTATATCCATATTTGTAAGTTTTGCAGATTTTATTTGAATGAAATTTGGCATACACATATAGAGATAGTAGGTATGATTTATTCAAAGACGTTCTACTTGGGACGGTTTAAAGGGTTGCCAACTATTTGCATTTTTTTAAATACTAAGCAAGCTATGGTAATATTCGTATCAAATGAAAGGTATTTTCTACCATATGGCAGACAGCATTTTACTTATTCCTTCGTATATCGACCACTTCCTCGGGAAGGGCTAAAGTGATTTGGATCAACTATGAAAAATAGAGAGAGTATGCTTTATACTTAGATTTTCTACTTGGGTGTTGCCAATTTGGTTTACCCACAATCAATTTTTTTTAATATTAAAAAATATGGATAGAATTAGCTAAACAAGTTTAAAATAGAAAGTTTTGGTCCATACTCGAGCCCCAACTGCCTAACAGGCCTAAATTACTTTATTCTCGGTTTTGGATCTCTATTTTTGATAGTTTAAGGGTTGCCACCTAACCGAATTCTGTTTATATTTTCGTATATCGACTACAATTCTAAGATTTTCTATTTGGGTGATGCAATTTGTGGTTGTTACGGGCGTTGCCACCTATCTGAATTTTTTTAATTAAAAAAAATATGGATAGCATTATCTAAATAAAACTAAAACAAAAACACTTCGGACAGTCTTAGTCACTCTATCCTCAGTGTTAGAAATGTATTTTCGAAAGCTTATGCTGCAGATAAGAAATACTGTGACAAGCTCGGTCAACCAGGAGTGGCAGGCAACAGAGTAAGGCTCCGACTGCGAAGACTGATAAACAATGCCGCTACAAGCCAACCGATAATGTTAAGACGCCCCTGATATTCATAAAAGAGCTTATAAGCCTCACCGAGGCGTTTTTGCTTGGAGCTGGTTAAATCTTTTGATGTACTCATACATCCACATTTTGTATGTATGTATGTTTTGTACATTTAGCTCAAGTGGCAGCAACGTGTGTAGCAGAGAACCACCTCATCTTCCTTCGTACGCTTCGCCGCCCCGAGTACTTGAGCTCCATTATGACACAGCACTGCTACGCTACTCCATTGTCACCTTACCCCCTCGCCCACAGCCGAGCTGATACGAGCATACATATATTTTCATCACATGAACCGAACATGTTATATGTAGCTAAACAAAAGGCTGCACGCCCCCCACTCCACTGCTCTTCTTTTTTCTCTTACATTCACACAATCTGATACTTTGATATAGATATACGCATTTGTGTGTGTGAGTATGTATGATTAAATATGCAAGTGTTTGTGTGGGTTAAAAAAAAACTTTTTTATTGTTCTTATTTTGTAGCTAGACTTTTGTGATTGTTGCTTTGTAGCTTTCAGCGTTGTTGCTCTTGTTTTTGTTGGCATAAGTTGGCGCAAGTTGGGGCCGAGTACGAGCAGCAGCAGCATCGACATTCAATTGGGCTTTCTCTGCCGTTTAGTCGCAATAATGGCGCGTTGGGGCGCGGTTGTTGGCGCGTACGATTTATCTCAAGTCAGTGCGTCACTGAATTTTGATTTTTACATATTTAGAAATTTAATTGTCTGGATAATGAAAATCACTTCACATTGGTGCTGCTGTACTCGTTTTCCTTGAGTTGTAATCTTAATAAACTTGCACTGAGTTGTTGTTTTAATAATTTTTGTTTGAAAGCAACTACAAGCGAAATTTTTGTTATGTAACATGTTCACTTCCAATTCGGTCATTTTGCTCAAAGTTTTCTCAGCGTTCATTTAACTTTGCTAATTTTTTCAATTAAATGAATAAACTATTAATAAATTGAATAAAAAAAAAACGTTTTGACCAATAAACTTTTTGTATATAGGTACATATGTTCACATACTACATACCTATCTACACAAAGAATAGAAATGACCTTAAGCATATAACCCAAACAAAACATTACGTCAAAGTTGCTAAAAATAAACATTTTTCACGCAACTAATTTTTTGCCTTTAACGCAATTTTTTCTTTCTTATTTTTTTTTCTTTTATTGGATTTTTTTTTTTTTTTTTTTGGTAAAAAATTTATTTTGAACATAATTTGTTGATAGTGATTAGTTTGAATTTGTACCTAATTCGTTTGGGAATTAGACTTGCACCACAAATTTTTGTTTGTTTTGGTAAATTGTATGTAAAACCCACATCTGAAATTCTGACTGAAAGTCCAAAAATGTTTTTTTTTTTTTTGCTTTTGAAATCAAATTGTTTTTTTTTTTTTTTTTTTTCTTGGTGATTAAATAAAAAAATTCGAGTTATGTTATTTTTGTAGGTATACATTTTAGTTTCTGTTTGAAATCTCTTTTGAAATTAGGATATTGTGAAATTGCTATAAACAAAAAATGTTGTGCAAGTGATTTTGTTGTTTTACGAAAAAAGGAAAATTTTGAAATAAAAAATATGTTTGTAACGACAACAAGCACAATACGTATTCATATGGTAAAACATCAAAATCTAAGCTTTCTCAGGTCGATTTTTTTTTTTTTGCTAAGTACTTTTAGAATAAATGGCTTTAAAGGGTTAACGTATGTAATTGTAAAGAAGTTACTTAGAGTTAAATATGTACATTACATATTTTGGAGAAATTTAACCCATTAAATTTCTTTCGAATAGGTCGAAAATTTGTATCATCCCAAATTCACCGAAGGGTCATCTTTCATTCTAGGGGAGTAATTGCAAACTTTTTTTTTGACCCGTTCTAATGTACATTTCATTTTTTGGAGAAATTCAACCCATTAACTTTCTTTCGAATAGGTCATTTTGACAAGTCTTTTTAAGGCTGCATAAAAATTAATTTTTAAAGTCGCCATAGAAAATCGACTCGTCTAAATTAGCCTTTAGACTGAAAATTTCGCTGTGAGTGTTTTTATGAAAAATCTTTATACATAAAACGTGAATGCCAATCAATCTTCTTGTATACATAAGTATAAGCAGACCCAACAGACGTTGTTCGTTCTGAGCCT
Organism: Campiglossa producta; assembly: GCA_964058755.1. NCBI lineage: Eukaryota > Metazoa > Arthropoda > Insecta > Diptera > Tephritidae > Campiglossa > Campiglossa producta. The sequence continues at coordinate 1,906,983 of CAXKVI010000003.1, read as the reverse complement.
TTTCCTCTCTTTTTCTCCTTTCTATTTCCTTTTATATACAAGTTTACGTTGTCCTAAACTTTTTTCTTACCTTGCCGTACCCATTCTCCTTATATTTCTAACCAGTCCACTACAATTGTCTGACGCTTCCTCCTTCTTCGACTCTACAATTTCCTTTTTTTCTTATTTCCTTCTTCTCCAAGTCTGCCTCTCCCACCTCTACTGACATTGCCCCCTCTGCCTTAAAATATACCTAGCTAGAGGAAGGGACAGCTCTCATCATCAAAATTCGTTATCGCCAAATTTTTCTACTTGTGTCTTTCCGAAGAACCTTCTCTTGTCACTAACAAAGGCAACAAACTAAAATTGTGTAATCTGTCTATCTAGCGAAAAAGTGTAGAGTTTGTCGAAAGGATTTGTCGAAAAAATAAACTGCAAAAATTTAGCAAAAAACCGTTTATTAGTTTTTGAGTCATTTCGTAGTATAAAAACCATCCAGTTGCATGAAGAAAGGCCACGTGGAATCTGTGGGCTACTTCATATTTTGATAAAACTAGGCGGAGTTGTTCCGACATACATAGGTTCAATCTATTCTAAAAGTATATAACGACGTTGTATTACAATGAGCTTCTCCTACAAGGGTTGGCTGTCACTCAATCTAACCTAACCTATCTTGGAGGTCTCTAATTTTTATAGACGACTTCTGGGACGACTTTTCGAATAATATAAGTTTCAAGTTTCAGTATTTTGTTAGGTGAAGTCTATGTATTTACGAACCGAAAATTCAATTCACCTTACAGTTTCATTTCAGATGAAAAACTTGAGGGACTCTATCTCCTTCCCACTTACGTATTTCTGCGTTCAATAACTAATATAGCTGTACTCTTCTGTTTCCTTCATCAAACTTGATGTGTGCATGGGTCAAACTTGATCCACTGCCTCATCAATGAGTGCCAAGTGATGCCTCAAATGATGGTCACGGAATGTGTGCGATTGAAAAAGATATATTTTATTATTTCTATCTCATGTTGCATTAAAAAAAAATTCGTTTGAGTGTATTGATGACCCTCACCCGATCTTTGCAGGGAAGGCTATATATGTACCTTTTATGAATAAGTGTCATGAATTTCAATGTTCGATACTCAGTCAGGAACTTAACGTTCTTTGAATTATATCGAACTTATCGGACGAATTGATTAGATGGGTCTTCCTGATTTTACCTATCCACATTAATTATGTAGTAATTGAAAATTTGTAAGAATTTTACAATCCTCGCTATTTAATTAAAGAAGTGATACCCCTAAATAAGTAGTCGGCACGGAGAGAGCGCTTGCTATTTTAAAGCATTGGAGTTTATCTCCCAGGAAAGTAATTGCCGGCCTATACCCTAAACCCATTTAGCGGAACAATCGATTGTATGGGAGCTATACGTAATATTGGTCCGATCTTACTAATTTTTGGCATAGACATTCCCAATGCAAGAATTGCAAAAGATACATAGTTTCACGTTTCTACCTGTTTATTTACATGAGCTATAGTTATACCAAAGTCGGTTTATCGGAACAATCGATTGTATAGGAGGATATTGTTGGTTTCGATAAATGATTACTCTCGCATAAAATGATGGCTGCACATCAAATTTCAGCAAGATATGTATCTCTAAAACTTAGGGACTAGTTTGCGTTTAAACAGGCGGACAGACGGGCATGGCTCAATCAACTCAGCTCGTTGTTGTTGTTGTTGTTGTTAACAACAAAACACTCCCGAAGGTTTTGGGGAGTGATGCCGAAGTTGACAGTCCTTGGCCGGATATGACCCCGGTACGCTGCGGTGCTCCCTTGCGGTACTGCCCGACTGTCGTGGTAGCGATTTGGTATGACCAGTGGAACCTTCTAGGTCATGGCATCCCTCCATCCATGAGGAAGGAGAAGATGGGTAATGAGAGGTGAGAGGCATCATATCCGTAGATCAACCATCGAGTTAGCACGTCAATTACCTATGTGCATATTAGTCGCCTCTTACGACCGGTATGCCTACCTCGGGCATATTCTAAACCCCTAACCCGCAGGTTAGGGTCTATCTCTTCTTCTTCTCATACTTACAAACATCGTACCAAAGTTATAATAGCATTTCATGTTTATGAAAGGTATAAAAAGAAAAGTGCATGAGGAAAATTAAGAAATAAAACCAAATCGGAATCTATCTACATATATATAAATACGCCACATGAAAAACTTTAGGAACCTCCTGTGAGCGAATCGTTTGACCGATTTGAATGAAATATGCACCGATGGAAAGGAAATTGAAAAAAAAAAAAACTGAGGTATATTTTCAGGGGCGTCCCCGACATTTAAGGATGGGGCTACAGGGCTAGCGATTTTATTGGTAGAATTTTTGATCACAAGTGATACTAGTTAAATTAAACCGGAGAAATGTGGTGAAGTTAATATAATAGCAAAAAGTGGTAGTTTTACTGTATGAAAGTAGCATCAGCCTAACATCGCCCACATGAAAGTAAAGTCAGACCAAGCGCGATTGAAAAATTATGCACAACTCGGCGAACTTTTGATTCTCTCAAGTATGACATATGCATAAACATACATGTTTCTCTGATATAATTCGTCCTAAGCCACATCTCAAACTATGTACCTACATTATTATTAAATTTAAGGGTTTCGGACAGCTGTTCGAATTTTATTCCATTGTGTAAACGCTTAGCTTAGATGACGCCCAAGATGTCTCGTACGAGAATAAAAAGCTGAATCTAAAGCCTTTTGTTTCCGATTAATAAATGTTCACATGTGCTCTGGACACATTCACATACCTACGTCCACATTCAAATGCAATTTGAAAATAAAGGGGCTAAGTGAATTTACCTCAAATTTCTTTAATCAAGTTAACTTAATCAGAACTCGTTTCAGGGGTTTCAATTTATGAAAAGTTTTGCGTGTAAAAAGAGACAAATTTGTGGGGAAATTGTTAGAACGCCTTGAATCCGCCCAGAAGTCGCAGGGTCATCAATTTACCATATATGTACGCACAGGTAGTTAAATAAGTATGTACACATGTTTGTTTGTACAAGAAAATATATTTCTATTATGAGCATATTAGTCAATCGAATGTGCTTCCCCTGCCATTAACAAACCATTTCCCTTCTGTCTCGTTCATTCATTTCCGTTTTAGTCTTTTTTGCGCATTAAAAATGCTGAATGTTTTCTTCTAAAGTGGAAAACGTATTAAATTCTACATATATACGACATTTTTTGGTTATGTATTAATGTAAATATGTATGTAGTAGCTAAATACGTTGTCAAATATTTATTGTACATAGTACGTACATATGTATGTATATTTGTTTGTATCCGGGATAAATTCGTTTAATACAAATTCTAGAGTGGTCCCTACTTTTTTGTTGAATGCAGCACTATTAAAGTGAACGTGCATTCGGAGGGATTATTCTGCGCTAAATACACACAACGTACCTACCTAAGTGCATACCTATGTGCATATGTCGATGTATATAAAGGAGATTATATAAATAAGATATACCTACGTATGAGCTCTAAACCCCTCCGTCACACATATGTACATATATACATTTGCACGAAAATATGAAGGTATTTCAATACTTAACGATTAATATAATCTACCTTCATTCTCATTTCATTTCAGGTAAAAATTGTCAATATTTATTGTACCTTTGTTATTTTATCATACAGTTAAATTAAAATTTATATCTGTATATACTACACATACATGCACGCCTGACGCTTTAGGTTTACTAACTCTGAGATCGAACGTAATGCAAAAGTTAGTGCTTTTAATCGAGCTCTAGAACGAAACCTCGAACCTTATAACATGAATCCGAAAATTATAGAACACTAGCTTATACCCGTGGGTTTCGCCCCACATTTCTATAAAAATGTGCATTTTGAAGATTTTAAGTGAGTTTGGGTGTTGTTTAAACCATTGGATATACAATATTTTTTGTCATATTACTTAGACTCCTTTTTTGGTATCTCCAGTTCTTTGGAGATGGTCAAATACTTATTATATTATATTAACCTCAATACTTTCAGAGATATGGACTATTAAAAATTGCATTCGTATAGAAGGTGCCTCGCCCCTTTTTTCGGTATCCCCAGTTTTTATGAAGGTGGTAGGGATTGATCTCATATAACCCCTCACAGAATTTCAGTGGTCTGACCTAAATACTTTAAGAGATACGGACTATGAAAAATTTCCTCCTATATATATCAAAATATTTTTTAGCCTGTGACCATCCCTGGAAGATATCCAGTGCGTGTGTAAAATTTGGTTACGATTGGCTTATTCGTTTAGAAGCCAAGCCATTTGAATTTTATATACATAGATAGAAGATAGAAGCTTATATAAATTTCTAGGTGGTTTTTGTGTGACGAAATGGCTCAAAAACTACTGAAAGAATTTCCCAAAATTCTTAAGAAAATTCCTTTTGGCATATGTTTTATTTTTACCGCTAGATGGTCAAAAACATAAAGAATCCAACTAGATGGCGCAGGTGTTGAAATATTCGAATAAAAATGTATTTGGGTCTGTTTTTTAGGTTTCGTAGAGAAAGTCGCTTGCATTTGCTAGTAGAACATAAAACTTGCTTGCAGAACTGGCATAAGTTGTCTTGCCTTTTGTATATCCCTTTCTTTATCAACCGAATCGGATCATAAATACGGATTTTGGAAATATAGGACGACAGCGCCATCTAGCGGGGGGGATTATATTATATTCATAGAAGCTATTCTGCTTTCCTAGCTTCTTCCTATACATTTGGCCCCTGAGGATTCGGAGTCGAAATTTACATCCTACTAAACCATATGGTGGATGAGCTGTCTGAGTTCTTAATATCTTAGGTCCTTATACCTCAAGAATTTATGAAAGGTTAAAGCTTAGTGAGGCTAACAATGAGTGGAGCCAGCCTCTCAAAAAGTAGAGTTATTGAGTTTGCAAACTTCTACAAAGCTTCTATGGAAACTCAAAAGTCTCTTCGCTCAGAGTATGCAACGGAGAAACATGGCATGTAGCATATCATAATTTCGGGTGGAAATTAGAACTCGGAATATACAAATTTATTTCGCATGCCTAGGTGCTAGATGAGCTCAATGGTTGTCCTGGCTCTGCATCTCCGTTTACATCATTTCCATCTCAGGCACCACACTCCGTCTGCAGTCCGGATACATATAAATTAAACAAAACGGATAAGACACAATCCTGTGTCATATTTTCAGTGTTGATATTTGATTTCCTACACTTGCTTTAATGTTTATTCCTTAAACTCAAGCCCGAACTTCTTTCAACCTATGGTCTTAAAAACGGCTTAAATCGTGAACATTTTAAAGACCTTTCGCAAATCGGACGGGTCCTCACAAAAGGATAATGAATGTTATTTTAAGGATAAATATAAGCAGCGCAGCAACAGCTACCAAAAAAAGAAAAAAAAAACACGGCAAAAAACGAGCTCAAACGTGATATTCAATTCAAGTATGTTCACATGTGTGATTGGGTTTGAGCACAAAGGCGAGCGAACCCACACAGGGTTGTTGCAGCCGTAGCTGTGCAGTTTACGCAACGCGATAATCACACACACAGATACATTTCGTTTTTTTATGGCAACTCTGCGACAAAACTATTTCTACAGCTACCCAGTTCACATTTTTGTTCAATCTCTCATCATCATCGTCCTTAATTGACATAGTCGTTACACGCAAGCTTTTTTGCTTAGAGAGGCCATTCTCATTCTCCACCTATCTTTTACGTCTCTCCACCTATCTTTTCCGTCTCTGTATGGCTCCTTCTTCTGCTGCCGGGATCGAGTGGAAGCTCCTTTTGTGCCCGATCTTTTTTCTTCATTGGCATAACATGACTCGGGCTGCGGACGCTTTGGGCCTTGTTGTTGTGATTTGAGGAAGGTTCATTAATCCTGCCGAAAACTTTTCCCTCAGGAGCAGACTTTTTTTGTTGTTCGACACCTAATTGCCTTTAAATATAGAAATTTATTATGAAGCTCCTAGAGCTCATTGTTAACTTTCCTTCGATATAAAATCGCCGTTGTCATTTCAAGAAGAACCATACATTTTCAGAGAAGCTCTCCATTTTTTGAGACTAGATATGTGAGACAACTTTTTGTATATCGAACTGCTTATAGAATTCAAAAATTAGTATCGAATCAAATTCAGAACTCTCTTTTTTTTTTAAACCTTTGATAATATTTTTCGATTATTAATTGGGTAACTTCCACATACAAAGATGCGGTGTTAGATGGTTTCAATGTTTGGTTTTTGGGATCACCTCCCGCCCTACGCAAGCTCCAACAACGCTGCAGAATCGTGTTGCATGAATGTGTTTATATGTATGTATGTCGACGTCAGCGCTGTCAATTATTCAACAATGCAAACGGTGTATGGTAGCCAGAGCGAGACCACACATTTTTGCGTAAGCGAGTCAGCATGAAAGAACTACATTTGTCGATATGTATGGACATAAAATAATCGTATCAGCAAGGAAAATTTGCTGCTGCTGCAGGCTGCAACTGCATTATTGAGGCGCATCACACACATACACACCCAATAAACCAAATGGAATTAAAGTAGCGCAAATTAATCGGGCTAACGTTACGAAAAAGTCGGCAGGGTGACGGCAGCAGCAACACCAACATGGGCAGTGACGATGACTGCAGAACAAAGCCCCGAGTACTAGTGGCGGAGCGCATGGCAGCCATTTCATGGCGTAAATTAAGCAACGTCGCAGCAATTGAATACGTGATCAGCATATCCATTTTAGCCATAAAAAAAAACAAAGTCTTTTTCTTGCCGCAGCCCTCAACGCTCTCGTCATCATCGTCAGCCGAGAGCTCGCACCGTACAAATCAGGCGTTGCGTTCCATTTGTTCATAAATTAATTCGATGAGCGCAAGAGCGGGCTCGATTTTTGCTTTGCTGTCGCCCAACTTTGCTGCAGTGCAGTAAAAACAGACAAAACGACATAGCGTGGAAAGCGGTCTTTGGTGTTGTGAAACAAGTTTTGCTGCTTTCGTTCACGCCGCCGTCGTCTGGACCGCTTCTCTACACTTCTAGCGCACTATCTCGTTTTCGCTGCCTTGTTACCTCCGTTGCGCGCTTTCGCTCTCATCTGTGAGTTTGTGTGTGCCACATGTAGTGTTGTGGCGTTGTGCGAAGTCCCCGATAGCTCATCGGTTGTGACGCGCACAAAGAAATCCCCACACACAAACATGAGTATAAACGAGCTCACTGCATTTTGCCATACAATCGCCACCTTTTTTATTTACTTTTTGTTTTCCCTTCTTTCGTCGTACCCAACTCGAGCTACGTACCAATTGTGTTATGTTGAATTGTAGCCGTGTCGCTTTGCAGAGTGCGCTCGCTAGCAACAAGCTCTCTTTGCGCGCACCTTTAAATTGTGGTCACACAGATACACCCATACCAACACAATTTGCCTTGCTATTTCCGTCGCGCACATGGCCCCAGCATAGCTACATCTCTTTCGATTTCGTGTATGACCGCGTGAATGTGTTGTGTTGGTGCATGTGTTTGTGTGAGCTAACTGTACATGTACCTCAATTACTGCGCATGTATGGGTAGAGCAGCAGCAGCAGCTACCATAGTTGGGGAAACTTTAATCATGGCCGCAAAACACCGCTACACACTGAGTTACCCACTGGCTCTTTGTGCTGCTTATATTCGCGAGTATGTGTGTATCAGGTATGTATGTGTGCGGGAGCTGCCAATCTACTGTAGCTATGTATGTATGTATGTTTTCATGGCTCTAGCTAGCACACCGACCGACCTCAGATGACTGTTGCTCCCTCGGTCCCCAGGCTGCCCCCTGCATGGTGTTCGCTTTTCCATTCCACACTTGTCTACAACACGCTGCTTCTCGCCTAAGACGTGAGTGTAGCAAAAATCTGGTGAAATTCTTGTGCTGGCCGCTTTCAACTCTTGTCTCTGGTTGTCCCACACACAAGCAACCGAAGTACATAATCAAAAGGTTTATAAGCAGTCGAGCATATACGTTACTTTGTATGTGGCCATGTACTATGTGTACATAGTCGACCAATTTGTTGGTTGAACGTTGGTTAACTTGTTCACTTGCCCACATGGCCCGGCCATTATATGTAACTAAGTTTAAGCAAGCACGATAGGTATTAACGCAGTCGTTTCTCAGTCGCTTCGACGAATTTTAAAGGCAACAAATGTGACCTAATCGTATCGATAGATCCACCTTTAGCGAACTCTCTATTGGGCATATATATCTACTATCTGAATGAAGTTTTGGCAACCTCTGTTAACCACTAAAGTATCGCGTGAGGAACTGTGAATTGTAGCTGAGTACTGATAAAGTGGTCTCTTCTAGCAGCTCTTTAATGTGAAAAATTATGTTCTCTACGTGAATCCCTACTAGGAAGGACTTCAGCTTATATTTCTTAATTTCTAGGTGCTAGGAAAAGTATAAGTATGGACGTTGGGACTTTGGTACAGACGTTCATGTCAAACCGATGAAGGTCTCTTATGCTCAGTGATACATTAGCGAAAGATTATCCTTTCTAGACTATGCCCGGAGATAAGCACTATGAAAAATTAAATTTTTATGAGAGATGGTTCTCTCCATTTTTCCTAATTCTCAATTTTTTTGGAGTTGCTGGAGACTAGTTTCATATATCTTTGTAAGAAGTTTTACTATCTGAGGTTCCACGCCCTTTTTTCCTTTACCCATAATATTTCTAGAGCTATTTGAGGCTAACTTCAAATATCTTCCTTCCGAATTTCAGTAGTATAGCTTGAATACTTGCAGAGTTATGCACTATGAAAAATTCCATTTTGTATTTATTCAACTCTATGACCATCTCTAAATGCATTCCAGTTTGTGTTTCAAACTTAATTGTAACGCAGCTTGACCCAGCGCTTCATGGATACATAGTTTATTTTTGGCCATCACTGGATTTTTTTATTTTTTTCCATACTTTTTATTTTTATTTTTAATGAAACTTAAAAAAAATACTTACTTGTTATTGCATTTTTGTAGCGCTCGGTTTTAGTTTTAACATTTTTATGCTTATTTTTACATACAACTTTTTCACTGTTTTATCATTTTTCAAATTTATGTAGTAAGCACATTATTTATTTGTTTTTTTTTTTTTTTTAGTGGCTTTGAGTATTTTTAAGTGCTGCAAAGAAAAGAGAAAATCAATTAGAATATTTAAATACAAAATAAATTAATTATATACAAATATAATTAGGCAAAAATTCCACAGTTAACTATTATCTAGACTAGAGTTTGCCCAGTGGTTGAAATTCAACCACAAAACCTTTATTCTAATTTACTACGTTTCTTAAAGTCTCTTTCATTTGATTTAACTAGTTTTTCTTCCCTTTTCGCTATATTTTTTCCTTTCTTCCCATTCCTCTTTCTTCTGCCTTTTACTTTCTACATCATCAAGTAACGCAGTCTCAATTTTTATTTTTATTTATTTTAGCTAATATAATTTTTTAATTTACTTTTTCTAAGTTGTCCTTTTCTTCACCTACTTCAATTTCTTCTGCGTTCTCGTTACTTTATTTTCCTTTTCTTTCCTTTTCTTTTCTTTCCTCTTTTTTCCTTTTCTTCCCATTCCTTTCCATTCCTCTCCTGTCATTTCTTTTCCCTCTCTTTCCATTCCATCACTCACATTTCCTTGCTTGTCATTTATTTTCCTTTCTCTCCTTTCTTTTACTTTCCTTTCCTTCCCCTTCCTATCCTTCCCCTTCCTATCCTTTCCCTTTGCTTTCCTTTCCCCTCCTCTTTTGTCATTCCTTTTCCGTTTCTTAGCCCTCTTATTTTACTTTCCTTTCCTTTCCTTTCTTTTCCTCTTCTTTCCTTTCCTTTCCTTTCTTTTCCTCTTCTTTCCTTTCCTTTGCCTTCAGTCCCTGTCATTTCTTTTTCTTTCTTAGATGATCCCCAAGGAGAACTTAGAGTAACATACTTATATTCATGAGATATGTGCGTCTAGTTTGGGAGCAAAAGTGTAGTTTATGGGGTTATTTGTTTTCAGGTACTATTTAAGGTACCTAAAGTGAAAGAGCTTAAAAACAAAATTTACAGAATTTTAGGCAATGTAAGAAAAATAAAACCAAAAAATGGAATTGGGTAGAATTTTCTGTAGGAAAGTTTTAATGATATCAACCTTCCTAGAGTAGAAATTTCAAAAATAATGAAATGGATAACTGGTTTGTTTTTTGAAGAGTTGTTTTATTTATGCTTTTCTCATCTTTACTTATATAGTAGATAATAAAATCGATGTCTGTACATTACAGATATTGGAAAAAAAATATTCATAGGCTAGTCATTATTAAGCCAATAGAGTCCCAGTCAACCTTTTATTAAATTTTTGTCTGTTTGTCTGTCTGTATGTTTGTACCCGTATCACACGGAAACTGCTGAATGGAATTGAATGAAACTTTTGTCATTCTATTAGTAGACGTTCAACTTAAAGTATAAATTGTATTGATAACTCGACCGGTTTTGGAGTTATCGACCAAAATGTGGACCAAAAATGTATTAGTACAATATGGGTATCAAACTAGAGCTGCAAAATTATCGATAATGATAGATAGAGAAACTTCAACTCTGAAGATATCCATATATAATATGAACCTTAATGAGTAAAAAAAGTACAAATATTGCAATTTGAACGTTAAATTCTAAATAATTAGGTACCTTACTTCAGATCACAGTGTCACTTAATATTATAAACATCACAAATTTTCAATGCACAGACACTATCGAAAAAATCGATATTTTCCCAAAAAAATCAATCGATACAATCGATAGTACCATAGATAGTTTTGCAGCTCTATAACAATAAAATTAATTTCAATATCTTAGCTGGTTTCTAGTCAAGACTAGAATATTTGTATCTCCTTATGCAAAAATATAAAAAAATTGTGAAAACGAAAAAAAGCTACTACGTTTTAATATGTATGTACACTCAGAAAAATGTTTCCTTAATTTGGCTCCAAAGATATGACTTCCTTAAACTAAGTAAAATATTTATAAATTTAAAGAATTTTTTCCTCAATTTAAAGACTTTTCTTTGAATTGAGGAAAAAGGGCTTTAAATTAAGGAAGCCATGTGTTTGGAGCCAAATAAGGGAAATTTTTCCTTAAAATAAGGATACTTTTTTTGAGTGTATATGTGTCTGTATCTACGTAAATAGCTGTCAATAAATATTTACTTAATTATGGGCGTAGATAACTATAAAAACGAATAACTAACATAAGTTTACTTATAAGTACGTATGTATTTATGGGTTTTTTTCATGTACTTACTGTTTACGCAGCTTTTTGCTTAATTACTTATGGACTGTTTTGGAAACTTAATTTTCGAAAACCTCCATGCGTTTGTTGAACTGCGATTTGATTTTTTGTTGTATTCATTTATGCTTAAAAGCTGATAATATTTGCCAGTGTGTGTGTATTTTATATGTATTTTTACTTATATACTTTTTATTGTTATTTTAATTTTTTTTTTACACTTATAACTTTAGACAATTGTTGACGCTAATAATTTTTAAACATTTTTCTTGGAGTAATTATTATAATTATTTTTATATAACTTTTTATGTGTATGTATGTTTAATTACTATTGCTTATTGAATTTTTTCAACTTTTTCATTCAATTTTTTCGAACTTCTTCAATTTTTTCCTCATGCCATGCATACATTCAACTGCTAACACTAAATAGGAAAATTAAAAACACATATTAATATTTTTTTATACAATTTTTGATTTTTTTTTTTTTCAAAAATATATGAAAAAATGCACATGATTTTCAAACGAAAATACACCTTTGTCAAAAAAAAAGCGCACATTTTTTTTTCAATGAGGTTTCATACAAAAATATTTATAAATATTTTTATTTAATATTTAAGGCGACAAATTTATTGCCTTTGCTGTTTAATATTAGCATTCATGACAGCAAAAGAGACGAACGAGAGTTGAGCACACAGGCAAGTGGGGAGGCAGCGGGACAAGAGGCCATACGCTATAGCGCCATAAATATTTTAATGAGCAAAATATTTCGTAATTTTCTTTTTTTGTATTTTTATTTTTAAATTTTTTTTTTTATTCCCGTGATTGCTGTGTTTGAGCTCTAACTTGTAACGTGTTGTTGCTGCTGTACAAAATTTGTTTTACTTTTATTTGTTATTTAATTCATTATTGCACCTTTGAGTTCGCGAAAAAAATCCAACGTTACGTAGCACTACGCTTTCAACTCACCGCACCGCATACCGTAACGCGCCGACATAGTTTACGCTGCTGTCCCGCTACCGCTTCACCGCCGCGCTGCAGTGGAACGACGTACGTATAATTTGCATAGATTGCAACGATTTGCATCTCAGCGCCCCGCCGCGCATCGCGCCATACCGTGCCGGGTCCGTATAAACACCCTACATTCGTCGTAGGAACGACCGTCCAAAAATTTTTTACCCGCCGAGATGCCTTTGCACATTTTCGCACACTCGCACACGCACACACATACCCGTGTGCAATTTCTTGCACACATACACAATTCACCTACACATACACAGAAAGCTAAAGGGTTTAAAAGGGGCGCGCCGTGCGGTGGGCGCGTACAAAATAACCGTACAAATGAAAACTTCGTTCGTTGTCGCCCGTCTTCCTATTTTGTTGTTGCATTACCTAAATTGCTGAATTTTTTTTTATGTTATGCTTAAATTTATTTTTTTTTCTAGATTTATATCACCAATTCACCTTTTTTGTTTTGCTTGGCAAATTACAAATTTTTGCCTTTTTTTTGTGTTTTTAAATTTTTCTTCTTTTTGCTGTTGTTGGGTATATTGATTGTTGTTGTCGTAGTGCTGCTACATCTAATTGCTGCTGCTACTGCTTTTGTTGTTGCTGTATAATAAATTAATACAACAAATTGTACCGTATGGTATCAAGATGAAAAACGCGTAACGTCCTAACGATGCAACCTCATCGCGATTTACTCAATGACTGAGCATAGCCAACGCTACCCAAAAATGCTTGAGAGCACTGTACATTGCCAGCAGATACTCGTTAAACAGGGTGTACTGCTTCGCAGACAGATAGAATTCTCGCAGTTCAACAAAAATAGTTTCACTGCGATTTTCAACAACTAAATGTTGATGCTGAGTTGTGAGCGAAATTCTTGTTTATCATACTACAAATACGGTTACAAAGAAAGCCAATTTTTGTAAAAAAATATTTTTTATTTTATAGAAAAAATCCGCTTTTACTCGTTCACTCATTCACATTTTCAGCTAAAGGTTTCATGTATTTAGCACCCTGTCATATCGACCCAGCTGTTTACGTTAAACCACGTATGAATGGTTTTTGTTGAGCGCATGCTGCCGCAACGCGCTCTCTTCACTCAACGAGTTGTACTCATGGAGCGAAAAAGTATCTCAGAGATACTTTACCGCTTTTTTGAATTTATGTTTTCTTGCTTGGTTTTATAGCATTTTTATTTCGTAATTTCTTAAAAAATTCGTTTTTATGTGCGACAAACTGCATTCACCTTTATTTAAAAAATATTTGTTTAAACCTATAATTATTTATAATTTTCTTCTATAAACTCGAATTTTACTCAAAAAATTTAAGAGAATTCGAAACGGCCACACAATTGTTTATATATTTTCCAGCCTGCCCTTTGTAAAATTTTGCTCTCTTTATCCACTCTCTTAACCCTTATGGCTGCAACATACTACAAGATTTGCTATATACAAACTTACTTCTGTGTATGTTGCTCGCGGAAAAAGTTTTTTGTATATTTTAAAAACAATATTGCGACATTTTATAAAAAAGTGATTAACCCAAAGGAAAAGTTGGTGCTTAGTTTTTTTTTAAACATATAAACTATGCACATTAGAGTGATTAAAAAAAATCTCGCACATGGCTTAGCATTTTGGAAGCTTCAAAGCTTCAACTTTAAGAGTATGTAAAAATATTTTGAAACATGTTTCAAATATTAAAAGAAAATTCACTTTGAAAAAAAAAAATGTCATTTTCCCCACCACCCTTAGGGGTTAAGTTAGAGTGCTAATTTTTTGCAGGGCTTATTTTCTCATCAATACCTAAAGTTTCAGGGGGCAAGACCGAAAAAAAAAACAATTTTCTTTTATTTTGAATCACCCCAATGCACATACATTCATGTTTTTGCTTTTTGTTCTTTTTTTGATTAATTTTTGATATTTCTATGGTAACGTAATATGTATGCATATCGAGTAATTTTTTCTAAGTCTATCGTTTTTTTCTAAAAGTGTGCTACAAGGATGATGATACAGAAGTTCGTTTCCTAAATCTACCGTTTACTCCTAAAAGTCTACTATAAGGATGAAGTTCGTTTCCCAAGTATATCGTTTTATCGCTATCAAGTTCGTTTCCTAAGTCTATCGTTTTTTCCACAATGTGCCACAAGGATGATGATACAGAGGTTCGTTTCCTAAATCTACCGTTTACTCCTAAAAACCTGGTATAGGGATGACGATACCGGTGTTCGTTTCCTAAATCTATCTATTGTTATTTCCTAAACAACTTTTGTTGGTTTTCTCTGACGAGGTTTTGAAGTGAAAATTCTTTAGCAAGTGTTTTAAAAACATGGGTGTAAGAGTAGGTCGCCTCCCCGTTGGTGCACCCTGGGTAACGCCAAATGACCTACATGGCCTACACCGCTAGTTTCTTGTATTGCCGGTTCTACGAGAACGGTACCAGTACTTGTGCTGTACCCATCGTGCCGAAACGACCCGGGCCGTTTTTTTATATCGACCCGGCCAAGAACAATACACGCGGGGTGACCCTGTCTGACATTTGGGGCCATATTCATAGTTGAAATAAAGTAGGCACTAAAGTTAGCGTCAGCTTTTTTGACAAATAGACCGTTGGAAATGGTGTCGACTATGAGTATGCTCCAAAGATTTTGTTGTTGCGTGTCTGTTTATATTTGTACATCTGTGAGACGCTGCTGATGGATACATACGAGTTTTGCTACATATCTGAAGGTCACTTTGGCTACTCTCACACTGCAACCGACTTTTTCATCCGATATCAACAGAGAAATTCGAGCGCGTTCTATTTTATCGAGCGGCCAAAGTTTGTTTACATTCGGGTGAAATCGGATGAAATCGCAGAGCTAGTTTAAAAGACATGTGTGTGGATTGCTGCCGGACGGCCGAAATTGGTTGCAGTGTGAGCCTAGCCTAAGTTATAGATCCTGATGGCAGTTCAATTCCTTTCAGATGACTGCTCGTATGATGGCCAGCTGTCTTGTAGTGTAACCAGTAAGCTCAGCTGAGACAAATGTTTGCTTACGGGCCATTTCAGGATCGTTTTCGAGATCATTTAGAACTTTTTCCGGCCCATTACTATATTGTTTTCAGAATCATTTCCGAATTTTTGAAGCCATTTCGGAATCGGGTTGGGAATTGTTTCGGGATAGTTTCGATACTTTTTGGGCCATTTCGAAATCTTTTTCGGGATAAACTCAAAATTCTTTGGGGCCATTTCGGGATCGTGTTCGGTATTGTTTCGAAAATTACTTTACTGATATTTTGGAAGGCGAATGCTAGTAATTGTATCTAACTACTTATGTACCATATTCTAGCTAAGCAAAGAAATTCGGTATTTGTTTCCTTTAGCACTCAACCGCTAAAAAATTAGCTAAAATTATGGGAGAGGGCTTCAAAGATGAGTTTTCGCCTCAGGATTACGAGTCCGGAAACGTTTTTTTTTTTTTTAATATTTTGCCTCTCTGAAAAGATATTTGCGATCAAAGTTGCAAGTTTTCATATCGTTGTTGCAATCACACTAGGCTGTCCCTAAAAATGTGCAAAAAAGTGTTCTGCGCAGAAATGTTGGAGATGGCGTAGCCGGTGTGGGACCCGCTGATTGTTATTTTTTTTTTATAAGAAAGGTGTTCTGCAACAAAAAACAATAGATCCCGCCCCCAAATTGGGATCGGACACGGGTCATTTTTTAGTTTTTTGACAATAACTTTTCACTGAAACAAGAAATTGAAAAAGCGCTTCCGGATTCGTCATCCTGAGGCCAAAACACGTTTTTTGAACCCTCTCCCATAATTTTAGCTTTTTTATTAGCCGTTCACCCCTCAAGGAAACAAATACCAAAAATTCGCAGTGGTTTTGCAGTAACAAGAAAATAGGGAATTTTTATAAAACCGACCCTTATTAAGCATATTTAATTATTAAAACAAAATTCTTAAACAAATTTTCGCAGTGTACACTTTAATACATTTGATTTATATTGAGCACTCTGTGCAACATACCACTCTGTGTTGTTTTGACGGATATAGAGCTGGAAAACTATCGATATTGCCGCCTTGCAATATTTTCGATATTTTCAAAATTGACTATCGATAGTATCGACAAAATTCAAATGGCTTCAAATAACGGCTGATTTGCCCGGGTCGATTTTTTGGCGTGCCACCGTATAAATAGCAATTCAAATATCGACAAGAGGTATTAGCCGCATTCTTCTGGTAGTTATCGCTCCGGCTCACACTCGATTCTCACGGGAACAGTCCGGTTCATGGTAATGTGAGTTGGCAGCACTGACAGAAAACGTCGCTTTTCACAGCAAGAAGAAGAGAAACAAACAAACAGAGCGTGAAAATAACTGAAAATAATTTAAAGTTAAATAAAACCATGGAAGAACAATTATTTATTATTGCTTAATTGAGAAAATCACTTTGAAATATAGCTGCCAAATTTTATATGTATACCTGTGAACTGTCAATTCTGACACTTCATGTGCAAGTGCTGCCAAGTTGACACCAAAAAACCAATTAAACACAGCGTGAACCAGAGTTCTATGTGGATTTATCTGGCTTTCGTCGTTGTTGTTGCATTTACATGTAAAATAGTTTATCTATCTCTGGTTCATTACCAGAAGAATGCGCCTATTGGTTTCCTTTAGCACCCAAATGTTAAAAAACTGGATAAAATTATGGGAGAGGGATCAAAATACGTGTTTTGGCCTCATGATTACGAATCCGGAAGCGCTTTTTAACATTTTGCTCCTGTGAAGAGATATTTGCAATCGAAATTGTCCCTAAAAATTTGCAAAAAGGTGTTCTGCTGAGGAATACTGGGGATGGCGTAGCCGGTGTTGGACCGGCTGAGGGTCCCTAACTCAGAAAGGTGTTCTGCACACAAATACAATGTATCCTGAAGCAAATTGGGAGCAGACCCGGGTAATTTTTCGGTTTTTTGAACATAACATTTCACTTAAACAAATAATTGAAAAAGCGCTTCCTGATTCGTGATCTTGAGGCCAAAACACGCCTCTTAATCCCTCTCCCATAATTTTAGCAAATTTTTTAGCAGTAGTGTTAAGAAGACTTAATAAATAATTCTTTAAAAAAAAAATAATAATTTTTTCACCAAATTTGACCTTCATTCGTGAAACTTTTGAAATTCCAACAAATGAGCTAGAAATGTGCATACTTTCAAAATGGTCGATATATCGCTATCGAAAAAAAACCATCGATAGTGCCTCACCAAAAAAACTATCGATAGTGCCATCGATTGTTTTCCAGCTCTAGCAAATAGCTGGAAATAAACAAATTCGTGGCACAACCAAATAAAACTAATTGTTTGTACAATGGCGAACCTAAAACAGGATCTCGATGAGTATCTGCTGCTGCAAAGCGATCAAAAGAAAAATTTCAGTGCCAAAATGCCACAGATCAAAGTGCCAGATTTGGGAAAACTGTTTACACGGTCAGAACCAGCTGAGCCCAGCAATAGTTGGCTGCAAGACACACAAGACAGTTGTTGCCCCAAATTGGTAAAAATAGATTGCTCTATTGCAATTCGAAACATTAAATTATAATCTACTTTTTATCTTTCAGTCCCGGCTGCAGCGCATTGTTGGCTTTGTTGCTTGTCTGGGTTTGGGCGCTTTGTGTTTCAGTATCTCAATTTTCTACATACCAGTCCTAATACTCAAGGCACGCAAGTTTGCCTTACTCTATTCAATGGGTAGCATGTTCTTTATACTCGGTTTTTGTTTTCTATCTGGATTTGGTGCTTTCCTCAAGACTGCTTTTTCCAAGCCGCGGATGTTGGTATCACTCACATACACCACATCTTTGATGGCAACATTGTATTGCGCATTATTAGTGCATAGCACTGCTTTGACTGTACTCTTTGCTGTGGCGCAGATCATTGCTTTATTATTCATGATAGTCGGTACTGTTCCTGGTGGAGCTTCTGGTATCAAATTTTTTGGTAAAATGTTCAAAAGTAGTGTTTCATCAAGTAGTACACTGCCAGTTTAGATTCATTTAAATATGTAATAATTTCTATGATTTGGTAGCATATACATATTCACTTTCATTTATTTAACTACAAAAGGTCCTGATTTGAAATGTGGCTTTCTACGTTTGAGGTAAAAATGGAAAAACATACTAAAAGAGATTGAATTCACCTAATAAAATCCAGCTCACGACAGTGGCACTGACACTGGCGCAACCCAAACTCATATCCCGCCAATGATTGCCACTGACAGCATTCTTCAAGCCTTTAAAGTATTTGTGCCTTTCCAACAAACGTAATGCAGATATCTAGATTTCAAATCAGTACTACAGGTCTGCTCTTACATATTTATGATCAATCACATATCTGAATTTAATTGTAATCATCAGCCAAATGCATATTAAAATCAATTTATTACTGAAAGTGACTTTTGTGATACCATATTAAGAGAAGCGTTTGTAAATTATAAATAGGTTAGCTGAGAATTACATTTATCAATATTATTATAACTCTTTTGTTTTATTATTATCGGAAATATATAGATATATAATGAGTCTAATCTTCAATTTCACCTAGATATAGTGTCTTATCACTAGATGCGGATAGTATAAGCGGCTCTTTGGTATGAAAATCTACATCATTGACACTGCCATTGTGCCCAGGTAATTTGTATAATATGCGTCGGCTTGTGGTGTCCCAAATGTAAACATGGCGATCGGCAGAACCAGATGATATCTAAAATAGAAATTTATTTTGAGTATTTGGAAAATTAAGAAATTCAAAATGTTACATTAACCAATATTTTGTAGGGCTTTTGGTAGTCCTGAATGCATAATTGCTAAATTTTTTTTTTTTTTTTTTTTTTTTTTTTTTTTTAATTTTGTAGTTAATTTAATTTTTTTAACATATGTTTTTGACTAAATTTTTAACTAACATTTTTATTTTTTGTGTTAAATGTTAATTTTTATTTTTGTTTTAATTTTTATTTCTATTTATTTTTTATAATTTGTAATTTTTTTATTATCTTTATTTATCACTAATTTTTAGTTTTAAATTTAATTTTTGATTTTTTAAGTTCTTCATTTTTATTTTTTTATATAAGATGCCGAAATTGACAGTCCTTGGCCTAATATGAGACCGGTACGCCCTTGCGTACTGCCCGACTGTGGTAGCGATTTGATGTGACCAGCGCAACCTGCTAGGTTGTCTCCATCCAACCGTGAGGAAGGTGAAGATGGCTAATGAGAGGTATCATATCCCTAGATCAAGCATCGAGTTAGCACGTCATTACCTATGTGCATATTAGTCGCCTCTTACGACCTGTATGCCTACCTCTTCCTATTCCTATTTCTATTCCTGGCCATATTCTTTTAAATATTCCTATTCTACCATTCATACATCCATTAATCCGGATGATATGCAAGTATCAACGATTCTCGAGCTCTTACCTTACTGCCATCGGGTGACCAGCAGCATCTCAACAGATTCTTTTCAAAATTATGTTGATGTCCTTGAAAAATTTTAACACAACGTTCGCCTGGTACATATGGTCGTACATCCCATATACGCAAAGTGTTATCCATCGAATTGGATAGCAAGTACGAACCATCCGGCGAAAGTGAAACTCCCGTTATTGTATCACTATGACCGCGTAGTCTATGCAGCACCTGTTGTTTACGTACATCCCAAATTTTGATTTCATTATCAATTCCGCCCGATATTATTTGTTCGCCAATATCATTGAAACAGACGGCAGTCACTTGAAAGGGTGCGTCCAGTGTATGTATAGTATTTTTTTTGCGTGCATCCCATAAGCGTATTGATCGATCGTCTGACCCTGAGCAAAGCATTTGAACGCCACGTCGTGTACGATGCATAGAGTTAACAAAATTTGAATGTCCTTTCAGGCGACGCACACGTTGACCAGTAACAATATCCCATATTGCTAGCGTCTTATCGGTGGAGCATGTATATATATTTGAGCCGTCTGTGGAGAAATGTGCTTCCAACACAGCACCCGTATGACCTGACATAACCATCACATTTTCGCACTCGCCATAAACATTCCAAATATCTGTGAAACGGGATACGATTAGTACATAATTAAATTCTGTGAAGCACAATTCAAGGCACCACTTACAGATTTGCCGGTCAAATCCAGAGGACATCAGCAAGTCACCATCTGGATGAAATTCGGTGGTGAAGACTTCGCCTTCGTGACCTTCCAGCAGCATAATTGGTGCCATCAAGTTAGACGTGCGCCGAATACCCTAAAAAAAATATTTATAAGCATAGTGCACGTAGCATCAACAAATCTGAGGCTTACCGATTCCATGAGTGCTTTATCACGATTTGTATAGGTCATTAAATCAGATTTATTGCGCTTTGGCTCTTGCGCCAACACCAAGCTGGAACCCGACCTTTTACCCATATTTCTAAATGTGTTCAACTCTTGCAACTACAAAATAACCAAATTCACACACTTTGCTGCCGTTCAAATAGAAAATAATAAATTAGTTGCATTTTCTTAAAGATGAAATAACACAGGGTGATATCACAATTTGTTGCCACAGGGTGATTAAGGTGTTATGCGGCGTTGCCGGATCACAAGGTAAAAGTAACCCCGCAATCACAGTAACTATTATTTTATCCATCATTTGAGGTTCAAACTTGGGGCAACGCTCCTCACGATCCTCCATCACATTTTCAGGGGCAATGTGAAAAACTTGAGGGACTCAATCTCCTTCCCACTTAGGTATTTCTGCGTTCAATAACTAATATAGCTGTACTCTTCTGTTTCCTTCATCAAACCTGATGTTTGCATGTGTCAAACTTGATCCACTGCCTTATCAATGAGTGTCAAATGAGACCTCAAATGATGGTGTGCGATTGAAAAAGATATATTTTATTATTTCTGTTGTTGTTGTTATTATTTCTACCTCATGTTGCATTAAAAAAAATCGTTTGGGTGTATTGACCCTGCAAACCAGATACCGGCTAGCAACCAAGTTAAATAGTTGGTTTCATTAATTTTTCATACGGTTACCGAAGTAGCTAATTTTGTTCAGACCGTGTGAAAATTTTAACCATATTAACACTTTGCCTCTCCCTTGCACTTATTCTATTTTTCCATTTGCTATAAAGTATACCTGCACTCTTCAAAATAAAAAATTTCCCTTTCAAACTGTGGCTAATGTTTTGGTTAAAATGTAGTTAACAGCCATTTGTTGAAGTCGTCAATGTTTTGGCTAACATGTTGTTAATAGTATTTGTTGACATGGTTATGGAAACTGGTAACAGGTGGCTAACATTATGTTATGAAACAGTAAATGTTTTGGTTAACATGCTGTTAAAATTATTCTTTGAATAAGTCAACAAACAAGCTAGCATATGGTTAACATAAGTAGTTGAATCGGTTACCGAACCAGCTAGCATATGGTTAACATTTATAATTGAATAGGTTACCAAACCAGTTACCAAAACGGTTAGCGCTAAAACAAGAATTCTTACCTAATTTTTCCAAATAAATTGCACAATAATTAACTGTTTTCTTATTTATTTAAATTCTGTGAAGCACAATTCAAGGCAACACTTACAGATTTGCCGGTCAAATCCAGAGGACATCAGCAAGTCACCATCTGGATGAAATTCGGTGGTGAAGACTTCGCCTTCGTGACCTTCCAGCAGCATAATTGGTGCCATCAAGTTAGACGTGCGCCGAATACCCTAAAAAAAATATTTATAAGCATAGTGCACGTAGCATCAACAAATCTGAGGCTTACCGATTCCATGAGTGCTTTATCACGATTTGTATAGGTCATTAAATCAGATTTATTGCGCTTTGGCTCTTGCGCCAACACCAAGCTGGAACCCGACCTTTTACCCATATTTCTAAATGTGTTCAACTCTTGCAACTACAAAATAACCAAATTCACACACTTTGCTGCCGTTCAAATAGAAAATAATAAATTAGTTGCATTTTCTTAAAGATGAAATAACACAGGGTGATATCACAATTTGTTGCCACAGGGTGATTAAGGTGTTATGCGGCGTTGCCGGATCACAAGGTAAAAGTAACCCCGCAATCACAGTAACTATTATTTTATCCATCATTTGAGGTTCAAACTTGGGGCAACGCTCCTCACGATCCTCCATCACATTTTCAGGGGCAATGTGAAAAACTTGAGGGACTCAATCTCCTTCCCACTTAGGTATTTCTGCGTTCAATAACTAATATAGCTGTACTCTTCTGTTTCCTTCATCAAACCTGATGTTTGCATGTGTCAAACTTGATCCACTGCCTTATCAATGAGTGTCAAATGAGACCTCAAATGATGGTGTGCGATTGAAAAAGATATATTTTATTATTTCTGTTGTTGTTGTTATTATTTCTACCTCATGTTGCATTAAAAAAAATCGTTTGGGTGTATTGACCCTGCAAACCAGATACCGGCTAGCAACCAAGTTAAATAGTTGGTTTCATTAATTTTTCATACGGTTACCGAAGTAGCTAATTTTGTTCAGACCGTGTGAAAATTTTAACCATATTAACACTTTGCCTCTCCCTTGCACTTATTCTATTTTTCCATTTGCTATAAAGTATACCTGCACTCTTCAAAATAAAAAATTTCCCTTTCAAACTGTGGCTAATGTTTTGGTTAAAATGTAGTTAACAGCCATTTGTTGAAGTCGTCAATGTTTTGGCTAACATGTTGTTAATAGTATTTGTTGACATGGTTATGGAAACTGGTAACAGGTGGCTAACATTATGTTATGAAACAGTAAATGTTTTGGTTAACATGCTGTTAAAATTATTCTTTGAATAAGTCAACAAACAAGCTAGCATATGGTTAACATAAGTAGTTGAATCGGTTACCGAACCAGCTAGCATATGGTTAACATTTATAATTGAATAGGTTACCAAACCAGTTACCAAAACGGTTAGCGCTAAAACAAGAATTCTTACCTAATTTTTCCAAATAAATTGCACAATAATTAACTGTTTTCTTATTTATTTAAAATATATTTCAGTAAACATTTGTACTTATAATTAAATACCAATACTAACTTAGATGGAGCTACCTCGATGGCAAGAAAGAAAGCGTCTCTATAAAACACTACGACCGGCATCATATAACGCCCACATTCCAAACAAATCATCACCTGTGGCACCAAAAGACAGCGATCTTCCAGCGGAGCAGACTTCGAGCAGCAAGCTTGACCTTCCAAGGATTTTCATCGGAAGAAAATTTCGGTACAACATCTGACGATAAGTCAGGGCGAAGTTATGCAAAAAATCAAAAGAAAGCTTTAATCCCGCTGCTGCAATACATTAAATTAACTCTTATGTAACTTTACGCCTGGTTCTCCCGTAATCTTCACGGAAATTGCCGTAATAATAGTTTGCGGGAACTCCTTGGATGGAATGGCATCTTAAACAATGCCAGGTCCCACCGTTGTGGTTGCGGAGATGTATTCTTTGCAGTGGAGGCGGCTCAGATTCAAGCAATTGCTTTTATATGAAGCTTCCGAACTTATGCGCTAGCAACAGCTTTATCCAATAGTTTTTTTAAGTCAGGCATACCCATGCGTTATTTTGTATGCCGTATGTATCTTCGAACTAAAAAAATAAAAACAAATCTAAGAATAATCAAACATTTTCAAAAATTTAGCTCTTACCATTTTGATTTTCTGAAAAAATTTGACAAATAAAAATTAATTTATCAAAGCTGTTTATTGTCAAAATTTGGGATATTTTTACAGTAGCTTATGCTGTTTCATTCGCACTCATAATTTTAGGCATAGTACAAAATTGACAATGTTTTCTCTTTTTGGCAGAACGTTTACACATTAACCCTAAAACGGACTTTTGGTATTTATAGGCCCACATTTTACTTTAATTCAGAACAATTTTTTTTTGGTTGCTTAAGGTTAACAAAATTTTGGGAAATTTGTCAAATGAAAAATGTGTGTGTGGTTGCAATGCGGTTAGCAGTGGTTGGCAGGGGATGTCCCTCAGGGATCCACTATTTTAAAACATTAATACTTTGATGGGGTTAAGCGTTCAGCAGAATCAGTCCGTCAATACGTTGAAACAAGTGACAGCAAAGCAGACTGCGAGTGTTTGTATGCATAATAACAGATACAACGGAAACGGCAAAATAGAATTTTCTCTAAAATTGACGTACGTCACGTGACTGACGTATTGACGCACCGATTCTGTTTGAACTATTACTCAGGGTTACTTTTCAGGGCAAGATGCGAACTTTCAACGCAGACGTTTGAAGGTCGTTTGTGGGTGTTTCGTTGTCGATTAATTTCGGGATTTTAAAATGACAATACCGGGGTCGCAGGACTTTTCGGGATTATCTCATATAACGCCTATAACATATCTCTCCCTAGTATCAGAACATCTCGGTATTCATATCCGATATTTTATTTCTGTCAAGTGATATTACAACTCAAAAAGGTGATCTGCACATAAATATAATGAGTCGCGTTTATGAGCGGCCCCGGTGAAATTATTGCTTTAGTGCCAATAACTTTTCACTTTTCACAAGGACTATAATTTCCGCTTTCGGATAATTGAAATCGAAGTCAAAACGCGTCTTTTGATACCTCTCACGATATTTTTGGACGTGTTTCCGGGATCCCGAAACCCCAGAATTGGAATAAATATAATCCCGGGATTTCGGAACGAAAAAGCGGCGCGTGAGACCCGGGGTTCGGGTTGGGGATTCCCCGGGTTCGATGCCTTGGTTGGTTGGTATTTCACGACTCCCAACAATCGTTAATTTATCACCTACAAACGACCTTCAAACAATCTCTACCTATAGTAAAATTGTAAATTTCTGTCTCAGACACTGATATATGGAATTATCTGAAACTCTCATCTCTCTATTACAAGAGGTCCTTTGGCCGGGATAATATCTGCCGGGTCTAATAGTCTACATTAAAAATAGATAAATATTTCAAACTCGTTTTGCCAAGTAACCCCCACCTTTAAAACCAGAGATCGGGGTAATTTCTGGATAAATTTGGTTTCACTGAGGAAAGTTTTTTGGGCTTGTTCGAGAACATCACTAAAAAAAATAAGCTTGGTTTAATCGGACCTACATATGTTTGATGACTACAGAATCATTCGGAGTAACTTCATGGCTTTTTCTGAATTCTTCCGGGACCATTTGGAGATCGTTCCGAAATCAATTTCGGAACTTTTGCATAATCACTTCCAGATTGTTGTCTAGATATTTCGTTATCTGCTTATGGGACACAAACCATTTTCGGATCGGAGCTCGTTTGTTCGAAAGAATTTATTCCACAGTTCCGAAGATTTGCGTTTGTTAAAATATCCTGAAATGGCACCAAAAAAGTACCGATGAGACCTCCTGAGTGGTCGGCAAATATTCCTAAAATTCAGAATAACATCTGTTTGCATTGAAACTTGCACAAACGTATCCAAAAGTAGAATGGACGACACCATGGCAACAAATATTTAAACTTTGTTTATCATTCTCGCGTAGCAAAACAAATTAGATAACAGTATATCTTTCTTTTGAAAATAAAAGAAATTTCACATTTCACGTAACCAACAACATAAAAAAATAAGAATGGATTCCAACTTTGTCAGTCAAATGTCTTGCGTTTGTGTCGGACCAAAACGCGCAGGCAAAACACATCTCTTGAAGGCATTAGAAAATCCAGAAAACATTGACGAAACAACCTATTCAATGCCCACTAATGGCACAAACATTTTTACAATCAATATACCACCAAAACCTCCAAATTCTCTTAATCCAGCTCAAAAAACCCAACAAGTGGAGTCCACGTCCAATAAAGATGCATCCGGCAACGACACGGTGAAGTGTAAAAAACAAAAGAGTCCGTTAAAATGCATTCGAATTTTGGAAATCGGCGGAGCAATGGCACCGTTATGGCGTCAATATTATGGCAATGTTTCGAAATTAATTTATGTTGTCGATACGTCGAATTTATGTCAAATATCAGCAGCAGGTATGTAAGAAAAAAAATTGTATCCAAATGACGCATTTCGGTACAATGCAAACGGGCTATATTGATCGCATTCGAATGGTTAGTAAAAAAGATCCAGTTACAATTCTTGTTCTATGAAATGATGTGTGAAATGATTTTCATAAATTTTGTATGAACTTTTTTTCATTTTTATTACTTCATAGAACATGAGTTGACCCAAAGTGGTAGATTGGAAAGGCACTAATAACAAAGCACAGTCACGTGCAAAATTTTATATTTATATTTATTTATTGGTACAAAATGCAGATCAATTTATAGCATATTTTTGACTTATGATTTTTTTTTTTTAATTTAAGGTGTCTTACTCTACTCAATATTGGCTGAACCTCGCTTGCAAAGATGCCGTATTTTGTTGGTATTGGCAAAAATGGATTACGCCTATCGCCAAATGCGTAACGAAGCATTATTAATGTTACAAATACCAGTAAGAAGTTTAAAAATTTAATTAGTCCATTTTTCATTCGTCAGTTTGATGATGAATATAACTTTTTCTAAAAATAAACGCCAACTTTACAACTATTTCATGTACTTCATTGTTACTCAAACACTAAACTGTTCTTAGTTTGACTTTTTTCTTTGCTTTTATAACACAGAAATTGCAAAAGGAAGTCCGTCAAGAGCTAACAATTGTAGAGGCCAGCGCAGTGACACAACAAGGATTTGACACCATTTACGAGTGGCTACGAACACCATAAAACATTTTTAAACCCATTTTATTATTCAACAAATGTTTTCCTTCAACTAAAAAACGAAATTAAGATTGATGTGCATTTTTATTGCGCGCTACTGTATTCATTTTCTTCAAATTGTACATATAAATTAATACATAATTAAAGCTTATAATGAGCTTGCATATATTCTAAATTACGATCGATTTCCGTACTGCTGGTGAGTACTTCCTTCGCTGCTTGCAGATAAGATTTTGCGCGCATCAAGTCGCCAGTGTGCGCGGAAAGTACAGCTAAATTATTGAGTGCAGCGCCATTGCATGCGTCAGCGGTCAAGCAGAGCTGGAGGCAACGTCGAGTTAAATGAAAATCGCCAGTGGACTTGGAAAGAAGTAAAAAAATATATATTCAACATGAAATTAATATGACCTACATATGTTGATATTGTTTTACCCAACACTGTAGTAATGTGCATAGATATGAAAAGGGTAATCATTTAATGCTGCAAATGTATCGCATTTTATTCAACCGTTGTAGATCATTTCGGGAGCTTTTTGGGATTATTTTTGGACCTTTTTTGAAAATTTTGGGACTTTTATGAGATTATTTAAGTGGGCATTTTTTGTGATAATAGCCAGACCATTTTGAGGTTTTGGAGCAATTTTGGTACTTTTTCGGAATTATTTGAGTACTTTTTCAAAACTGTTTCGGAACTTCTTTCGGAAACAGTTCGAAATCATTGCTGGACTATTTCTGGGTGGTCCCAATATTTTCCAAATTATTTCACAAATACAACCAATGTTCCAAAAAAATATATTAAAATTGTCTACATAGATATGATCTCAAAAGAGTCCCGGAACTATCCTAAAAGGTCAAGAAATGGTCCTGAATTCCATTATACCGAAAAAGTGTCAATATGGTAGCGAAAAAGTTCTGGAAACAATACCGAAACTGTACCAAACAAGTCCCAAAACCAGGTTGATCCCGAAAAAATGGCCGGACTACACAGACCCGTTACTTAACACACTCAAAACCGCCCATCCCTGCTACATTACGCCCATTATACATACCAACGCCACAAAGCTTAAGTTGTACCAAATATCCGCTTTCTGATCGGCCGTCTTAGACAGTTGAAGAGCACGCTGAAAGCAGGGTAGTACCAAGTCAATTTGTCCGCCATACAAACAGCACAAAGCAATATTACAATAGAGTTCAGCAGAGTGAACTCCCAAAGAAAGAATGCGTCTAAATTGAATGCAGAAATATAATAATATTAATTCATGGTTCCGAGAAAGCTTTGCCATCTTAGTGGCGGCTGCGATGCAACCTGAACTAACTTTAGCTTTCATTGAGTATTACCAGCTAGGCTTACCTGTAATACATGAGCGCCATCTCTGGATTTCCATCATAAAAATGATTCACCGCAATAGAAGCGAGAGCCTCGACATTTATGGGATCGAGTTTGGTGATCAAGCGATAAATTTGTATAGCATCATCCGCTTTAGGCATCCCATCCAATATACGCGCCTGCTCGATACGAAAAGTTACATTGAATGGATGTTGATCCACGGCCATACCGATTAGCTCGAGCGCACGTTCGGGCTCATTTAGACGCTGATACAAACGTGACAACAACAAAAATGTGTCTGGATGTGGAAATACAGCTAACGATTGAACTAGATACATTTCTGCTTTGCGTGGCATACGCATTATGAGGAGACATCGACCCATTTGCTGATCCCACCACCAATCGACCGGTGCGCCAGAACGACTTGAGCCCGAGGTGCGTTTTTGTTTATGCACCTCCATAACTGCCTCACAGAGCGAATATGCTTTGGTCACGTCCGACTCATGATAGTACAGAAATTGAAAAAGCGCCTTGATGAGTGCTTCACGCTCAGCATAAATGGTGGGATTGAGGCGCGAAGCTTGATACAACTTAGCGGTGACATCGCCCACCGTATAGGCTGCGGCAGATGTGGCACGTATGCGCGAGGCTGTGCCACAACGTGATGCCGGTCGGCTATCAACTGAAGATCCCGGTCGGGAAGTAGCTGTACCAGGGCGTACCTAGAGGAGAGGGATATCATTAGGCACCTTCGACGACTAACAAATTCCAAAGGAATGTCTTTCTCTTTCGATGTTTTTTTGCTCACCACCCCAGATTTAGGTCTGCTGCGTGTAGTCGCTGTACGACTACCTTCGCTCAGAGGCAGTCCACTTCTCGATGCAGCTGTTGAGCTTGCACGTAGTGTGCTCGTACTTGGTCGCGGTATAAATGCGGTTTTAATTGAGGTACCTGGCCTGGCGGCTGTAGCGATTCGCTCCAACTCCACTTCCTCATTCTCTGCGTGCGGCGCACATTCAGTTGTTGGTTACATGAAAATAAAAGAAGTACCAAAGACGAAAAAGAATTTTTGTAAGCCTAAAAGTACAAGAAATCAAAATACGAAGAAATGTCTGTCCATCGTACCCGCATTTTAAGCGAATGTAATATAATACACAAGAAGCTGGTACACATGTGCCCAAGCTCGGGGCGGTATCGGTTTATCATGCAACGTGCAATAACCAAAATGCAGCACCAATCGACGAAAGCATAAAAACACATTTGTCAGAGAACTGCACAAGTGACAATCATTGATATACCGAAGTGTTGCAACTGAGAAGTTTTTAGAGGGATGCCAACTATTTGAAAGTCATATTAAACGTATATAATTTCTCAGTAATCCCTTAATAGTAATTTTTTGGCATATCAACCATTATCTCGAAAACGACTAGAACTTTTTGTAAGTATATCTAAGTATTCTACTCAGTACGCTCCGGTACTCCCTTGCGCTACTGCCCGACTATCGTGATAGCGATTTCCTATGACTAGTCGAGCCTTCTAGGGCATGTCAACCTTACATCCGTAAAGAGAGAGGCAGCATATCCGTAGATCAACCATCGAGCTAGCATGAAATTCGGGCATATTCTAAACCCGTAACCCGCAGGGGTATGCACTCATGCAGTTCTCTGTTATGTAGGCATTTATAAAAAATTACATACATATATAAAGCAAGTAATGAGTAACAAGATGAAAATAAAAATAAAAATCAAATTCAGGGTGATTGAACACAATGGAATGCGAGAAGTGTGGCATGACTATTTGGGCACCGAGATGGTATGATGCACGGCTGCGCAGTCACCATGCCATGTTATGCCAATGGAATGCAACTGAAATATTACAGTGCAACCAAAATCCGTTAAGCCACTCAAGTTTGGAATTTTGAATGTATTTTTGTGCGACGCTGTGTGTATGGCTAGGTAGGTGCTGGGATTACATTCTGATGGTTTATGAACTCTTACAAATAACTAATTTGGTGATTGGAATACCGGTTTTTAATTTATTAACAATTTTAAAGAGGTCAGAAGGGATAAGTCAGCGCTAACAAATGAGAGCAATTTGTCATTGGGTACAAGCTGGATGGATTTCAAATTTTATGCGGCCTCAAATTTTATTTAAACTTTTTGATTTTGATCTAGATACATTTTCTTTGGACCTCGATCATGTGCAGGCGTTCTTCGGAGCCCATTTTGTTCATTGAAACTCATTTATCCATGAAGATCCATTCTTTGACTGGGCACTAACCAATCGGAGTGTGTACCGTGCGCTACAGCGTATTGAATTATGACTAAATAGAACCGTCGACTCACTTCTTGTCCAGCTGTCTAGCTTTTGCCAGAACAAGGCGGATGTACTGCGACCTTGGGTTACTAGGTTGTCAGTGGGTCAGGTCAGTCTTATTCCGAAGATATTATTATCAAAGCCGAGATTTTTAATTTAATTTAGTTTCATTTAATTTAATTAATCAAATTTATTTAAACTGACTTTAATTTATTTTAAATAAGTCTAATTACTTTATTCTAATTTATTATAATTTTACTTAATATTATTATAATTGATTTTTATTTAATTCAATTGAAGTTCGTTTCGTTTCATTTCATTTTCATTTTTATTTTTTGTATTTTATTTATGTATATATACATATATATGTATATATATATTTTTTTTTTTATTACTTTATTTTTTTTATTTCTGTTTTTTTATTATACATATTTTTTTCTTTTATTTATTTTATTTTATTTTATTTCATTTTATTTTTTTATTTTATTTTATTTTATTTTATTTTATTTTATTTTATTTTATTTTATTTTATTTTATTTTATTTTATTTTATTTTATTTTATTTTATTTTATTTTATTTTATTTTATTTTATTTTATTTTATTTTATTTTATTTTATTTTATTTATTTAATTTTTTTTTAAATTAATTTTATTTTATTTCATTTTATTTTATTATATTTTTTTCTTTATTTTTTTTTTCTTCTATTTTTTTTTTAATTTTATTTTATGTCATAGAATATAATTACAATGAACTCGAAGCTAAGTTTCCTTCTTACGTCAAATACTCCACGTTCCGGAAATGCTTAACCTCAAATGGCGCAGAGGAATCTTAAAAAAATGATTCGGCGTGAAGGATGAAATGAGAAAATGGACACTGAAACAAAAAATGTGCAGCACAAGCAAACATACTGATGCATCCACCAGCCCATCTACCTTGTAGTCAGCATGTTCGTTTGGGTGTGTTTGTGTGTTCGGTGCTTTAGCAATTAGCATTTCAGTAAACTTTAAATTGCACAGCATTTTATGCGGCTAAATAACAGTGTTGATTATACATTTTGGCTACTGTGCATTTTTGCTTCACTTTATGCGTCCACCAACAACCACACTCACTCGTACTTCATACTTACCCCCCTCGAAAGCATCATCCGTCTCGAGATCGTCAATGTAGACACGTTGGGTAAGTGCGCGCATTTTTAATTGCCAAACGCCCTCCATCATCCACGTGGGCATGCTCACTTTATTGTTATTACCATTGACATTGCTGCTGCTATTGTTGTTATTGCTGTTGTTATTCTTAAAGTTTTGACTAAAGCCTCGCCCTTGCCTGGAGGACGCATTACTTTGCATGTTATTCACTCGATTTTGAATGCCGTTGCCACCAGCACCAGCACCACCACCTCCTCCAACTCCACCTCCCCTACCAATATATTGCGCATCGGCTTCGTTGCTCTCCGTTTGTGCCGTAAAGATTTGCACATTTGTTTCGTGCCCAGCTCGCAACATGCCATTGCACACCTCAATGCATTTTTCATATTTGCGTCGCCGGAACAAGGAGACGGCTTGAAAGTATTGCCACTCGAGTGCTGCCACTGTCATTGTTGGAGTTGGTGTTTCTTGCGGCTGCGACTGCTTTGCCAGCGACTGCGGTGGCTGAGGGGTTCGGGTTTGTGGATGGTTCTGCTGAATTGAAAGTGATGCCACGGCCGAAGTCGTCGCTGAAGTCGTCATATTGTTGGCGGTGCCCAGCATCATGCGAGTGACGGGCAATGGTGCCAATGGAGCCAAAGGAGTTGCTGCCATCATTTTGTTGTTGGTGTTCGTGTTTTTGTTCTTGTTTTTGTACTGAAATATTTGCTATTTAAATCGGTTTTATTTCATTCTTGCTTTATTAGCTATACACATTAGGGTGCGATTTATTTGTTTGGAGACATTTTTTGCTTAGCTAGAATATGGAACATTGTGTATAGAGATATAGCCCTTTTAGCTTTACAACTAAATTTTTTGGAAGTAGGTACATTGGAAAGTTATCTCTATAGAGTAAGAGAGAGGTCGATTTTTGTAAGAGTAGAGGTCGTTTTTTGTCGTTTTTTATAAAAAAGTAGACGTGGTCCTCAACCGGATTTTGTCCGGTTTTCGCACCAACATTCCTTGTATTGAGGGTAATTCATGAGATGAGTGCCAAGGAATGTGCATACCAAATTTTATGAAGATATCCCGCAATTTACTCAAGTTATCGTTCTTACAGACAGACATACGAACGGTCGGACATGGCACTATGCCTCTTTGGCGATAACTCCGACTGTTTCCGTGCTGTCGATGGCGTTTTCTCTCCTTTGCCTCTAGCTATATTTTATAGTATAGTAATATCTCGCGAGTAATTGTGAATCACTTAACCTTTTAACCCATGTATAGGTGTAGCATCTAAACCCCTAAAAGCCCTTGGTTTAACCCAGTAGCCAGCCATGATTTTTGTAAAATTTATCATTTAAGTTATTTGAATCAGAATCATTGCTAAAATTATACCTACTAAATTAGTAGGTACACTTGTAACCCTTTAACCCTTCAACGGTAATGGATTGGCTCATTTGAGCCCTTTTTCAAGTCCTGACCCATTTGTTACCATATATTAATCCACGAAAGACCTTTTGTGCTCCTTTCTTTTAAACTTAATTTTAGTTCTTTGTATGACAAGGCTTGAAAATGAGGTGCCCTCTAATGTACACACAAATATGTACCAAATATGTAATGTATATTGTTCAAATTCAATTGGTTCCACTGTCTTTTCGGGCTTTATTGATTTGGCCTGCTGGAATTTTAAGCACCGGATATGAGTTAATTTCTTCAACGGCCAAGCGGTTGGTAAGCAGGGATTTCTTTTTCTTTAAGTGTATGTATGTATGTATGTGTGTGAGTGTACTTTTTTCGTTGTTATTTCTTTGAAGGTCGCACAATTTGATTGGAATTCCTAACAAATCGTCGCCGTCGCATCGCTCAACTTAATTTGTATTTATTTATGTAGAATAACCGCGTACCTTCTGCTCTGGGGGCTCTTCTGCACGAATGTGGAGTTTTTTTTTAATAATTTCTTCTTCGTTAAAACTAAAGGTATAATTTTATGTTTACGTCTACCTCGCTTCCTTGAATTTAATTACTAGACACCAAGAAAAATTCGGCTGCAACACAGTAAATTAAACATTTTTTGTTATGTCCCTTCAGTTGTCATGGCTACTGGTTAATTTGTTAACCCAAGGTGCACCACAGGGTGAACATGATGAAGTGTTCTTTGGTTTATGCTTTTAGTTAATAAAATATGAAATCGTTCTTTTAACTAGATTTTTCTAGTTGTAGAATTTCAGGGCAACCTAGCCTCTCACTCCCCTCCCTCCCTTCCCCCTCTTTTTGCTTAGTCCTTTGTCCTCTTTCTATTCCCTTTTTCTCTCATTTTGTATCTCCCTGTTAACGATAAAACTTTCGAAAAATATAATCTGAGCCTAGGATCCTCATCATCATTTTGCTCAACTATTATTGAAGCACAGGGCCTCGATCACCGACTTGAATCGCATTCTGTTTGGTTCTGTTCTTGTGCATCTTTCCACGTGCATCCCGCGTCTTCGAGTTCTTTATCCACAGTTCTGCACCAAGTTTTCGCTGGTGCACGAGGTCGTCGAATGCTTCCCTGGCTTATTCTTCTGAGAGTGTGACCAATCTACGACCACTTGCGCTGGGTTATTTTTAGAGTTATGAACCAATATGTGGACCAGGGGTGACCAAAAATGTGTTCAGACAATATATGTATCAAACGATAGGTGCTAACGATTGCTGCCATAAGCGATGTGGCTAATGGAAGTATCTCAGCTGCTGGGAACTAAATGTATGCACCACGGATTCTTTCCCAGTTCAATATGTAAGCATGCCTTATGGACATACCATTTTGTATTATTTTTCCACTAAAAAATATTGGCACATGCGCAAGTCAAAAAAGGTTGCTTAAATATTCGCTCACAAACTCTACCCAAAAGACCAAAAGTCACTATGGCTACAAAAAAAAAAAAAAAAAAATGGCACTGGCAAATGGCATTGGTGCAGGAATTTACAGATTTTTGTTTCCTTCTCGCGATCGTAATAAAAATACCGACACAACTACCTTCTGTATATCTGTATGTGCTCATGTGTGTGTGAGGTACATGAATGTAGAATATTTTCGGGTATAAGCCTAACTTAACTTTCTGACATGCTCAAAACCGCCAATCTGTCAGTATTTGTGCTAGAGCTGCCAGTGACTGAAGACTACAACGAAGCCAAGCTGCAATCGAGAAACCTGCAGAGCCTGTACAGCTCCTATTTATGGGCACATGTTTGTATGTATTGTTTTGTGGCGTGATTCTGCCAAATACACAAACGAACAGTCGAAACAGCTAAATGAACTTTGCAAGCATAACAAACTTTGCAGCATTTTGGGTCCATCCAAGCAGAGCCAAACATCCAGACCGGTACAGCCATGCGTCCGCGTACCTGTTTTGGGGCTGGCTTGGCAGCCAAATAAACTGAAGTATGAGGGCGCATAGTGAGGCGTACTTTTGTTGGTGTTTGAGAGCAGTGAAGCGGCAATGGTGGCGCGAATTGTGAGCGCAGTTGGGTTGCTGCAGCACGACCACGGCCACGACGTCAAAGTCGTCGTCGTCATCCTCGTCATTCATTGTTCGCAAACATTCGCATTACATACGGCGGCCGTAAATGTTTTTCTTTTTTCATTTTACGTTTTACGCTGGCTTCCATTCTCTTACGTTTAGTTGGCAATGTCACAATCCTCGATACCCCATCCATCCGCCGCGGCCTCACCAACCACTGCCGGTAAGCGAATGTGGCGCGCTTTCCAGCTTGACTTGATCGTGCAAAGGTTTGTGTTCGTTGTTCTAGTTGTTGTTGTGATTCGAGTTGGTGTTTGTCTAAAACTTGGACGTAGTACCCTGCTGGTGGAGGTGTGTGTGTGTGTGTTAGCAAAGTGTTGTTCCTGTTGCCTGATTTTGTTGTTGTTGGCATTTTCACTGCAATATCGGCGCGCATTAACATGAAACAGCTACTGTGCAGGAATTGGTTATTTTTGTCGATTTTTAAGTCACGAGTCGCTTGCCCAGAGGGCAAAAAAACTAAAACACCAACCAACAAGGAATGGCAAAAAGAATCTCGCTCAGCCTCCACCAACCAGTCAGCCTCATGCCAAGATGCCAAGCTGTATTTGCGCGATGACGTTGTGTCGTTGATGTGTTGCGCATGCGGGGTCGCAACACAGCAAAGGCAAATAGCAACAACAAGAGGAACAACAGCCAGTACCAGCGCAGGAACCACATGCAGCAGCAGCAGCAACAATGAAAAGCGAAAGATCACAAGCACAAACATATATCTAGCTGTGTGTGTGTAAGGGGTATATTAGACTGTTCCAAAAAAGATATCCCTGCTTTAGATACATTCTACGTTTATCAGACTAATTATGGGAAAATGAATATTGTACAAACTAGCAGACCTGGCAGATGTTATTCCGCCCAAAGGTAGACCTACACGAACCTCCACCTCAGATTTTAGGAGATATTTCAGAAACTAGCTGAGATGTTTAAATTAATCCCATTGCTTATTATGGCACTCGTTTGCACCTTTCGTTTGATACCCATACTGTACTAACACATTTTTGGTCATCCCTGTTCCACATATTTGTGGAGTATTCCACTAACACCAACAGTTTACTCTTTCGTTGCCTTTGAATTGAACTAATAAACCAGTCTTGAATTATAACTCGTGTACATAACAATATTGGTCGATATCTCTCAACTCTGTAAATTAGCTTCTTAATTTCTTCCGAAGGGCGTTATCGGTTTGTTCAATATGCCTATGTATAAGGTCTCAGACGGCCATAGGTACTAATATTCATCATACGCCATGTCATACCAATTAAAAAGTGTCCTCTCACGACGTTCCAAAATTTGGTTGGAGGTCTTTGAGGGAAGTTCTGAAGAAATTATTCCACGGGTGTAAAAGATAGGTGTAAAACTGGGAATATAAAAAACCGTATTTTTCAAGCAAGTTAAAGGAAAAATTATAAGATCTAATAGCTTGAAACTTGTATCCATACCATCTCGTAAGCGGCTCCACCGATTTATATGATATTTGATGCAAGGTTAGTATATTACTTTCTAAGAATGTTTATGTAGGTTTGGCCACTCAGGATGCTTACGTGCGGTTGCCACCTATCCAATTTTTTAAATTCTACTTGTTATTCGGATATGAAATGCTTTTATGTGGGGAGTGAAATTAGAATAGGAAATAAAAAAAGAGGGCAGAAATACTAAACGGAAATCGTATGACGAACAATATCAATAGAATATTTCATTATCAGCCACGCCACTGTTGGCAGCCATAATTTTAAGATAGTAAAGGACTTTGTTTACCTGGGGAGCAGCATTAGTATAACTCTTGCAAACAAATTTAACTTGGGCTGATAAGTTAATTTCTCACTAGACGAACAAAAATAACACTCTATAAGTCACTCATCGTTCCCGTCCTGAGAAGGCATTGCGAGTATTCACGTTGTGCGAATGAACGAAAAAGCTCCATCACAGAAGGTATTCTTACCGGCACCCGCCGGTGGAAGTTGAGAAAGAGGGAGGCCACCACTCCGATGGCAGGACCAAGTGGAGGCAGATCTGCGAAAGCGGGGTGTCTCCCATTGGCTCCAGTTGGTGAAACATGTTGGACGGCCAAAATCGCATAAGCGGTTAGTTGGCTATTTTAGGTATATTCGTCTTATAGGGCTGATAGACCAGCACAAATCCGGAATTAACTGCGTTGAGCGGAATAAACTTGAGGATAGTCCTCATAGTTAATTCCCAACAATATATACATACCTTTATTATACCGAATCTTATCTCTTTGGGACAGTCTAGTGTATCATCATGTATGTGTTATATTGATGAAACTAATAAAAAGGAAAATTATCACAGTGCTTTGCAATTCTACCCACAGTCGTAGTGTATCAACAAGGGGTTTATACCAAAACCAGCAGCAATAATACCAAAGTTTGTACAACCAAATGATGCAGAGGATTTAGGCCCTAAATTTTAGGGAATACGAAAAAAAAATTTAAAAGTATATCCGAATGCCAATCACAGCAATGATTAGATATATATATTGATTGCAAAAGCTGTTGGAGAAGGAATGCAATAAATAATTATAAACTTAATTATGTTTGGAAAAAATGCTGAAAAACTATTTGCTCGCTTTTTTGTTAAGAGATGTGGGCTTGAGCTTTTTTTTTGTACCCAAGACGCTCGTGGATATATTTTTATATACAACTTACATAAACATTTTGAATAAACATTTTATTCTGTGTTCTGTGAATGCAACAAACATATGAACATAAATACATTTAAGGAAAAGCGTATAGCTTTGAAATATGCTTAAAATGTTTTGAATTTTTATTTTGCCCCGAATCACTTTGGGAATTACCAATGAACGACGCCAATTTCAACAATTTGCGAGGAATTTACAATAATGTACATATTTATGTATGTACGTATGTTTGTATGTGTGCTTAGGTAAATATACAAAAATACTTAAGAGCTCCCGAATAACACTCAAATAATTGAAGAGGTCTTTTTGTAAGAGTTGTTGAAATTTGTTGCGGCAAATGGGTTTAAACGTCTGGGAAATGGTTTCTTACAGGGTGAAGTCATGCTCACCGCGATGTAAAGGTATCTGTCTAAGAATTATTACCTTGAGGCTTGTACATAATATCTTGTCATAGGTAAAATAAAGGTCCTTTCAATGTACATACGTGCAATGTGAGAAACTTGTATGCCGTGATAAAAAAAAATCGCTTTATTTTGAAATTATTTTTCAGTCAAGGTATTCTTATCGGCACTCCTATTTTGGATCCTTGATAAATGTATATGTGTATGTACATTAGGGTGGGTCGATTTAATAACCCATAGCGTGCCATCGATTTTTCGATAGGTTTTGGGCTCAGGAGGCGGCCGCCGTGGTGTAGCGGTTAAGTGTTCGGCCTTCTACACCAAGTCGTGGCGGTTCGATGCCCGGCAAAAGTAACATCAAAAATTATTTAGAAAAAGAATTTTTCTAAAACGGGGTCGCCCCTCGGCAGTAGTTTGGCAAACTCTCCGGGTGTATTTCTGCCATGAGAAGCTTCTCAGCAAAAAATTCATTTGCTTTGCAAGTGCCGTTCGGAGTCGGCAAAAAACTGTAGGTCCCGCCAACTTGTAGGAAAAACTCAAAAAGCAACACACCACAAGTTGGAAAGAGAAGCTCGGCTAAAAATCTCGTTAGAGGTTATGATGATAACCTGTAGGTATATCGCCGCCATTAGTTTTTTTTTTTTTTTTTTGGGCTCAGGACAAAAAGAGGTTCCACTACGCATACCCAAAAAATAACTTTCGAACCTTCGAAATTTCACTTTTTTGATTTTTTTCGACTTTCATTTTTAAGGTTTTTTTCGTGGCCTACTAAAACAAATTTCATTTTAATCTAAAATTTTTACGCCGCTTAACACGGAAAAAAATATATAAAAAATTTTTTTGGAGCCTTGAAAATAAAAAAAAAGTCAAAAAATTCGATTTTCCGATCAAAACAAGTCCCAAACCCCGAAAATAAATTTTGTTTTTTTTTTTTCAAAAAACTGTTATTGCTATCGTTTTAAGCGCATAATTTTAAGTGGGTCATGTATGCTGAAAAACCCTTAAAAAATGACGAAAGGGTAAATTTTTTTACCAAAACACTCCCCAAAACCGAAGAACTATTTTTTTTTTTTTTCAAAAACCTGTTAACGCCAACGTTTTTAGCGGATATTCAAAAAAGTGAAATTTCGTAGGCTCGAAAGTTATTTTTTTGGGTATGCGTAGTGGAACTTTTTTTCCTGGACCCAAAACCTATCGAAAAATCGATGGCACGCTACTTGCGTCCATACAAATCGACCCACCGTAATGTACATACAAATTTTATGTACAGATATATGTATATTTATTTGCAAATGAATAAATATGTACGAGAATACCAGCGCCAATAATTTCAAACATATCTACGTATTTACAACGCCAAATAACGAATAAAGTGAAACGAATTCAAATAATATCATATTCACATATGTATGTACATTAGGGTGGTCCTTATTTGTATGGAGACAATTGTATCATCAGATTTCGAACGCCTCAACCCCTAAATCGATAGTAATATAGCAGAAGATATCATACAAAAAATTTTATCCCGATTGGAGTTGGTTTAGGCGTGTCGCAGGGGGGTCACAGTTCAGATTGCTCTATGGAGACTCAAAAAATAAAAGTGATTTTTGTTTTTGTTTTTATCTAATACTCGAAATCGTTAGCACTATGGTCGGTGATATCACAATCAAAATCTGGTCCGAATTGGAAACGCCTAAAGCGTGTCGCAGGGGATAGTCCGAACTTTAGCGCCCCTGCAACACGCCTTAGGCATCTCCAATCCGGACCAGATTTTGCATGTGATACTTAAAAAGAAAAATTACTTTTATTTTTTGAGCCTCCATAGAGCCATCTGTACTTTGACTCCCCTGCGATACGCCTAAACCATCTCCAATCGGGATAAACAATTTTGTGAGATATAGTTGACCGCGGTGCAACTAATCTAGGGGGTGAGCCTGGAAAAAATACTACATTTGATTATAAGGACTACCCTAATGTACATACATATACATATACATAGTTCGTCACATAAAAAGGTACGTTCAAATATGTATGTATGTATTAGGGTGGATCTTAAGAAAAAATATCAGAACTAATACTATTACCATACCATCATTACTATAAGGGGAAAAATTAGCACATCTACAGTCTGAGACTTTTTCCGTTACATTTAAATTAAAAAAAAAACAATACCTAATGAAATAATAATAATTTTAACTAAGTGGCAAAACCTTAAAAAAAAACAGTTTACTTTCCTGCATATTTAAAGAATGAACCTTATAACAAACTTTATAGAAAAAATAATTGGCAACCTATTCCAGAAAATTAAACCGTTTTGCATGTCCAAGAGGTTGACCTTTCTTATTTGACACCTCAACTTTAAAACAAAAACAAACCAAACTGAGAAAATTTATTTTTAAACAGGTGGCAACCCTTTTAAAAAAAGTATTACTCCTACACATTTCAGAATTTTATTTGACAAATGCTGCTCTGCACATAAAATCCTCAACATTTTTTTTTTTTTTTCATTTGAATGTACATTAGGGTAGGACAAAAAAAAACTCGATTTTTTTATACAAAAATTCGAATTTCTGACCATAAATGAAGTATAATAACCATAGGCACGTTTTCCCATGTTTGGTCATTATACTTCATTTCGACCATACGAAAACTAACACTTTTTAAATGTTTTACGAAAAGTAACACTTTTAAAATTCTGTAAGAAAACTAACACTGCAGTGCATTTTCTTCAGAGAAAAAATTGAAAGTGTTAGTTTTCGTCAGACACAAATTGAAAGTGTTAGTTTTCGTATAGCACGTCGATTTATGGGCAGGAATGCGAAACGAAAATCAATTTTTTTTGACCTACCCTAATGCACATCTATGTAAAAAATAAGATAAACAGCATAAATACCAAAACTTGTTTTGGCTACGAAAACGCGCGAATGAGCCGCGTGAGCTAAACAATCGATTGATTGAGGGGCGGGGGTGACCGCCAAGAGAGGCCAATAACCATAGCCATACACCAAGTAATAGCAACAACAAAAACAAACCACTGTAACGCTGGATGGCTGGATCGTTGATTCGCTGGATCGTTGAATTTTCGATTCGTTTGCGCCGGCGCAAAGTGAGTGAAATAAAGTGAAATTCATGGTGCACCAAATACCAAATACCAACGAATGCGATTTCTCGTTGCAATGCCAAAGTATGCAGAACGACATACCAAATCAAACCAAGCCAAACCAAACTTAATCGAACCCAAACAACGAACTGTATACACATATGTACATGCAAGCATATTCACATACATACATAGAAACGCCGTACCTTTTCATACAAAACGTACACGCACCTCATAGCCGAAAGATGCCTTCCCAATATAAGTTTACAAGTTTTTTGGCCGATTTTTGCAATAGCCCCAACAACGAGTTCAAATTGAGCCCAAATCAAGAGACAAATACATTTTTTAGCTACTTTAGCCAAATACCAAATTAGAATTGAAATATGTGACTGACAATGGTTGGTTAACGAAAGGCTTATACGAACGAGTATACGTAGACCTGGTGTTTAAGTATATGTACATACGTACCTATGTATGTATGTATATATGTAAATCAGAGCGGTTAAATTAGAATTAGAATTGGCCTTAAGTTAAGTTAACTAGTATACGTAAAGACTAATTGGGCCCTTAAATTTGCTATCTAAATAACTTAAGTTAATTTAAAAATATTTTGCTGTTTTGGAGGTACACAGCCTTTAATAAAATC
Source organism: Campiglossa producta (assembly GCA_964058755.1). Lineage (NCBI taxonomy): Eukaryota > Metazoa > Arthropoda > Insecta > Diptera > Tephritidae > Campiglossa > Campiglossa producta. Next base: position 1,864,786 of record CAXKVI010000003.1, on the reverse strand, counting down.
TTATGGGTTTCAGAAATTTGTAAATTTTCGACTTCGAAAAACTTTGTAGATAATGGTCACATTAATGAAAATCGTTCAATTCGCTGCAAATACTGGGGTAAAAGTTCAATAGAAGTTTTCCACGAAAACGAAAAACGGCGATTAGGCTTGCTTTCCCATTAAGATAAAAAATGCATTCGAATTCGAATTTCTGTATGACCTTCGAAAAAATGAGAAAAATCTATTTTTTTTGCTCCACCCTAATGTGTATATTAAGCAAGGTATGACACCGATTAAAATAACGTTCCGGTTTCGGTTTTGTAATGTGTTTTGGTTTCGGTTCCGGTTCCGGTTTCGTTCTTCTTAACGGAAGTTTAAGAACAAAACCAAAATAATGACATTCTTGTAGGTTTTTTTTTTGAATTTTCGTTAAATGAAACAACAAATACAAAAACCAATAGTTTAAAATGAAAGGACAAAGGCAAATAATAAATGAAGTATTAAAAAAATTGGAATCAGTTGGAATCAGTTGTCTGGTAGGTGAAAATATCTCGAAAACTAGTGATGAAAATCTCGAAAACCGTGAAAATTGTTCACTGTTGACCAGTGTAATTACTACCTAATGGGATAAATTAATAAAAAAAAAAACAAAATTGCTTTTTCTCAAATTTGACATCAATTTGTATGAAGAAACTTTCAAAATTTAAGAAAAGCCCTCGAAAAAGCAATCGCTTTTTTTTACTAATTTAACCCAATATTTCAGTCTTGTCCTTTATATAACAACATTTACTGATTTTTGCTCTTTTTTACAAAATTCAGCCGGCAAATAAAGAATTTTTTTGTTGAAATTTGAATATCGACCCAACGCGAGCTAGTGGCAAGACTTTTTGTGGAACTATTTATTTTCCTGTAGGTGACATATGTTTTGAATGTGAGCCAAATTGGACCTAAATCCAAATTTTGTAAATATCGCTAAACAGCGCCACCTAGCGGTTATTCTTTTAAGTATACTTCACATTCCTTACAAGGATTGTGGATTTACAATTCAGGCTAAGAAAATGTAATTTCGACTATTGCGCGGTGGTGGTTTTAATTTAAGTTTATGAAAATGCCAGTGTTGGGCAAAGTTTAGTTAAATATCTAATAATTAAACTGCTAAAAACGAATGTAAAAACATTGGCTATTTTAAGAAAAAAACTATTTGAATGAGGAGCATAGCATCCCAAACAAAAGTATGCGTACCGTACCATAAGCTATCTGTACATATCCACTATATATATCCTACTACATATATATACATTTATACCTACAAAGATACATCTCACAAAAAAATTTCGCAAAACGCTGCTCGCAAATGCGAAATAATCAAGTCGATCGCCACACGGGACCAACTGACCAACACTCAAAACTCAAAACAGGCCAAGCTAGGCCCGTTCAGGCCACGCCAGGCATATACCGCCAGCAACTAAGCCAGTTGGAATTGAGCGCGCACACAAATTGCCGCGCAAGCTTGAAATGCTTTTGGACTGACTGCATACCTTACTTTCCTCTTCAGCTTGGCTTGGTCTGGCATGGCATGGCATGGCTCGATTCAACTTAATCAAGTATTGCTGCTTCAACAAAATATCCAGCTTGCAAAGTTCTCGCGAACTGGTTTCAACTCGACGCACGTCAGGATAGTTGTTGTTCTTGTTATTGTTATTGCTGTTGATGTCGCTCTGAAGGCTAACTATTTTTTGTATAGCCTTTTTGTTGTTTTTTTTTGCTTTTATTTATTTTTACTCATATTTTTAATGCGATTTTTTAGTGTTTTTTTATATTCCTAGTCCTCGGTCTGTATAGCAGTTACATTAGGGTGGCTTATTTAAAGGCGTTTTAAGAATTGAATGCAAATTTCTTCGATGTATTGCTAGTTGTTCAACTTAAGCTAAAGGATCATCTTTACAGTGATGGCAGTAAAAGTTGTCTGCCTTTTTTTATATTTTTCTCTCTAAAGGAATTTTTTTTCAGACATAACATCGCCTAAATACCTACCCTAATGTATATGTACTTATGTCGATAAATGCTTTTATGTAGTAACAGTAATGTAGTCCTTTTTATTAGTACGAGTTGGCAACACATTGGCTCCATTGATTTAAAAGTTGCACAGTCCTCACAACTGAAGCCCCCAATCTAAGTATGTACGAATGACAAGAATGCAATACATTTTTTTTTGTTCTGCTTTTGGAGATGTGGTTGCACGTGCGGCAGCGGGGGTTGTGTATAATAAGAATAAAATTCCGGATTGTATCTCGAAATATTTATGCTGTGGCACCATGTTAGCTGCCCTAAGCTGGCTACTAATTCTTTGTTTAAGCCTTGTGCTAGAGATTGTCTCAGAAAAGCCATAGAATGTATGGACGAGCATAAACGTTTGGGAATGTTTAACAATAACAACAACAAATACACTGAAACAGCATACTAATTGCCAGAGGAATGTAATGTTTCCCAAAAATATACCAACACTTTTACGCGTATATGTATGTGAGCATGTATGTACATTAGGGTGATTCAAGAAAATTGTCGGTTTGGTCTTCCTCCCTAGAGGAACTGCAACTTAATCCTTAGAGAGACGCGGTACGAGGCTCTGCCGTGGCGGATGACTCACTTTCCCCTTACCCTACACTTGACCCTAAGCTGGCCTCGCCCGGCGAGGGGTTGTACGAACAAGACGAATAAAAATACTAAAATAAAACAAACAGGAACCTCGTTTACTGCGCAGCAGACGAGAACAAAGCAGGAGCAGGCGAGAGTACAACGTCGGAGGACAACCTCCCTTTCAAATTCAACCGAGGGATAGGCAGTGATAGCAACTACGGGTCGGTCAACTTTAGATAGTAAGGGGGCAACCCGCATACTTCTATCAAGCAAGAGTGAATTGGTGGGTGCTAGCACCAGTGCGGTTGCAAACGCAATTAAGCTAACAACGACGTACGCTAAACTTCCATTAACGGCCGGTGCGAAAATCAACCTCTTAACGTCTATGGCAGTGGTCTCAAGACCTGGGAGCGACCGCGCTGGCAACTACGGTTCCGAACTCCACCCAAGAGAAATCACTCCGAAGCTCTGCGTCGCTGAATGCTAGGAAGGCGGTGCGTAGGCTCTGATGCCGAAATTGCAAAGCACTTTTGCGATCGATTTTTGTGTAACCTTCCGGTGAGCTAGAGACTGAAAACTTGACATATTTTTTAGAACCCTTGTCAAAATAATTACGCTAGGTGGCGCATGGATCGTGGTTTTTCGAAAATTGGTTTGGAGGCCAATGGAGGACGTCCCTTATGGTATAAAATTCTCGCGAGAGCTATGACCACAAACCTTCGAGCATTGTAAAACTCGAGTAGTAACTAAGATCCTTCACATAATCTATTGCATCTGACGCGAGGCTTCTTTGCTTTTTTGATTTTGTGACTTGATTTTTGGCTTCGATTTCGACTTAGACATCAAACTTCGACTTTGACTTCGAATATACTTATATATGTACATGCATTCAGCCATACATATTTCAGCCTCGACTACTAAAATTTTTTTATTTTTATTTTTATTTTTGTTCTCCCTTTTTATCGGGTTTATTCTTCTTTACTTTTATCGTGGTCGTGGTCGCAGCCTTTTTGCTGTCCGGTTGTCCAAGTAGTTTATTGCCGCTGTTATTGCCGTTGCTTTAGCCACTGCTTTAGCCGCTGCAGCAGACCATTGGAATTTCACTCACACATCCAGCCACAAACATACACTTTCCGACAAACTAAAGAACAATCACAAATGAAATTCTATAACATGGTATACGCTCTATGTACACCCAGCTAGCACAAGGAAAATGATTTGGCACAATTTTAGAATGTACGTCCCTGCTAGACAATGTATGACAGTCAGTCAGCTTTGTAATGTCGCCTTTAAAAACTTGATAGGAAATCGTGATGTAAATATACCTAAAACAGCTGCCTTTCAGACATTGCAGAGCAGGGGTATCTTATATTAAATTAAATGAAGTAAAATAAAATTTAAATTAAATAGAAAGGGATGAAATAATAAAGAAAAAAATTAAGTTAAACGAAATGAAATAAAAGAAAATCATGTAAAAAAAAATATAAAATAAAAATAGCATATTATCGAATTCGAACTGCTAACTGGGTTATATTGCATATCTTTATTTGTATTGTCTATCTCGCTATTGGTGTACTGAGCGCTTGCAAATATTTTCTGAAATCGACTAAGCAACGCAAACTAAGTTTTAACTCATTACTTCGCTGTTATCGGCAAAGTTTTTCACCCAGGGCACTTTTAATCCAGGCATCTAGAATGTTAGGGAAAAGGTCTGACAACCATTCAAATGTATGTGTGTATGTGTGTGTGTAGCCTATTTGATAATGCGACATTTGAAATCGTCCATTATTTGAAAATTTTGCGCACAAACTAGACCTTCATTGCTGATATCAAACAGAATTATCAAACGAATGTCAGCACGGCACATGGCGCATTGGTGAGCTGAGTGATTTTTGTGAATCATAATTCATAATTAGATAAACATTTCATTAGCGTACCTCATTCTAAGGTAAATCAATATTTATTTTTTGTTATCGCTTTTTTATTATTATTTTTATTAATTCTAGTTTGTTTTTAATGTGCGAAATTCCACAGTTCAAAATATGCATAATGGCTTTGTATTTTGTTGGGTGTGTTTGCAGTCGCCTTTTTGCTGCCATATGTCTAAATATGAGTATTTTGGTATGTCTGTAGTCTGCTGTCAAGCTAACTAGTCTCGAATATTGGCGGAACTAGTATGCATCCCTATCTAACTAGTCCGTCAACATTATCTTATCCTTAGAAACTGACATTTTTAACATGGAAATGTGTTTGGCAGATATAGGACAGGAGCATATCAGTCCTAAACTGATTCGAAGTAGACCAAAATAACTTGGTTCAAAGACTGTAAGGAGAAAACCATTTAAATACTTGCTAACATAGCGGATGAGTTTGCGGCTGTCAAGAAAGTATTAAAACTTAAAATAGCTATACCAAAACTTTTAAACATTCCCAGCAGAGAAGAATGGGAGAGGACGGATCGGTGTCCCACTACTAATGGCGGCACTTCTCTAAACACCGACGGCTCAAAGTTAGACGGCAGAGTTGGAAGAGCTCACCTTCAGACTACCTGATCATTGCAGCGTCTTCCAGGCTGAAGTATCAGCAATTTTGGACGCCACGTCTTGGATAAGTAAAGGCGCTATCGGAGATAGCCAAGCTGTCATCAAATCCCTTCCTCGTTCAACTCTGAACTTACGCTCAGATGTTGGGATAAAGGGACATTGAGGGAAACTGTAGGGTGGACGAACTTGCAAGGCATGGCACGACCAAGCAGGTTCTTCGGAATAAAGAGCGCTTAGTTATGCCGTTTGTCACATGCAAACTAATGCTGAAGGAGCACACACTCCGTCAAGCCAACGAGAGATGGCTACATTCCCAGGGTGCCGGATATCCAAACAAACCTGGCCAAAATGGGATCTTCAAAGATCTAGACACATTTACGCCCCAAGAAGGAGGAAAATCTTCAATTTAATAGGGGCATTAGCCAAACATCAGGTCGTGGAGCTGGACATAAAGGACTTGATACTCTTCATCAAGTCATTTAAATGGTTCGAGAAGGAGTAACGGTGTCGGTTTAGGAGTGTCAGTCTTGGGACTCTGCTATGTGGAGAATTCCGACTACTCAGTGATTTTCCATATGGCCGAGTCCCGGGACTTTCAACGGGCTTTTCAAAACTGGCCTAAGTCTGCCAGACACTTGAACCGAACCACTATTATTATTAGAAAAGATGCGCAAATTGCCGTTTTACTGGAAAATGGAACACTTTCAGCTCATTTTTTATTTATTTATTTCATTTTTTTTTTTTCTATTTTTTTTTTGTTTCATTTTTTTATTAGTTTTAATTTAATAACATTTTTCTTTTGCTTTGTTTTTTTTTTTAGTAGTAACTCAGCGCTTGGTAAGGGAATTCTCGATGATAACACCCCGAACTTTCAGGTATTCTCATCTCGTGAAAAGGTTGGTCTGGTCTCAAAGGGAGTTGTGTGATTTCGAGGTCATGAAGAAGTGTTATAATGAATTTTGATGATGGTGATAGTGTAGGTATGTGGATAAGCAAGGTCTCTTGAGCTCACGCTAGAGATAACTAGTGGTTCCCCTAGGGTTTGGTTGTTTTAAAAACTTTTGAGTTTTTCTATGATCAATTACAGCGGCTCCTCTATGCACCAAGTACACCCACATAAATATCGAGAAGATTAGCAACCCAAGGTTAGGTAATCTACTGGTTATTGGAGGGGCAAATAATTATCTTCTTACTTTAGTTACATTTTCTATATATTTTTTTATGGAAATCTGCAACGATTTAATAAATGAAAATGCTTTCATGCTCGAATACTCGTCGAAATGTCGTGGATATTAAATGCAAGTGAACTTATGCATAAATATCTACAAATATGGATGTAGGTTTGTATTAACTTAGCTATGCCCGTGCCACATACCAACACACACACAATCACACACATGCATTTTCGTATTGGTATGCACCGCGAGATCGCATTAAATCGGCATTTCAGGCTGGCCGCGCCACACCCGTTTGCGCAGCTTTACACCGGGGCTTAAACATTTGCCGCATTCCAATTAGAAAATATACGATACCCCATTTAAATTTATGGCCATTCAAATGGCTACGTTGGCAATGCTCCATACACATTTAAACAGACACAGCCACACACACACACACACACACGCACTAACAAACATTCAATCGCAGAAAATATTCAGCGAATACAAAATAAATAAAATAAAAAATAAAAACAAAAAGCAAAACGAAAAAATTAAAAAATTAAAAACAAATATTCGTAGGCTCGCGACGATCGCAATTTTGTACTGAAAGTTTGGTCATGCACCAAACTGAGCCCCAAAAGTCTCTCACCATGTCCAAATGAGAATGTATAGGAATTTATACGAACGATCATGCTCATACACATACACACACACACACACCTATGTTCATATAAATGCCTTCAAGTCAAGTCAATGTAAATATGTACGTATGTGTGAATGTAGTCAGAAATTATCAACGAAATAGCGCATTCCAATCTAAAATCACGTTTTCAATAAACCAACGCCGAGCAAACGAGTATCACAATGCTGGTAGCTGATAGCTGGTATTTGGGAGCAGCAGCAGCCAACCGAGGCAGTCGAAGCAGCAGCGCAGGTACCCAGAGAAATATGCGCACCAAGTCAGAAACATATAACATGGCTCAGCTCAAGCTGCCATCGCTGCACGGTGGGCTTTTTTAATAATATGAAAATAAAAAATGAAGTTGTATTCAGATTGAGGTGCTATCAATTTAGCGCAAATTTTACTTACCCAAAATGACCCAAAAATAATCAAAAAATGATCCCAAAAAGACCCTTAAATGTTCCCAAAATGATACAAAATTGAACCCAAAACGAACCTAAAATGATCCCAAAATTATCCAAAAAAGCTTCCCAAATGATCCCAAAAACACCCTAAAATGATCCAAAAATGTTCCCAAAAATAATCCTAAAATAATCTCAAATGTTCCCAAAAGGACCCAAAAACTATCCCAAAATGATCCAAAAATGATCCGAAAATGACTCCAAAATGATCCGAAAATGACTCCAAAATGACCCGAAAATTACCCCAAGATTGTCCCAAATTTAACCCAAAATGATCTCAAAAAACCCCAAAAATTATTCCAAAAAAATTATTAGACCCAAATGGTCTCAAAAAATTAAATACCGTCGGTATTTACAGTAATAGACTACAAGTCAAAAGCAAACAAAGAGAAAATACCATTCATTTGATACCCACATTGGCTTATATAACTCCGTAAATTAAAAAAATTAAGATAGCTGGCAACCCCCAAGTGGATAGTCTTAGAATCAACTATACTATCTATATTCGAAATTTCATCCTAATCGGTCAAGCGGTTCCCGAGATAGTCTGGATATACAAATATACAAGTTTAGCTCGTTTAAAGTTATAAGATAAGAAATAAAAAATTAAAAAAACAAAAAAATTCTATAAAAAAAGAAATAGATAAAACAAAACAAAGTAACATAAAAAAGGAAAAGAAAAATATTAAATAAAGTAAATGTTTGAAATTTCGCACTGTACTTCGATAAGACGTGTATACAGATACATACACATTTGCACGCGAGAAAAAATTACACCTTATTTAACGCTTATTTGCTTTGATCAAAACGATGACAAAAAATAAAATAAAATAAAATAAAATAAAATAAAATAAAATAAAATAAAATAAAATAAAATAAAATAAAATAAAATAAAATAAAATAAAATAAAATAAAATAAAATAAAATAAAATAAAATAAAATAAAATAAAATAAAATAAAATAAAATAAAATAAAATAAAATAAAATAAAATAAAATAAAATAAAATAAAATAAAATGAAATAAAATAAAATAAAATAAAATAAAATAAAATAAAATAAAATAAAATAAAATAAAATAAAATAAAATAAAATAAAATAAAATAAAATAAAATAAAATAAAATAAAATAAAATAAAATAAAATAAAATAAAATAAAATAAAATAAAATAAAATAAAATAAAATAAAATAAAATAAAATAAAATAAAATAAAATAAAATAAATAAATTAGATTAAATTAAATAAATAAAATGAAATAAAATAAAATTTAATTAAATTAAATAAAATTAAGCAAAATAAAATAAAACAAAATTAAATTAAATTAAAAAAGCAAAATAAACTAAATTGAAATTATGTAAAATTAAATGAAGTAAAATTTAAAATAAAATAAAACTAAATAAAAAAAATCATAATAAATTATATTAAATTTCAATAAATGAAATGAAATTAAATATTAAATTAAGTAGTAGTAGTAGTATTGGTCCTAGCAAATTAAATAATAAACATAATGAGATTTGTATGGAAAATAGTAATTACATATTTTATTTTAAGGTCTATCTGCCATCGCAGCAAATAACGCTACCCCCCTTCTTTATAATAATTACTCACATGTTTTTTTGCTGGAAACACACACACACGCACCTCCAATGGCTGAGCAAAAACAGGTATAAAAGTTGTATGAAATGGATGTGTATGGGTTTTTTTTTTCAGAGACTAAGGAATCTCGGTTTATGGAGGCAGAGAAAAATTGTGGGTTTCGCGGTGCGTTGAGTTTAGTTCGGTTTATGGTGCTGAGCGAAGTGGTCAAGATTTCGAAACGTTTCGAGTTTAAGCTAAAAAAAATTTAATTTATAAATTTAAAATAACGCAGCACAGCAGATACATATGTATATATGATATGATATGCTGTAGATATGTGTACCACTTGATACATATATCAAAATACATAGTAAAAAATAGCAACAATGGTTGGTCACAAAGTTATTTGAGAACTACGAAAAAAGTAAAACAAATCCAAACGAAATATAAAATCAAATAACCAAACAGTTCCTTCATGCTGATTTAGACAAAACGAAGTGAGCCGAGAAATATTTGTGTCGCAAGAAAGTATGTTTTATATACCCATATGCATTTATGTTTCTTATTATAAAAAATCATTTTAAGTATCTTTTAACTGGTCCAAGTGATCGAGTGAACGCGTTTTGGCGCTGAGTTTAAAGTGTTTCGAATTTGTGAAAAGTGTTTGAGAAACAAATAAAGAAAAAAAAAAATTTCCTGAAAACTTGCTATCATATCTAAAATATTTAAACACGCATACAAACATATGCACATACTACCAAATATTGTACGAGTATAATTGTGTGAATTTATGAGGTGATTAAAGTAAAGTTCGCTTACTAATCAGTCAAGAATGTGGCACATTAATGCCTTACAAATAAAATGAGGCAAAAAAATATAAAAAAAAACAACAACGTTAACTAAATAAATATATGATGTACTTGTATTTATGACAAGAAAACGAACATAAAAAATCTCGCGAGAGCTCGTCGTGGTATTTTGCGATTTCTGAGATCGACCGACCGACCGCATGGATTACGCTTTTCACTCTCTGACAATAAAATTGAATATGAATTATCTATTTATTTTTAATTTAATTCTGCTGTTAAAAAAAAAATAAAATAAAAAAAAATTTAATTGAAAAAAAGTGTTGACAAAAAAAAACATTGTTCAAAGAATAGTTTTGTTTGTTCTGTACTTTGTTGAGGAGCGGCTGTGACAAAAGTCACTCGTAGAATGAAAGAAATCTAATAGAATCTGGATAACAGAAAAAATCCACGTTGCGTTCCCCAAACACGCAGTCCCACACTCACACACACATACACAAAGATACAAATTGCAAACAAGTATCGGTGTAAAAATGCGCGCACACAGGTGAAAACTGGTACGAGAGGCCCCAGATCACATAGGCAAATCCTCAACGACGCCAGAAAACGCGCGCCACATTAAGCGATCGGTTCGCGTATGTAGGTGTGTGTGCGTGTGTGTGTGCAATGCTCTCTGTGTGTGCTGTGAGACGCGGCTCTCGTGAAATGTCGACGAAGCAGCGAAAAGTCATCGACGAACCATAAAGTCAAAGTAAATTACAACAAAAAATTGCATGACATTCTTTCGTACAACAACAAATACTGTGTTTATATATGTGAAGTAAGCTAACAACACAATAACAACAAAATCAATGGAAAAGTAAAACGAAAAAAAAGTGAAATAAAAGAAAAATTCAATAAGAGAGTGCAAATAACAAATAAACCAAAAACAAAAAAACACAGAGCAGGCAGCGGAAAATTAAAATCAGAGAGCAGATAAAAGTATTTGATCACACGCACACATACAAACATGCAGCATGTTTGTATGTGTGCCTGTAAAATATTCTTTTGATAATTCGCCCAGAAGTAGTGCAATATAAAAGTAAAGAAATACAACAACATCTGCGCCAGCCATTGTCATAACAAGCAACTCAGCTTCAGAATTAGACTCAGCCTTAGCAACAACAATGTGTTGAAATGATTTTGATTAAATATTTCAAACTCCACGCGTGTCTAGAGCTTTTGAAAAAAATATTTTTATTTCTTTAGTTATTTCCTTTAAAAATTTGAATGCATTGTGCTTCATATGAATCTGTTTCAAGGAAAATATTTCATAAAGTTCTAAAATATTTCGACACTCTATTCTTTGTTGAGCCAACTCCAAGTTGGAGACACCGCGTGATGGTAGATTTTATTCTAGAGTTATATTTTTACACGGTTAAAAATTTGAGCCTAAATTTTAAACTATTTTGGACTACATATATGACCAAACGAAATTTGGTTTCAAATTAACCAGTTTTCAAGAAAATTATTTAAACCAGAAATGTTTTAACAACTTTTTAAAGAAAAATCATGCCCCGCCCCACTGAGCTACATCGCATACATAAATGTGGGAAAAATTCAATCTTAAATAAGCTTTCAAAAATAAATAACAACAAAACAAAAATTGCAGACCGAAAGATTTTAATTTTAAACCGAAAAGTTTTAATTTTAAACCGAAAAGTTTTAAAAATAAAATAAATGATAAAATAAAATTAAAAAAGGTGGCACTTGGCAGGATTCGAACGGACGCACTCAGAAGTCACTTCCGACTGCTCTACCGCTGAGCTATGCGGCATATGAAGTTTTTTGTGGGCAAAATGCAATGACTTTCAAACAAAAAAAATTTAAACCAAAGAACATTGAAAATCTTTTTAGGTATTTAGAAGGTTTAAAATATTCCGAAAAAAGTCTAAAAATCGCTTAAACTTTAGACGGGTTTAAAATTTAGGCTCGTTTTTTTAAGCGTGTATATAGATTAAATGACAAAACTGTCTGAGAACAAAATAAACTTCAACACACAACAAGGTTTAAATATTTTCAATGATTACAATTCACTCAATTTTCAGTGTATCGTAAGCGTAAAATCCACCCGGAACAAGAATAGTTGTATAAATGACTCGTACATAGGTGGAACGCCTTGAAGTATGCATCATTTATCTGCACCGAAAACCAAATTCGATTTTCCTATTAGAAATAATAATAAGAATATAATTCAAAAGCGTCATATGACATCTGCAAGTGTATTGAAGTTCTTCAACCACTTTCTGAGCTAGGGTGGTGTTCGACCACGCCTAAACCCATGTCAAAATGTGTTGCATATCTTAAGGCGCATATACCTATGTGGATCTAGTTCATTGTGAAATTTTAGACAAATACCTGCTTAGAAAATGTTAACCCTCTAACAACCCTTTAATACTAATTTTCTGTCTTAGAAAATTTTAACCCTATAAGAACCCTTTAATCAAATTTTCCAGCCTCACTCTTCCGAAAAGTAAACAGTTGAACAAAATTCTTACTCAAAGATAATGTAGTACGATTCCAGGCAGATAATACATTTTATATCCGATAAATGAGGATTAATCATTGTTAGAGATCGGGAAAATATGTCAAATCAAGCGCCTGAAACAAACTTTTTAAATTTATTTAAACACGAATTGGATAAACTGTGGAAAATTGGATAAACTGTGAAAAGCAAAGATCAAATGGTGTGCAGTAACGAATTAACCAATCGTGATATATGGAAATGCAAACAAAGTTCGAAAATAATAAAACATGAATAAAATGTTCAAAGTGGACAAATGAGAAGTGAAACTAAATTTAATGTTGAGTGAAAAGCATTTCAAGCCAAAACACAATGCACATACATACATGTACGGACTTTATGTGGAAATAAAAATGATTTGTGTTTCATAAAATTTGAGAAAATATACGAACAAAAAAAATGGTTTACAATAACAATCTGCCCTATAAAAAAACTGTCTGTATAGAAAATTAGTGTTTTTAGCGATTACATAAGAGAGCGGTCTTTAAGTGTCTAATCGTATGCAAGTCCTTTCGACGCGCCCAACAAAAAAAAAAATATAAAATATATAGACAGCAGCAACAAAAAACTGTGTTTTATGTTTCACCATAGACGTCTAGCAATACATTGCAGAAGAAAAAATTAAATTCAATACAGTAGCTATGTAGTTATGCGCGTACAAACATATAGACGGTCAAAAACAGGCAAAGAAAATAAGAACAGTGGTGGTAGAAAAGTAATGTGGCTGAAAGTGATTTTGCATGCAAAGAGCTAAAACAAACTAAATTTAACAAAATATTTACAAAAAATATTTTAAAAAATTATAAATTATCTTATAGCAGAAAATAATTTTAAAACAGTTGGCAACTCTTGCTTAAAAAGGTGTTTTTGATGAATTTTTGTTGCTAAGCCTTTTATGACAAAACGTCCATATGACGCACAGTTGTTCTGCTCCATAAATTTTTCGAAAAAAAAAAAAATTAATGAGTGGTCCTAACTAGGACCTAGGTCAATCACTTAGCATACTATTGACAACAGGAACCAATTCCATAGACTTGTTTTGGCCAGTACTTACCAGAAGTATATTAATAAATAACATCTGTATTGGTAGAAATCCTATCACTTTTCCTAAAAAACAAAAATAAAGTTAAAAAACCTGTACTTTCTGCAATCATCATTTTGTGCTTCTTTACCTTCCTCTTAGAGCATTCCAAAAGCTTTTATGGCAGCATCAATTAAAAGATATTACGTATACATCATGTCATTTTTATGAAATCTTGAAGTGACTTTATGTCATTAAATCAAGAAGGGGCAAATAGGGGCAAACATTTTTTTCTGGAATCGATAGAAAATATACCAAATGTTTATTTTATTATCGTTAGACGGTCTAGCACGCTGTAGCATGCACACTTTTTTGTCTATTCAAAGTAGAAAAGGTGGCATTTAGGAAGTATAATTTTTGCTGTCTCATATTAGAGTAATTTTCAATCAAGTACCTAAGATGTTCATACGTTTCAGACTATGCGAAATTTCTATACTGTTCTACTAATTAACTGAAATTTTTATGACTTTTGTACTAAGAATCAGTTTATTTGAACATAATTTAGAGTCATTTTCACATTAATGATGACTAGGGTAACAGTGGGGTACTGGGACCCGACCTTCCTTGGTACCTGCATGAAATGCCTGTGCTTCTGAAAAATTCTCTTTCTAAATAATTTTTGATGTTGCTTTTGCCGGGCATCGATACCCGACTACTTGGTGTAGTAGGTCGAGCACACTATCGCAACACCACGGAGGTACCTCCATGGCCAGGTAAAATCAGCAGCCCTAGAGGGCAGGTCTATAGAAAATAATTGCATGGGAATGTTATCAATTATGCACTGATAAGAGTATTAGTTTGATAACAAGGCTGTAATGGTATACATTTGAAGCAATTACATACCTTCAAAAAAAAAACATCACAAGTTAATACATAGGCCGATTTTACTCAACAAGCAACAGTTCAAATTTAATTGAGAACTATGAAAATTTGTTTAATCAACTAAAATGCCCCTCACCTAAGATGTAACAGTTTTTCACATTCATTTGCAGTTTATGCACCCTAATTAGGTATGACCGATGTGAACAATTAAATACTAAATCGCAAATGATTGAAAGCTTTTCACTCAGGTAATTCTTTGTTCAAGCCTAGCCCATCCGGTCATTCATTATATTTCCGTAAAGCACACCTTAAGTGAATTTTAGTTTGAATTTTAATTTTTTTTTTTTTCATTGAAAGCGAAGTGAAAATGTGTTTGCAAATCTTTACGGAATATTATCAATTTACATACACATACATACATATAAAAAAAATCCAACAAACAAAAGCCTTAAGTCTAATTTCGTTGAACGTGCAGGTTATTTCTAATAATCCAGCGAAGCTAGAAGCGTACTTTTGAGTAGTCGATTCGATTCGAGTTCGATTGAGATGTAAAAATTCATTAATTTTATATGATAGAAATAACAAAGCATTCTTCAATGATTCCTACTAATCTAAAAACCCCTAGTTTATTTTCGGGGTTTATTTTTATTTTTGTTAATTATAAATTCTCGACGTTTCCAATACGATCGCATAGAAATGCTTATGTAAAACGCTAATGTATCTAATACGTAGTGGTATTAACATTCCAATAGTTATACAAACATCTTTAAGTATATATTTAAATACCTAAATATGTATAAAAGTATTACCAAAAAATTTCACTCATCAATAACAAAAGACTTAGGCGACAAACTTGTCTTATTATGCTATACAATTTCGTGACGACAACCACAAAGAAAGTTTCACAGATACACATCCCTACATACAGACGTAATACACGTGTACGCATCTAATTATGCATAAATTAATCATTTTGAATTATGTATTAAGCTTTCATCGCTCAGTTAATACCAAAATTGAGTTTAGTGAAGCTAACGATAAAACGAACATAAATAATGCTTGAAACAAAAGTTGCCGGTATAAACGAGTCACATTTCGACAACTGAGTAGAATATCGTCCAATCTGCGAGATACTGAAAAATAATTTGTTCATGACAGACTTGTTTAATTCCCATTGCCACTAATAATGATTATTATATTTGGAGTTGTTATTTAATGACTTATTTATTTTGTGGTCTAGAGATTATTGATTTCTTAATTAAACAATCTAAAATTCAAATTTATTTTAATTCATTAATTAAATATTTAAATAATTAAAATAATCATTTAATCATATAACTCATAAAACCAAAATCTGTCAAAAAAAATCATTTAATTACGTTAGTGATTTACGCATTTAAAAATAATCAAAATTAATTGACACTGAAAAAAATAACAAAAATTATTTTTCACGTTATTAAAAATAATCAAAAATCTTATACGATTTTTTATTAATAATGCAATTATGATATTTGTTTTTTTTTTTTTAATTAATTAAATATTAATCATTAAAGTGATCCAGCTACTGGCAATTAATCATTAAACAATTGCCTGAGGAGTACACAATATAGTAAATAATCTCTAAAAATTGTATTCATTATTTAATAGGTCTCGTTCATGATCAGATAACACACTTTTGCTACAAACTCTGCTAACCGACAGGTCTATGTTGAAATATAGAACACAGTTTCATATCGCTGCTGTATATTTCGTTTTTATTTGGGTGCATAGTGAAGCCTCGCAACCGTGGCACATACAAAAAAAGACGTGCGTGCCAAGTACTCGTGCCGTTTGATGTTTAAACATGTGTATCCGCACATAAGTTTAATTAAATTACTATTATTAGGCGTATTTCATTCGTAGAAATTACGAAAAGAATGCAAAATGACTCCAAATTGATTCCAATATGACCCCCAAATGACCCTAATATGAACCAAAAATGATCCTTAACAGACTCCAAAGTGAACCCTAAATGATCCCGAAATGGCCCCTAAATGACCCCAATATAATCCTAATATGACCCACAAAAAGGACCCCCAAAAATGACTCCAAAATGATCCTAATATAACCCCAAAATTTTCCTTAACTGACTCCAATATGACCCCTAATTATCCCAATATAACCCCAAAATGACTTAAAAATGATCTCCAACTAACCCCAAGATGATTCCAATATGCCAGTAAAATGACTCCAAAATGATCCCAAAATGATCCCACTCTGATTCAATTATGACCACAAAGGAACTATGGTTTAAAAATTAAGAAGTTTTTATTTAAAATGTACGATCAAAAAATAATCTGCATTAATTAATCAAAATGATCAAATTCCAGATTAATCACCATTCTATTAATCATAACCTGATTAATTTGATTATACCGAAAGCTGCTTAATCATCTTTTGATTAATCAAAAAGTTTAATTGGGTTTATTGGTTAATTAATTTTATTGATTAATCAAAAAAAAGATTAATTAAACATTTAGTTAAGCAATTAATCACACATTTTTAATATTCATAATCACTTATTTATTTTGTTTACTAAGTAATATTATTATTTGCTCAATCTTTCCAACATTTTCTTCAAATGCATTCTTCTTTTATAATTTCAGAAAAATATTTCCGAACGACTTGTTGCATTTAAGTAATGATGCAGCATGCGAGCGTTTTGTACTGTCAGCGCGCCATTAGAAGTATGCGCGTCATCGGCCGAACAACTGTCACCAGGATCACGCTTTTTGGCTCTAAGGTGAGAACATTTATCAAGCTTTAGGGACATTTCCTGGGAGCTTTTGAGTTTTTTCACTAAAAAAATTGCAACATTCTCTCGACTAAGCTAGACGCTTTTAATCAGTGGTCGGCAAATTGAAACGAGAGGGTGTAAAAATTGATTTTATGTTTTCAGATGGTTTTGTAACAAAATTTAGTTACTTACCTCTTCAAGTAACGATTTTATTTAACTCAACTCTAATTTTTTTTTTTTTTTTTGCAGGCTTCTGGGAAATCAACAGCCCAAAACCTTATACTTCCTAGTCGATGCAAAGAGTCGAGTGAGAGAAGTTTACACACAAACATGCCTTCATTTTGCAGCGCAAGGCATGCTCGATACCGAATTGTTCGGTTTGGCGGTGCTCATCGGTGAGTTTGAGTTTTAATTATTAAATCAACATATTTAAGCATGAAAAAATTTTGGTTCGATATTTGATATGCATACCCCCTATATAGGTGCGTTTTAGCCTGAATAATATATGTGCGAAGTATTATTTAGGTTACTTACAAGAGTGTCGTATTCCTCGTAACGTTGTATATTGTATTTTGTTTCCAAGGTTTCCCATATCAATTTTTCAAAAAATATAAAAATACATTAAGACCTCGAAAATTACAAGACACACAAATTCTTATCTTTGAATTCTTATAAGGACGTATTCTCTAAACAAGGACATTGCAATTTGAAAAAAGTATTTTACTGGATTGTGTAACTATGTATATGTTTTCTAGCAAAAATAATTGAGTACGTCTTGGAACTTGGCAATTACAGCACACTTTTTCTAGGTCATACACGGCGTATGAGTAACATTTAGCTATAGTTACTAGAAAATTCAGGAAAATTGGTTTCATATTTTGCTTGATAACTCCGAAACAGATTGAGATGTCGAAATAAAACTTACACTACTTTCAGGCGCACATGAACACCTTTCATTTGATACCCATATGGTAAAATCAGTTTCTGAAATAATTTAAAAAAAAATCTCCGCTAAAAAGTTGCCACTGACAAATTTACTTCACTTGAATGAATTCACTCATTAATAAACTAGTTCAAAGGCACAATAAGGCAATACCATCTAAAGGGTTTAATTCTATCAAATCTACCCCCATGCTATCTTCTATGCTATGCAAATTCCAACCAAAAGTAACCAAGTTTCAAAACTTAAAAAAACCAGCTCAAAAGTTTAAGGCTTTTTAAGCCGTGTTCAAGTTAGAACAGCCTACATTTCTGGTGCACCTGTGCAACATTCCAAAAATGAAAATTCAACATAAAAAAGGTGAATTTTTCCTAAAATCCTACCATTGTCCAAGTTGAATTTTCATGCGCTTGTGGGCAGTGAGCAATGCGAGTTAATACGCTGAACGGGTGCAGCGTCCGATAAGGAATGAAAAATAAAAACAAATAAACATAAACCAGTATTTTGAAAGGCGATTACAACGCACTCCAGCCAAATGGCGAAAGAGCTCAAGCAGGCCGAAGCAGTGCAAAACGTTGCAACAGGGTTACCACGTGAGTCGGACGAAGACGAAGATCCAGCAACGACTATTCAATGTGGAATGTGCTTTTTGGCTTGTGTTGGTTGCTTGTTGGTGTTGCTGGGGCTTTTGGGCAACTTTTTTTGTATGTATGTACTCGCATATGTTCTCTATGTCAGGGGCGTATTTAAATGAAGGTTCCTGAGGCGGAAAATATGGTCTTTGCACGCGTGGATTCCAATTTTGGGCACCGCTTCTACATACATATATATAAAGTTCAAATTTTATATGTATGTGGAGTGGGTTAGTTTTTTTTTTTGATAACATCGCCGTTGAGAAAAATATTGAAGAAACTATAGGTCTAAAAACGGGGTTGACCCCACAACCCTTCAACCTAATCTAATGCTCATAGGATAAAGGCAAAAACGATTTTTCATAGCATATATCTCTGGAAGTAGTCGAGCTTGACGACTCGAATTCAAATATACAAAGTTAAACTCCCAGAACTCCAGAGAGAGAATAAAGGAAAAAGGGGATACAAATTGGATACTCCAGAAAGTATTAATTTAACACGACTGAAATCCAATACCAAGATAAACGAAGCCAGCCTCGAACAACTCAAGAAAAATAAGAGATAAAGGGAAAAGCAGCGCATGCCTGAAATTCGGCACGAAGATTTACAAACCCCATCCCAAACATTTTGTTAATTAGTTTTGCATCTCTAAAGTCTCGGTGCCCTAAGACTAAAGCCTCACTTGCTGCAAGAATAAAACACCACTGTAGAACAAATGTGTATATGTAGGTATGTGTATAGAAGGTGATCATGGCTGTAAGGTGGGGTAGGGAGGAATAGGGACTAAGGCTAAGGTCGATGCTCATATCAGCTCATTAATTCTGGATATCCATCGAGTGGTAGTTGAATAGCAACACACCAAAACAGAAATGTGCTGCACACACTCACACATACATACCAAGATAATACAAAAGGCTTGTCGCCGTTGCCAGATTGTTTGACTGTGTATTGGTATGCTGAATGCAACGTGGCCTTTTTAAAAATACAAAGAAAAAAACGAAATAAGAAAAAAATTACACAAAAATTTAACATAAAAAACATAAAACTGCTAAAGACACAACGTTTTTTTACAACAACAATAAGTAAGCAGGTAGCACTGACCATGGAGGAGGAGAGTAGCAAGCAGCAACATAAACAACAGCAACAACATTGAATATACGAAAAATGCAATGAATGCCCGTGCAGCATACAGCAATTTCTAAAGAAGAAGAAGAAGAGGGCCCGAGGGTTAGAGGTTCAGAGGCATGGAGGTAACTGGCAATTGGCAGCGGACATAAGACGCGTGTTCAGTAATTCAGGTAGCAGTCGCGCGCATTGCTTTAACACGAGTGCGATCAGACGAGCACACGGACAGACAGACACATGGACCGACGGACAAATGGACGGACGCACGAACAAGCCTACAAACGAAAGAATGAATAGTCGATGGTTGATGTTGGTTGTTGGTTGTTGCAATGTCAAAGGCACATAACCAGTAGCCAGCCGCAGAAGCAGCAACTATGGCTGCATGACCAGAAAACTAAACAGCAACAACAACACACACAAAAAACAGAAACTAAAAAACTCAAACTCACTCCAAAGCAACAAGAACAAGAAGAAGAACAAAATAATGAAAACACAAATGCTGCTGCACCAACACTGAAAGTAGCTCTGGCTGCAGTTGAGAATAGAAAGAAGATAGGAACATAAATACAAAATCCAACTGCTTAGGAATGTTGACCAAACTGGCTGCTTTGACTGCTTTGGCAGCTTCGTGGCTCGCTTGTATGTTTCTTGGCTGCAAGTTTAACAACTCCAATCGGGATTGGGTTCGTGTGTTGGCAAGATTGTGTACGGGGTGTTGCACAGAGATAAGTGACTGGCGGTTGAAAAGGCACAATGCAAGCACACACACACACACACACACACACAAATATGCACAATAATGTCCCGAGGAGGAGAATAAAACTACACCAACACTCTCATGTACTGACACCGGCCGCAACGAAATATTGGAATTCTTCTTGATGCTTGCAGCTGAATCTTAAAAAAATATACACGATCATGGATACCAAATTTCTTACCTACGTCGGCACACTAGACGGTATCCTTAAGTGTAAAAGGTTGAGCCGTCAAGTCAATGTGGTCTATCAGTTATTTTGACGGAGGTCGCCGTTGGGAATAATTTGTGAAAGTCGATAGATATTTCATCGACTTAATCGAAATCTTCCAAAAAGTGTCTTTAGTTTAGGCTGGTGGAAGTGCTCTACAAAAATTCTTCTTGTTGTTGGGTATTTGGATAATCCTTGTTTTTCTGATTTGTTCTAATGTTTTTTTTTTCTATATGACTCCACAAAATCTGCAACTAGTTATGAATTCTATGTTTTTTTCGTAGTTAGGAAAAAACAACTTCATAACTAATAGAGTTAGGTTTTTTACTCCCATGAGAGGAATAGGTCCCCTTTTATTTTGTTTAAACCAGTGAACTAGTTCTTTAGGATTCCAGTTTGGACACCTTATAGCATGAAAGTTCGACTAATTTTTTGTGATAACGTGGTGAGTTCTTAAGATATCTTTTACAAATCCTCATCTCATTTCACTTCACTGAAGGGACTAGTTTAAATCAAGGATTTAGTACAGTAGATCCGAGCAGAGCTTCGCTCCATTTTCTTCAAAATTGTCAACACTTAGCAGTTTAAGGACAAAAACGCTAATACCTTAACCCTTTTTTTTAATAAACCATCTCAGCAAAAATGTTAAATTTAATTTTTCTTTTTCAAATATCCACAACTGTGAGGAACTAATGCGAAAAATCCACCAAAAAAGTCTGAGTAAACAAACTTTACACATTCTAGATTTCGAATTCAACATTTTTACTTGGAAAAAAATTCTTTTATTTATTTTTGGCCCAGTTTAATGTACATTATGTAATAAAATATGTGAATATTAAGAGCAAGTTCGTTGCTTTAGCCTCTCGTTCGAAATTCTATTACGAGCCCTTTTCTCAGCCAACCTTCAATCATTTAGTTCACCCTCAAATTTACCGGCCAATTCAGCTGCCCGTAAACGAATTCTGAAGCATATACAAATTTTGAACGAAAGACTGAAGAAACGAACTTGCTGATGGCATTTTGGAGAGGAGCCGTGCTATGGAGCTCGAACTTTGCATGCCTTTGAATGTAGATACACATCAACATATCTCTATATATATGTATATAGACTACATTAATGTATTTCACATATTTCGGCAGCTGAAATTTAAAACAAAATCTATCATTCATTGAACACATTCTTAACCAAATGAAATCGTTTGGTGCGTCTGAAATTTCATTTGAAAGAATTGTGCGTGAGATGATGAAAAAAAAAATATTTCGACTACATACATACATACGCACATAAAAACGCCTTAAAATATAAACGTCAAAACCAGCAGCAGATAATAACAAACAACAAAAGCAAGAAGAAAAAAAAGGTTGAAAAGCAAAGGAATTTTAATTTGTGATGTTTATCGTTTGCACGCGATCGCCAACAGGAGAAAAATAACACAGCACACAAGCAGCAACAACAACAACAACAACAACACAATTATCACAATCAATAATGACCGCAACAAGAATCTAAAACATCAACGTGGTATTGTTGGCGTTGTTGTTGTTTTACTTTTTTTATTGTTGAAACTTCTTTGGTCGCCATTATTAACTGCACGGCCGCTACCTGCCGATAATGATTATGCACCATTAACAATAAATGGCAGAGAAAATGTTGACTATGTTGTGATTGCGAAAATAACAAGAATCATGGAACAACAGAAACAACAACAACAAGAAAAACGTACGAAGAAATAATAATAACGAAGAGCAGTAAACGGCGAGTCGCCACGCAAAACGGCAAACAGCGAAAGCAGCAAAATCAAAATACCCAATATAATAACAATAACAAGCAAAAACAACAACAACAACATAAATGATGGCAGTTGATACCAACCAAATATTTTTCGTTAATAAAGAAACGAAAAAAAAAAATTGACACACACAATCGCACTAAATAAACGGCAAGAGGTGTAAGCAAACGTTTCGAAAAAAGAAACTCAAATTCCAACCAAACCCACAGAAATACCATAACAAAAAGAAAAAAACAACAGAAGAAAATAAAAATAAAACAAAATATGTATGTAGCTCGAGATGTACAAAGCACGCGCAGACAAACATACATTCATATCAGCACCTATGCGCATGCGTCGTATGCATCTACACTCGCTGTTTGTATGTGCGCTCGCTTACCTGTGGCATGGAATGTTGCAATGGGCAATTCATGCAAACGTGCGCCCCATGGATGTAGGATGTGAGGCACGGCAGCTGCTGCTTTCCTTTTGTACTTCCAATATAAACTTACAAACATACAGACGCAGCAATATTTTTGTTGCGCTTCAAAAAATTTTAGAAGGGGGTTCGATTTATACTCAAATAATGAAAATTTCTCAGGGATAGATCTCGTTTTGGCCAGTTTTGTTTGGATATCCGGCAGCCTGGGGATTTTAGCCATCTTTTGTTGGCTTGGCGGAGTGTGTGCTCCTTACGCATTAGTTTGCATGTGGCAAAGGGCATTCCATGAGCGCTCTTTATCTCGAAGTATCTGCTTGGTCGTGCCCGGCCTAGCAGGTTCGTTTCTGTTGGGCCATCTCTTGAAGATATCGATGATAGCTGAGCGTCAGTTCAGAGTTGAACGAGTAAGAGTCAAGGGATTTGATGTCCGCTTGGCTGTCGCAGAAAATTACAATATCCTGACCGATAAAGCGTTTACCTGCTGCGGCGACCATGATACCCGAGACTTTAGCCTGGAAGACGCTTCAATGAGCAGGTAGCCTGAAGGAGAGCTCAAGATCCAGGTTCTTTGAATAATACCCTCCTCCAACTCTGCCGTCTTATTTCGAGCCGTCGGTGTATATGGAAGTGTTGCCATTAGTAGCTGGACACCGATCCGTCCGCTCCCAGTCATCCCGCATTCCCTGCTGGGAAAGTTTGTTCTGAAGCAGCTATCTCTTGCTGTTGTGTGATCACACAATAAGCTGTGCTCAGGGAGAGAACACTGTAAGCTCCTAGAATTCTGGAGTGTCCAGTAGTGCTTGCGCCCGAGCCGGACGTTTCCCTTAGACGCAGAGTCGATGATGCTGCTGCCTAGTTCCCTTCCCCATCGAGTGGCAAAATGCCAAGAATGGCCTGGAGATCCTCGTTGGGCGTTGTCCATAGCGCATCGCTTATACAGATTTTAACGCCCTAGCGCATATACATACATACATTTAAAAGACATAACAATTCTCTCCTTTAACAGTTTTTTCATGCAAAAAGGTTTTCTATTTACAGATGGCGAATACATGTTCGCGGATCCGGAGAGCAAACTCTCCAAGTACGGCCCGAAAAGTTGGCGCTCTTCGCATACACACGTAAGTCTCAAATAAATTCCGTTTTCCAACGAGCTAACTTACTATTCCTCTCTCTCTCTCTCTCTCTCTTTCACTCGCACACAACAGGGTCTCGATGCAAACGGACGACCGCTGCTGGAATTGCACTTCCGGGTGCAGTTCTACGTCGAGAGCCCGTTTCTCTTGAAAGATGAAATATCCCGCCACAACTACTATCTACAACTAAAATACAATGCTATACAACGGGAAATGCCTAAGGATTATTCGGAACAGTCGATGATATTATTAGCCGGTTTAGCGCTACAAGCAGATTTGGGTGATGCACCAGCAACAACAACAAACACAAAGGGCACAACATTAAAATCTTTAGCGTCGGAGGAGAGCAACATCTGTGGTGGTGGTGCCGGAGCAGCGTTTGATCAACCAAGTTTGCTTTCTACGCCGCATGTCACAAGCTCAACGGTCAATACAAACGAAGTCACAAATTTAACAACTATAACAACAACACCAAGAACAGAAGCGGCGGCGGAAAAATCTGGAACAACAACAACATTACCAAAGATTAATAAACGTCTTAGTAGTGAAAATGAGCGCGTTTTACGTCTGTCCACATTTTTAGTTGCAAAAAATTCACCAGCCACACCCGCCGCAGCTGCAGCAAACACGAAGATACTAGCCAAAACAAACTCGGCCGCTTCAAGCTCATCTTCGACGTCGGTTTTCCCGATTAGTGGCAGCTTAAAGCGTAGTCTCGGTGCCATGGCGGCCTCTTTTTCCGCCTCCTCATCGATTTCTTCGATGAACCGCAGCAGCTCGTCCAATACAACACCACCAACAACAGCCACTTCCTCGAGCTCGTCACTAGCCGCACTGGCTCACAACCAACTGCCAACGACAGCCGCCCAAGATTATTTTAGTGTAAGCGATTATCTACCCATTGAGTTGCGTACGGCTTGGGCACTGAGCGCACTGCAGGCTTGTCATCGTGAAAATCGCGGCATGTCACCGGCGGACGCAGAGCTTCATTACATTCAGCACGCCTGTATGGTGCATGAATGCGTGAATGCACACATCTTCCGCATGCGCACCACGAAAAGCGAAAATGGTTTGGGTAGTTCATGGTTTGTGGTGTACTCGAAAGGCATTAAGATATTTAGCACCTCAGAGACACCACAACAACAAACAACCTTCCTATGGCCAAGCATTACGAAGCTCTCATTTGAGCGAAAAAAGTTTGAGATACGTTCGGGCGAGAGTAAAATACTGCTCTATGCTACATCGGATGAGAAAAATAAGATGCTGCTGACGTTGTGCCGTGAGACGCATCAATTTAGCATGAAGATTGCAGCACGTCTCAAGGAGGTCATCAAACGCGAGGAGGAGGAGAGCAACAGTCTTCACGCCTGCTACATTTATTCGCGTAGTCTACATTTGCCTTACAAAAACAAAAGCGATCAACGTATATCGGTCATATCGAGCACTAGCTCAAATACGACATCGGGTATTGTAAGCGACCGCGTGCACTCGGAGGATGAGGTCGAGATAATGATAAATACGCCACCTGCACCAATTGCAGCGCCCTCTACCGAGAGTCTTGCACTGGCGCATTTGCTGGATCGCCCGAGCGTTAGTAGACAAACGTCGTCGGTTGGACAGGTATCTTTAAAAGAGCTGGAAGAACAGCTGGCAGCGCTGTCCGTGCGTCAGGAGCGTCAAAAGCAGCAGACGAACTCTGTTAACTCTGGCGATGAGTCATGTGCAGAGCGTAGCCATACTTCAGCAGGCAATTCATCAAGCAGCAGCTCAAATCAAGCTTCACAACGCGCTGCAGACTCTTCGACTGCCACTGACTCACCAAGTTCACACCACAATATCGGTTCGCAATGCTCATCCACCTGCAGTACGGTTGTGGTTCTGGCCAGCCCAGAGTCCGCTGCAAATACGCTTACATCTTTGACAGTGCATTCGACAGCAAATTCAACGCCCGTACAGCGTCGCAACTCAACATCGAGTAGTCTTGAGTTGGGCTTCAGTCATACCGCGCAAAACTCTATACTCAGCGAAGCTGAATCAACTTGCATCGATCACGACTTTGGCTCGTCAACGCGTGATGAAAACGAGAGCGTTTCGGGTGTTTATACTTTAGCGCATGGAGCCCCACCTACCGAGACTTCTGGCGTATACACAATGCACAGCAGCGAAATGACTGGACAATCGTCAGAGATTGCTGAGTCGGAGAAGAGCTCGCACTATGGCATTTTCCAACCAACTAAAAGTGAATTAAATGCCGACAATCTAGACCCAAACCATTCCAATACGGACTCTGTGGATGGTGGAAACTATCATGGCAAACGCATCAAGAATGAAGAGTTTCGTTTACGCTCAGACTCTAATGTGAGCACAAGTGGCTCGTTCCGTGGAGATGGCAGTGACCCAACCGAGCACAAGCATAACCTACTCTCAGCCGAAGAGTTGACCGACCTTATTGTAGGACGTGGTACTTATCCTAATCGTAAGACGGTCTCTAGTACTCTGGACTCTGATTGTGATTACGTTACATTACCGTTACCAATTACGGGCGAATCCTACATCCAGGGTCATCAAGATACCGCGCCCACGGAAGACCAAGTGGAGGACTTAATAAATGACTTAATACCAACCGATCCGCCGGCGCCACCGCAGCGTATTGACAGTAAAAGCATGCAGCCGAAACCGAATCTTAGTAGCGTACCGCTGCCGCCGCCACCGCCATATCACGCACGCCATGAAAAAACTGGTCTTTGTGGACCGCCAGTATGTCCCCTTCCGTTAGGTATGCCAGCAATTGTCAGCAGTACTAACCAACCAGCCAAAATAGCCCCAACATTATCCAAAGTGCCATCACCAACGTTACCAATTGAGGCTAAGAAGCAACCAGTTACAGCCCCAACCACACCACAAGCTAAAACACCGCTAGCGACAGCAGCGGCACCTACAGTACGTCGACGTGATCCGCCTCCTTATCCAACAGCGGCCAAGCCACGTCCCACATCTTTAGTATCGGTCGCCTCGAGTACAACTTCATCACTCAATCATTCCAACCACGTACTATCCTCTACGGGTGGCTCATTGAGCTCGCTCAAAGCCGAGGAAGCTCCAGCACGTTTTATTACCACGCGTCCGCAAATTAATATTCTCAAAGCTCATACCAGTGTAATCAGTGATAGCCAAAAACCCAGTTATGCCGCACCCACACATTGTTCGTCGGCTGCATCCACCACCGGCTCCATAACAAGCCAGCACCTGCCAAGTCATCATTCCGTGCACAACTCGCATTACATAAGCGGCTCGCAGGTGTCATTAAATGGCAACCAACATGCAGCGCGTCAAGCGTCCATATCCGCAGCTGCTATGGCACATGCTGCAGCTGCTGCGGCTGCCGGCGCTGGCGTTATACCCAATACCCTCGGCGTTCCGCTTATGCCTTATGGGTTGCATGGCGCACACAGCAGTATGTCATCGTTGCATCAACAGCCGCCACCACCACCCCCACCGTATCCGGAAATCAAGCAAACTCCACGCACCTGTGTCCTATTACCAGTGATTAAGCATCGGCAGTTCCTGCCGCCACCACCGCCGAGTTTGCCGCGTCAGCCACCACCACCACCCCCACCATCACAGCTTGCGGGAGTTTATGGCAATCAGCTGGCGCGAAAGCAACTCGAGCTATACCAACAACAACTCTATAGCGATGTTGACTATGTCATCTATCCCATACAAGATCCCGCTGTCAGCCAGCAGGAGTATTTGGACGCCAAGCAAAGCTCGATATATGCAGCACTGGCACAGGCGCCACCACAGCCACACGTCCATCCGCACGCGCATCCTCATCCATATCTAGCATATCATGCAGGCGGCGCCCACGTCGGCTCATGGGATACATGTAAGGGTCATGCGATATATCGCAGCACCCCTTACCTGCCGCTGGCGCTATCCACGCACTCGCGCTATGCATCAACACAAAATCTGTCAGATTCATACGTGCAACTACCAAGCACCTACTCCCCACTCTACAGCCCATCCATGGCTAGTTTATGCTCTTCGTATGAGCCACCACCGCCACCGCCTTTGCACCCAGCCGCGCTAGCAGCATCCGCCAACGCATCCAATTTATTTGCGCGCTCACGTTCGGATGACAATATTCTAAATTCGCTAGACGCGCTTCCGAAAATGAAGCGTTTGCCACCACCACCACCACCGCCCTATGTGAATCGTCGCTTAAAGAAGCCCCCGATGCCAGCGCCATCTGAAAAACCACCACCAAGTGAGTATAAATTGTATAACTCGCGTACGTAACGCTAACTAACATTACAAATCTCATTTGCAGTACCGTCAAAACCATCTGCAGTCACCAATGTGCCTGTGAAGAGCCAACAAATAACAATGCGCACCCAATTACCGCCACGTAAGCCACCAATGCTAAATACCAGTGGTAACGCCAACAATATGACGCGCACCTCGAGCGGCGCGCAATGGGCTGGCGAACGTCCTAAGCCCGATCTGCTGTCGTATAATGGCAGCAGCATTCTCGCGCATCTGCAAGCTAGCGTAGCGGCTGCTAATCGACAAGCCGCTGCTGCAACCAAATCGAAAGAAGCCAGTCCGAGTACGAGTGGCACAGCAACCAAACCGCTAGATATCGAAGTATTGCGCGAGAAGAGCAAGCATTTAGACTTGCCGCTCATCTCAGCGCTCTGCAACGATCACTCGCTACTCAAACAGACGAAAGTGTTTGCGAGTGCTAAAACGAGTCGCACGCCCCCGAGCGCTGCTTCAACTATGCGCAATACGAGTGGTACCTTGGGCTCACCGCACAGCACACGCATATCCACGCTCAACAAAAGTACACTGCAGCACTCGTCCACAATATATGCTGGTGCACCTAGCGAAACTGCAAATGCTTCTGATGCCATCTCGCCATCAATGACAACTAGCACCGCTGCCAATTCGGCGTCTACAACGACAGCAGTGCCAACTGCGGCCAACGCTACAAACACAAACACGAAAACGACCACTTCAAACACGTCCTCCGCTCTACAATTGAGCGCAAGTAAAGGACGTAAAACTGCTGGCAGTCATCGTCATCCCAATGATAAGCTGCCACCATTGCCCATGCAAATGGCTGAGGCCAACAACTATGTAATGGATCCGGCAGTAATGAAACACCACAAAGGTTACAACTCTCAAACGTAAATGGATTACTCCACAAAGGAACCCAGCAGCGAAGGAGAGCAAGCTGATCAAGAAAGCGTAAGTTTCCATCCCAAGATTTGAGAGCTTTGGAAGCCCCAAAAGACAAACTAAGAGAAACTAAATAAAGTTTATACCCAAATATTTCGCATACTAAAACTACGTGCGGCACTAGGCGAGTATTCCGAATGCAACCCCCCACACACAATACAAGAGATTTGCCCCACACCGAAACGCTTTGTGTCAAGGCGCCCAAGAAACGAACGACGTACGCGATTGGTATATTGAGATCTTTTGAGATTACTTTTGTTCAGGTGTTACTTTCTATTCCTAAATGATAATCACGCCGTATGACACTAACGAAAATATGTACGAGTGCGTGAAGGTAAATAATTCTTCTTAAACGATGTAGGACCGACGAAAATCTCACGAATTCTATGCAACAAAAGTTAGTGAGCCTTCACAGTGTGTTTTGGTGGAAACTTTCAAAAACGTTTTTTGAAGAGTGGTAAACTTTAGTGAAATCAAGTTGCTGGTATAACCAGGTCCACAAGGTAGTAGAGATATTTATTTGGGTGGGGGTGAACTGAGACTTGAGTCGATTTTTTTCGAATAGATGTAATTGTGTTGGGTGTAGACTTGCCGGAATTTGTCCTAAAGTAGGTGAAGCTTTAACTAGGGCCATGAAAACATTTTGAAAGTTCTACTAGAAATGTAAATAGAGCTGTGCCAGGGAGAGATAGAGCCTGATCGTAATAATGAAATGATGACGTTTGTTTTAGTTCTGTCGCAACACCCACTATTGTCTCGTTGTTTGCTAGTGAGCGACTGTGCATAACCAAGTGCATTCATTGATTGGTCAGTACGATCATCGCGCTCTCACTAGCTTAGCCACAACTTTAAAGAGTGAATTTGGCGGTACGTTAGGGGGAGGCCTGGTTTAGAATAAAATACCAGGTATATATAAATATCGTAGCAGGAAGCATTGTTGGAAGTGTTAATTGGGTATAAACACAGGGTGGTCTTGTGCCTAGATTCCACAATTATGGTTGAGAGCTATTAGTTTCCCTTCTCAATGACCAAGCACATGAAAATATTGAGTGTAAAAGTTTGACTTCGAGTAAGGATCTCTGCTTGGCGGACGCTCTCTTGCCCAAGACGTATAAACTGAATTCTGAAAGAATATGATATTGTGGCAGGATTACCTACATACATACAATTAACTAAATACATAGCAAGGAAGCCGAATAAATACAAACGAACAAATTCTATATTTCAAACACTGACCTCACTTTTCATGTTAATTTAATAAATGAAAAATAAAAATAACCTAACCTTAATCTAGTCACTTTCAGAAATGCATATAAAACATAAACAAAAGACAGTTAATAAGCTAACTAATACTCAAATACAAACATTAAAAATATTTCAAATTGATTTTGAAACCCATAATATTACAATTGCGAACTGGGTTATACCAAGGGTTAATTTAATTTCAAGGGTTAATTAAATAATATTTATTTTCGTTATATCGCATAACTTACTTGTATCATATACAAGTTGTTATTTGTGTTTTTATTTTATATTTAATATTTTCCACTTTTTTTCATGACGCACCGCAACATTTTGAAAGAAATGTTTTTAAAAAATAAAAATGAAAATAAAAATAAAGTGACTAAGCCACTGTAAATTAAAAAAAAGAAGAAGCAGGTTTATATTAATAGCAACAAATCGTAGTAATAATAATACCATGCACAAAGAAATCATAAACGTTTCATAACAAAAGAAATCCGCCCAAACAACTGTGATCGATTAAAACTTTTTTTATACTTAAAAAAAATTTTTTTTTTTTTTTCATTTTAATGTTTTACTAATTTTAAATTTCTATTTTTTTTTAATAAAAAATACTTTCCTTTTTTATTTTTAGTTTTTGTTTTCTTATCTTATTGTTTTAATTTTTTTTTCGAAAAATATTTTTTTTTTTTTTTTTCAATGGAGAATTATCGACTATACAAAAACAATTATACTCGTAGTGGTTAAGTGTTCATACATAAGTGCGTGTAGTTTAGGCTTAAGCAAAGTGCATAAAACACATGAAGAACAAAAATGAATCCATTCGATCAAATTGCCAAATATTGCGTTCGACGTAAGAAAGGAATACCCTTCCCAAGAATGGGAACAAAGAACGCAATAAGACCTCTTTTTTTAATTAGTTTCTTAGCGCTTAGGGTGTAAGGGAGCAAACACTCATAAAGTGTGCATGTATATGCATTTTATAGCATATATAGATATGTATGTATGTGAAGTAAAAAAAAACAAAAACAATTATAATAATATATAAAATGCATTTAAGTGAATATTGCCTAGACTTGCCCACCGTACGTTACATATTTGTAGTTGTAGCAGTAGTAGTATGTACTAGGTATATGTATGAGTAAAAAATTATAAAGAAAAGCAAAAACAAAATACAATATAATGTCACAAATGTTTGTATGTATGGAAATGCTTGCGTCCATTATCATAAAAAATAAAAAAGGTTTTTAAATCTGCTAAAATACAAAAGCTGTATGAAAATGTCATTCTAAAAAGCTTTATCCATTTGTTTAAAACTATTTTATTTTTTATGAAAATGGGTGTTAATTTGGACAACTCTTTTTCTGAGCTTATTATATAATAACCACGAAGAGCTCTACGTTAAAACGAACGAAAATTTTTAATTGTAGTTTTGAAGGTATTTTTAAAAGGATCTTAAAAAATAATTACTTTTCGGTAATATTTTGACAGACTGACATAACCTAAAAAAAAACTGTCAAAAGTTAAAAATACGGGACTCATTTCTAATAAGAAGTTTAACTTCTGTCATAATAAATGTAAAAGTTGATTGGCAAATCGCAAACAAATGAATTATGCTAAAAATATAACACAAAAAAGAAAATTATCTATTTATACTTTTAATAGTTTGCAATCCAACATTTTCATGTATTTTATTGTTTTCGAATAAGGCTGTGTGCCAAACGGTATAAAAATAAAACAGCAGTCGTAAGCTTCGTTTAGCGAGCATAAAGTCAGTAAAAGCTTTTAAAAACTCTAACATATTATTCAAAGAAGAAGTTGTAAGTTTCTGCTGAAAAAATTTGGTTCAGTAAGATTTTCAAGTAACAAACAGAGATCGTGATATAGCAAAACAAGAATAAAAAATTCAAACATCCAGTTAAATATTAACGAATGAGAAACATAACATCGGTTTTGTTTGCAAGTTTTTACTGGTTCCTGTTCGGCGGAAACTTAGCAAATTACCAATTTTGAGAAAGCTTTACACAATTCTCGTTTTACTTTACTCGCCAAACAGACGTATATTCTGACTAAAACTATTGGCTTACATATGACTATGTGAGAGAGCTTTATTTCCTCTCGTTTGACTTGTACGGAAACACAACTCAGTATACTTTGGTTTCTCTGTTGTTGTTGTTGTTGTTGTTAACAATGCATTGCCCTGTCTAGAGTGTATGATCATTCCGAAGATCTTCATCAAGCTCTTCTAAGGGGAGTCCAAGGAAACGTGCAGTTTCAACAGGGTTTGTCCAGAGGGACAGAGGGGTTAGAAGAGTAGGTTCAAATGAACAATTGAAGAGATGTAGAGTATCATGGGGGGTCCTACCACATGCAGGGCATGTGTTTGAGATTGTGTCATTAAGTCTGGACAAGTAGGAGTTTAACCTTACACTATATCCAGACCTAAGCTGTGCCAGGGTAACTCTTGTCTCCCTTGGTAAGGTGCGTTCTTCTTCAGCAATATCCGGTGGAGGACTGTTCAGAACGGGGTTCACAGGTAGAGATCCGACAAAAGTATCTACCGACTCGGTGTGGATGTCGGTTAGAGCCCGCTTATGATTCTGCAGATCAAACGGCAAGGTAATATGATGCCGGATCTCATCATAATGTTTACGGAGATGTTTCCTTATGTCTCTCGGGGGCGGATCTATGTCCAAAAGATGACGGTTTGGATGTGCTGGCTTGTGGCAGTTCAGAAGGAATTGCTTGCTCAGCAAGTCAGTCCCCTTTGGTTTCTCTGCTAGAACATTACGGAAATACTTACATCAGTTGTATGCCTGATTGAAATGCCTCCAAAATACCGATTAGGAAGAAATTTAATTCGTTTTTGCTCCGAACTGCTGATTCGTGTATGTATTTATATGTATGTACCACATTAGGGTGTGTGATAAGCTTTACTTTGAACAGCTTGAAAATTTAATATCTTGTTAAAAAATGTTTTTTTTTAAACACTCTAATATACACACACACATACATATAGAAATATACATCTATAATGTGATCTACAAGGCAGCTAACCAAAAGCTAAAAGAAAGTAGCCATCAAATTTGTAGCAGCAATATGAAAAATGTGATGCATCCTTCAGAAGTGTCTTGTAGTTTGTTGAAGTGGTTGTCTAAAAAATTGTTATGCGTTTTCAAAACAAACATGCCTTAAAAAAATAGTTTTAAGCAAAACAAAAAGATATGCATAATCAAGTTTTAAAACTGTATATGTTTGAACTATTCTATAATAATTTTTATTTTTTATTAATTTTTTGTGTAAAAATATGCGCAAAAATATTTTATTTTGTTATTTACTCACAAAAATTTACGTAGGCTTTTCTGGGCTAAAAGTCTATTGCTAAATGCATTAAAAGTGATTAAAAAACAAAATTAATATTTTTGCCAAAATTTATCATAATACAAATATAGAGCCATTGTTTGCATTGTTTGAATTTTTTAGGTGTTATCCCTTCAAATTTAGAAATGGTTTAGAAAATTAAACTCGAAAAAAGTAAACGCTGTAATTTAACCCTTAGATGCAGTTTTTCTTTTATTTTCCCATTCTTCCAAGAGCATACAACTTCAAGAATGTAAAGGTTTTTAAAAAACTTTCAACAAACGGAAAAATTTATTTGGAAAAAATTCAAAAATTGTCTACAAAATATATGAGAAATTTAAAAAAAAAATAGCGACTTTAAAGGGTTAATATGAGGCGCTTATTTTTTACGAGATTTATTTTCTTATATATTACTAGCTTCTGAGGAGGTAAGACCCAGAAGATTTTTTTAAGTCAACCTAATGCTCACGCACACAAACACGCGTTTTGGGAATTTTAGTTAAAAATACTCCTAAACAAAATATTTTCCCAAAATGCATTTTGCTCCTTAAAAGTTATTTTTTCTTTGATTTTTTAAATTATGTTATGTTTTATAAAAAAAAATAGTGTTAGTAATTTTGCAAATGAAAGAGAAACTACATATGTTAATTTTATATATTCTTAAAACAAAAAAAAAATTGTCTCACACTTAAAAAAATTGCTGTTGCAAACATAGTTTAAATCAAAGAAAATGTTTTTCGACGAATAAAATTTTCGAGTTTCCAAGCACACCACATTTTTCTGAGTTTTCAAATAGTCAATATAGTTTTTATCGCATTAAATTTTTTTTAAAGTTCGAGTTAACGTGCGTGCAATTCAAAAATGGTTAAATGCATGCAATATGAAATACAAGAAATATTTGTTTTAAAATGCAATATGCGTCTAGGAATTCAGCAATACAACTATTATTATTTTCATTATTTTTATTATTATTATTATTATTGTATACGAAAACTTGAAGCAAATACTATATTAATTATCTTACAAAAGGCATACTAACTAAATTAGTTATTAAACA
This sequence comes from Campiglossa producta, assembly GCA_964058755.1. Classification (NCBI taxonomy): domain Eukaryota; kingdom Metazoa; phylum Arthropoda; class Insecta; order Diptera; family Tephritidae; genus Campiglossa; species Campiglossa producta. Next base: position 1,829,792 of record CAXKVI010000003.1, on the reverse strand, counting down.
AAAATAAAAAACATTCCCACTGTCTAGCATAAAATTATTAATACGAATTTTAAATAAAAACTTGACCATAATCTATTTAAAAAAAAAAATTGTTTTTCTATACAACAATTTGTATGAAACGAAATGGGAAGACCACAGCTTTCAAAGTTATCGGTCAAAATGTTGCTGCGCATTTGGAGCTTTAAGAGCGTGAGTAAATTCTGTATTCCAAAATTATTTTAGGGCCAAAATTTTGGAAAAAAATGCATCAATTTGGGCTATTTAATTACTTCGTGAAAAGTTGTAAAAGTATTTTAACATTTTTAAAGAGCACAATGATTTGGGGTCAAAATTATGGAAAGTAGTATTCTCGTTTCCAAAATATTTTACAAAAATTATTTAAAAATATCCTCGGCAACCCATTCAAAATATTTCATTCACTTAACATATGGATGAGGGTCGCTCCTTTCGTTGGTTCGCAGACTACTATCAGTTACAACGTCCATCTATCGCTTACGTATGTTTTCAAATTAACCATCATTAATTTTGTATTCATATATGATATTTATTTATACTTTAAAGTTTGTACACACAAAATAAAGCACTTAGCAAATATATTTAGCTTCAATGACTATAATGTAGCTACATCGTAAATAAGTAAATAAAATATGTAAGTATAATGTGCAAGTATTCACAGACTTGTTCAGTTACTAGAATAGTTTCTGGCACTTTGGCGAATTTTAAGGTGATTGTTTAGCTAACTTAATGTACATTTTTATGACTTCTTTAAAACCACAAACAATAAAATTTTGTAATGACAGTTCACAGAATTTGTACAACACACAACAACTTAATTAGCCGTAAGCATATCTTCATCATCATTTGGTGTGAGTTTCCAACGTTTTGTAACTGTAAGAAAAACGCCAACCAAAAGGAGTATGCCACCAACTGTTATCAGGCTTATCGCAACGTAATTGCCATAGTCGCCTAAATTGAGCGCAAGCTAAAAAGAAAATAGTTCAATTAAATAAAATAAAGGTCACATAGTTATGGTTTAAAATACACATTACCTTTGTTCTACTTGCTAACTTTTCATCTAATTCAGCACGTTGATTGAACCAAAACATTGGCATTAGGAATTTCGGAACACCACGATATATGCTGAAACAAAAACAAGCTAGAGCAACATCAAGTTTATTGCAGCGCATGGAAACTTACTCAAAATCATCATCTGGTTGCATCATCATATTAATTTGCAGACGACCATTCACCTGCAGTGGCACACCAGTTGTTGGTTCGATTGCTAAACTGAAACTATGTTTCGCTTGATCTGGTTTCAAGCCAGATACCGCATTCAAGTATGAAGCATCGCCCAAATAGAAGTGTGGGAATGAGGCATAAATTGGAGCATTATTACGACACTTTTTACATTCCACAACACCCGTTTTCGGACATTCATCGGCACTGGCATCACAGAAGCATTTCTGATTGGGATAATTTTCACCAGAATCGAGTGTCTCTTTGGTGCCAATCCAATTGTACGCGGTTATGCCATGTCTTTCGATTGTGCCATTTGGCGCTAAATTCAAATAACGGCAAGCATCGGTTGCAAAAATTGTAATTTCTTTTTCGGTATCTACATGTGGTGGGAATACATCGCCCGTCGTGCCATTGACGGTGCCGCATGGTGCTTTATAAAAGCCAGTCTCATTTTTCAAATTCCAATGCGATAAACGACCCAAATTTGTAAGGTCAGCGACCCCAGTGTTTATCGTGAAACGACCATCGTATTCGGTTGAACCGTTACGATCGACAAGCCAACCAAAACGCGTATACGGTATATTTATTTTTGTTGTATTGAAAAGATTTAAGAAATCTATTAGTCTGTCTTTATAGCCGTCAAAGATCCACTCGCGTACCGGTTTTGTTGTATATAGCTCACCACCCTCATGATTCAGCATAAAATTAACAACTTTCTTAATTAATTTATTCCTATGGCGCATTTCATCGGCAACGGTCTGAAAGGGAATTGAATTACATATTATTATAAACATTGCATTGCGATAATACTTCAATGGCGGAGTGATAGAATTCGCTACTTATTATTTTATTTTTTATTTTATTTTAACTAATTTTATTTAATTTTTTATATATTTATTTTTTATATATTTTATTTTTATACATATATTTTTTAAAATTTATTTTATCTTATATTTCGTTTTGTTTAAGATTCGCAAAAAAAAAATGTTCCTAAAATTTTGCAACCCTAATCCTTCTTCCACTAAGCCATCGATCGACATACTACTCACCGCTGTTATGACATGCGCCGCTGTTACCATATCACTTAAAGATCCACGAGATCGTGCTGCATCAAAGAACCAGGTGCGCTTTTGAAAATACGCTACTGTGCTATTCTCATAAAATGTTATATTCTTTTTTAAATGTTTCTCAAGAAACACATATGGTCCCATCTCAACGAAATGTGGTTTGACATGCGGATTTCGTATCTCTTCAGGGTTCGTCCAATTAAATAAGTGAAACTCTAAATAAATTGGAATAGGCGCCTCCACCCAACTGCTGTAGGCTTCAGAGCCAACTTGTAATACTAAATTCTGAAAGAATAAAAAAATACATAATTAATATATCACTTGACCTCAAGAGTTGTAACAACCAACCTTTTTCATAATCATGTCGGCAACGCCATTCCAAAATATGAGCAGAACAATGCCGAGCGCAGCAAAGAATGATCCCAATCCAAAAACCCATGCTTTCCGTTGACCAACACCACAACATTCGCAGCACATTTTGTTGGATTGTTTTTTATTTATTTTTGTTAAACTAAACTATTCTAACTATTAAATTATAGAAGATATACGCTGTCACAGCTATATAAAAGGTAGTCGCTTTCAGGAATGTATGGATAGAGATTAAGTACTACTGCGCAAGTTGTTTTAACTGTAAGTGAAAAAAGAAATATCATTGAGTAAAAACTAATTTAAATGTTAACCTAAATGTGAGAAATTTAGTTCTTGATCGCTTCCCGGCCAATACGTGTCAAACTATAAAATGCCTCTCTGCAAAGTTCTGCAGATTTGTTTTTCCCTGATCGCACTCAAATGTGCAAAGTGTGCCCCTATTGATAATATTAATCTTAGAGATTAGCTAATACGGTGGTGAAAGTTAATTTATTGGCTTTTATATGTATGTATGTCCTAGGGTTGCCAAGTAATCTTCTAATCTAATCCAGATAGTCTTATTGTACTTATATTTGTGCATATCCGCTATTATGGTGACCCATTTGGATGGAATTTTGTAGACTAAGCACCCATACCTTAGTCATACCACTGACGATGTTTTTGATTGATTTTTGTTTTAATAGAATATCCCTACCGGACAGCTGTTTGGATGCTCCGTTCTGAGGTAATAGCTTCGTTTCTTTCCTGCTAATTATCTATAATTATTCCTGTAAAAGCGTTTCTTGAACAAAACTAGCAGCGCATTCAGCAGCTTTTTGACATTTAATTAATAGTGAGAGCGCCAATTCGCTGCAAGTTATTGATGGAGATTTTTCGTCCAACAGAAACTAGCAAGCGGTGACATAGCAAAACAACAACAAAAAATTTAAATTCAAATTGTTAGCCAATCAGAAACTTAACCGCTGTTTTGTCTGCAAGTTTCTGCTGAACCCTGTTCGACGAAAAATTAGCACAAATGAGATTTTGACAGCTTTTTACAAGACTCTCTTCTGCTGACAGTTCTTTGCTGGAGATTTCAAGAAACAAAGCTAAGATTTCGAAGGCGATGGTTTGATGGTTTGAAATATTTCTAGGTAGGGCTACTACGGTTACCACCTAATACTATTATGAACAAATGTATATACTTTCTTGATCCGCTATAATCACAAAATTACTTGACATATACTATGAAATTTTGTTTGAAAACTTTTATGTTCCATATAATTAAATTTCGGCCTCCCTGAGTCCTGCAGCTGAAAAGCTGAGGGCAGATTGTGACTGTCGTAGAAACCAAAATAAAAAGTTTTGCTATATTCATGCTAGATAAGAAGTACATAAACTTGCGAAGATATTGCAATCATAAATACTTTGACACATTCAAAATCACAAACTCAACAGATTATCTTTAATCAGCAGATAAGTTAAGCTAAGAGAGGATGGTAAAAAAACAAATATTTATAAAAAAAGTACAAGAAATAACACTTTTTATTATATGGCAAAGTACAATAACCCACTAGATTATTTTACTGCGCTCGGAGAAGCAAAAGGATTAAATGCCGGACTGATATGTAGGCAGATCTTTTAAAAGTTACTATGCTGTTTCGATGAAAAAAAAAATAAAAACTAATGGCGGCGATATGCCAACAGGTTTCCAAAACCTCTAACGAGATTTTTGCCGAGCTTCTCTTCCAAGTTGTGGTGTGCTGATTTTTAGTGTTTTTCCTACAGTTTGACAGGACCTGCCGACTCCGACCGGAACCTGCAAAGCAAATGAGTTTTTTTTTTCGAGAAGCTTTTCATGGAAAAAATACACCAGGAGAGTTTGCCAAAAAAAAAACTGATCTCAAACGAAACGTATTAACCGTATCGTATAAGCAACTGCGTCAACTGAGACTGGTTTATTTACTTGTTTGTATATCTTATTAGTGTTTATTTATTTGCGAGTATTTATTCGCTTTCAAGTTATGTATCATTTTTGCATTACTTGTGAGAATTTTTTAAACTGGGTCTACTTAGTTACAACGACGTAGCCAGCAAGAAATGGTGTAAGAGATTATAAGAAATAGGTAGTCCTGTTGTTGTTGTAGTTCTGTTTCAGCTTTGCATGTTTCGTTAACAGACGAAGCGATTTCGATCAACTATGGCATATGGATAGTCTTCTTCGTTGTAAGATTTTCTACTTGGGTGTTGCCAGATATGCCAATATAAGTAAGAAATGAAGGGTATTTGAGGTAGACCTTTATTTTAAAGTTCTGTGGGCGTTGTGCTGCGGTTTACTGAAGAGGCACCTATCTGAGTTTATTTTTTTTTTTTTTTATATTAAAAAACTATTTGCATGGCATTATTTAAATAATTTTAAAATAGAAAACTTTTGCCGATACATCGAGCCCCACGTCAAACATGCTTAAGACACTTTATTCTCGTTTTTGATCTTTTTGTGGTTAGTGTTCTATTTGTTTTATCAACTTTTTTGAAGAAATTAAGGTATAAGATCTCACTTTGGCCTTGTATAGCACTTCTACATACATCTTAAAAAAAAAAAACGACACTAATCAAACAAGCGAGGCCAGCAGGCCAATCCCAACTTTTGTCTTTTTCAATTTTTTAAACAAAACAATTAATTAGAAAACCACTCACGAACTTCGAAAACCCGTAACTAAATTTTGAAGGCTAACTTCGCCATTTTTTACATATGTCTTAATCTTTGCAAAAAAAAAAGTTGGAATGGTCCCATACCCAGCCGTCTGCTGTACAGTGTTATTGATAAAGGAAATTCTGATATCAAATTCGGATTAGCAGCAAATTTCTTTAAATAATCTGCATTTTTCTTTTTTCTTCATACATCGATCCGGTCTAATGTCCATATGCACTTACATAAGTGTGATAAAATGTGTGTATTTACAACAAAGCCTCCCCATGCCTGATTTTTCCAAATAATTTCAATATATAAAAATGTAATTCCTTTTCATATTCACACATCGCTATGATTTTCTTATCGCATTTTTTTAAATAAGCCAAAGTTGATATATACCAATCACATATTTATACATATTATGCACATTCCTGCGAATATGTGTCATTTATGATTATATTTTCAAATTAATATTATTACAACTTTTTTTAGAAAACTCCGCCAACTAGCTTATGCACATGAAATGATAGACACGATGCAATAATCATTTGAAGTCTCGAAGGTATACAAATGTGAACCCCTTACATAGTTAGTAAAGTCTAATCACTGGAACTGTCTAAACTGTCAAGTTAAGTATTTGTTTATTATTTGTTGTCCTCTTTAACTGCCCGGTTTTGGAACTCTTTCACTTTTTCAACAAAATTTGAAATCTGTAATTTGTCTCGATAACAGCTACCTACTGATTTTTTCTACGACGTATTTATTAACAATTAAGCACCTTTGTATGTATTTTACTTAACATACTTAGAACGAATCAGTTCACGTTATCGACAGCAATAATTCACTGTTTAAGCCGATTAAATACAAGTAAATGCTGTTTCACTGCTTAGCACTTTTTTACACAAGTACCACCCTTATTTCTGTACTTTCCTTGATTCCCTAGCTCTCAATTAAGCGCTAACCAATTCCAATGTAGCGCTTATTCGAAATAAACAATCAATCTCTTATTACATAGTTGGAAGTGAATTTATCGTTTGCCCCACAGCACAAACATGTAAATTAGGCTGTGCTCCTCTAAAAAGCGATAGGGGTGATATATCTTTTGAATGGCGTAAAAAAATATTTAGTAAAAGGTAGACACATCGCTTTTTTCCATTAGTTATCTAAAATGGGCGTGGTTCACCCCTTTTATAGTGGCTTATTTTACAAACCTTTTTATGCCATAACTGCAACAAAAATTGATTTTTCGAAACGAGATTTGGCGAAAATGTTGAATATATAAAGTTGTGTTGCGAAAATACGTGAAATCGGGTATAGGTGATGGCCACGCCCACTTTTAAACGTAGTTCTGAAAAATTAGTTAGCCAAATTTTAAGCGCCATTTGACACTAGTAATGAGCTGTTTAAGCGACTGCAAACAGATCTTTAAGACCCAAGTTGATGAAAATTTAGAATCGGGTTCAAAAACTGTGGCGAAATAATAAAAGATACGGCAGTATTGGAGCACCTACTTTGGGGGTGCTCCGCTGTAAGTTCTGCTGTTGGGCCTTACCTACGGCTGCTGCCTCTTACTGGGGACAATGCTGGTGCAATCCTCTATTTAGGTGGAGGAACTTCCTCTCCTCGAAACCCGAAATAATAACGACCCGAACAAAACTCTTTTTCTAATTAATTTATTTAATTTAATTTTTTAAAAAGAACTTAACCGATTTAGTTGCTGCCACTTGTGTGTCCAAAATTGTAATGGCCGATATCAACGATCGCACGATGGCCGGTGCCAGACGTTCGTTGATATCGGTCACTATTTTCTCTTTCACACACAGGTGTCTAATATGGGCGATGACACCTGCTACACTCGTCATGCAATTCACCACGAATCAATTCTTGCACATTATTGCAGGGGTGCATTGCATGACGGGTGGAACTGCCCTGTAGGAACATGATGAGTACATGCACCATTTATATCTACCTTACATCACCCTTTTTGGGGAAAAGAAGAATTTAGCAAGGTGATCAATCTTGCTAGATTCTTCTTGCCCATGTACTTAATTTAAAGTTTTTTCGAATGAACGAATGGTATACATTAGGGTGTTCCTCCCCTTTTTTATAAGTTCGTTCGTTCGAAAAAAATTTTTACTTAAAATGTAAAACGCTTAATTCTTAGCTAAATTACAATTTATTAAACATTGATAGAAAAAATATAATGTATCTATGATTTACGAGGTTTTCGTTTGTACAATGTTTTCGTTTTTTTTTTGTTTTGTACATTTCGGTAAGAATAAATTTAGTTTGAAAATTGTTCTTTTAATTTTTCCTTTAGCTAATAATCTTCATTTTTTGTATTGATAAAAATTAGTTTTTTTTTTTTTTTTTTTTTTTTTTTTTTTTTTTATAATTTTTTCTTTTTTTTTTTTTGTTTACATACATATGTACCGTTTTGTATATTTTTGTATGCCTTTTTGGCTATATAATGCAAAATGTTTTACAATTATGTACTATTTAAGTTTTTTTTTGTAGAAAAATAATAAAAAATTTTTGTGTATTTTTTTTTAAATACATGTTTACTTTGAGTTTGCCTTCTTGGCTATATAACAAAATGCTTATATGTATTTTATTTTAATTATACGATAATTAATAATAGTAAATTTTGTTTGAAAAAAAAATTTTTTTTGTTGTATTTTCAAAACATTTTTAATTTTGATTTTTGCCTTTATGGCTATGTAACAAAACGCTTATCTTAATAAGTGTGAAGTGTGAATTTACAAAAAATATATTTTTTTTTTGATTTTTACAAATAAAAAGATTAAATAAAAGTTTTTGACGTTTTGAGAAAAATATATGCTAATTTACTTTACAAAGCCTATTTTTATGTACAGTTTTTTCTTTATTTGTTAATTCATCGAATAAGGTAACATTAGGTTCATCAATTTTCTTAACTATGAAAGGACCTTGATATATGTTTTCATGTTTATTTTTGGGTTCCTTTTGTAAAATAACTTTATCGCCAATTTTAACAATTAACGGGCGAGCCGTCTTATCATAGAAAGTTTTAGTTTGTAATTTATTTTTATTTATTAGATTTTGTGCCATTTTGTGGGTATTTTGCATCCGAAATTTAATTTCCTTAGCATAGTTTTCGACATTATAAATTGGATCAATTTTATCTTTTGTTAATTCGTTTGGCAAAGTTGCCTTTTTTGCAAATACTAATTCAAAAGGTGAGAATTTATTGTCAAAAACTGTGCTTGGTGTAGTGTTGTGTAAAAATGTAAAGTATTTTAAATAAGTATCCCAATCTGAATGGGTGTCATTCAAATATGCACGTAAGTATTCGTTAAAGACTCTATGATTACGTTCAATTGTACCAACAGTTTCGTGATGGTATGCAGTTGAAAAATCATGTTTTACATTCAACAGTTGGGTTATTTCAGCAATTAATTCATTTTTAAATTCTGTGCCCAGATCTGATTTTATGGAATTCATTACACCGTAAGTTAGGATAAAGCCTTCAAAAATTGCAGACGCAATTGTTTTTGCAGACTTATCTGGTATAGCTACAGTTACTAGATATTTAGTCATGTCACAAATCATGGTTAGTGCGAACTTATTACCATATTTGGACTCAGGTAGGGGTCCTATAGTATCAATAACTAATACATCAAAAGGTTTACAAGGCGTTGGAGTTATTACGAGATTTTCTTTTGTTTTTGGTTTCACCTTGTTCAAAAGACATTTATTACAACTTTTTACGTATTTTGCTATATCGCGAGTCATGTTTTTCCAATAAAATTTTGTTCTTAGTTTTGCATAAAGTTTTTTGGAACCACAATGTCCTCCTGAAATAGGGTCGTCGTGGTAAATTGTCATCAACTTAAGTTTTTTCTCGTCGTCTGTCACAGTTTCGACTGGATCAGTTAAAATAATCTCTAAATATTTAAGTATTTTATTTCCGCGATCTTTTAAATTTATAATAGTATAGTGATTGAAAAATATATCGTTTTTAGGCCATTCTATTTGCTTAATTTTGCGTTTGCTGGCTTCTGAATCAAGCCTCGAAAGTAATTTCTCTAAAGACATTATTTCGTTAGCAACCTCAAAACTAAGTAACTCGAGTTTTGTATGTTTAATATGCGCAAAAATATGTAAATATGTAGTTTTTCTATTTTTATCGTAAATAATTTCCGATCTGATACGCGGTATTTTATTTGAAAAGTTAAATGAAAATTTATCGTAAACTTGTAAAGTTTGTTGTTTGTCTATAGTTGTGACGTTTTCCTTAAGTAAATTTTTGTCGTTTGATCGATTTGCCATCGCCCTAGTTTGTACTGCTAAAATTTGTTTGTTAGATTCTCTAATTTCATCGATTGTGATGCGTGAAAGTGCATCAGCGCCTACATTTGATTTACCTTTAATATAAACAATAGTGAAGTTATATTCCGCTAGTTCAAGCCTAATTCTCGAAAGTTTTGAAGAGGGGTCTTTCATATTGAATAGGTATACTAGTGGTCTATGGTCGGATTTTACAATAAAGTTGGTACCATAAACATATGGTCGAAATTGCTTTATTGCGAAGTAAATGGCTAACAGTTCCAATTCTATGATTGGTTTTTTCTTTTCGGCATTATTAAATGCTTTAGAAGCGAAACAAATTGGTAAATCACTGCCCTCATGATCCTGACTTAAAATAGCACCGCATCCAGTTGTTGAAGCATCAACTGTGATAATAAATTGTTTAGTAAAATCTGGGTATTGTAGCAATTTTGGTGAAAGCAAAGCCGCTTTCAATGATAAAAATGATCTTTCGCATTCAACATCCCAAACAAATTCAACTCTCTTTCTGTTTAAACGATTTAAAGGTGCTGCCAGTGACGCAAAATTAGGTATAAAACGCCTGTAGTAATTGGCAAATGCGACGAAACGTCGAACCGCATCCTTATCGGTCGGTTTTGTGTACTTTTTAATAGCGTTGATTTTTGAGTCATCTGGCAACAGACCCTTTGCTGTACATTTGTGACCTAGAAAAGTTACCTCTGGTCGTAAGAAATTGCATTTGTTGGGATTTAGTTTGAGATTGAAAGACCTACAAGTTTCGAAAACTTTTGAAAGATTTTTGATATGGTGTGCTTCACTACAACCAATGACGATAATATCGTCGACATATAAAAATGCAACGTTGGGTGGTATACCCGAAAAAGCTATGGTCATCATTCGCGAGAATGAATTTGGTGCTACGTTCAACCCGAATGGAAGGACTTTCCATCTAAATGCACCTCGATCAGTGCTGAAAGAAGTAATGTCGCGAGAGTCAGGGTGCAAGGGAATTTGGTGAAATCCCGAAAAGAGATCCAATGTCGAAAAGTACTTAGCTCTACCGAGATTATCTAAAATATCGTCAACTCTAGCAAGAGGAAATTTATCAGCAATGAGTTTTTTATTAACTCCGCGAAAATCTACGCACATACGGTAAGCTTTTTGACCATTAGTATCCTTTTTCGGGACCACAATCAAAGGACTATTGTAATTAGAATAGCTAGGCTCAATCAAATCATTATCTAACAACTTATTTACTTGGCGATTTATTTCCTCACGTTGGGAATATGGCAATCGATAGTTTTTAACATATACCGGGTCGTTGTCTGTCACTCTTAATGTTTGCTCGTAAAAATTGTTCAAAGTCATTTTGTCTGTGTCCAGAGCGAAAATGTCAGCATAATTTATGCAAAGGTCGATTAATTTACTATGAGCATTTTGTGGAATTTGGTTTTTTAAAATTGAAATCAGTTTTTGCGTACGTTTTTCTTCCGTTTCTGTTTTGTTAATTGAATAAACGTTGTAATTTGAAAGTTTTTCTGACCGAATACTGTTTCTTTTAACATACTTTACATCATCTGTTGTGTTTATAACTTTAATTATTGGGTTATTAGAACTAACAATGCATCTCGCTGTGAAAACACCTTTTTCAATTTCTTGAGAATCCACGAAAAGTGGGTCGGGTGTTTTTCCTAAATCAAAAAGTCTAAATATTTCACATCTGGGCGGTATTACACAACTGTCGCTTTCTGTTCCGTGAAGGATTGGTACCGCGACTTTTTCATCGCCTACCCAAAAGGAAATATTATTTTTTTCATAACTTATGATGCATTTGTTAATCTTCAGAAAATCTTTACCCAGTATACCATCGGATGGTATATTAAAGTCTTCATTTACAATGTGCAAAGTATGTTTAATAGAAAAGTTGGAAAAATTTAAATTTACGGTAATTTTACCTAAAGTTGAAACAGAATTAGAAGTGACACCGGTAATGTTAATAATATCGTTTGTATTAAAAGGAGTATTTCTGTTTATACTTGAGATTTTTACTAAAGAAATGTCTGCTTGTGTGTCTACTAAGAAAGAACAAAATTTTTGTGACTCGTTAAGTTGTAATTCAATGAAATCTGAGTAATTTAAATTTAAACAATAAATGGCTTTTGGTGAAGTAAAATTGCTTAATCGTTGTATTCGTCCTCCCCCAGTGTTCGCTCCTGAGGGGCACTCGCGTTTAAAGCGCGGACATTAGCATTTCTACCTCTACCGTTTGATGTTCTAGCATTGTTACTTCTATTGTTATTATTGTTGTTACCGGAGTTACTATTGTTATTGTTAGAATTATTGCCTCTTCTACTATTATTGCCATATCTAAAATTGTTACCCCTGTTATTGTTGTATCTATTGGTATTGCCATTAAAACGATTGAAATGATTATTATTGTACCGATTATTGAAATTGTTACCTCTATATCCTCCACGAAAACTACTTGCCCTATTCGACCGCGAGTGAAACGCTAGCACTTGACGCTCTTTAACCTCATTATTACGTTCAACTATCATTTTTGCAACTACATCCTTTGAATCACTGAAGGTAGTTGACGCTAAAATCGATTTGACTAATTCTGAACGAGTGTTCAACCTACAAACGTTTACTGTTTGTTCTACTGCAATTTCGTGAGCTTTCGTTTGCGTCATACCTTCAATAATCAAAGAACGTTCTAATGAGTCGGATAATTCCTCAACACGTTTGGCAAATTCCGAATAGTTATTGTTTACAACATGTAGAGACGCGATTTTGCCCGCGACAACTTTCGAGTTGTCGGGTTTGATTCTATTTCGTAACGCGGCTTTAATTTGACTAACGGAATTTACCTCGGTTGGGATTGCTTCACGCGCTTTACCCTCAAGTTTGGATTTCAAAAATGCTATAAAAGTTGTAGTTAAATTTTCATCAGTTAAATCTTCGATTAATGATATTTTGTCTATGAATGATTCAAGTGCTAGAGGATCACCGCTATAGTTTTCTCGAATTATAGTAGCACACATGCTAATGAAAGATTTCTTTTGCTCAGGGGTCGCCATGGTTTGATCGTTCAGACCCGGGTTATTGGAAGAAATTGCGGAGGTATTTTGATCGTTTAGATCCTGATTGTTATTAGATGAAATTAAAGCGATCACCCTATTTAAATCGTTAAGATTTTCGGTTAAACTAGAAGAAGTTGAGGCTTGGTTTGTAGGGGGTGAATCTCCGAAACCTCTGAATTCCGCAGACAGAGATAATTTGTTTGTCTGTTTTTTGACTGAGTTAGTCGACGATGAACTTCCAGAGTTTGACTCAGAATCTGAAATTTCTATTTCGGAAATTACTGAATCTGAAACTGATTCATCGGGATCTGACATATATGTATGTAAATGCAAAAGGGAACCGAAGAATTTAAACTTGAGAAGAAAAAAATTGTAATTGGGCACTATGTAGTAGAGGTGATAAGGCAACAATAACTAAACTAAAGCTGCTTGAAATGATTTAAATTTACTGCAAAAAAATAATGTTTACCATATGCCGTACGCATAATTAAAAATTCAATGAAATACAAAAAAAACTTTTACCAAATTGCTGAAAGTGTCCACTGTGCGTATTGTGTGCACTAAAATCCGCTGAAAATCATGCAAAAGATTTGGGAGATAGCATGCAATTGGAATTTGGGGATCATGCAATTTCAAACAATGAAGTAAATTTTTAAGTGTATTTTTGTATTTGAGTGCATTTTTATGCTACTAAACAAAATGTATACAGAGTGTAGTGTTAATTTAATGAACCGAGAATTGATTTACAACAAGGCAAAATTCTATTTAAATGACAAACTATTGCTGTGTTTTTGAAATAATTAATTTAAAATACAAACTATTGAATGAAAATGATTGGGCTATGGAAACGGACGCACCGTTTTTGATCAAAATGTATATATGTTGGTTGTTAAACAGAACCACCGTTAGGGTACAAACGGACGCACCGCTGTAATAAAAAAAATTTACATAGTTGTTAACGGAACCACCGTATATAAGAAAAATCAAAAAAAATTGTGTATAGCTGTATACGGACGCACCGTATGCGAAAAAAAAATATCTAACCACTATAAATATGTATATATGTATAAGCAAAAAAAAATCCCTGTTATTACAAAGAGAAAAAAAAATTATACATATATAAATACTTATACTGCTACACTGCCTCGCCGCTACCGCTGCTGCTGCATCGCTTGGTGCTGCGTCGCACGCTGCTGCCTTGCTCGCTGCTGCCTCGGCTGCTGCTGTTGTGTTGGTATTCGAGTGGCGTGAGTTATTGAGACCGTTAGTTAAGTGGCGTGGTGTGATGTGCCGTTAGGTACAGCACCCCAAATTTTACCTCTGCTTCAGTTATTTTCCGATTAGTTTTTGTATTATTATTAGATTTATTTAAGTTTATCTCTGCTTTTCTTAGTTTAGTTGTATTATTTCCAAAATTTTAGATTAACTCTGTTTTTGTTAGTTTGTAGATTAGTTGTATGTATTATTTTTAAAATTTTAATTTTATTTCCGTTTTTATTAGTTTGGTGGATTAGTTTTATGTATTATTCTTAAAAAAATTGTAGTTTATCTCTGTTTCTATTAAATTCGTATTTTAGTTTTATGTATTATTTCAAATTTCTGTATAAATTTTCATTTTGGCACTTATGACCTTTTTTCAATTTCTATTATCTCTGCGTTTGTTAACTTTCTTTATTAAATTTTTAAGTTCTTCTGTTAAATTTTCGTATGTAAAAAGTTTTGTTTTCGGCACTTATGGCCATTAAGCGTATAAAATATTGTATTATTTCTGTTTGCATTAGATTTTATTTATTATTCTTTACAAAATTCTAATTATTTCCGTTTATGTTAATTTTTTTGTATTAAATTTTTACATTTTTCTAATTTTACAAAATTCTAATTATTTCCGTTTATGTTAATTTTTCGTATTAAATTTTTACATTTTTCTATAATTATTTCTGTTTGATTTAATTTTTAATATTATTCACTGCCACTTAACTATAACTCACCGCCACTCTGCCGCCGTCACATCTCCTTTGGTTGCTGCCTGCCGGTCGCCATATTGGAGCACCTACTTTGGGGGTGCTCCGCTGTAAGTTCTGCTGTTGGGCCTTACCTACGGCTGCTGCCTCTTACTGGGGACAATGCTGGTGCAATCCTCTATTTAGGTGGAGGAACTTCCTCTCCTCGAAACCCGAAATAATAACGACCCGAACAAAACTCTTTTTCTAATTAATTTATTTAATTTAATTTTTTAAAAAGAACTTAACCGATTTAGTTGCTGCCACTTGTGTGTCCAAAATTGTAATGGCCGATATCAACGATCGCACGATGGCCGGTGCCAGACGTTCGTTGATATCGGTCACTATTTTCTCTTTCACACACAGGTGTCTAATATGGGCGATGACACCTGCTACACTCGTCATGCAATTCACCACGAATCAATTCTTGCACATTATTGCAGGGGTGCATTGCATGACGGGTGGAACTGCCCTGTAGGAACATGATGAGTACATGCACCATTTATATCTACCTTACAGCAGTAATATTTTTTCAGGGACCGAAAATTTAATGAGAGTGACTACTTTAGTTAACTATTGGAAGCCCCCTTTGATAACTTTGTAGTTCTCATGTTGATAGCCAAAATCATTCGCCAAACCTTTGAGATATTTTGATAATTTTATAGATTTCTAATTGATATCCAACATCATTCCCCAATCTTCTGAATTTGATATTCGAATTAAAGAGCTTAGACTAAAATTTATGTAAAAAAAAATTTTTAAATTATAAAAATCATGGTTTATTTTCAGTATCATATCCATATTTTTGAGTCCAATTAGAGAATCCCATTTGAGTGCAAGTTGAGAACTATCCCCTTGTAATCTTGAGAAACAGCGTTTTTTTTTTATATAAAAAAATGCCCTTTTGGTTAAGAACTCTATCATTCTAAAGTTAATTCGGTGTTGAGAAAAAACGCTTGAGATTTCAGATGTGCGTTAATTCTCAACTTAGATCTAACGTAACTCAAGCATAAATGTTTGTTGGAATTGGAAAGCTGGGTAAAACAAAATATTTGCTAAATAAGACACACTAATGCAGCCATAGCAAATATGTATGTCGCTAATTTCTTTTTCGTTGGAGGTCACGATCTAGCTAGTTAGCGCTCTTTTACATTATGCTTTTACACACAAATGTTAGTGAATACATTAACGAACATGCACAGATTAATCCAAAAAAAAAATTGGTTTATGGTGCCTCCTTTTAAGTCCTATTTTTGGCAAAAACTTGGTTTGTTTGTGTGTTATAATGGAACGTTGGCGAATATAATATTTGTTCTACGCTCTTATGACTGTTCAGATCTTTCTTTCAGATAACGTATCAAGACTGCTGTCTAGAAGGAGGGCCTATGCGGTTTATTGTGTTTTTGAAGAGTGATTATGAGCTATTGAATTGGATTGGATTTTATTTCTAATCCTCCATTGGATTTGATGCATCCAACTGATTGGTCGCTATCTTTTCCTGATAACTCCTTATTATCTATTCTCTATTACTCTATCTAATATGCAAGAGTATTGTGCACTTGCGATAGCAGCATTTACTTGCTGTTTATTGTTCAATGGTTTGCGCTGTTTCTTTGTTTGCTCATATACTAATTAATTTCAAATGAACAATAAATGCAATTGTATACCCAACTGTATGTGCGAATGTGGTTGTAGTACATGCATTTACTTATTTGCACTGGTGGACCTTTCGAGTTCTCATAAGATATTAGAGAGCGCTGCAGGGTGATACCCCATAGGTGGATACGAATACTGGTGCCTCCGGAGCTTTCAACGTGCTTCGAGATTAAACTAATTGTTGTTCGATATTCAACCTACTATATGTGTCACAATTGTGACTCAGCTCACCAGCAAAGCCGGGATTTAATTAAGCCGATAATAACATGGTAGCTACAAATGATATGTGACTTTAAACCTTTCGCCTTTGTTATTTGTTGCTTCACGTTTGCGAAATTAGTCATTAAAGATAAATTAATGAAGTCATCAGCCCCTTACAATGTCCAAGTTTTATGTAGATACCCTTGCTGCCCTTGCCAAGAATAGAAGTATACAGTATACATATACATACTCACATATTTGCAACTGGCCAAGTTGTTAGTTGTTCCAGCGCGTAGGTGATTGCAGATGTTACCTTAGCCTTGGCGAATTTTGCTGAATACCAAGCGACCAGGGACAGATGTGGACTTTTCCACTATCAATCGACTGAGATTTGGATGTTTTAAGCTCTGCTATATTTCACAAATTACTTCTTTACAACCCGTGCATTGCTTGCATTTCGTTTATACTTCGTCGCCGTTACTTTTCGATCTAAAGCGTTCAGCAGAATCAATCCGTGACGTACGTCACGTACGTCGAAATAACTGACAGCAAAGTAGACTGCGGATGTTTGTATGTGTAACGCCAGATAAGACGGATACGTCAAAGTAGAAATTGGTCTAAAATTGACGTACGTGACGCAGCTGACGTATTGGCGGACTGATTCTGCCGAAAGCTTAAATTTTACTTCTCACACAATTTAAGCGCTGCGCATTTGCCACATTTGCTTTTCTGTTGTTCTATTATTCGTTTATTTTTTATTTCTGCTTGCATTTGTAAATAAATCAGAATTTGAAGTAAATAAAAAAAAAAAATAAACAGTTCACAATAAACTACAGCGAATTGAAACAGGTGTTTACAAATACAAAGGCGGTGTAACACGTTACATTTGGATTGTGATGCGTACAAAGAGGGTAGAAATAATAAGGCAGTCCGCAGATGACGCGTACTTGTCATTTCACTGAGCACGAATTTCCCTGCGTCTCAAGATCTGCACACGACGCTGCTGAAGAAAAGCACACAAAGAACTGTCAAAATTGCAATATTAATTAATTAACACGTTTTCACAGTAATGGATGTACATCTTTTCTCCGATTGTGCAAATTTTGAAAATTTTCTATTTTTTCTTTCAAAGTAAACAATTAAATTTATTTGAAAAAAAGAAAGCAAAGCCACGGCACACAAAAATCGAAAATGAAAAATGTAAACAAATGCTTATTCTTCCTCTTTTCTAAGCGTACGACGCCTGGCGGCCAGCATTGTCATACGCTGAGCAGCATGTAGCTTTCATGCTTTGCCACTTTCGTGCAGCTGCCGATTCGTGTGCAGCTCTTCATGCAAATATATGTGTTCAGGAACAAAGGGTACAAAAATCGAATGTAGTGTCTAATACGCTTCTATGAAGATTCGCTCCGTGTGCGGACACACTAAGAGGAACCAACGCAATTCAAATTTGGTAAATTTGGCGCTTTTTTTCATACAAATCTCATTTTCCAAATTTGAAATTCCATCGCATTTGGCCTCATTCGCTGAACAATACAATCCTCAAAATAGCAACCCTGCCTGTGTTCCACATTTAGATTTGCCCAGCAAGAACCTTAATGGGTAATTAACGTGTGAAAACTTTTGCATTATGCACAGTTCTAAATAACAATTTCAACTATTTTTTTTATGATATTTTACCAGTTCCACTAAGAAAAGAGAGAAGCCTTCTTGATTCTTCATTTATTATTACTCTACATGTGTTTAAAACATCAAGGTGGTGCATTTTCTTTCGGTGGCTTCGTATTCTGGTAGAAGATTCTTGCGAGGAAGGTGAAGCCAAATGCAAATTTGTCAGTGTAAACAGGTTCGAAATGACACATTCAAATTCGCCAAATTTGGTGCAGTATAAATGTACAGTATAAATGTACTTCAAAAATCAATTTTTTTCCACTGGTTTTATGAGTACTGGCATCACTATTTTTACGAGTTAAGCTGGCAACGCTCAATATGACAATGGTTTTCAACCAATCAGCTTCAACCACGCACACGCACACAAACACAAAATTTTATCTGTCGGTGTCATCTTTACATTTGCCAACACAATTCCTAGATCCTTGATTAGAATTTGGTAAAATTAGTAAAAATTATGAAAATAATTATTTATAGTAAGAAATTGTGGTAAGAAAGTCACTATGAAGAGTCTAGCATTTATTTTGTTGGTGCAAATTGCACTTTGCCTGTTTACTTTTGCCTCTGCTGGCCGGGACTTTTACAAAATTCTGAACGTACGAAAGTCAGCCACAACCAATGAAGTGAAAAAGGCGTACAGAAAATTGGCAAAGGAGTTACATCCAGACAAGAATAAGAATGACCCTTCTGCGTCTGAAAAGTTCCAAGATCTGGGTGCCGCGTATGAAGTCTTGTCCGACCCAGACAAACGAAAAACATATGATCGTTGTGGCGAAGAGTGTTTGAAGAAGGATGGCATGATGGATCATGGAGCTGATCCTTTTGCTAGTTTTTTCGGAGATTTCGGATTCCATTTTGGCAACGGTGATCCACATGAGCAGCAAACAGCACGTGGGGCAAATATTGTAATGAAGTTATTTGTCACACTTGAAGAGTTGTATTCGGGTAACTTTGTGGAAATTGTGAGAAACAAGCCCGTATTGAAACCAGCTAGTGGCACACGCAAGTGCAACTGCCGGCAAGAGATGGTGACACGCAATTTGGGACCTGGACGCTTCCAAATGATCCAACAAACCGTTTGCGATGAATGTCCCAATGTCAAACTAGTCAACGAAGAGCGCACGCTGGAGGTTGAAGTGGAAGCTGGTATGGTTGATGGGCAAGAAACTAAATTCGTTGCTGAAGGTGAACCGCACATGGATGGAGAGCCTGGCGATTTGATTATTAAAGTATTGCAGGCGCCCCATCCACGTTTCCAACGCAAAGGCGATGATTTGTATACAAATGTAACAATAAGCTTACAAGTGAGTACTATATTATTGGTCATATTGAGCTATTTAATAAATTTTTTATTGTTTTAGGATGCGCTTATTGGATTCTCTATGAATATTAAACACCTGGATGGACATTTGGTGAGCATTACTCGGGAGAAAATAACTTGGCCCGGCGCGAAGATACGAAAGAAGGGCGAAGGAATGCCTAATTATGAGAATAACAATTTGTATGGCAATTTATATATAACTTTCGATGTAGAGTTCCCGAAAAAAGACTTAGCTGATGCAGACAAAGAAGGTGAGTCGGTTATTGATTTCTTGTAGAATATTAGTATATATGAATGTATGTACATACCTGCGTGACCGATATTAGCTCGCAGTTTTTCGTAAAATTTAATTTTACTTACCAGCATATGAGCTTTCCAAAATAGATTTCCTTAACATATCGAGCACTAATCGCAAAACGGAGAATCAAGTGACTTGGCAGTTGGTTCGAAATATCGACCACAATTTTCTATTTAAACTTCTTTAGATAATGCTATTCATATTTTGGATATATGGAAAATGGGGTTAGGTGACAACGCTGGTATATGGCAAAAAAACTTATTGGATACCCAAATGGACATATCTTGGCCATTATTGAGAAAAAAAAAAAATAGGTGGCAATTGTGAATTGACCGAAGTGGCAGCACCCAACTAAAATATCTCAGAAAGAATGAAGGTTACAATCCAAAGACCAAATTCCACCCAAATCGGTCAATAGGTTCCCGAGATAGTGGTCGATATACGATAGAATAAATCAATTGCCAATACATGGCAACCCTACTTGAAATATCTTTGTTGCTATGTCGCCGAAAATACCTTTCATTTGATACTCATATTCTCATATCTTGCTCAATATTAAAAAGGAAATTGAAGTGAGTTGAATTGACAACGCCAAAGTAGAAAGAATCACACTCTTTATATGCTAAATTTCATCCAAATTTCTCTCTGAGATTTGTTACCAAATAGCTGGTACAGCATCTGCTGGTAGGTTGACACAGCAAATGTTTTCATATCCGTCACAATCAATCAAATTATAATAAGTATTTGAAGAATCAAACTCGATCGAATATTCGTAGTTTATCGATTCGCGGGTAAACTATCCGATTAATTTTAAGAGTCATATTAAATATGTATTTTATATTCTAAATAACTTTATTTTTTCTAAATTTCAGAAATCAAGAAAATACTTGATCAAACCTCCATCAATCGAGTTTACAATGGGCTGTGAAAATTGAACAATGACTGTCAGCGTTTGTGGTTGGCAGATTTTACTAATTTTAAGTTTCTTTTATAAGACTTGTCTGCATTTGGCGAGCCAAGAAGGAATATTTGAAATGTAGCATATATTTTGAACTGCAACGTTAAGTTATTTTTTTAACAACGTGTCAGTAGCTTCAGTATGACAATTGTGAACTAACTCCCACTATTTTGAGAAGCGTGCAACGATTTATTATTTTTTTTTTATGAAAAAGTTTAGCTTTGTTCTGTGACTTATTGCATTAAAGGACCAGAAAAAGCTTGAGACCACTTCGAAAAAGTCTTTAAATCGTTGTCAGTGTATCAAAAAAGCGGGTAAAACTTAAGTTATTATGAGGTACCAAATAAATATATCATAGATAAAATAATTACGATGTTTACGGTCTTTAATTTGCTGTTATTAGTTCGGTACATTAGGGTGGTAGCAACGGAGCGCCTGAGATCAATAAGCTTTTTTGGGAAAACCCCACTCCCTGAGACAAAAAATATTGGTGTATCACACTTTAAAATCCGACAATAAATGCCGAAGATATGAAGAAAAATGCAAATGCGCCACATCTAGGGTTGCCAGAAAATTTTTTTTTTTAAATGTTTCTCAAAACACTTCATATGAGGGCCGACTTTTGTTTTTGCCTGTAAGTCGAGACGCTCTAGTGTGCTTACTTATTATACATGTGAGCAGTGGTGCTCAAAAATTTTTATACTAAAGGGCTTTTGCTTTGCTCTTTAATAAGACACTCAGTCACTTTTATTTGAACACTTTCACTTTGTGTCTAACGAAAACTATCTCTTTCATTTTGTGTCTGATGAAAACTAGCACTTGTAGGTAGTAAATTTTCTTCAGACACAAAATAAAAGTGTTGACTTTTCGTCAGATACACAATTTCTGGGCGGTTATCATGAATTTGAAAAAAAATGTATGTGATTTGACAGCTTTCGAATCGCATTTTCTTCCGTTCCCAGAATCAATTTCGTACTTGAATCTTCTTGAACTAGACGGATGATAAAAACAATAGTATATTGCCAAATACGGCGAAGGCTAATGTACATATCGACGTGCCTGACGAAAATTAACACTTTTATTTTGTGTCGGACGAAAAATAACACTTTCATTTTTTCTTTGAAGGAAATGTACTACCTAAAAGTGTTAGTTTTGTTACAGAATTTTAAGTGTTACTTTTCGTAAAAAATTTAAAAAGTGTTAGTTTTCGTATGGCACGCCGTATACGTATGCTTCATAATTCTATTTCGTTTTATTTTATTTATTTTTTAAATTATCATAATAATTATTATTATTTTTTATTTATTCTCTTTGATTTTATTTTCCTTTAGTTTAAATTTTTTTATTTTATCTTATTTTGCTTTATTTATCTCATTTTCATTTTTTCTGTTATTTTACTTTAATTTATTATATTTTTTTTTATTTTAGTATTTTTTAACATTTCTTTTTTAATTTTCTTTCAATGAACTGATTTTTTTAATCTTCAGTGTAGCATACTTTTAGGCGCATCATGCCCTACTGACAGGGTAGTTTTCAGAAAACGGCAACACCGTTAGTCGCAAAGGAAAGGACAAAGTGTGAAGATAAAGGATAAAGAATAATCGAATTTCCAAATTTCAGAACATGAAAAGCCTTTCCGTTGTGTGGACGAATTTCTTGCAGTAATGAAAAAACTTAAATTCATCTTCAGTGTTACTATTTCAGTAAAAATATAACTCTGATTGGAAATATTTCTTATACAGTAAAAAAATTGGGTGAAAAGTTTAATAAAGAGTGCTGGCACTATAATAAGTTTTTTCTTTTAACCAAGTTAACCGTGCTACACATACATACATATACCGTCAGCTAAGCAAAGACCATCATACGAATTGCTTTTGACGAATTATATTTTCAAAGTTTTTTAATTGTTATGAATGTCGCGTAAATATTTCAATATTGAGGTAAGTATTTGCTAGTTTTTTTTTTTAAATAGAATTTCCTCTGCAAAACTCAAGAAATTTCTCCAATTGTATGTATGTACAATGGGCCTGAATATTTAATATTCCGAGGAGAATAAGGAAAAACTCCAAAAACAATAAAAATCGACATACACACATTTATGTACGCAAGTAATACAACATTTGATTAACAAAAGTCATATTTGAAGCATGTTCTTCTGGTGGCGTGCTTTGTGCGTTCTCAAATTATGCCATAACAAGTCCTTTTATTAGTTTATTTATTCCTTTCGACGTCGTTTGCTCTTCGCATGGCAATCGATTTTCCTTCTTTGTCGCTCGACAAGTCATACAATGACCTAAAAATCTACTCACAACCGGCTCAAACAAAGTGGAATTCCTTAATAAGCACATATCGAAATGTTTGTATTTGTACACATTAGGGTGATTAAATAAAATCCAATTTTTGTAGTATTGTATTTTTTTACCCTTAAATTTTGTATTAAATTTTTTTTCAATAACGCTCTAGAATTAGTTTCAAAACGGTCTCTTTTAAGATTTTTCTTTTTCAATAGCGTCCTTTTTAAAAAATTGATTAAAAATACCCTATCAGCCGTAAATGTGTTGAATTTCCATTGAGATACGTCGCTCTTTAACCAAATTTCCAAATAGGGTGTTAATAAACAAAAAATATATATAAAATAGAGCTTTGTTCAAACAAATAATAAGAAATGCGTGTTTGAAAAATATTTTTTAAATAGGCTGATCTAAGACTCAGCGGTCGATATACAATTTTAAAAAGTATAAAGTTTCAACTTCAAGAATAGTAAAGTTTTTTTTTTGAACACTTTCAAAAATTATAGAAAAATTTACTAAAAAATATTTTCTCACTTACAAAATGTATGGGGAAATTAAAATATAATAATGACTTGAAGGGTTAAGTTGCAGCGCTTATTTTTTGCTAGGCTTATTTTCTTATCAAGTACTAACTTTTGAGGGGATTAGATCTAAAAGACATATTTTGAATCACCCTAATGGACATGCTTTCGTATCCTTTTCAAACACGCGGATGTTGACAGCGAAATGGGGTCAGTTAGTCGACCAGAGTATGGACTTAATGCGACTTTTATTTATTTTACGCAGTTGAAACGCAAACGACTTTTCGCTCATTTGATAAACAAACGAAAAACTTTTGAGCTCATCTGAAATTGTAGTAAGGCTGGTTTTTTTCACAACAGTCCAACAGAAAAAAGAAGAATTACTCTGAGGGGGAAATACCATAAGTCCATACTCTGAGGGGGAAATTCGAACAGGGACTCGTGGAAATTTGGTGGAGGGGTTTCGGCTAGCAGCTTAGATGTCATCATCGACATCTGAATACGGCTAATGATAAATTGAGCAAACACTTTTCATAATTATATGTTCTTAAATATTTTTGTCACATAACTTGACGAAACAAACCACTGTGCACGAACTTACAAAAATAGCATACTTTCAGGCGCACGATATTGCATAGAGCGTTCTTGATCCGAATTATGAAATAGGGCTATGATTCATTAGGGCGTTATTGAAAATATTTGAAATATGTAATGTTTTTCAAACAAACGTAACATAAGGCGTCTCCGACGGAATTGATAACAAAATTTTCTCGACGGGAATTAATGATAAACTCAAACTCCATTTTGCAAAATTTCTTCGTTTTTTTCAGGTCACTTTAATTTATTTTCTACTACTTATACCATGGCCACATACCCACATCATCAAGTACTTTTGCTCCAAAGATAACAGTCGTTTGGTACGCAAAATTGTACGATCGAAATGGACGCCAATATTGGATAAATACTCGGTAAGATTCAAATTCAACATTTCCAAATTTCGCAAGTTGATAACAGGATTTTTTTTTTACATTTTTAGGCCAAATTGCCTTTGGAATGCCCGCTACATCCGTTGCGGGATATTTTCGCTCCATGTCAAGATGCCAAAAAACGCGATCGACCAACACAATGGACATGCCGGTTGTGTGGCAAAAGTTTCTATCAGGAGAGATTTTTGGATGTACATTTTGAGACGCGTCACAAAAGTGTTATCAATGAGGTTAGATTGAAAAAAAAAAAAAATTCAGAGAGCGAGCGAACATGGGTTTTTTATAGAAAAATCGAACATTTTTCAAGATCTAAAAAAGTAAGTGATCCATGTATTTCTAGAAGTTCTGAGATGTATTCAAGGATGCATTATCGAAAAGAAACGACAAAAAAGCAGTAAAGATTTTTTTTAGCCGAAAATAATCGAAGCTACACTGAAAATCCGATGTTGGCTAGTTCTCTAGAGCCTTTTTTGTTTTTTTTTAATGTATTAAATTTAATTTCAATTAATTAGGCCGAAGATTCCATTTGTTTGGCAGACTTTTGTGACATAATGCGTTGTGAAGTATTCCAAACTGAAGAATCGTCAAGTTTAAAGACCAGCGATCAGCATGTGGTGACCGATATTGAAGTATGGGGCGATTCACTAGGCCAAAATTCAGCGCTAGCAAAAGCAAATACGCCCTACTTGAGTTTAATACCACTTAGGTAAGGATGTTTACATTAGTTTCAATATATGTTATAAGACTAGCAAATTCCCACAACTTCTAAATACATATCTCGTCTCCAGCGCCACCTAGCGGATAAAATAGTTTTTTTATTACATATAAAACAGACATGGCAAACACGAACATAACGGTATCATTAAATCGTTTTTTATACAGAAAATCTAATTTGTATGGAAGGTACCACGCCTCATTTTTTCCTTATAAATAACTTTGGGGGTGTTACGGATCAGGCAGCTTTAATTTTTTGGTAACATTCGGTTCCCTACCCAGAACAGTTTTAGAGATACTACGCAGTTTCAGAAGTATAATTTGTATGGGGGGTGCCAGGCCCAGTTTTCGATTATCCCCCGCCGTTTAAGTCCTATAACTCTTTGCCAAATTTCAGTGCTCTACAAGAAAACCTTTTTCCTTCATCCAATTTTTTTGGAAAAATTTAAATTGTACCCCTTTTTCTTATCCACGGTTTCTCTATACGTCAATTCTTTCCAAACATCAGATTTTTACCATGACTACTCTCCGAAAATGTGTCGCCCTGCATTTCTCATTTGTATCGGTCAGTTTTTGGATTATATAAAGGCTGATTTAAACGGTCTGTCTTTCCAGCGTCCAAATAACAATTCTACCGATCGACAACCTATATTTGATGCTTGTAGGTACAAATAAACGTTGTCGATTGATCAAATTGCTATTAACCCGATGGAAAGAGAAAAATCGACCAGCGAATCGACCCGTGTAAATCATGCTTAAGAGACTAAACTCATTTGATTCCATAACGAAGTCCAATTTTCTAACTTGAATACTCAATATAAAAAAAAAAACTAATGGCGGCGATATACCAACAGGTTATCATAACCTCTAACGAGATTTTTAGCCGAGCTTCTCTTTCCAACTTGTGGTGTGTTGCTTTTGAGTTTTTCCTACAAGTTGGCGGGACCTACAGTTTTTTGCCGACTCCGAACGGCATTTGCAAAGCAAATGAATTTTTTGCTGAGAAGCTTCTCATGGCAGAAATACTCCCGGAGAAATTGCCAAACTACTGCCGAGGGGCGACCCCGTTTATAAAAATTGTTTTTCTAAATAATTTTTGGATATTACTTTTGCCGGGCATCGAACCGCCACGACTTGCGACTTGGTGTAGAAGGCCGAACACTTAACCGCTACACCACGTCGGCCGCCAACATATTAAAATAACAAAAGTGTACTATAATTACATATGTGTTCTAAATATTTTGTAGAACTTCCTCAATTGGTGGGCTGCGATCAGCTAAAGTACAAAGTCGTCAACTGTGTCAGGACAAAATTGGCCAAAATAAATTTAAGGATACTGGTAAGATATAAAATTTATATTCATGGTGTATAGATCCTACACTCAATCGGTAACCCCTCCCCTCCCTATTGGACCAATCCCCACAATTCGAAACAAAACAAAAAACAAACATTGTAGTCGAAAATGTAATTATTGCTGAAAAGAGCAAGACGACAACCACTACCAACAATGCCAATGAACCTATGAAAAATATGAAAAACGGACATGATGAACCCGGTGAACATTCAACAGGAACTCCAAAGCATACGGAACGTAACAAAGCTGCCAATACAGCAACAATAACACCACCAACACACTACTCCAATACGAAGTCGAAGAAGAATGGCTCAAATGAACAAAACCAACCACATGAAGGCGGCGATGAGGAGAGCTCCAGTACGAGCAGTAATGCGAGTCGAACACGAAATGGTGATGGAAACATGCAGAAGACACGTGCCAATTGCAAAGCTGATGAGCTCAAGAAACTGAAAGTACAATGTGAATTGATAGTACGAAGCTGTATAGCGAATCTGGTGTTGACAATGACGGATCAGGCGTTCAAAGAAATGGAAGGTGAGTATGACCTCGAAGGGCTTAAACAGATGGTATTTTAACCTGGATTATGAAGTTGCTTTGGCATTAGAGCTTTAGTGATGAGCATTCACAGGGAAACGATTTTTGAACTTTTTTACTTTGCTAAGTAGTAGAGCTCTTGGTATTCAAATATTAGAATACTCGGAGAAAACTTCGAATACCTACATTCCAATAATCGTGCTCTGTATTCCCAGATCCAATATATCTTTTCCCGCTCGTTTTGAAATGTGACAAGTGATTTACAACCCAAGCAACGATTGAACGTTGAAAACATCGAATAATCGTATCATATATTAGCTCTTCGAGTATTCGAATATTAACATTTGATTTTTCGAGTATTCGAATTTTAATTTGATAGCCTTACCTAGCAGGTTTATTCAGACTCTAATATGGGCTGGATCAAAATCTGGATGAATCGCGTCTTAGTTCTATTTAGTTTTGCACTTCAGCCTCGATTTAAGATCGCATCGAAGTCTGAATTAATAGCGATTAATGTTACCGTCTGTCTGGCCTACAACATCCGCGATTCTTTAAATCTCAAGCTCATCTTTGTGCCTTTTTTTTGCAGAGGAAATGAATAGAGCGGTTTGTTGGTACCTATCATGTGACCGATATTGGGAGGATGGTCCGCTGGAACCCCGCCATTTTCCTTGGGGTCTAGCACTAATACTCATATTTGTACTCTCGACAGGCGTTTGCTTTTGCTACTACATCATTTGGATACTATTTAAGTAAGTAATTTATTCATGCTTCGAATGCAATTCCATATTGTGCACCGATCTTCTATGTGATCCCCGCGCTGGATATGTTGTGATTAAGCAAAAGTTTTCTATTTCAGTTCCGAGGAAACGACAATCAATACCGATCAGCAAGACTACATGTATCAACGTTATCAGCAGACGGCACCATTACACCACCAACAACAACATCATCAGCCACAACAGCAGCAGCACCATCAAGGCTATACGAGCACCGGTATGCACGGCGGCGGTATGCGTCAGAGCATGTCCCAACCCTATTATTACCAACAGCAAGCAGCGGCGCACGAGTTATACCCCGAACAACTTCAATACGATTACCGCCACAGTCCGAGGCGTTACATGACCGAGTCCCACACGCAGAACACGTCCACAGGAGCGGACATGAGCGGCACACCACGACATCATCGACACGCACCGACGCAGCAGAGTCACGTTTACCAACAGGACATTTTAGACCGACGCGACTATACAAATAGATCGATAGCCACAACAGCTGTTACAAGCACAGGTGGTGGGAAATCAATGTCCAGTGGAGGCGGCGGAACGGTAAAGTCCGCAAGCACTTCAGGTTTGGGGTCAAGCGGTGTCACTATGTTGGACAATGAGTCGCACATGGCTGGCACATCGGGAGGAGGTGGTGGACGTCATTATAATACCCACCCACGGCCCTTAACCTCACATCATCGCAATAGTGGCGCATCTCAGCATTCACTGCGTGCTTCATCATCCATAAATGAGTTTATGCAAAATGATATTGGCCAAAATGAGCACTACATCTATGTTACGTATCCGCCGGATCTGAAAAAGCGCTACTTCGACCAATACGAATAAGTAGGTTGGGCTAACGAAGAATGCTGCCGAAAAGCAGGAGTTGAGAGTCTCGTGTCAGTGTTGGTAAGCAAGTGATATGGATACTGAGTCAGTTTGCTTGATAAAGACTGCATTTTGATATGTGGGAGAATTAGCTGATTTTTTAAAGTGCAATATACTAAATAAAACATTTACGCCAAAGCCAAAGAATCGAAATTTTGTAAAGTTGTGCTCCAAACTTCGTCGATGCTTGTATGAATTTTTTCTAAAAGTATAAAAGTGTCATTATTCATTAATAAAGTACCAAAATTTCACATAGTAAAGCTCTTTAATATTTTTCATTTTATTTTCGATTGAGTTTTTGTAACATAAACCCATAGCTATGACACAGTGGAATGTTTTGAAAAAGAAAAAATGGCTAGGTATCCAAAATGACTTTAGATACATTTGTGAATTGAGCCACCCACAATTTTTTAAAGATCATGTAGTTCTTGTTCTGTATAGCTGCATTTTATATATTTTTCTTTTGGATTTGAGAGGCTTTTACTACAAATTGAATGAAACCAGTTAATACCTGCATAAATCAAAAATAAGCTTAGGGATTTCTCTGTGTAATCTTCAACTTTTATTTTTAATCGTATCACTTAAATTTATAAACAATAAATTCAAGTACTTTTAGCTTATTAAGGTACGAAAAAGCTCGTACCAAATGCTACTCAGGTGCTCGGCTAGCAAAATTACAGGTTTTTACATTACTGCCATTGCATTTGCTCCTTTGTAACCGCCAAAATAGCTGGCATCGCCGAATCGATCGTAGTTCTGCAAGAAAGAAATATAAAGTAAGCAATTGTAGTAAGAAAATCAGGATTCGGAAAGAAGTCTAATCAATAAAAAAAATGTATGGACATAGTTGGGAAAAGTCTGATTCATTTAGCGCATCATCCCGCTCTCACCCTAGACTAAACAAATTTTTTGCAGGGTTTAGACGTTTGTGTCTCGAACAAGTTATATTTATAGTATACTTTTAGGCGGGATTTCAGTAAAACTACGAGTAGAGTTCAGATTTGAAAGGAAAAATGTATTATTACACTATACGACAAAATCACTTTTTTTTCAGGGTATGGGACCAAATCAACTTTTTGAAGTAAAAAAATTGCATTCCCTGTTTTTCGAAGTTAGCCTCCAAAATTTAGTTACGGGCTTTCGAAGTTGGACCCTTCGAAGATTGGGTTTTCTAATTGTTTTGTTTAAAATATTGAAAATGGTTGAATGTGGATGTGGCCTTCTTGCACCTCTTTCTTCGTTGTTGTTTATTTTTTAATTGAAATTTAATAATTCGAAACCCTATAACTTCATTTTTGAGTCTAACATCGGAAAACAGGCGACGCCGTTACTATTTTTACTTAAGTACGTCTTAATCTCTTCAAAAAAAGTTGGTTTACTTCCATACCCAGCCGGCTGCAGTACAGTGTTATGGAAAGAAGTTCGAAAGTGGTTTTCTTATTGTTTTGTTTAAAAAATTGAAAAAAAGGCAAAATGTGGGCGTGGCCTGCTTGCCTTCTTGTCCGATTGGTGTCCTTTTTCTACTTAAAAGTGCATGTAAGGAATGCTATGCATAGACAAAGCGAGATCTTCGAAAAAATTAAAAGCCGCATATTTTTAGCTACATATATAATATTTCTTCGTTCATACACTTTTCAATAAAAAAGTGCACCTATCAAACAAAAGAGGAGCAAGAAGGCCACGCCGACATTTAAAATTTCTCAATTTTTTAAACGAAAAAATTTAAAAACCAATTTCGAAAAAGGGTAAACGCCGTTTGTTTACTTATGTCTCCTTATCTCTTCAAAAAAGTTGGTATGGTCCCAGAAAAAAGTTGAATTTGTCGTTATAGTGCATAATTTTAGGCGTGCTTTTCTTGTATATAATCCGAGCTCCATTTTTGAATAAAACTCACCGTGGAATCTTCGAAATCTGATTCATCGTCGCTGCTTTCATATTCACTATCTGGTGGCGTTAGTGGTTCAGCGCCACGATTTTCTAAAAGGATCTGCATTTTTGTTCGCTTCAGCATGCATGCAAATTGATATGCTGTCAATCGACCAAATGTTGCTGTTTCTAAATTCAGTTTAGTTTTGCACTCTTCGATTAGGAATTTCAATAGCTCCTCATTGCCCCTTTCAACTGCGATGTGTAGTGGTGTGTATCCACCTTTTCCTTCCTGTAAACATTTTAAAAGAAATATTACATTAAAATGTAAGAAACTTTTCACCGAAGCAGGAGAGGGATTAGGATACCGTTCTGAAGAAACTTTTTGATGGTAAAAACCCGGTTTGACCGGTCTCCGTCCCTACATTTAGGAAATACTTACTCTAGCATTGATATCAGCACCATATTGTGTTAAAATGCTTAATATATTTAGATGACCGGCTTCAGCAGCAATGTGAACACAAAATTCGCCTAAAAAAAAATAATTAATAAAGACGGAAAGTTCAATAAAATTTTATGATATTTCTGCAACAGACTCGATTGAGATCTAATAAGATTATAAATACATTTTTATTGGCATTATCTTGATTGCATTTTATCTGCTTATTAATATCTTGAAAAAATTCTCAAACTTGATTACATGTAATTTGAGTTATCAGCGCCATCTACATACATCCTTAACGTCGATGAACTTGGAATACCGACGTATGATTTTAAGCAGTTGACCCCTAATGTAAAGTATCTATTATAATTTTTTTTTTCGAATGAGACTCATAATACCAAATCAAATTGGTTCGATCAGCTTTCGTCCAGTCAAAGATCGAATTAATCTCATAATAACGGCTTAAGTAATATATTTACATACATACTTGAAATCTATTATAATGCCATACATTAACTAATTTGCATTATAACGGATATTAATTAACGAGTTTTTCGATTGTCTATTTAGTATTAAAAGATTGTTAATAACGCCTCATAATTCATAATTATCATTTGAGAGCAATGATGTTAAAATCTATATATATAAATAGCACACCTAAGTCGATCTAATGGGAAATAACTGAAAATTTTCGAATTCTGAAGATACGTGAAGCAAAAATATCGATACATACACCAAAAATTTTGTGTCTGACGAAAACTAACCCCCATATTCATAAAAAATGAAATTAAGCTTTTTAACATGACATTTTCATACAAATTTTGAATAGTACGAGCTTAATAAACCTTTTATATTTTTTATGAATAAGGGGGTTACACTTTTCTTTTGTGTCACAGCTCTAGTATAAGTACTCACATTGCCTGATACATACTATATTTAGCATTTATAAAGACTTCATATCTTAAAAGAGCTTATTTATGAATGAAAGCTGGTCATTAATAGACCGGTTGCTCATTTGATTTGCTTTTGAAAGCTTTAGTTTTACAACAACGAAATAAGAGTGACAACGGTACATACATATAACCGAAACTAAAAACAACTTAACAACTGGAGACGATACTTTAGGACATGGTTGAGTGATTCACAAACCGTCAATTTACAAAGAGTGGTATCATCATTAAAATCAAAGACCCTGCGGGTTAGGGGTTTAGAATATGCCCGAGGTCGGTATGCAAGTCGTAAAAGGCGACTAAAATCCACGAAATCGGTCTCTAGACAGTACCGCAAGGGATTACCGGATTCATCCGGCAAAGGACTGTCAACACCCGTACAACCCCTGTCTGGTCTAACTTTTTATAAGTGGATCTTCCGACTAGGCAGGGCTACAACAACAACAACAACATCATTAAAATCTATGAATTTATTATCTAGTTAAAGAACTAGAACTTCTACAGCCATATCTGCTAAAGGTACACACAGAAATATTTTTGTCAACATGAACCATGTTAAACTAACAACAAATATCCTGTTAAATTTGCATGAGATAATGAGGCAGAGAGTGTTGTTTCAACAAGACATTCATGTTAATTTAACAGGAAGTAATGTTAATTTAACACGAAGACGAAGTTTTTCAACATGAGCTTCATGTTAAAATAACATGATCGATAGTGTTGAAAAATAATAACCTGAAAAAGTGTTAAAATCAACACTTACATGAAAATTTTTCCGTGTGTATGTTTTCCATGCGAGCTTTTGTGAAATGAAAGCTCTATGTATATCCAGGTTACCAAAATTTAAATTATTTCAGTTATGATGTTCTTCTAGTAAACAAGCGCCAGCAATGCATGCGTTAACCTGTACCCATACAAAGCCATTTACAAATACATTCGAGCGCAAAAGTTGAAGCCAATCAGACAGATGACGTCGATTAAGCATGCCTTGCATTTGTATGGTCTGTGGGCTGTGCTTGTGTAAGTTTTAGAAAAACCCGAGAAATTCCCATAATAAAGCACACACAAACGTACAACAATAAAAATTCAAGAAACACAAAAATGTGAGTTAAGTTCGTAAATGCTAAAATTAAACAACCAAACGACATAAATAATAACGCCAACAATCATCGTTATATGGCGATGATACCGAAAAACCCCATTAGGAAATATCAGTTATCAGTGTTGTTAACGTACCTATTATAAAATGAGAATCAAAAGATTATTTTTCCAAAAAATGGTCAATACCAAAAAAAAAAAATCTAAAAATCCAAGGCGGGGGACCTTCCTATTAAAACTAAACGTTCATACATATTCGGAGAGACTTTTCGAAATGTGTTCAGCAATCCATTCCCCGAAGTACACATAAAAAAAGTTCGTTTTTTCTGAATCGCCCTACTTTTACGTTTCCTAATCCCTAGTAGGTTAGCTGACATTTGCTTTGTTGTTGAAATATCCAATTTGTAAAGACAATACGCCACGTTATAAGAACAACAGCAACAGGTTTTTCAGTTTGCAGGGTTGGAAAGTACATCGCTAACTCGCAAAATGCAATAAGGGTAATCATTTAGGGCCGCTTGCATAAAAGCCGATAACGACTAATCGGTGATTAGTTTGACAGCTAACCGAACAAAATACGTCAATTAAACTCCGGTAACCGGGCGATTAGTCGTTAGCGGCTTTCATGCAAGCGGCCCTTAATGTTGCAAACTTACTGAATTTGTTGTAAACGTCGCGAAATGGCAAAGTCGCAACTGAGCTGTCAATTTTTGTATGATATTTGGTTTGGGACATACGGCAACTATGCGAGCGTATTTTGAGTGGCATTTGTAGCAATATCAGCTTATCGTAAAAATCGATAGCATAAATTCGGAAGTACTTTTTCGGGATATGTTTCGGACTTTTTTGGGATCGGTATAGTTTTCGGGACTATTTTCAGACCATTTCGGAACTATTTTGTGATTATTTCTGAACTTTTTTGGCATAATTTCAGTACTTTTTCGGGATATTTTTCATACTTTTTTGAGAATATTTTTGGACTTTTTTGGGACTTTTTCGGGACCGTTTTGGGAAAATAGTAATAAGGAAAATAAGATTTTTTTTAAATTTTCAAAAGCTTTTATGGAGTATTTTTTGGCTATTTTTAGTTCGAAAAAATAAAGAAACGATAATTTATTCTATTATTTTACACAACACTGTATGCAAAAACGAATTGGTAAACGATATTGTCAACGCTATTTTTAATTCAATTTGCATGTAAACAACTCAAAAGATTTGCGCTAATAGATTAAGCTTCGATTTAACAAAAACAAACAACAACAAAACAACCGTGAATGAACTTTAAGTTAAGAAACGCAGGCTTAAGACGAGTTTGTTGTAAAAAAAGTATGCAAAACAGACGCAAAAGTTGTTTTATAATACAAGCTGAAATAATAATCCTTAAGACCTAACATCAGACGAGGTCGATTCAATCGATTTAAGAAAAGGTTGATGAAAGATCAAATAAGTTATTCTCCAAAAAAAAAGGCTCAACCGACTTCAAAGACAGCAGTATTAAAGAAACAACTGGAAGATGGCTGCAGGGCTTAACGGCTCATGATTTCAGAAGCTCGGACACGTTCTAGAAAAGCTTCTTCTGCCTATAAATAATAATGCTACTTCCAGGCAATTAATATTAGTCACCAAAGATATTTGTCAAATCGAATTGATTGAAAAAACAAAACAAAATATGCATCAACGGGAAAAGCCATTACCAATCAATTACTCCCAGAATACGCATAATCCGTAAATTCCAAACCACAAGCAAACTTGTAAATGGAATCAAATCAATCAAAAATGACCACTTGCGATTGAGAGAATCTTTGTTTTCAGTTAGCTAACACTTTATGAGTCTTTGTAGACGATAAAGATTTGGGTTTTTTATTAATTAATTTGAATCGATTCGTTATTGCAAGTAAACAGTATTTAAATTTCCCCAAATGTGGTTGAGTTCGTATTAAAAATTAAAATCAATAGCACTGGAAAGTAAATTTGTGAAAGTCAGAAATTTAGTGCGAAATATCAGCTCTAAGGAGATGACATATATCAAACATACATATTTGCATGAACAAAGCACGCAGCAATGTGTCTGCCTACGGCTCTGACTTGGCAATAAAGGGCACTAGATTGCCCACTCAACGTTTGCCAATTAAATGAGGGGTTTTCCGTTTATAAACAATGAAAATGTAAAAAGAAAAAAAAACCAACTCCAACCAATGCAATTCAGCTCCCTCATCGAGCGGTGAATGCCCCACACAGTTATGTACGTCGTATTGATAGACGTGGTGGCGGAGAAAACTAAGCACGCTTGCGCAAAAACAGGTGAACCAATGAAAAAAAACCCAAGCACAACTTTCAGCACGATCATCCATAAAAAAAAAAAAAAACACAAGAATAAAAAAGTGAAAATAAACCAAACTAAAGTAAAGCGAATGATGGCAACAGCGCGAATAAATAATGCTAACAAACATGACACGCGAACAGAAAAAAAGATATGATAAAAGCAAGCGATAAACTCGATTTTGTTTGATACACGGTTAAAAAAATTAGCCTAAATTTTAAACCCGTCTAAAGTTTAAGCGATTGTTTAAACTTTTTTTTTTTGAATATTTTAAACCTTCTAAATACCTGCAAAGATTTTAAATTTTTTTTAGTTTCGATTTAAGATCTAAATCAGCCATTGCCACGTAGTGTCTCAGTCTGCTCACTACCGCTCTACAACAACAACATCTTGCTCTTTGTGACTCACAACAACAAACCATTGCAATATTATTCTTGGAAAACCGTTCATTTCATGCTGACTGGTGGCGCTTCGCTGTAAAAGTATAACGGCACACACACGCATTATACATAGCTACATATGTACGCACATACATACGCCCAGTTGTATTTGGTTTTATTTTTTAATTGCACTGGATATTAGTTTCGGATACTGTTTTTTTGGCTTAGTTTAATTATAATTCTTTCGAGTAATTTTTTGTGATTCCAGGAAAGATGTTGTTATAGGAAGTATGACGTTGTTGTTGTAGCGCCTAGTAGTTTGAAAGCGCTGGCTATCCCTGATATAAATGAAAAAGCAGTCTAAATAATTTTTTTGTTTTTTCGAAGGTTATTGCATTTTGCCCACAAAAACTTCATGTGCGCTTCCGTTCGAATCCAGACAAGTGCCACATTTTTTTTAACTTTATTTTATTTATAAAACTTTTCGGTTTAAAATTAAAACCTTTTCGGTCTACAATTTTTGTTTTGTCTTCGTTTATTTTTTAAACCTTATTCAAGACTGAATTTTTTCCACAACGTTTATGTATGCGATGTAGCTCAGTGGTAGAGCAGACGGGCATGATGGTTCAAATCCCAGCCAACCGACAAAAAAATTATTTTTCTTTAAAAAATAGTTTAAAATTTAGGCTCAAATTTTTAACCGTGTAGACCAATAAAAAGTATACACTGTCGAATACATATGTACATATGAATGTATCACGAGGTTCATTTAAGTAGTTATTCCTTTGTAGCATCTTCGCAGAACCCGTTCTTTAGTAACTAAGCTAGTTTTAAGTATTTAGATATTTTTCAGACTTCTTGTCTCTTTGAGAAGCAGAAAACGAAGATGTCAAGTCATACTTACGGCCAAGTTCAATCAATGATTGAAGCTAAGCTAACCACTTTGGCTTTTTAAACTATGATTAACTAACAATGAATGAAGTGATCGTAGTGGAAAGCTAAAATCGAGCTCACAGTAACTCGTACTGAAAACTGACACTTAAAATCGTTAATTTTTATTTCCGCTCATAATTTCTTACACTTCACATGCGCTTTACAGAATTTATTACAAACCCATGAATCAGGCCGGCAAAACTCAAAAGGTCATAACAAAATATTACAAGACAAACTGAATGCGGAATCTCCTGAAAATTATTTAACCATGTGGGTATTCACCAAGTCAATGGCATCGTAACCACGCATGAATAAAAAAAAAAAAAATAAAACAATTAAATGGGTTTTTTGTTTGTAATATATGTAGGTTGGTGATAAACCAATTGAATAGGTAGCCAAGTGATGGACTGAGAGAAATAATGCACCCTGCAATGCTGCAACAGAAAAAAGATAAGACCCTTTAAATTTTTAAATTTTTTTATCAAAATTTAATTATTTTTTGCTGTTTTTATATTTGTTTTTAAAAATATCGGAAATTAATGTATTAAAAAAGCTCTAATACTATCCGGAAATAGTGACGACATTTTTAACCTTACAGAAAATCGCAGACATGCATATGTTTTGCAAATGGGTCATTCTATGGCAAATTTGACAGCAGCTGTCAAATCGTGAAAAAATTTACGTAGAAGCATTCTAATGTGGGGTTCATGCTAGGCCTGCATTTAGCATTATACTTACATTTTAGTATTAAGCCCAAAATGCAGCATTTATTTCTGCATTTCCCATACAAATTTTGTATTTCTGCATTAGGCATTATAAATGCTAGCAACTCTGACATCTTCGAAGATACAGTAAGAACAAAAATTTCCTTGTATGAAGAAAAAGTCAACGTTCTTATGCAATAATATTTCCTATTAAAAGATGCATCTAGGTGAATTTTTCGAATGCTTATGTCCGAAAAGGCAAAATGCTGCATTTTAAATGCTGAATGAACCCCACATAACGAACCCATACAAAATTTGGCATGGAATGCCCCTATATAAACACACCCATGTATATTAGTGATCATTTAAATTCTTAGCGCTTTTAAACTATATGCATATTATTTAAAAACGTCTAGCATTATTGGGTGTTCTTACGTCAATAAAATAAAATATTATTGAAAAATATAAATACATATATAGTACATACATATGTTTTCAGCTTTCGAAAACGAAACATTTTTAATCATATAGAAAATAGGTCTCGTTTTTGCTTTGCTTCAGTAGCTGTTTTTTTTTTTTTTGTTCAAAACATTGAAAAAGAAGGCAAAGAAACCAAAAGCTTACTGTGGAATTACGCTCTGTTTATGTCGTTGCCATATGTGCTGTTGGCATATTTGGCTGTGGGGAAAACCCAAAAATATTTATTGTATTTAAAACATAGCGTTTGGGCTGACTACAAATTGAGCTTTGGCAGCGCGGCGGTAGATATTCACAATTCGATAATGAAGGCAATGTACGACTTTTTTTTTTAAATTTTCGTACATAATCATTTGTTGAACTGTCTGATTATGCAGTAATGAATTGTTTTCTATGTATCGTTCGAAAATTTTCAACTTTATTCTTAAGGTGATGATAAGAAAAATAATTCTGAGCGAGGGAATTTTTAAACCAAATTTTTATACAAAATTTAATAAAAAGGGGTAAAAAAATTGAGAAGGGAGAAACTTTATTGAAAAAAACGACTTTTACTGGAAAATATTTAATTTCACGTTTTGTTTGAACAAATTTTACAGTAAAACAATTTGTCTACCTATTACTATTACCTATCCCCTTTTAATAAACATTTTATAAATTTCCCTCTTACTTGCATGTAAAATATGTTTGGTTTTTACTTCCACCCTTTCAATTGTTGTGTGGAATACTGTTCTATTCTCATACACATTAAGGTGAAATTTCTGTTGTCACGAAAGCTTTAAGCTATTTATAAATTAAATTAATCGATAAGCTGAACTCTTTGAATGGAATGGTTGTAACAGGAATTTACCTTTTAGTTTGCATGTCAGACACTACAACAACAACACTCGTAGAAACCATAAACAGTTCACGACAAAATAATACCAGACTAGGATGGGGCTTTTTTTTTTTTTTTAATTACCTATACACTTTTTCTGGAAGCTTGAATAAACGGCCATAAAAACGGGTTTTGGAATATATCGACTACAGCGCCAGCTAGTGGGTTTATTTTTTTGTGACCAAGTTCTTTATTTATATATAGTACATATGTGCCAAATATGAATAAAATTGGAGCAAAACTGCAGATATTGTAAATATAGTGACTCCCTCGCCATCTAGCGGGGAAAAATATATCCAAGGAATAAACTGCTAAAATTTGGGAAAAGTCCGTTTATTAGTTTTTGAGCCAATCGATTACAAAAGAACCCCTGCGGGTTAGGGGTTTAGAATATGCCCGAGGTAGGCATACCGGTCGTAAGAGGCGACTAATATGCACATAGTTAATTGACGTGCTACTCGATGGTTGATCTAAGGATATCATGCCTCTCACCTCTCATTACCCATCTTCTCCTTCCTCATGGATGGAGGGATGCCATGACCTAGAAGGTTCCACTGGTCATACCAAATCGCTACCACGACAGTCGGGCAGTACCGCAAGGGAGTACCGCAGCGTACCGGGGTCATATCCGGCCAAGGACTGTCAACTTCGGCATCACTCCCCAAAACCTTCGGGGAGTGTTTTGTTGTTAACAACAACAACAACAACAACAACAACAACAAATTTTCAATTAATTTTAAAAGTCCTAGAAAGTAGTCCTATTTCTTACAGGGGGAATCTAACCAACGTAATTTTATTGATTAATTTACATATCTACACAAAACAAATTATTCTACGTTAATGAATATCAAAAAAGACATGCATACTAGCTGTGTTGTGACGTCAAAAGTATTCTTGAACACTACCAAACAGCACGTTATTCTAATATTGGGAAATGATATAATGGATGGTCGCTTTATTAACCTTTTCATATATGTTCATCTATTCTACTAATCGAGTAATTTTTGCTTAACTTTGATTATTAAGGAAGTTATTATCTTAAAATGCCATTTAATGATTGTTTAAAAGTGTTTTTAACTGAAGAAAAAAATTATTATCGTTACAACAACAACATTATTATAATCGAATAAAGCACAAAGAATACTTTTAAAAGTCCTCAGAGCAATTTATTTCTTACCGTTAAAATGGATCCGAAGTGGAATGCCTCTCTAGAAGAACTACCAAAACCCCTCTCTTAAACTTCGATAAAAAATTTTGACAGTGCAACTGCCCATCTCTTACACTTTACAGCAGACGGCTGGGTATGAGACCAAACCAACTTTTTTTTAAATAAAAAGGCCATAAGTAAAAAAATGGCGTTCCCGTTTTCCGAAGTTAGCATCCAAAATTTAGTTACGATCTTTCGAAGTTCGAAATTGCTTTTCTAAATGTTTTGTTTATAAAATAGAAAAAGGCCAAATGTGGGCGTGGCCTGCTTGCCTCTCTTGTTTGATTTGGGTCGTTTTTTTTTTTATTTAAAAGTGCATGTAAAGAATGCTATACAGGCCCAAAGTTAGGTCTTCGAAAAAATTAAAAGCCGCATATTTTTAATTATATAATATTTTCTCATGCATACACTTTCATATAAGAAAAGTACCTCCATCAAGTATTTTTTTTTTTTTTTTTAATTTTTAAATAAAACAATTAGAAAACCAAATATTCGAGGGGTCCAACTTCGAAAGGCCGTAACCAAATTTTTCTAGCTTCGAAAAACGGGAAACGCCATTTTTTACTTACGTCTTAATCCCTTCAAAAAAAATACCCAGAATAAAAGTTGACTTTGTCGTATAGTGTTGTGATTACTTTGTTCATTTCTTTACAATCGCATATTCTTAAAGCGAAGACTAAGTACTGTGTCTGTTTATTTTTGCACCAGGAAAGAACACACCTACTCACATGTGGGCCGTGCATTCATTTGGTTATAAATATGTATAAAAGATATTTAAATATTGTACCAAAAAATGTGTATCTATAGCTATCTGGTTGACTATAAATAAAGTTCTAATTTTGCGAATATTTCCAAAGCATTATACAGTATAGAAAACGTCTGTGCATTCGACTAGTCAATAGACGCGACAACATTTTTTTCTTTCGGAATTTATGCGTAAGCGAAGAAATTTTTAATATAGGTACAAAAAAAAAATTGTTTATTATTTTTTTGTTTCAAAGAAATATTATATAAATTGTTATGCAAATAGTGCTGCTGTTTATAGACACATTTGTTCTAAATTAAGACAGCTAATTCACTTACCATTATAATTTCGAATTTCCAAATCGGGTGGTAACGAGGCATAGCTAAGTGAAGATACGAGTTTATCATTTGATCTGTAGCCATACTGACGATGCGCTTCATTTATTTCTGAAGCACTAAATGGCATCGTTAAGGCATTGACACATTGTTCATCACCGGACATGCAGGCAAGATGTAGCGCCGTATTGCCCTGGCGGTCACGTATACTTGGCTGAGAATTAAATAGATAAATAAAAGTTTATTTTTTAACTGTAACTATCAATGTATATTGTCTTAAACATATTGTACGTTTTATTGTAAAAAAATCAGACCGTTGCAAATAATTAACTCGCAAGATGGCGCTGGAGCCGAGATATACACAAAATCCCCATTTATGGTTCTTTTTTTTTTAATTTCGCAGCCATCTGCTATGTAGTAATAATATAAATCTATATACATATGTACGTACCTGAGCGCCGGCAAGTAATAGCATGCGCAAAATTTTTCTTTGCTTTGTAAGGGCAGCTAAATGCAGTGGAGTTTGGCTATAATCATTTTTTATGTTAAGAAGACATGGATGTATCGCGAGACGAATAAGAGCAGCGACCACATTCTCATGGCCCGATATGCAAGCCAAGTGTAGATATCTGCAAAATAGAGAGCAATTTTATTAAACCTAAATTTATTACTTTTTCTAAGTATGCATGAATGGTGAAGGGTCTATAAGTTGTTTTCCAAACTTTTTACAATAAAGTCAATTGCGAGTTTTTTGAGTTTGGTTACCTGACGATTTCGCCTATTTCCGTACGGTGTATTTTCTACAGCCGTCATATGACTTTTATCTAGTTACGTGTTTCTATGATAAACGGTTCTACATTTATGGTCGACTTTTAAAATGTTCTCTCAAGATGCAACGCCCATTTTTCATAAATAATTAACGAGCGGGTCTTATATTTTTGCATATTCACTACTATTTCGGGAAGCGTTTGACTGATTTGGATGAAATTTGGTGCCTATATTGATAGTATGCTTCATCTTATTTGTTACTTGGGTGTTCCCAAGGAAAAGTATTTTGGGCCGTAAAACAACTAAGATATTTTCAAGCAGAGTTGCTACCTAGATTGCCACCTCACCGCATTTCTTTTAGGCCTTCGTACATTGACCACTAACTCGGGAACGGCTGTAGCGATTTAGATCAAATTGGCATACAGATAGTACGTGTACTTTGTTCTAAGATTTTCTACTTGGGTACTACCACTTCTGGTGTTTTTTAGGGTTGCCACCTATTTGAATATTTTTTAAACAATGAGGAATATATGCTAATATGGGATTTAAATAAAAGTTATTTTCGGCCATATACCAACAAAATGATGAAATAAAAAAAAAATAATTAAATTAAAAATAAAAAGATAAAAGAAAAATAATAAATAAAAAAAATTTATTAAATTGAAAAAAAAAAAAAAATGAAATTCAGTAAAACAAAATAAAATAGATAAAAAATAAAAAAAAAAAATAATAAAAGTGAAGAAAAATACTAATGAAATTAAAAAAAAAAAAATTAAAAAAAATAAAAATACAATAAAATAAAAAATAAAAATACAATAAAATAAAAAATAAAAATAAAGAAATAAAATGATAATTTTCAATAATA
The DNA here is from genome assembly GCA_964058755.1 of Campiglossa producta. Taxonomy (NCBI): domain Eukaryota; kingdom Metazoa; phylum Arthropoda; class Insecta; order Diptera; family Tephritidae; genus Campiglossa; species Campiglossa producta. The sequence continues at coordinate 1,786,925 of CAXKVI010000003.1, read as the reverse complement.
ACAAAAAAAAAACTAAATTAAATAAAAAAAAAAATTATGGCAAAAAAGAATGTCACCCTCGCTATCGTGGAAGCACGTTTACAACAAATAAATTACATACAGCTTATAAAATAAAATACATTTTGCATAGCAACAACAATAACTTACGTGTCTCCTTCGTCATTTTGTTGATAACATTGCTCCCAAGCTGGTAATTGTTTTGATTCTGTTGTTTTCGTCGTTGTTGTTGTTGGCGGCGCAGCTGCTGCGTCTGTAGTTGTTATTCTACTCGACGCATTCAAATTATTTGTTGGTTGTTTTTGTAAGCTAAGATTGCAAAATCTTGCCGATATTTGAGCGTCGACGTCATGTTCAAGTCTCATATTCGTGTCGTTTGTGTTGGCAATGTTAAAAGCGCGGCTCGTTGTATTATGCGCTTGTTGTTGCTGCTCGGCTTTGACAACTGCGCTGTTGGCAGCATCGTCTTCTTCGTATTCTTCAATGCAACCCGAATCCACAACACCAAACTCCTCCTCGACCTCCTTGGGTTCATGTGGCGCGCTTCGTACGTTTTGCAATGATGGTTTGTTAAAATTATTTTCTTTTTTCTCCCCTGGCGCAGAGCTTTTTTGCTGTTCCTCTTGTTCCTCGCAAAAAGAACTTTGTGGACCGGATAAAAATCCAGAATCCACTCCGGCCGCTTGATCTTCTAGGTCATTATTTTCCTTATTTTTGTTCTCGCTGGCTATTGTGGCTGCATCTTTCGTAGTTGCTGGCTGTGGATTCGACATTTTTCCACTTTGCTATTGCCTGTGATGTGCGATTTCAACGGAAATTTGTTTAATGGGATTTTTTTTGTGTAACTTTAGTTTTTATTATTTGTTTTATTAATTTCTAGTAACTGTTGTAAATTTCTATGTATTGTTATTCATTAGTGCTTAGATGGATTCTGAAAAAAAAAAACAAGATGCAGAAGGTCAGTGGAAGTGAATGCTTTTATAAACCCGTCTATGTTTGATCAGGCTGCCAAGATTTTGTTTAAATCGTAGATGGGAGCAAACATGGTTCTTTTAAGTACAGCTGTTGACAGTTAATTAGAAACGTTCACTTTCGGTCAATGCTTGGTGAGGATAGTAATGAAATGTTTAAATTTACCGTTTGTTTTTCTCTTAAAAGAAGTTGCATTTCTTTTGTTACTCTGTTTACTTTTAAATGCGCCCAGTTTTGCAGTTGTGTAATTGAAGTACTGTTAATATTTTCTCACAAAGAGCATGGGTTACTTAGCGCAAGGTAGAAAAAGTGGGTCAGTTAATTGGAAACAGTTGTTCAATGACAACATATCATCACGTTGTGGTGCTCTAATAATAATATTAACTAATTTTGGTAAGTAATTATTTTATAGTTGTTGTTTATAATCAATTTAAATGTTCTTCTTCAAGGCGTCTAATGGGAAAAGGCAAAAGTTGCACACCTGCCCTACGCAGCTCTATTTATGATCTTCGCAAAGCTGGAAAGTCATACAGTGAAATTGCAAAGCAGATCAAATGCTAAAAAAAAAATGGTTTTTAGTGCCTTAAAGCATATCCAAAACTTTAAAACTGTTGCCAATGTTCCACGCAAAAAAAGACCTTGGAAAACTTCAGCGGAAATAGATCGCAGGATAACACTAATCTCTCGAAGAGACCCAAAAAAGAATTCCTCTGACATACAACGCGAAATTCAAGATGAATTCGATGTCGAAATATCCAAAAGAACAATTGCTAGGCGTTTGGTCGAATCTGGACTGCATGGTAGAGCAGCACGCAAGAAACCCCTTCTTACTAAGATTCAAAGGAAACGCCGCTTAGACTTTGCTAGATCCCATTGGGCATGGGCTCCAAATCAATGGAAGTATGTCGTTTGGAGCGATGAAACGAAGATTAATCGCATTGGTCCTGATGGTCGGAGGTATGTTCGACGGCCAATCAACCAGGAATTCAATCCTCGCTATGTTTCACGCGTAGTGAAGCATGGTGGAGGATCAATCATGGTTTGGGGATGTTTTTCCTGGAATGGTGTTGGTCCACTCCATAGGATTGATGGAATTTTAAACAAGGAGAAATACGTCGATATACTGAAAAATGTGATGTTGCCGTGGGCTGAGGAAAATTTGCCTGTTATATGGAAATTTCAACAGGACAACGATCCGAAGCACACGGCAAAATTAACGAAAAAGTTTTTTGACGAAAATTCCATTAATGTTCTGGAGTGGCCATCATCCAGTCCAGATTTCAATCCAATAGAGCACCTCTGGGGTGACGTTAAAAAAGCCGTAAGTGCCAAAAATATCCCAAATATGGATGTCCTTTTTTGATGAAGTCAGAACGGCATGGCAAGCAATACCAGTGGCACGATGCCGCAATCTTATTTCATCAATGCGCAATCGGTGTGAGGCAGTATTGAAGCAAAAGGGTTATGCAACCAAATACTAACTAAAACCCTTTTTGTTATCTGATAATATATTTTCGTTTCTAATTAGTTGCCACACCCAAATCATGGATTTCACAAGTTTTTGTAAAAAAGTTAAATGGAATTAAATAATTATAAATACATTGTTTTCTATTTGCTCTTAAGTTTAAATAAAATTACCGAGAAATTTATTAAAACACGTATTTTAATGGAAAAATTTCATTCCGTTTAAAATAGTTGGTCGTTTCTAATTAGCAGTCAACAGCTGTAATTATTAAAAAACATGGACGTGTGGTGCTAAGACACACTGAAAATAGCGCATTGATTTTTCCAGGTGAAGTATTGGACCATCTAACCAGAGGAGTCAGTAAAGTGCTCCGTTAGGACTTCCTGTGAGGTGCGCTTATCCCCCTAGGGAGACTTCCGAATAAGCGTATCCGACGAAGAAATTGCCTTTTAAAATTTTTTAGTAAAGTGGTGTTGCGGTTATTGTAGTAACGAAAGTAACCCTGCCCAAACGTGTACTTTTCCTTAACCTATATTGTCAGCATTATTTTCTGTCGGAGGTCCTAGGAAACGAGGAGTTTTTACAGGGTTGGGCCCGAGTGAAATTGGCGTTAGACACATACCCGCCACCAAGAAGCATAAGGAAACATCTCCGTAAGTATTATGACGAGATCCGGCATCATATTACCTTGCCGTTTGATCTGCGGAATCATAAGCGGGCTTTAAGCGACATCCACACTGAGTCGGTTGATACCTTTGTCAGATATCATTCTGTGGACTCCGTTTTAAACAGTCTTCCACCCGATATTGCTGAAGAAGAACGCACCTTACCAAGGAAGGCGAGAGTCACTATGGCCCAGATTCGGTCTGGATACTGCAACAGGTTAAATTCTTACTTATCCAGACTAAAGAACCCTATATCTGACGTATGTCCTGCATGTGGTATGTCCGCAATGATACTTTACATCTCTTTAAATGTTCAATTGAACCTACTCTTCTAACCCCTCTGTCTCTCTTGTCCAACATTTTGAAACTGCATGATTCCTGGACTCTGGTTAGAAGATCTTGATGAAGATCAACAACAACAAGATCTTCGGAATGATCATACATTCTAGGCAGGGCGAAGTATTCTTAACAACAACACCAACAACAATGGTGCGGGGCTTTGATCTTTTGTTTCTAAATTCTACAGGCATTTGCCGAACGCTTAGGTAATCGTTTGGGACCGAGAGGGGATAAAAGTCGTTTCGCCTTGTCAGCCGTGGGGTGTAGTAGCAGCAGGCTATAGAGAACCTATCTGCATTCCACAATGCCCTATCACGAAGGTGATGATTCCCTCTTTTGGGGCTCGTCAAGATAGATTTAACGCAAGTCGGTCGATCGGTTCGTGCATTTCAGCCGCATCTGATCCTAGGCATACTTTTCGGAGGGTATATTTTATACCAACATAAGGTCGTTTTGAGTATGTATAACGTTTAATAGTAAAGGCCATTTTTTTCTTCTTTAAAAAAACCAGTTTATGTTAAACTTTACGACAGCCACCGCTTGCTAAAACACGTCGAAAATTTCCAAGTTTGTTTATACAAATTATTTCGTTGCAAATTGTTTTTTTTGAAACATGTATTCGCATGTTGCTTATTTTGTTTACAAGTAGGTAGTTGAGTTAATCACTTCTTTTATTATTTACTTGTTTACTTTTTTTCACTAGTCACTGTGCGCACTCGATAAAAGATTACTACATATGGGCATTCAAAACAATTCGCATCACTTCAAAAACGACTCGCACGCTCGTTATTAATTTGTTTATCTCGCAAAACATGCAAATTAATCACACATATATTTTTCATTTTCACTTGTTTTCTTTATTTAATTTGTTGCTGTAAACATGTGTAAAATGATTTAATCACGACATACATATCTATAGATAGGAGGCATACACACTTTTCGAGTGCACCAGCACTTTTATGGATTGTTGTTTTTTAATTGGCTACTTCTTCGGAAACACAATTATTTAGGAAAACTCTTGTTTATTATGCACTGAACATTTTAATTTAACTACAAAGTTGTGATAAATAAAACAAGTGTGTGTCAATTATTTTGATATTTCGATAATTCCGCTCACCAATTTACATCACAATTCGTTCGGCTATCTAGTTAAAACTGAGACAGAAAGATGAAAGGTTGCGCGTTAAAAGTTATTACGTACTTAATAATACAACCCTGTCGCTCTAACAAGAGTTGTCTCTTTCGAACACACAACACTTTATATGGGAGAAATAGAGCAACTGCTGTATTGAAATCAGTGATGTTTACCTTAGGAAAATACTCAGAGGGAAATTTGGTTTGGTACAGTGCATTGTGATCACCATGGTACAGTGTGCAGTTTTTTATATGTATGGAACATGGCATCGAGCACGGGGAGCTCCCGTCATACGGGAGCCCGAAAAATCCCGCGATTTGAATAAATAAATTAGTCTAATAGCTATTCCCAAGGCGAATTCATACAGGTGTGTTCGAGCGAATTCAGATCTACACGCACGCACAAACTCCTTGTAATTAAAAATGTCAGACAAATCAACAACATAAGCAATTTGACAGCTACGATTCCATTTTCAAGGAAGAAGAAGAAACCATATGGTGGGAGGATGCCATCTGTAATGAATTCGCCTTGGCTATTCCGAAGCATCCCATTAAAGCGTTCAGCAGAATCAGTACGTCAGCACGTCGAAATAACTGACAGCAAAGTAGACTGCGGGTGTTTGTATGAGTACGCCAGATACGACGCATACGTCAAAATAGAATTTGCTCTAAAATTGACGTACGTCACGCAACTGACGTATTGGCGGACTGATTATGTTTCCCGCTTAAGAACAATTCGCAATAGTCGATATATAATTCATCGACATTATCTAAATTTGACCCGGAGAAATTGCTGCAGTACGTCCGAAAAAGCCGGCAGGGTTATCAGAAGACACGATTCGAATTCGGTTTCAATAATTCGAAAGCAGATATTGAAGTTTTTGTTTTAGTGAATATTTATTAGCAAAAAAACAAAAATCTAACCGGGTCCGATCCAAAAAATTGGACATGAAGCATGGTATTTATGTGCAGCACTTCTTTGTGACAGTAATTAAATATCGAGGGGCGTATTCATAGTCGCGATTAAGTCGGTACTTTAATTGCAATTTTAAAATCCCAAAATACGGAGATTGTAAAAATCTTCGGGACTCGATGGCTTAGTGTGGAATAAATAATATATTGATAATAATGGCTGAGTGAGGAGATTAAGGGCCATTTCCCCAATGCCCGGTTAGCGCTAACCGAGACTATTTCTTATTATAGATAGCAGAAAAACTTCTGCCAATTAAACTGTTGGTTGGCGTAAATTGTGGCTAGTGAAAAAGACCCTAAAATCTGTACTATCTATCGATGCCTTTTTCCACCAGTTTTTCGGGACTTTTTATGCCGACGCCGAACGACATCATCTACGGAAATCAGTGCAATCGAATGAAAGGAAAGAAAAGCAAATAAAACATAATGAAAGGAAAAGAAAGAAAAGCTAAGAAAAGCAGATAAAACCAAAGGAAATGAAAGAAAAGGAAAGGAAAGAAAGGCGAATAAAATCTACCTAAAATAAATAGTTATAAACATTGAAACTGAATGGCATAAAGACGGAGAAAAAGGCAAACCGAAGAGGAATGTATAGAAACGGGAAATATAAATAATAAGGAAAAGTAATGAAAAATTAGGAAACAGCAAAAATGTGATAGTTAAGGAAACTGAACTTCAATAAGGTGGGGAAATAAAATAAGGTTTCGTGGTTGAATTCCAACCACTGGGCAAACTCTAGTTGGTATAATTCCGCAACGGAAATGGCTAAAATGATATAGTTTGTTAGGATGAATCCCCTAGTCATTCTATTATGATTTTTTGAAAATTTCACGGGTCATAACTTTTAAACTGATAACGGTAGAACGATGAAATTGGCACAAGGTATACTAGCATAATAGGGAGTATATCTGATGTAATTGGACGAAATCGCATCCCAACCACGCCCACTTCCGAAATGGAATATTTCGAAAATCATATGAAAATGATGTACTGGAGACTTGAAGTACTTGTTATTTATCATCTAGTATACATTCGTTTATATTGTATTACTTGTCTTTATATAATTAAATATTTTTTCATTCAATAAACTTGATTCACTACATTAGGTTATGGGCCTATCCGTCAAAGAAAAATTTGTCAATAAAAATTTCAAACATTTTTCAATTTAAAATGTCGTCTGCAAATATTCCCCAAATCGAGCGACTAAAAGGACGATATAATTGGGATCAATGGCGTTTTGCAGTGGAATCGTATTTCCAGATGGAAGACTTGTGGAAGTGCATTATTGGCACTGAGTCAGATGCAAGGAAGAACGTGGTAGCAAGATCAAAGCTGGTGTTGCTGGTAGATCCGATGCTGTATGTCATGATTCAAAATGATGCAACTGCAAAGGATATGTGGGCAAGTCTTGAGCGGGCTTTTCAAGATTCAGGGTTAACACGCAAAGTTAGTCTTTTAAGAAAGCTTATCACGACTCGTATGGAAGAGTGCCAGTCTATAGAAGATTATGTCAATACCATAATGTGTACAGCGAATAAGCTAAGCAATGTGGGCCTAACAGTAAGTAATGAATGGGTTGGAGCGTTGATGCTAGCGGGTTTACCAGATATCTATCAACCAATGATAATGGCTATCGAAAATTCTGGAGTTGATATAAGCGGAGATTATGTCAAGACAAAGTTGTTGCAAGATATGTCAGTTACTTTTAACAAAGATATTGCACTATTGGGAAAGCCAAGTAAGTATATCAAGAGGAATCCTAGCAAGGGGCCAAAATGTTATGGATGTCAAGAATTTGGACACATCAAAGCAAACTGTCCGAAAAATAAAACTGTAAAGCCAAAGAAGAAGTCGATGTTTGCAGCATTGTCAGCTAGAGAGAACAATGATGGTGAGTGGTTCTTTGATTCGGGAGCAACGTCGCATATGTGTAACAATTTGTCTGCGTTCAGTACACACAAACAGTGTTCGAAGTTTAGTATAGTAACAGCAAACAATTCTTCAATGGAAGGTGATCGTTTTGGAGACATAGATGTGAAGGTATCTAATAACAATAAGACTGAGGAATTATGCTTGCGAGATGTTCTTTATTTACCGGGAGCACATGCTAATTTGTTGTCCATATCCAAAATTGTTGATTATGGGTATGAGGTCATATTTGATTCTACAGGATGCAAGGTAATTGATGGCAATAAAGATTTAATTGCGACTGGAAGCATAGTAGATGGCATGTTTCGCCTGAATAAAGCACGTAAGTCAAGTTTTATAGCGAAACCCAGTAACAATGCCTTAATTTGGCATAAGCGTTTAGGTCATCCGTGCCATGATAACTTAATCAAGTTGATAGATCGTGTGGGTGGCAATGTAGGAGAGTTTTCAAACAAAAATAATCAATGTACAGTCTGTTTAAAGGGAAAGATATCACGACTACCGTTTAAAGATATTGGTTATAGGGCGAAAGATATGCTTGAAATCATACATTCCGACTTGTGTGGTCCAATGGAAGTTGCTTCGTTTAGTGGTTCGAAGTATCTTTTGACTTTCATCGATGATTTCTCCAGAAAAGTGTTTGGATACTTTCTGAAATCAAAGGATCAAGTTGCGGAAATATTTTGTCAGTTCAAACAGTTGGTAGAAAATCAGACTGGTAAGAAAATTAAAACTTTGAGAACCGATAATGGTACAGAGTTTTGTAATAACAAGATGGAAAGTATAACGAGGTCTGCTGGAATTGTTCACCAAAGGACTGCACCGTATTCACCACAACAGAATGGTATGGCAGAGCGTATGAACAGGACGCTGATCGAGAAAGCGCGTTGCTTGCTTATACAGTCAAATCTTAACAAAAGGTACTGGGCAGAAGCGGTTAATACAGCCGTATACCTGGTGAATAGGTCGCCTTGTAGAGGGCTCGATGGCAGCATTCCTGAAGAAGTATGGATGGGTAGACAGCTTAGCTTAAAACATTTGAGAGTGTTTGGTTGTAAGTCTGTTGTACATATTCCAAAAGAAAAACGGAAGAAGTTGGATTGTAAGGGTAACGAGCTCTTATTTGTAGGTTATTGTACAGAAGCCAAGGCATATCGATTCATGAAACCAAATTCTGGTAAAATAATTATTAGTAGAAATGCTGTATTTCTGGAAGATCAATTTTATACAGATAGTTGCGAAAAAGCTGATAATAATATTTTTATTGTTAATTTTGACAGTTATGCAACAGAACCTTTGCTGGAAGATGGCTCTGAAGAAGAATTCTATTCGGATTTTGACGAGGCAGAAGGGGAAGTCAGCGCAAATGATGTTTCACGTAATGAAAATAATGATGTCAACCTTATTACAGCTTCTAAAGAGTCTGAGCCTATAGTCATTTTAGAAGAAAAAGTTCCTGATAAGAATTCTAATTCTGACGAGATTCCTGTCCTTAGAAGATCATCAAGGGTAAGGAGGCTTCCACAACGTTATGCAACATTAAGTGTAGAGGAGCCAATTATAGAGCCCGAAACTGTAAGAGAAGCTTTACAGAGTCCACAAGCGTCGTTGTGGAAAAAGGCAATGGAAGAGGAGTATAAGTCTCTTATTGAAAATGAGACGTGGGTTTTGTGTGATCTACACTTGCCACTTGATCTGGAAGGGTTTCGGTCAGCGGCGGCATCAGCTCTGCGCCTAAGAGAAACCTCCAGTTGGGGTGCGGGTACTATTGGACACTCCAGTAATCTGGAATCTTACAGCTTTCTCCCTCTAAGCACAGATCGTCGTGCGACCACTACAGTCGGGGATAGCTGTTTCAAAATAAACATTCCCAGCAGAGAAGACTGGGAGAGGACGGATTGGTGTCCCGAAACAAATGGTGGCACTTCCATATACACCGACGGCTCGAAGTTGGACGGCAGAGTTGGAGGAGGGGTTTATTCAAGGGATTTGGACCTTGAGCTCTCCTTCAGACTACCTGATCATTGTAGCGTCTTCCAGGCGGAAGTCTCGGCAATCCTGGACGCCGCGGCCTGGTTAAGCAAACGTGTTATCGGAGAAGATATCGCTATTTTCAGCGATAGCCAAGCAGCAATCAAATCCCTTGACTCATACACGTTCAACTCTAAACTGACGCTCAGCTGTCGTCGATCTCTTCAGGAGATGGCCCAACAGAACCGCGTAAACCTCATATGGGTCCCGGGACATAGGGACATTGAGGGAAACTGTAAGGCAGGCGAGCTTGCCAGGCAGGGCACGACCAAGCAGGTTCTTCAGGATAAAGAGCGCTTAGGTATGCCGTTTGCCACATGCAAACTAATGCTGAAGGAGCACACACTCCGTCAAGCCAACGAAAGATGGCTGCAATCCCCAGGGTGTCGGATATCGAAACAAACCTGGCCAAAATGGGATCTTAAAAGGTCTAGACGCATTTATGCCCTAACTAGGAGGGAAATCTGCATATTGATACAATAATGAACAAGTGGTGTTTTAAAATAAAGAGGGACTCTTTAGGGAATATTGAGCGATAAGGATACTCACAAAGAAAGGGTATTGATTATGAAGAAACTTTTTCACCGGTGGTAAGGTATTCTTCAGTGCGTTTGCTTTTGGCTTTAGCGGTGAAATATGATTTAGACATTGATCAGATGGATGTAGTCACGGCATTTCTTCAAAGTGATCTATGTGAAGAAATCTACACGCAACAGCCTCAAGGTTTTGACATTAAGCCAGGGAAAGTATGTAGGCTGAGGAAATCGCTATATGGCCTGAAACAGGCAAGTCGCTGTTGGAACAAAAAGCTTTGTGAAACTTTAACTGTATTTGGACTTCGTCAGTCTAAACGGGATCATTGTTTATATTACTATGTAGAAGGGGATATAAGGACATACATAGCAATATATGTAGATGATATTCTTATTTTTTCAAATAATCCCTTGCATAAAGAAAAGTTAAAATGTTTTTTGAAAAATAATTTTAAAATTAAAGATATGGGAGAAGCAAAGTTTATTTTAGGTATGAGAATTACCAGAGACCGAAAGGCAGGAAAACTTTGGTTGGACCAGAAGCGTTATTTGATAGATATTCTTAAGAGATTTAATATGGAGGATTGCAACAGCGTAAACACTCCAATTGATGTAAACCAAAAACTTTCCATTGAGTTTTCTCCCACAACAGACGAAGAAAAGAATTTGATGAAAGGCGTACCTTATCAAGAGGCGATTGGAAGTTTACTTTATGCAGCACAGATAAGTAGACCAGACATTGCTTTTGCAGTAGGGGCGTTATCCAAATTCAATCAAAATCCTGGATCTGTACACTGGAGAGCTGTTAAACGATTATTTAGGTACATTAAAGGAACACTTGACTATAATTTAGAATTTTCACAAGATTTGAATGGAGAAGTAATTGGGTATACTGATGCTGACTGGGCTAGTGATGTTGATAGTCGTCGATCAACTACTGGATACGCTTTTATATATCAAGGTGGATGTATATCTTGGAGCTCAAAACGGCAAACCACGGTAGCATTATCAACAACGGAAGCTGAATATATGTCATTATCAGCAGCATGTCAAGAAATAAACTGGCTAAAGGAACTATTGATCGAACTTGAACAAAACCAAAAGCATTTATGGACTCTATATTCTGACAATAAGAGTTGCATTGACTTAGCGCATAACAACATGTATCACGCGAGATCAAAACACATTGACATTCGACATCATTTTTTGAGAGACCTGGTTCAAGAAGGAATCGTGAGCATTAAACACATAAGTACTCAAGAAATGGCTGCAGATGTCCTTACAAAAGCATTGGCAAGCAAACAATTCCACTCATGCAGAATCAAGCTAGGAGTAAAGAACTTCAATTCTAGTGGGGGTGATGTACTGGAGACTTGAAGTACTTGTTATTTATCATCTAGTATACATTCGTTTATATTGTATTACTTGTCTTTATATAATTAAATATTTTTTCATTCAATAAACTTGATTCACTACATTAGAAAACTACCGCTGGGTATTTAATGTGCGGTTTACCCGAACTTACTTTCCTTACTTGTTATGTACTGTGAATGCTCCACCACAATGCATTTTTAGTCTAAAAAAACAAAATTTAATGGTGTTTTATACATTCTTGTACTTGTACACTAAGGCCCGGTTTTTCAGTGCAGGTTTAAACCACAGACCAAGTTGACTGGAGTTTACCCCATAGAAATTGGCTTAAACTAAGTTTAAACTCGCACTGAAGTTTAAACTTGCACTGAAAACCCGGGCGTAAGTATGGATTTATCTCTATCAAGTGTTGATATTTTTGCATTTTCGATCATTGTGCCTCGCCCCCAGAGCCTCACCCACCACCTTCAAAAAAAATCCTAGATCCGCCCTTGATGCAAAGTAACTTAAAGCGGGCTACTCACCTGCCAAGAAATGCCTCAAGAAAAAAACTAGCATATATTTCCTATGCTTGACTTTTATGGCATTTTCCATTTTATTGCAGATTATTATTATAAAAACGTATAAAACATGTGTAGCGAAGTATATACTCATCTTTGCCGTGAATCTGCACGTTTACCTCAAGAAATATATACGACCATATTTATTTCTTGAGGTAAACCGGCATTGCGAACCATCGAAAATTGTAGTATTTTTTCTTATGAGCTGAGTATTGGCTCAAGAAAATCTGACGTGTGAAAACAGTTCTTGACCGTTTTTTTTTCACCCAAACTAAATCACACCTACCAACACCTTTACACATTCAGGTACAAAGCTTTGTAGGGTTAATTTTTCGTTAAACTGAAACACTGATCGATAGAAGAGTACACACAATTTACGTGCTGCGCTGCAGGTAGACATGTTGTCTCAATTTTAACGAGATAACAAATGAATGGAAACGATTTCTGCTGAGCAGGTAATTTTTGTTAACGAAGTGCAAAGTGGATTATAAAATAAAAGTATTGGGTGCGTGAAATTAAAGTACATTCATAAACGGTGTTGAGTGCGAACAAGTCGTGTATTTGTGAATATAAAAACAATTTAAAATTAAAAACGCATTCTGCAAACGCTAGTTTATTTTATACAAAAAGGTATTTATAGCAATGTGTTTACATATGTATTTATATACGGGTTGGTAAATAAAAACAAATATGAGTGTATAAAACCTAAACTAAAAGATTAAAAACGGCAAAATAAGAGCTGAATGATACTACAGCTGATATTGACTTGTGTTCGTGTGTCGCAAAGTGGCAGTGGCTCCCAAACAAGCTTTTGTAAATAAAGTGTTCCGCTAGGACTTAATTTCTATTCCATATAATAAGCGCTTCCGGATTCGTGATCCTGAGGTCAAACCCCGTCTTTTGAACTATCTCTCATAAATTGGGATCTTTAGTAAAATAAACATATGCATGTTGTTGTAACGAGGTGTAGCCCTGACTAAATGTCTAGCATTACGTAGCCCAGAGTTATTTTTTTGAAGCGCGGCCGAAGGTGGCCATGAAAGGTAATTCACCTTTCGAACCATGTTTTACTTTAAAAAATCGGTTGAGTATTTTCCAAAATATACGTTTTTGAAAATTTCAAAAATTTGAAATTTTGAAAACAATCGTGAGATTTCGGGATTTTGAAATTACAGTCCCGGGGTTCCATGATTTTTCAGGATTATCTCAGATACCGTGCAAAAATGTTGGAAGTGGTATCAAAAGACTCGTTTTCACCACGGTATGGATTATTTTTATTCAAGTCCCGTTATCCAGAAAGCCCAGGGTTTGAATAAATATCCCGAGATTTCGGGACAAAAAAAAAAATGGAGCGACAGGCCCGCGATTTGGGATGGGGATTCTCCGGCCTCGATGCCTTAGTCAAACGCCACAATTTTCGATGGAAATTAGGCATTGAGTCGTCTTGTAAAATTGTTCCAAATATTCTAAGGGCCGTATTTTATGCAGGCGGCTCTAAAGCGTTTAGGAGATAGGTCGGCATTTTTTTTGGGAGGGTGTATTGGTATATTTTAGAGTAACTTCCCTACAGTCAGAGTTGCCGCGCATGGGCTTTTCTAACCAAATCTGGCAGGTCTTTTTCCATTTGGTAGGCTGGTAGATTTTGCGAAAATAATACAAAACGAAAAAGTATTTTTAAACATTTGTGAGTTGGATCACTCATGATCTTTGATACCAAAACCCCACATTTTTACCTTAGCATTTATATGGTTTTAACCCAAAGTTTGTACAGAACTGAATAATAAGAAACTTTATGGTGGTATAACTATTTTTTTTTCATAAAGGAAGAGTTTTCGGCTGAGTCCTTCATGGGGATTTTTTGTTAAAAATAAAAACACAACAGCAAAGGGAGGGAAATGAAAAGTTCACGACCTTTAAGGGGTCTGGCTGACGTTTTTATCAAGAAGTCTGAAAAGGTCTGATACTACTTAGGGGTGGTGATCTTCCACACTTGTGTAAAGATCCGTCATTTAATAACCGTCAAAGGTCGACAAAACTGCTTAAAAATGTGAAAGCGCAGTAAGAAAAATGCAAAGTACCCAGTTTTGAGGTGTCTCGCTGATGCTACTTAAGGGTAGTGCTCCACAAAAAATTGGAAGAAATGAGGTGTTTAAAAAAAGCCAAAGTTGACCAAATTGTTAAGACCGAAATATTTTCCATAGTTTCCTAGATACCAATTCAGGGTGGTATTCCAAGACAATCATGTGAACAGCAGCCATTATAAAATAAGTGAAGTTAGGGTCATTTTCGGCGACTTTAATCCCGGTTAGCTAGGCCCCTGTCATAGGTACCGCTATGAAATTTTCACATTCGTTCTAGATTCGGGGAGGACTATCCATGAGAAATGGTTTCATCCATTATAAAATAAGTGATGTCTGGCGGCTCTGGGATCTTGGTCTATTAATTTAACCTTCTATTGTTACTACCTATGTATGTAAACCAAATTATCTCCGCTGTTAAAAATCGCTATTTTGCCCGTTTTTTGTACGAATTTGATTATAAATTTTTTTAAGAAGAAAAAGAAGCCGTGGGTATCATAAATTCAAATAGGCTGATATAAAACATTTATTAACAACAATCATATTAGATAATAAATCAGTGAAGGTATATTTCTTTTTAAATTTCAGACTTTACTTTGAGACTAATGAACCAAAAAACCGTTATACGCATAACTACTGTACATTGCATAGGACAGCAACAAAATAGAAATATAAAACTTGTTTCCAACTCATAAACGCAAAACAGCCGTACACAAAAACACTGATGAATGTGCATACAAATTTCCCACAAAACTAAAAATCCACTTAATAAGTTATTCTGCTGAAATTAGCAAACGACGGAAAATATCAAAGCTGCAAAATGTCGAGTCAAAACCCAACAAAGGGAAAAAGTACAGCAATTGATAATAAAGAAACTGATGATGTTGGTGGCTCCGACTGTAGTAATGCCACTGTTGTTGTGGTAGGAGCATGCATCGAAAGCAAACAAAATATACAACAACAAAAACAAAATACGAATTTCATAGCAAACATTGAGTTTGACGAAGATCAGACGCAAGGAACGGATTCTGGATTTCTGTCAGGTCCGCAAAGCTCCTTTTACGGCGAGCAAGACGAGCAGCAACAAAGCTCAGCAGCTGAGGAAACTAAAGGAAACAACTTGAACAAAACGGGCTCACACAATTTGCCCAGTGGTAGCACATTACAGCAGCCCAGGAAGGTGGAGGAAGAGTTTGGTGTTTTTGATTCGGGTTGTATTGAAGAAGAAGAAGAAGACGAGGAGAAAGAATACAACGACTACTCAAACGGCACAAATGCCAAAAGCGAACGTCAAAATAACACAACCGTTACACTAAATATCACCAGCGATTCAAGCGATAGTAAAAATATGAAACTCAAACACGATGTTGATGCTCATTTAACCGAAAGGTTTTGCAATCTTAGCTTACAAGGTGCAGTGGTAAATAATTTGAGCGCACCAAGTCAAGCAGCAGTTGCGGAGCCACGCGCTGAAACATTGGACCAGAAAGCAGCAACAATAATAATACCTTCATGGGAGCAATACTATCAACAAAACGATGATGGAGACACGTGAGTTTTTGTTTTTAATAAGATTAACAAAAAAAAAAAAAAAAGAATCAAGAATAAGTGCACATAATAACGTTTAAATACTTTCAGCATGTAGTTAATAAATTTTTCGTATTTTGTTTTTATCATTTTTCATGTATTTAGCTACCTGCATTTGGCTTGCATATCGGGGCATGAGAACGTAGTCGCTGCTCTTATTCGTGTCGCTAAACATCCTTGTCTTCTAAATATAAAAAACGATTACGGTCAGACTCCCTTACACTTAGCTGCACTAGAAAAATACGGAAGAATATCACGCATGCTATTGCTTGCTGGCGCTGAGGTAATAAAATAAAAAAAAAAAAAAAAACAATAAATAGCTGTACCATTTCTTGTTTAAAACAAATATTTATTAATTTTGCATTTTCGTTTAATTTTTAATTTACAGCCCACGCTACGTGACTGCCATGGAAATACCGCATTGCATATTGCTTGTATGAGCGGCGATGATCAATGTGTCAATGCCTTAGTAATGCCATTCAGCCCTTCAGAGGTCACCGAAGCACAGCGCCAGTATGGTTTTAGATCGAAACAGAAACTTTTGAACAATTTGGAGATACGAAATTTTGATGGTGAGTTACATACATACATATTTTATTAAACATTTTTTTTTGTTTTATTTATGTATAAATTTTCAAAATCTAAGTTGAGGTTTTATAACTTGGGTAAACTTTCAAATATTGTTGGCTCATCGAAGACCAAGATACATACATACATACGTTCGACTCGAAGTGATATTTCATTTAAAATTTTTTTTCCAAAATAACTTGACGAGAAACTCTTTAGGTGTTGTCAAGCGTTCTGTTGTCTGTTTTTACTGCACCCTCAAGCGGTTTTTAATGCCTTCCTATTTTTTTGTTATACTATATTTTTCTGCTCCCGACTTTTGGCTAGTCAGTTTAGTAGACTATGCTTTGCTATGTATTTCTTTTTATATTGAAGGCATAAAATAAGCAAAAATTAAAGAAACAAATCCCATAATGTGATGTGCAAAAACAATCAGCCACGGCAGTCTTTTAAATATACATATCTCCCTATGTGTGTATGTGTATGTATTTATGGGCAGACTGTGAAAAGTCAATCATTAGTTGGCAAGTGCATTATTTTCATCTAGGTTCATTAGGGTGATTCCTTTTAGCCAAACTTTGTTTTTCTTTATCTGTTCAAGCAAATATGTTGAACATTTCTTTTAAAAATGGTATTTTTCAAATGATCAAATTATCCGTCTTTGGTGATATTGGGATAAACCTTTTCTCAAATTTTGAAAGTTTCCTCATTCAAATTGAGGTCAAATTTGTGAAAATTTGAGAAAAAGCATTTGAGGTTTTTTTATTAATTCATCCCATTGTGAATCAGTTTTATGGACTTTGTGGGAAATTTCACGATCTTTTTGTGTAACTCGCACTGATTCGACAGTAAGAGTTGTTAGAGAGTTTTTCAGAATTTTTATTTTTTATTTTCTTGAGTTAACTTGAGTTTTACATACCACAAACAAAAATATAGCCTGAACATGACACACATCCTAACAAACATACAAGTAGGTAGGTATGATTAAAATCCGCCGTTTGGAACATTTTGTAGTTCTCAAAAGTATTGACGTCAATTGTAAAGTAGTTTTTTCTACCTTATGAAATCAAATACTCGTACCGATGTTTCAAATGTTGAATGATTTTTATTAAAATTCTAGCAGGGTGAGGACTTTAGAAGTTTTCTTTCTGACCGCTCGGTCGGTTTTTTTTTTTTTTGTAAATATCAGTTCTAGTTGTAGTTGGTGGCGAGGTGTATCCCTGCCTAAATGTCAGACAGGGTCACCCCGAGTGTATAGCTCTTGGCCGGGTCGATATAAGAAAACGGCCCGGGTCGTTTCGGCACGATGGGTACAGCACAAGTACTGGTACCGTTCTCGTAGAACCGGCAATACAAGAAACTAGCCGTGTAGACTATGTAGGTCATTTAGCGTTACCCAGGGTGCACCAACTGGGAGGCGGTGGCAAGATATCCACTTCAGCCTGCAATTTCTCATGCCCTTAGTACCCTGTCTATTATCAAGCCCTAACTGTATAGAAAAACAGTACTAAATTTTTATTTTCTTGATTTTTGGATGTGAGAATTCTCAGGGTACTTAGTCTGCAATGCGTGTCAGGATGCCACTTAGCAGAGCACAACTAGATATTTGCATGAAAATTTGGATATGAGAATTCTCAGGGTGTAAATGAAATAGGTGGAAGGATGCCAATGCCAATGACATGCCAATGACATGCCAATGTTAAAAGGCTAGGAGAAGGACATACCTGCTGAACTACAGGGTCACAAGACTCTAAATCCCCAAAGAAATTAACAAAATCATAATAATAACAATAAAATCAACAGAAAAAGATAAAAGGTTTTGTTGAATGGGCGCCTTCCTTAATATTATCGTATGTGATTCGTCGATTGCCTCTTGAAAATCAGATGACATGGCTAGCCAGTTGGACGTCAAACGGTTCTTTGTTTCATTTAAGAAAATGACGCAAATGTCTGTCTCATTGGGAAAATGTTCTATAAATATATATAACTCAGGAAATATTAAACATATGTGTTCTAAAAATCATTTAAGAATGTCTATGAAACACATGTACATATGTCTGCCAACGGTTGGCCATTTCGTGTGCACATTAGGGTGTTTCGATTTTTGATTTCAGCCTGAAAAAAATTGCAAATAGGCCAAGATTTTAAATATTCCAAAAATACGAACAAAAGCTAGAAAATATACGAACAAGATACCGGAGCGAGGAATCGAATAAAAGCTAGAAAGATAGACTAATTAAAATTGGGAAACAAAACAATCCTTCGTCGACCCGAACTTCTTGAAAACAATTGATAGATAGTAATCGCATTCAAGTTTAGGGTTCACTTTTTCCCCCCACCATTGCCTTTGGGACCACCCTAATTTATCTACGTACAAATATTTATGCAAATTTATTGAGTATTTTTGGTTCAAACGAACATAATTAGCCATCATCATTCGATTATTTCTTTCCGCCGCCAAGATAACGAAGCTTTTACTGTAGTCATCAGCCTGTTGAACGAAGCTAAATATCGTCCCCTTTTTGCGTTTTTATCGTAAACGCCAAAACCCAAATTTTACAGGAGACCATTTTTTAAATTTTTTTTTATTTTTTATCATTTATGAATTGGTGGATACGATAAAAAAGATAGCCATTTTTTGACATAACTGTAAGGATTTCAGCTATAATTTTTTTCCAGATGATGCGCTAAGGGATGATGAACAAATTTGCATCAAAAAGTAAATTTCGAAAAAATGGTGGTTACGATAAAAACGCAAAAAGGGGACGATATATATTTTTTTGGGGTTTTCCCACCAACAACAACGTCCAATAACAACAGAACATATTTAGATACACACAAGGCGTGAACGTATGCGCGTTCTACACGAGAATAAGTTAGGAATGCAAAAGAAGAGACAATAACTTATAATATTGAAAAAAATTATTTTCGACCGTTAGCAAAAATAGTCCTCAGACTTTGCCTTTTTTTATTACGCAAAATAACTGTATGCGAGACCTGTCAGTGTAGTCTAGGAAATGGTGTGACAGTTTGCATTAAAAGGTAGACAAATTGATGTGACGGATTTTATTGTGGACTTTGAGATTAACCGTTTGCTATTTCTTGGCTTTATTAATTAGTTGTTGAAGTGTTTCTTGGCTTTGTTTATTAACAATTTGGAAACTTTCCTGGTGTTATGGAGAAATTCGTAATTAAAGCAAAAATCGATGTTTCACTGTGATGTAGTAAATTTTGAAGTAGTAAATTTAAGAAATTCCAATAAATCAGCAAGTA
Organism: Campiglossa producta; assembly: GCA_964058755.1. Lineage (NCBI taxonomy): Eukaryota > Metazoa > Arthropoda > Insecta > Diptera > Tephritidae > Campiglossa > Campiglossa producta. The sequence continues at coordinate 1,767,452 of CAXKVI010000003.1, read as the reverse complement.
AACAATTTAAACATGGAATTCCAGCAACGCAATTGTTGGCTACCTAAATAATTTCAAGTCTATAGAGAGATGGCATATTAGGGCACGTGTATTCGTAAAAATGTATGTATGTTACTTATTTACATGGATGTTTAACATACACCCAACGCGGGTTTTCCAGCCATAAAAAATAAAAGAAAGACAAAATAGTTTAACTGTAAATAATACAGCTCCTCCATATGAACCGCAAATGCCGCATAATTTTATTTATACTACATATATAGAAGTGTTCGAGACAGGTGAAATAACAAAAAATCCCAAGCGCCGCTTTCAAAGTAAATACTCGCTGATATGCGCGTTAAAAATTGTTAAAAGCAAAAAAACCCGCGTAAAGCTAAAATATGTATGTTGTGGCAGATGACCAATAACTAATAAACAATTAGCTTGTAGTAAAAGCGGTTTTGAATACCCCCTGGCATTTCCCCTTTTCTCAAAGTTGTCATTAAAACTTAGTTACGGGCTTTCGAAGTTCGAAGTTGGACCCTTCGAAGATTTGGTTTTCTAATTTTTTTGTTTAAAGATTTTAAAAAGTTTAAATGTGGGCATGGCCTTCTTCCTCCTCTTACTTCATTGGTGGACTTTTTTATTTGAAAGTGTATGTATGAAGAAATATTGTATAAATAAAAATATGCGGGTTTTAATTGTTTCGAGGATCTCACTTTGGCCCTTCTTACATACACTTTTAAATAGAAAAACATCAATCAAACAAGAGCGGTAGTCAGGCCACGCCCACATTTTGCCTTTTTCAATTTTTTATACAAAACCTTTAGAAACCACTTTCGAACTTCGAAAGCCCGTAACTAAATTTTGGAGGCTAACTTCGAAAAACGTGGAACGCCATTTTTTACATAGATAAATCTCTTCTAAAACGTCCCATACCCAGTAGCTTCATTTGAAAAGAAAAAAAAATGAGTTAGAGCCTCTCTAAACAAGGAGAAATATAATTTGCATTTTGGCGAAATTTTTTATTTCGTTTAATTTTTATTTACTGTCACGTTTACTGAGATAAGAAAAACCGGAAATTTGCAACGTAAAACTGGTTCATGTCAATTTAATCTCAAAATATCATAAAAAGCTAAATTAATTTGGAGATTCCCCGGCAAGCATATTTAAGCCATATTTACTCACATATCGCACACCTAGATCTAAAGGGAGCTAATTCAAAAATCTTAAATTTTGAGATATGTATACTACCGCGCTCTCCCATTCAATAACCACCGATCTGTATACTCGATTAACTAATAGCTACACTACTCACCGAGAAAAGGGCTGTTAAAATTTTAAAATGCCATTGGGATATATGGCAGAGGCAGCCAGTTTTTCGGGTTTTTTGAACATTTTGATTTTTTGAGTTTATCGCTGTTTAGATCTAGGTGTGCGATATATACATATGAATATTAGGGCGGTTCAAATTTTTGCATCAAAGGCATATCGAGATTGTGGTTGCTTTGGTAGTTTCCACCATTTTTGCTGAAGAAACCTTGGATGACTTTCCAGAAATCGATTTAGTTAAATTTAACTTTTTTTCCATAGGGGTTTCACCCGCTAAAACACCTGCATCGAAAACTAGCCAAAATGTGTATGTGGGATTTGTTTACGGTCGAGGAATCCATTTCCTGGTTATTTATGTTTTCAGGGCTACCAGAGGGCATTTCGTACTTTTTTAAATTTAATTCTTTTTTTCGAAAGTCCATAAAATCTGACTTTCTTATAATGCAATTTCAATTTTTCCTTTCTCCGTTAACCGGAGAAAAAATGTTTTTTTCTGTAGTTTCACTTTTTGCAAAAATCGCTGGATCGAAATAAATTTCAGACCTATGGTTTCCTGAGCAAATTTGTTTAAAACTACCCAAATTACCAGAATCACGATGTGACTTTGATATGAATTTTACCCGCCCTAATGTACCTACATATGTACATATGTACATTTATGTATTTGAATACAAAGTCAGTGGCATCACAACCACGCATAAGTCAAATAAATTTAAATTGGGTTTTTTTGGGTTACGTAGTATAAAGCCAAACAGTCTGCGAAAAAAACCTGAATTAACAGTTAACAGTGTCGATGTAACAAAACTACTTTTTTTTTAGAAAAATTACGCGAAGGAAGAAATAAAAAAATTTTACGTAGCGAAAGTAAAGCCTACCGCTGTATGGTATCTTTGTACCTACGTAAATACTGTAAGTTTCAGTGCTGGATAATTAAAAAAAGTTCTAAAAAAATGCTCAAAGCGATCTACATTCATAGTATGTGCGTGATTTCTTCGTGGGAAGAACAGGGGCTGTTATTGACGCCAGGTAGTGTTTTATTAGTTATAGTTGTGTAGCATACTCATTGGGGTTTTTATTTGGAGTAAACTTGGACGTTGGATAGAAAAAATGATAACACAAAAGATAAGAAGTAATCATATAAGGGGATTTCCCAAAACATGACGATTAATTACACTATGCGACAAAATCCACTTTTTTCTAGGTATGGGACCAAACCAACTTTTTTTTTTACGAAATTAAGACATAAGTAAAAAATTGAGACAGAAGTAAAGTTTAGTTACGGTCTTTCGAAGTTCGAATTTCGAAATTTGTTTGCAAAATTATTTATTCTCCCGACAATTCTTTCAATTTCGTTACTATAAATTTTGTAATCAGTGTGATTTGCCATCAAATATCCACCCCACCCCTCCTGCAATTCCCGGCTAGCAGCATGCGAATTTCAAATTATGGAATTCTCACTCGTAATCATTTTTACTGGTTTATTCTATTGCCAGTACGCAACCGTCAGCGATAACACCATTTTCGACACATTGGCATACATATATTTGATTGAATAATATGTATTACAACAAATGAGGCACTTTGCGCCAGATCGGCCACTATTTACATAACTATTTTTTTGCCGTTAATTCTCGTAATTTTCTACATGAGTATTAACACTGTACAGCAGCCGTCTGCGTATGGGGTTTTACAAACTTTTTTGAAGAGACTAAGACATAAATAAAAAATGGCGTTCACGGTTTTTCGAAGTTAGCCTCCAAAATTTAGTTACGGGCTTTCGAAGCTCGAAGTTCGAAAATGCTTTTCTAATTGTTTTGTTTAAAAAATTGAAAAATGCATAATGTGGGCGTGGCCTGCTGGCCTCTCTTGTTTGATTTGTGTCGTTTTTCTATTTAAAAATGTATATAAACAGGGCCAAATTTAGATCTTCGAAAAAAGCCACATATTTTTATTTATACAATATTTCTTCATACATACACTTTCAAATAAAAAAGTACACGAATCAAATAAGAGGAAGGCCAGGCTTACATTAAAAAAAAAATAATAATTAGAAAACCAAATCTTGGAAGCGTCCAACTTCGAACTTCGAAAGTTGGTATAAGTAATCAAATACCCAGAAAAAAAGTTGATTTTATCGTATAGGGTAATGATTAATTCTTGATTAATCAATTAATTAACTGAAGGTTAATCGGAACAATTTTTCAAACCCCCCCTTTTTAAAAATTTTCCTTTTAAAACTACGTTTACTTTTTTACTCCCAGTAACAATTAGTCTAACGTTAATTCTTCTTTGGCTATTGTCACGATTGTCATTTTGGCCCATTAAAATTTTAACGGTGTAATTTCTGAGCTTACACACTGGAAAACCTGTTGCGGCTGTTCTTATTACGTGACGCTTTGTTTTGCATGTTGAAAACTTTATTTAGATCAAGTCAATGCTAGTCATGACCCTGCAGGAATTTTGGCACTAACTATACGCCTTCTGTTTGTTAGCATATATTTTGAAAACAAATTTCACTAACTACTTGGTTAAACTGATACACAAAAAAGATGTAAACACTTTCTCTGCGTTTTCCGTTTGGGAGTTTATAATAAAGATTTTTGTAGTATTTTATTTATCTCGTTTGCTTGTTTTATTTTTGTACTTACGAGGTTAACTCACATTTTTTTCGTTGCTATCTGACGTTTGTATGTTTGTATGTGCTTTATTATGGGAATTTCTCGGGTTTTTCTAAACGACAGCACGTTTATTCGAGCAATTTTACTTTCTTGTATCGTAATGTATTTCTACAGATATTTGCGCAATATTCATATTTCATTGTGAAAGGGGTCTAACAAAAGTTCGCTCACAAACTTCGCGAGATAACCCTATTTCAAAATATTTTGGAATTGGAGGTATTTTCCCGAGGGAATAAAAAAATCCATACAAAAATTGCGCAAGAATATTATGAATTATTTTAAACAGAATTCCAAAAAAAAAATAGTAGAAAAAACTTCCGCGATAGTATTTAGAATAGAACTAATTAGGATTGGGGACACTTAATTGCGTTCAACTTCTTCGCTTAACTGAGTATTGGCAGAATGAGCAGCGAAACTTTGAACTGCTTGAAAACAAACTTAAGTTCATGATAGAGAAAGGTCATGTTAGATGAACTTTTGAAACATTCTAGCACCTACTCGAAAATAACAGAAACACTGCAAGCATTGTCGAGTAGATATAAGAGAAATCTCGACTATACTATTGATAGTATTTACAAGATCTCTAATGAAATTATAAGATTGGCCTTTTTAAAAACAATATTTTGTGAACTTCCACTCAGTAGTCGATATAATAACTATATTATTTGCTAGTAAAACATTTTGTACTAAATATTTATTTCAAATTTTTCTCCCTTTAATTTTTCAGGTGAATTTTGTGTTCACATAGCTGCTGAAGCGGGTCATATAAAAATTTTGCGTCTTCTAACCTATTATGGCGCCGATATCAATGCAAGAGTAAGTAATTTATACAAAAATTTGCTTTGGCAACATTGAAATCTAATTTGCTTTTTTTATATTTACAGGAAGGAAAAGGTGGCTACACACCGCTACATATTTGCCTCGAAAAGGGCGATGAGGAGCTATTCAAATTCCTCGTGGATGAATGCAAAAATACACTGAACTTAGAAACACCAACATTTGGCCGTGTGACAGCATATCAACTGGCATGTATGCTGAAGAGAACAAATATGCAAAGTCTTTTAGAAAATCACGGCGCTGAACCGCTAACGCCACCAGAGAGTGATTATGAAAGCAGCGATGATGAGCTTGATTAAATATTCAACGTTTATTGGTCTATGTTTTAGTAGAACCAATTAATTGAAAGCAAACTAAAAAAGTATAGTATTTTCAATCGATGCACTATTTAAGTAGGTATGAGTGGCACAATGTGAAGAAAGATGATGTTTAACCATTTTACTTTATATAAATAGGTATTTCTAGTTTTTGACTAGATTTTAAGTATCTACATAAGTTCATACAAACATCCCATAAGCAATCTGTTAGAACACATACATGAACTTCCGCTATCTGATTCCTTTCAACTATTAAACCACCAAAAGTTTGATTAACCCACATAGCATTTGAAAGATCAGTTGAAGTAGTAATCATCTCATCGAGTCTGGTTCGACTCCTTTTGATGACTTAAAAATGTTCCTCTTATGATTGTAACTTAGGTTAATTGATTTGAATTCGTTTTGAATCACTTTCTATTTGTTTAAAAAAACTTCGTAAAAAGGATTATCCCTTTTTTAACTAACAAATAGTAAACGGCTGTTCGGAGTGTAATTCCTCGATAGATCATTAAAATATTTCAAATCAGTTTTGAAAAATTTCTCCAGAGTAATGTAACAGTGCCTTATTAAATGTAATGCTTTACCTTTACACTTTTCTTTAATTAAAATTTAAGGCAGTGCGCCTTTGTGAAACCATATATTTATAGTATTTAGGCACATTAACTCTCTGTTTTATGTATAAAGTGAATGTTTACAAACATTTTATTTAATCATATTAGCCAACAAACATTAATGCATAAGAAAATCATATAATCTGACTGATATTGTGTGAACATTTAAAAAAAAAAATTATAAAAATAAAATGTTACTGTATTCAAGTTGTTGTTGATGAATTTTTTTTTAAATGTTTTTATTAGGTCGCTTTCGTCGTTCTTGTGCCCGGATTTTTTAATATTCTTTTCTCTCCATAAAAAAGACAATAGTTTCTCATATCAAAGATTACACTGTACATCAGCTGGCTGGTAATGGGACCAAATCATCTTTTAAAGAGATTAAGACATAAGTAAAAAATGGCGTTCCCCATTTTTCGAAGTTAGCCACCAAAATTCAGTAGTTCAAGTGGTTTTCCAATTGTTTTGTTTGAAAGATTGAAAAGGCAAAATGTGGGTGTGGCCAGCTTTCCACCCTTGTTTGATTTGTGTAATTTTTTATTTAAAAATATGTGTAAAAATTGCTATTTGTGGCAAAAATGAGATCTTCGAAAAAAACAAAAGCATCATATTTCGGATTGTATAATATCAATTAAGAAGAGCAAGAAGGCCAGGCCCACATTTAACTTTTTTAATATTTTTTAAACAAACCAGTTTAATAAAAAAATCGTGGAAGGGTTCAACTTTGAGCTTCGAAAACCCGCATTCAGGCAAGTCTTGGATTCTAACTTCGAAAAACGGGGAGCGCCATTTTTTACTTTCCCGTAACCAGAAAAAAAGTTTATTTTGTCGTATAGTGTTATGGGTGAAAAGGAATATCGTTTTTTCATTTAAGGGGAAGAAATATCGGGTCTTACTTAAAAGCGAGAAATATCGCATTTTTAATTAAAATGGAGAATTATCGTTTTATCTTGTTTAATTAAAAGGGATTAATATCTTTGATCAGAAAAAGTTAGCGAATCCGAGTAAAAGTGAAATACAGAACATGCCGTTTTGTTGAATAAAAGATTGGTTTACCTTTTACTGAAAAATTGTTTAAACCTTATTTCTTTGAAAACTTTAAGATTCTCTTGAACGAAAACAAGAAATGTTTCGTTTTACACCCAGCCCTTCATATATCGCACACTAAATCAAAATGAGTCACAACTCAAAATCGGAGTAACTTTCAGTTAAACGCTCCTGGATCGCACAAAAGTAATTGGATTTTTTAAAAACTTGGCATCACTGTGCTCTTTAAAGAGTAACGATAATAGTAAAAAAGAAAAAAAAAAAAAATTCATGTACTGGCTGTACTATTTATTAGGCAATCTGTGTCAAGAAAGCGACCTAAAAAAATTTTGAGTTGTGGCGGTTTTTGATTTAGGGTGCGAAATGTACATGCATAGATTTTTCTTAGTCGCCTCGAGTTATTTTCACCCACCCTCTTCCATGTCACCGTGAGAGGTCTTGCACTATTTATTAACGAAACAATTTGTATCTTAAAAAATGTCTTTATTCGATTTTATGCTTAATGTTATGTTTTTACAAAGTAGTATTAACGTCTTTTAAATTCCAAATGAGTAGAAATCATTGAGCAAATTTTTTGTTTAAGTTATAAATTGTTATTCAACATTATTGTTTGTAGTATTATAACCGTCTTGGGGCTATTCCTTGACCAAAAGGAAGAAGCCAAAGTGGTTTGGTGTTGGGAGTTCAACAAATGCCAGAAAAACTGAAGTCGCACTTCTCATGCAATTGACCAACATAAGGCGAATGTTTGATGCCAAAACTATATGCTGGAACATGTGAAAGGTTTACCTAAAATATTTAAAATACAAAATTTAAAATTTTTAGGGGGAGGAGCAAATATGTATATTAGAGCGTATCGAAAAATTCAAAATGTTTAAATCGATATATATTTAAACTTCAAAAAACATATATTATAGGTTTTCCGACCGGATCAATAGAACTGCATTTATTCATTAAAGCTTGATATTAAAAAAGCATAAACTGATAAAACGATTAAGTCCAATGCTTCTGAAATTAACAAGTTATCTTGAATTTTGATGTTGTTAGATGCGGTTTTAGAGACGTTTCAAATGATTTTGGTATAAGAAAAGTTTTTCTCAAGCCCAAATATGGTGTATGACGAATTGAAAAAGATGGCGCTGGTGCAGTTTTGTACAATTGATACTATTTTTGTGACGAAATTAGCAGAAAATACGCATTAGGAAGGCATACATAGCGATGGATAATATATAACGTCGCTGTTTTTGCAAAACCATCAAATGTACAATTTCAAGCTTTACATCCTACGGAGTAGATTTTCTGAGTCCTTCAAAAAAAATTCGACCAATTCACTTAGATCAAAATCTCTTTTTTTATAAATTTAAGAATTTAAACAGAAACAAACAAGAAAGTACAAGTTCCACAGGAACTCAACAAAAAATATCAGTCGTGCAGTGAAGCAGGGGCGAGCACAAATCCAATTTTTGGTTTAATTTTTGATTTTTGTTTCGATTCCAGTTGATTGCGGTTTTAGTTTCAGATTCGACTATGTATTCCGTCATCTGTTCCGGTTCCAATTTCCATTCCTGTTTCTGTTCCAAGAGACATTTCTGACTCAGTTCCTTCCGGTATAAGTTCAGGCTCTGTTCAGGTTCCAGTTTCGATCCCTGTTTTTGTTTGAGTGTCAGATTCTGTACCACTTTCTTTTTTCATTTTGGTATCAGTTCAGACTCCAGTTTCGATTCCTGTTTCAGTTTCTCTTTCTGTTTCAGTTGCGATTTCAGTTTCTGTTTAGGTTAGTTCCGCTTCCTATACTTATTGCGATTCCAGTTTTTGTTTCGATTCCATTTTCATTTTGGTCTCGTTTTGTTTCTATTTTATGCTTCGATTCCAGATTATGTTCTTTTTCCAGCTTCGATTCGAGTTTTTGTTTACATTTCTGATTCTATTAGTGGTCTAGTTTTGTTTCAAGTTTTTGTTTCGTTGGCAGTTTCTGTTCTTGTTCCAGCTTCGATTTCAGTTATTTTTCCAGTAAGTAGTTAAACTACTTATGTAGCTCAAATTATTTGTGGAGGACATATTCTTTCGCATTCCACTTTAGCCGGACTTTCGTGAGATACCCCAACGTTCCATAGACGGTTTTGCAAAAACATCGACGTTTAAACTATTTGAGCTAAAAAATTACCTTTTCGGGGCAATGTGCAGCTGGTCCAGGTTTGTTGTGCTCATCACTCGGATATTTGAGTTTGCCACGCATTGTATACATGGGTGGTTTATTCTTCATAACCGTGTACTCGGCATCGTACGAACCAGGACCCGGCAGTAGCAGTGCAGGAATTAATCGTGGCTTTTGTCTACCAGCCATGGTGAAGGCCGGCGCTGAACGTATTGGACCTTCTTTACTAACACCCAAGACGGTGGGGATTTTATAGACATTAGGAGCTGTGTAGAAGAAAAGAAATATGACTTTGACAATATGGCTTTAATATAAAATTGAGGTTATAACTAGTGAATAAATACATGATGAAATGGATGGATGGGTTAGTGGGCGCACTAGAAAGTAAACATTTTGAAAAAAAATTAACAAATCTTTGATTTAAATTTAACAGGAAGGTATACGACATATCGGCCACTAACTGTCAAAGAGCTTGCTTAAATTTTAAAACAGCGTTCGAGCTCGCAGAAGGAAAAAAAACGGATGAAGATAGGTGTTCAAGCTACCAAAGTTGATGCCCTATGACAGTCAGAGATCAACATATACATACAAAAGTGCTTATTCTTTATTACCTTATAATTTTTTCTTGTGTAGAGCTTGCCTCTACTGCATATTTGACTGTGGCCGACTTTGAGGTTGTCGTTGTTGTCACAGCTGTGCCGTCCGCTTCTACCCAAGTTTTGGTTTGAGTTCCACCAGATTTGGATGCCAACGTATTGGCCATAGCTTGTGCAGTGTGCATTTCCTTACCGTTATCCGTTATACCGTTTGTAAATGTGCGAACTGTGGTCGTTTTAGTAGTGCTGATTACTTTAGAGCCTGCATCGGCTGTACTCGACTTTAGATCGTTTGTGCCATTGATCAATGTGCCGTTGGTGGTGGTGTGGTGCATTGTAGTGAGAGCTGTGGAATTGGCTTTGGTTTTGCCACTGTCATTTTTGCGTATAATTTTGCTCGTTTTCTCGCCTTGATCGCCCACCACTTTGGTGGTTTTGGTTGTGGTAGTGGCGGTGATCGTGGAGGGCGTGCTGTTGTCTACATTATTTGTGTGGGTTTCGGTTACTGTAACCGTTGTGTTGGTAATTTCACCGTTTTGCTGATTTGGACGTACTGGGTACAGTAGAATTTCAGAGAAATAAAAGCAAAAAAATAAAAATAATTTTTCATCAAATAAAAATAAATTTTAAAGCAAAAGTTGTAAGGAACTTTTTGGGGCAAAACAGACAACAACGAGTTTTATCTAAAATAATGTCCCTTGAAGTATGCTACATAATGAATCACTTTTATAATTAAAGACAGTGTTGATTTTACGAGCAGGAGCTTTCGTTTCGGGACCATAACCCCGTGGAATAATAATAAAAAGGAATAAAATAAAATAAGACAAAAGAAAAAACAATATAAATAAAGTAAAATAAAATAAAATGGAATGAAATGACATAAAAAAATAAAATTAAAAAAAAAATAATAAAATAAAGTAAAGTAAAAAAAAAAAAATAAAAAAAATAAATAAAAAAAATAAAAAAAAAAATAAAATTAAATAAAAAATAAAATAAAAAAAATGAATTGAATTTTTGTCTGATATTACAACATTGGTAACGAGATAATTACAATACAAAATTATTTTCAAAATAATACATTGTCTACCGCCTGAGTTGTCGAAGCGACCACCCTGCAACGATTCGACCCCTAAAATTTTAAAACCGCCAACAAACTTTTAAAAAATGTATGGCTGTTAGAAGCCTCTTTGATTTTGAATTTGCATGCATGAATGCATCTCGAATGTTTACTTACCAAAAATGTCGAAAAATATTTAGAAAGAGTTTAAGATAATACATACAGGACAACCAAAACCCATAATAGATAGAAGTTTGACATTTATCGTTCAAAACATATCAAATACCTAAGCGATTAGCGGAAAACCCCTTCAGAAAACGAGAAAAGCTTTTTACTGCCTCTACTAAAAAATATGATGGAACACACAGATCGGTTGATAATGATTTAGATCTACATATGCATACAATAAGTGTGTGGGTAGACTTAGAAAACTAGTGTCATGGCGATTGCAATATTGAAATGTACCTACTTGCGAATTGAGGTTAAAATAGTGTTGACAAGCAATAAACACAAAACAGCTAATCTGTATATTCGCTAAGGTTCCTATCTTAATCATTACCTCGTACATTGAAATGAAATGTGATTTATCGCATGTCATCACTAAGTTAACTATAAGGTGAAGGTATATAATATATATATGTAAAGTATACATAAAAATATATAAAATGCAAACTGAGGAGTGTAAATTTACTTACCAGGACTTGCTAAACGCCGTTCACGTCTTTGCAAAATGCGATCTTCAACATAGGCACCCTTTGGCATAGCTGATTTTGCAACACATAAGTGTATGTATGTAGGTATGTTTGTATGTATTTACATATGTACAAGCAAGCAGTGACATTTTCATTAAAGATATATGAAATATATAGAAAAATAAAGCAATAAAAAGAAAAAAATAAACAATGAAAGACAAGCACTTGAGAAGAGGCGCGAAATATCGAAATATTTACATTTCGAGGGCTAAGTGAAAGATCACCCTATCTCAGAAAATGACTGAGAAACGCCCATCTCAGAATTGATTTGAAGAAGGTTATAGTCAGAGTAAGTTTCAAAAACGTTAATTCTAGACATTATCAGCTGACTAATAACTTGTTCTGATGTTTCGAAAAAATTTTAAGAAAAAAATTTAAAATACGACGATCCTTCACTCAACCGTCGACTAATACTACATATGATCTGTTTGAATTTGCATATAGATTATGATTTCACTCAACTTACCTGGCATCGGTTGAACCTTAAGACCAAATGTGTAAGCAGGTGAACTGTCTAATTTACAATTTTCAGGACGATAGTGGCCAGGTGCTTAGAGAATAATGAAAATTAAACATTTACGACATGCTAATACAGAAACATATGGATTTAAAAAAAATATATTATAGCACTTAGATGAAAGAAGATATGTAATATCGACACCTTTTCGCAAAATTATCGTAACGACCATTTTTTCGAAATTAACTTTTTGATGCAAATTTGTGTTAAATCCCTCAGTGCATCATCTGTTTAAATATTAAGGGTACTCATGTAATCATAGAAACACAGCGTAAAGCTCGTAAACTTATAAATTTACCAAATGCGTAAATGAACTGTCAAAATTTGTATATACATATATGGAACGAAGTTTACACAAATACATCATTAGTGGGCGTTTTACACAAACTTCATGTAACAGTAAACGTATAAAATTACACATTTTGTAAACTTCTACGATTACATGAATACCGCTATTACAGCAAATGCAAAGGCCGTTATCAAGAAAAAAATCCAAGGAAGCTTTCTAAAATCGTTTCGGTTTCGTAAAAAAATCTAAAAGGTGTACACTTAATCGCGAATACCTATAACTCATAACTTAACATACCTGGTGCATTAATAACTAATTTTTCCTTGGGCTTCAGACCAAAAGAGTAAGAGGGTGCATGTTCAAAGGTGTGCTTTTCTGGTTCATAGGCAGTGGGTGCTGTGAAACAAGTAATCATATTCCATTCAACATTAAATATTTAAGCAGAGTGAGAAGACATACATAACAGAAAACTTAGTTATACATTAGGGTGAGTCATTAATTGAATTAAATAAATATCATACCTGGGGTTTCACTGATTTGATCACGCGTCACCTTCATGCCAAATGTATATGCTGGACCATGGTCCAAATCCAATTTTTCGTATTTATACTGCCCGGGAGCTGGTGATTCACTTCTAACGATTAATTCTTTACGGCTATTCATGGTGAAACCTGGCGTATGATCTAAACGAACCCTTTCCGGGTAATATTCGCAGGGAGCTGGTGTATCATTAACTTTCCGCATTTCTCTACGTCCGACAAAGGTAAATGCTGGCATATGATCTAAATTCACTTTCTCAATCGCATAGTCACCGGGAGCTGGTGTTTCAATTGTGATGGTACCGCGACGGCGTCCTCTCATTGTGTATGCAGGGGAGTTATCTGAACGGAACTTTTCTGGTGAGTAATCACCAGGTGCAGGCGTAGAGGTGCTTACTTTCGTTTCATGGCGACTTGTGAATGTGTAACCCGTTATGTGATCTAACCGTACGTTTTCAGGACAATAATCTCCAGGTGCGGGCGTATCGTTTATCACTTTTGGGTCGTGTTTTCCAGCCATTGTGTACGAGGGATTGTGATCTTGCCTAACTTTCTCGGGGGAATATGCACCTGGGGCTGGAGTTTCACTGGGTTTGCTTAAGTCATGGCGCCCACCCATGGAATATGCTGGTGTGTGATCCAGGCGAACTTTTTCTGGACAATAATCACCAGGCGCAGGATTGTCATTAGTAATTTTGGGATCATGTTTCCCTGCCATTGTGTACGAGGGATTGTGATCCTGCCTTACTTTTTCGGGGAAATAATCTCCAGGTGCAGGTGTTGAAGCACCTACTTTTGGTTCATGGCGACTCGTGAATGTGTAGCCCGATATATGATCTAATCGTACGTTTTCGGGACAATAATCTCCAGGTGCGGGCGTATCGTTTATTACTTTTGGGTCGTGTTTTCCAGCCATTGTGTACGAGGGATTGTGATCTTGCCTAACTTTCTCGGGGGAATATGCACCTGGGGCTGGAGTTTCACTGGGTTTACTTAAGTCATGCCGTCCACCCATCGAATATGCTGGTGTGTGATCCAGGCGAACTTTTTCTGGACAGTAATCACCAGGCGCAGGATTGTCGTTAGTCATTTTGGGATCATGTTTCCCTGCCATTGTGTAAGAGGGATTGTGATCCTGCCTTACTTTTTCGGGGAAATAATCTCCAGGTGCAGGTGTTGAAGCACCTACTTTTGGTTCATGGCGACTCGTGAATGTGTAGCCCGATATATGATCTAATCGTACGTTTTCGGGACAATAATCTCCAGGTGCGGGCGTATCGTTTATTACTTTTGGGTCGTGTTTTCCAGCCATTGTATACGAAGGATTGTGATCTTGCCTCACTTTCTCGGGAGAATATGCTCCTGGGGCTGGTGTGTCACTGGGTTTACTTAAATCATGGCGTCCACCCATGGAATATGCTGGCGTGTGATCCAGCCGAACCTTTTCGGGATAATAATCTCCTGGCGCAGGAGTGTCGTTACTGACTTTGGGATCGTGTTTTCCGCCCATTGTGTATGAAGGATTATGATCCTGCCTAACTTTCTCAGGTGAATAAGCTCCTGGGGCTGGTGTATCACTGGGCTTACTTAGATCATGGCGCCCACCCATTGAATATGCGGGTGTGTGATCCAGACGAACTTTCTCGGGACAATAATCTCCTGGTGCGGGAGTGTTGTTACTAACTTTTGGGTCGTGTTTTCCAGCCATTGTATACGAAGGATTGTGATCTTGCCTCACTTTCTCGGGAGAATATGCTCCTGGGGCTGGAGTTTCACTGGGTTTGCTTAAGTCATGCCGTCCACCCATGGAATATGCTGGCGTGTGATCCAGGCGAACCTTTTCTGGGCAGTAATCTCCAGGTGCGGGTGTATCATTAGGCTTTTTTAAATCGTGGCGTCCACCCATGGAATATGCTGGTGTATGATCCAGTCGAACTTTTTCGGGACAATAATCTCCAGGTGCGGGAGTGTCGTTACTGACTTTGGGATCGTGTTTTCCGCCCATTGTGTATGAAGGATTATGATCCTGCCTAACTTTCTCAGGTGAATAAGCTCCTGGGGCTGGTGTATCACTGGGCTTACTTAGATCATGGCGCCCACCCATTGAATATGCGGGTGTGTGATCCAGACGAACTTTCTCGGGACAATAATCTCCAGGTGCGGGAGTGTTGTTACTAACTTTTGGGTCGTGTTTTCCTCCCATTGTGTACGAAGGAGTAAAATCGAGTCTCACTTTCTCGGGACAATAAGCTCCTGGAGCTGGTGTATTACTGGGTTTGCTTAAGTCGTGACGACCGCCCATAGAATATGCTGGAGTATGATCTAATCGAACCTTTTCTGGGCAATAATCACCAGGGGCTGGTGTATCAATGGGCTTTTTCAAATCATGTCGTCCGCCCATGGAATATGCTGGCGTGTGATCCAGCCGAACCTTTTCGGGACAATAATCTCCTGGCGCAGGAGTGTCGTTACTGACTTTGAGATCGTGTTTTCCCCCCATTGTGTATGAAGGATTATGATCCTGCCTAACTTTCTCAGGTGAATAAGCTCCTGGGGCTGGTGTATCACTGGGCTTACTTAGATCATGGCGCCCGCCCATTGAATATGCGGGTGTGTGATCCAGACGAACTTTCTCGGGACAATAATCTCCAGGTGCGGGAGTGTTGTTACTAACTTTTGGGTCGTGTTTTCCTCCCATTGTGTACGAAGGAGTAAAATCAAGTCTCACTTTCTCTGGACAATAAGCTCCTGGGGCGGGAGTTTCACTGGGCTTGCTTAAGTCATGCCGTCCACCCATCGAATATGCTGGTGTGTGATCCAGGCGAACCTTCTCTGGGCAGTAATCACCAGGAGCGGGTGTGTCGTTACTCAGCTTTGGATCGTGTTTCCCGGCCATTGTGTAGGAAGGAGTATGGTCGAGTCTAACCTTTTCTGGGCAATAAGCTCCAGGCGCCGGTGTATCACTCGGTTTTTGAAGGTCATGACGACCACCCATGGAATATGCTGGCGTGTGATCTAATCTCACTTTCTCGGGGCAGTAATCACCAGGTGCGGGTGTGTGGTTGCTTACTTTTGGATCATATTTCCCCGCCATCGTATAAGAAGGGGTAAAATCGAGCCTTACTTTTTCCGGACAATAAGCTCCTGGCGCTGGGCTATGACTCTGTACTACAACGTGGTGTCTGCCCGTTATCGTATACGCGGGCGTATGATCGAGACGTACATATTCGGGACAATATGTGCCAGGTGCTGGAGAATCGTTGATTTTGCTTTGTTCATGTCGACCCGCCATCGAGTATGCTGGGCTGTGATCCAAGCGAACTTTTTCCGTTTGATAATCGCCAGGTGCTATGGAAATAAAGAAATGCAATTAGGGATGTGATTAAAATTTATGCTATGCGGTAGGACGCTACATCTAATGATATTCTAAGATGAAACCAATTAAAGCTACGAATTGGTTAATTTGATTTTAAGGTGCATGTGAGTTTGTAAGCTGTTAATACTTTCGAAATACTTATGGCATTACTAAGAACAATCCTACAGTTACTACACATGCCCTGCAGTCAAGCTAAGTTACTAAGAATTCTTTAGTAGGATTAAAACAGAGATCGGCAAATTAAAACGAGAGGGTGTGTTTATAAACGGGAGCATAATTTAGCAATAGCACTCATTTCACATTAGCTACGTTTCTGCTGTTATAAACGGAAACCGGGAATATAATTGGGCAATTCGTGTTTTTCTTCCGTATCGTTATATGTTTTTTTTGTTTCAAAAACTGTATATGGGAAACCATGGAAACCAAATACAACATACAACGATACGACGAATACGACACTCTTGTGCATTGCCCAAATATGTTAGAAGTCATTATAATTTTAAATGACTTCTTAAGAAAATAATCAACTGAATTGGTAACGTTAACATCATTATTAAACAGAGCCAATTTTACCACCGTCAAACTTGGACACTTTTCGCGTTAGCTCGACTTAAGTCAGCAAATCCTATCTGTAAACTGTTATGATTCCTGACTGGTTTGGGCTCGACTGCAGGGTACTTATGCTGCAAAATAATAAAGCTAAATTACATTCATAAGAAGTGCATAAGGTCCTATTTCACTGACGAGTTCACATATTTTACTCTTTACCGCGATGAAACAAATTTATGTTTTTTTGACAGCTTTCGAATCTCATTACCGTTCTCATCGCAATACAGAGTAACATCCAGGGCTAATAATAAAACGGTCATATGATTGGACAAAGGAACCCGCTGTTGTTTAGTTAATAGGGGGATTCATCAAACCTTATAAACATCTCATAAAGCGTGTAAACGTATACATTTATGAAGTGTGTAAATGAACTGTTAAAATGTGTATGACAAATTTGCTAAACTTCCGTAAATTTTATCCAATTCAATGATGCTGTTCGACTTGTAACTTTAAATGCGCATTCAATACACTTTACGCAGAAATAAGAAAAAAATGCTTGAAAATGCTTGAAAACCGGTCAACAATTACTTTTTAGCTAGTAAATTTATAAATTTACGCATTTCGTAAATTTATATGGTTTGGTGAATCCCCCTAATATATTTTTTTTGTAGATTTAAGTGTGCGTTATGTATATATGCATGTATATTTGTTGAGGGTTTGCTTAAGATGAAAATTACCTGGAGTTCCCTTATCGAAGTTAAGCTTTGTTCTTCTACCAAAAGTGTAGCTCGGTGATTTCTTTTGAATAAATGATAACTCAGGATGATAACTACTTGGCGCTTTTTAATTTTACGTAATTACGTGCGTATGCATTACAATGTTTATTAAACGGAATTAAAAGAGAGAAAAGGTGAAAATTAAATTAAAAAAAAACACATCAAGATCGCGTGAAACTTTTTAAAAAAATTTTTGCTAACTCGAAGAATTTTGTGTGATAAATTTTAAACTAAATTTAAGTGGCATGCAAGAATCTAAAATAAAAGTTTAACTAAGAACAACTAATCATAAAATACGTACATCGTCGGCTGCGTGCGGGTAGGAAGCCGCCAATCGAGATAGGATGGATAATCACCCTACTTCAAATATTTTTCAATAGCTCTCTACCTGAGAATTCGCTTGCAGAACACCCTATTTCAAAATGGATTTCGAAAATGCCCTATCTAAATAAGAATTCAATCAGGGTATTCGCTTAATGTCTTAAATCCCTCGTAATTATCTTATTCAGCGTAAACCTCCTAAGCTTGTATGAAAAGTGACAGATATACGAAGTTTTCAATATTTACGAGGCAAATAAGAACATATGTACATACATAAACGAAAACCCTAAATATATTTTGAACTGAAAAAGGGCCGTTTTAAAAAAAAATTCTGAGATACGGCGTTTTTGAAACAATTTGAAACATGGGGTTTTACACTGAGCCGTCGACATACTTTGCTATGAAATACTATAATGACTGTACATTTTAAGATTAAAAACTAATCTAATTTCTCTCACCAGAGCTAAACCCCGATTTATAAAGAACAACGAATATCGCAAAATATTCTAGAATCTTGTTGTAAGAACGTTTTTGTAAGCTTAAGTATGAGCTTTCCATGCATGGCGAAAGTAAATGATGGAAAAAATGAGAAATAAAGAATTTTCATATAGAATAAATAAAAAGTTATTTGCATTTACAGTGCACTCGCGATAATATGAACTAATTAAAACCAGGCCAGTTCATATTTGCAAGTTTGTTCATATTTACGAAAAGCTACAAAACTGGAGAAAAAATCCATTTAGCTAGTTTTACGACATCTAATTCTCATTAAAAACAACAAAAGAACATATTTTGTTCATTTCTTTTATGATACAAAGAAAAAACGTAAAATACAAATAAGAAGAATTAAATTAAAACATAAAAAGCTTCTGGTTTAAAAGTTCATATTTTAGAGCACTGAATGCAGTGAAAGAGTGTTGATATTTTGGGATGTTCGTATTATCGCGAGTGCACTGTACTAATTTTAAACTGACCACAAGTGATAGTCGTTACCGCGTAGCTACCAAAAAAGTTCCAAACAAAATAACTTACATAAGTCACATAATTAGTGATGGCTTCGAAATAGTTCATGTAGATCATTTAGTTCATTATTATGTTACATCTATGTAACTAAAAAATATTTACTTTCATGTACCTTTTAGAGGCGATCAAAGGCCCGTTTATTTGCCATATTTATTCGTAATTTAGGTAATTTTACTAATAAAAAGGTGTTATGCTTTTGAATGTTTTAACGTGCTAAATAAAGTTGGGGTTTTAAGTTTAATGAGAGGATTTGTTCGTTTCTTATTTACTCCCACCATTAACTAGATCTTAAGGATCTTGGTTCGACCAACTGAACTAGTTCAATTGTTCATAATGGTTGAAAAAGGACTTTCATTTTGGTTTGTAATATTAATCAACGTAAAATTTACCAAAAACTAGGTTAAAAAAATAAATTTGTATGCTGTTCCCGCGGTTTCGATACATGATAACGTGATGAATTTTTAAAAATAGCTTACATAAATTCCTAACTTAAAAGTGGCTTAAAAGTGTGTTTTTCACTTCACTAAACGAATTAGTACAATCAAAAGATTTAGTGCATTAGTCCTTTAGTTAAAAAAATGCTCAAGCCTACTTGCTACAGAAAGGGTTAAATCACTTTAATAAACGATCCAACGAACTAGTTCAATTAAAAGATTTAACTAGTCCTTTAGTTAAAAAAATACCCAAACCTGGTGCTAACTGCTATTGTATCAATACTAAAATTTGTCAATACTGTAAGTAGTGCCTAAGGGTAGTGAGTGTGTTGACTTGATGCACTACAAAATACATCTTTATGTTAACAAATTTACGTGAAGCTTTCGCTCAAACACGACTACAAAGTTTTCACTACAGAACAAGAAACTTTATTATTCACTAATTAAGAATAAACTAATTTACCTTAGCTCTGAACTAAACATTCGAGACTTTCCTTCTATTGTTTGTGTTTATGTTAACATATAAAACGACATCATAAATAACAGATTACTGATCGTCACCAATTACACCTCGGTGCACTTGCTCTCTCTTTAACGGAATTTGGGTTAGTATGAAAGTGAGCTTAAACACGAATCTAAAAAGCTAAAAAACGTTTAATGGAGCGCATGCTTTTAATGAATGTTAATTTAAATATATACATAATATAATAATCAAGTTAACTGATAACCCATATAATGCACAAAAGCAGATGATTATGAAAGAGTTTTATTTCCAGATGTGCTTCTTCTAACCCATCCATCCTTTTAGCCAGCCATCTAAGACTTTGATACCAACATTTAGTTATGACCACATACACCACATGCTTAACATCCTCTTGTCTTTTAAGCAGATCAACAACATACCTGGCGTTAGACTCGGTTTTTCCTTTGGCGGCTTTTGACCAAAAGAATATTTAGGTGTTGAATCTATGATGGCCTTTGCAGAACGATCTACATCGTATTCGCCAGGTGCTGGCGTTCTATAAATTGTTGTGCCTTTGGGGCGACTACGTAAGCTTGCTGCGGGTGGTGTCGCTTTGCCCTTCATGCCCAGGCCGGTAACATCGTATTGAGCTGGGCCTGGTCCGATTGAATCAAAATTCCTGCGATGTTTCTGACCGAATGTGAATGATGGTGCGCCTGGCTTCTTTGAGTCTGGCACTTTTCGCCCTTAAAGGAAAAAGAGACACAAATTATTGAAACATAAAACTCTTCGCCACAGCGTCAAATCATACCGACTAATGTTGGTAATTGTACACACGCTGGTCCCGGACTAGAAGTCTCCGCGGCTATTTTACCGCGGCGTACAGTCGGTGTCCAAGGTCTCTGCTCAATTCCGGTACCCATGGTCAATAGTCGTTTATTAGTTACTGGTTCACAGGGTCCACGTGGAATTTTCGCTTTTACTCTTTTAAACTGTTTGGTAAAGAGAGATGAAAAAGGAAAATATTATTAATCTATGGTCAGTATGCTATAGTTTTGATAAACATGTGTAAAAAAGGTTCGTAAATATTTACCCTCGCAACCATTTTGCTTTCTATTTTATTGTTAGTATGATGGACAAAATATAAGTTTATGTACTACATGAAAATATTTTTTATTAGGTTTGAAGTTGTTGAAGGAATAAAAAGTTGGTATTTTTTTGGAAACAAAATAGCCTACAAAGTGATTACGATACTTTGAAAATTGAATTAAAATGTGAATTTGAGTGGAATTTTTTAAATTGAGCTAACTGTGAATTTTGGAATAACAACGACTGAGGTGAATATCGTATTAAATAGGCTGCCTGATTCGAAATTGCTTCCAAAGGATCCTGCCTCTTAAAGAGCCTGAGCTTACACTAATCAAAAGACTGGATAAACCAAAACTATGCCCTAGAGAAGTTCTTTAAATAAATTAACGAAATCGATTCCGCGAGATCAGAAACAAAAATTGGTTTTAGAAGAAACAAATAAATTATTCAAGAAGTTTGATTTAAAAGATAAATCAGAACTTGGTCCTAGAACATGAGTTCAAAAAACGATTTGAAAGATAGGCTGAAATTCGCTGATAGGATAAGGTTTTTGGCGGGACTATTATGCCTTAAATACATAAAACATTGAAGGATCCGTTTTCATACAAAATTGTTTACGTTACACAAACTTTGTATGGAAATAACATACAGGCGGATCCTTCAAAGTTTTATGTTATTAAGGCCTTACTTGGTATGTCCTAAATGATCCTAAAAAATTTTCTAGAATGTCGTATATAGAATTTAATACGAATTTTCGAAACAATTGCTGTAAAGACCCTTTTATGAGAGAATATTTCATTCTGACAAGAACCGAGTGAAAAACCCTAAACTGGTTTTTGTTCTACTAAAACATATCTGGGTAGATTGATTTTAACGGACTAATGGCGATGGAATTTTAATAAGGACAGAAAGTGGTGCATTCAAAGCAGGGAGATAATGGTGAGGAAATTAACAAGACGATGAGGATTTGGACAGGAACAAGAAGGAAAGGGTTGAAGAATAGAAGGAAGAGATGAGGAGAGAAGAATACCCAATATTCCATTTTATCGGATAAAAACAAGAAAGCTTGCAACGTAAACTAAATATTATTGAAAATCAAGGTAAAAGAATAATCTATTAAATATCGTGACCTAGAATAAACATTTATAAGTATGAACGAGTATGTAAGTATTGACATGTAATACCAGTATTTCTACACGAGGTGTATACAATCGCGGAGCAAGTCTGTATCACAGCTGATTGCCTTTGAACTAAATGGATTTGTTTTTTTTTTCAGAATACCTTTACCGAATATTTTCGCTGTTATTATTTTTATATACTTGAATAGGTATATGTAGATAAGTATAGACATGTTTATCTTACATACAACCATACACACATATTAGCATGCCGCCTTTGTATACATGTAACTACTTTGTATATCCACAAGTAAAGGAATGCCATGGAAAATGTCGAATTTTCTAGGACAACCGTTATTATAATGGTGCAGTAAGTTGAAATAAAAGACAAAGTCTGCGTTGTTCAAAATTTAAGGAAGCAATGAAATATACTCGTGTTGACGTGTTATACAAGTACCTATACAGACATAGATAATACTCCTTGCACGAAATGCCACAACGTTAAGGTGTCCTCATTTTGAGTTTATTTTGATCGGTTCGGTTGTCAGTAGCGACGTGTTTGGCCGATTTTGGGTGGTACTGACTCAATAAATTTTTTTGAGGTAGGTTGTCTAGATTACAGCTAAATCTGACAAGTAATTACTTTTTTACAGGCGTATGCTTGCATGCGGAAGAAAGTGCACAAAATTGTAAATCAACTTACTTCAGCAAACATTTATCGGCAAATCATCGGTTTTGAGCAATTGAAACTGAATAAAAATCATATCAGTTAATCGACCCGCATTCCTTTGCAATGGATTTGGTGAGTAGGTTACTCATACGCCCTGTCGAACTGGCAAACAGCTGTGTAAAAAATACAACTTGTTGACACCCTTGAGCGGAAAAATTGTTCAGTAAAAAGGAAAAAAATCATTTTATTTTAATTGAAATGGAGAACTATTGTTTGTCTTAGATAAAAACAAGTTGTCCAGCAAAAGGTAGACAAATCGTTTTTCAATTAAAAATTAAAAATATCGTTTTTTTTGCGTAAAATAAAAATATTGAGTTAAAGCTAGTTGAATAGTGGGGAGAATGTCGTTTATTTTAGGCTAAAATAGATTAAATTAGGTAGAAAATTGTTATTGGTTATGTTAGCAACGACTTTTCTTCCTCTTAATTGAAAACAAAAAAAGATTTGTCTATCTTTTACTGAAAAAATCGTTTACCCCATTTTATTAAACATTTTACAATTTTTTTAGCAAACTTTTCTAGCAAAATGCCGAATTTATATCGGTTTTATTATTCAAAATTATGCTTCAGTAAGGTCGACTTCTGTTCTGAGGGAATCTATCACTAAGACGCATTGAACTTGATGATAGCAAAACCCTCTGGAGCGTCTTTGTCCATTCGCATGACTTGACCCAGCCAGCGGAGCCTTTGGACTTTTATACGCTGGACTATGGTCAAATATTCATATTGCTCGTACAGCTCATCGTTAAATCTCCTTCGATACACGCCGTTGGCATCACGGGAAGGATCATAAATCTTTCGGAGAACTTTTCTCTCAAATACTCCAAGGGCCATCTCATCTTCTCCTGACATTGTCCATGATCCTACAAAAGAACGTTTTGCTCATTCAAAATTATAGCCGACCCTAAGGATTTAAACGCGTAATTTGAGAAGTTTTATTTTAGACCTTAAGCTCAATACATTATGAATTTGTAGGACGACAAATTACAATTAAATTAACCTGAAAAGTAGTAATTTGGTGATTGTAGGTCAACGTAAGTTCTGTGTATATCGATTTCACGATTTAGTGATGGTTTAATAGCCATTAACAGGACATAATTGAAAAAAATAAAAATGTGAGAAGCGTGCTCTGCGAAAAGTAAGATATTTCCAGGGACCATAAATAACTGCGACACTTATAAAAAATTCGCAAATTGACATTATTTTTTTGTGAAAAAACTCAATAACTGTTAGATATATCATTTAGTGTTCACATTTTTTTATGTTTCGAGTAACCGCTATCAAATATTTCTAGTTACAAATTGGAAGGGATCACACAAGTGTTCTGCCACATAATCTTTTCGAACTAAAAATTCCGGTCAAATATTTATCACAAAAAATGAGAAATTAATGATAAATAAATGGCACAAAAAGTTTGACTTTTTTCAGCGTGGCAAGTTATTTTTTGTCTCTGGTGTGCATTCTAAGTGTGGTCACCCAGGATGCTTTATTGGGGTTGTTATTTATTAATTTTTTTTTTGGAATGAAATAAGATACCTCGATGGGAGTATTAAATTGATTTACGTCGTTATTCAACAAAAATACTTCTAGGTAGGATTTCCACTTCATCATCATCATCCTCTTTTTCCACTTTTATAGGAGCAGAGGGCCTCAAGATCCCACTTAGTCCCCTTAGATATGTATATTTAATATTTATCTAATATTTATAATACATTTCGAGGTCGCTGCCACCTTCTTGAAATTTTAAAAAATTGATTAAGGTATACCGCAAATTATCGATTGTTTTAAGTCAGGTATTTTCTAGGTATTTCGTAAAAGTTGCTCATACGCCCGATGGTACGCATGGTTGCGCTGGGCGGCAAACTGTGTTTTACAACTTACAAATTTACCTATACATTTTGTAAACTATTCGTAAGCAGGTTTACGCATAAAAGTGTCTATGTACATATATCTACGCAAGTGTTCATAAAAAAACACTTAAACTGAACAAATTTACTTTATTAATCACATTGAAAATTTATATAAAACTCGACGCCTACTCAAAATCATTGATTGCTCGTTTGCGACTTGTTTTTGTGTCATCAAATATTACGTTACGCTATGAATCAGGTTTACTAAAAAAAAAAACTTGCCTAACACCCACATACATGTCTACGTTTGCTTGTTCTGTGCTGAATATGGAGCTGGGTTTAATTCAAATCAAGCGTAAAAACAGAATTTAATGAAAACATTGAACAACCAATATATGAAATTGAAAAATTTGCCAGACATTATTAGTAAAACGCGTGGGTTATTTGCAACAAGTAATTGTTGGAAGAAAGTTTTCGATCCAATACAAAATTTCAAGTACAAATACGGCAATGTACAATATGTCGCAATACGAGCCGTTTAAAGCACAAGTGGCATAAGTCCAGTTTTCGTTTTTTCTTAGTTGGGCATGAAACTATATAGGGGAAAATATGTTCTATATAACACGCTAACGGGTAAAGTCCTAGCTCCCATAGCAACCGAATAAACAGCAGAAAATGTGAAATCAAGGGTACCCCTATTAGTAACCTTTGATATCTCATTTCGAGAAAAGGTGAACTTCTTGTGTTTTGACGGGCTCATATTATTTTATACTTGGTACAGTGGCGTAGATGATATTTCGGAAATATCATTATGGGTATTTTGGACCTAAAGTCATTTAGAAGTATTGCTCAAGCTCTAGCAAAAACTCACAACCCATTTTCCGAAAAATCGGAAAATTTTTATTCTTTTGGAATTGTGTAGTTTTTGACTAGATATCGAGGGCTGAGTAGGGATCACCCTTTATCTACATATAAAGGCCGACCCATGATGAGATTACGCCGCGAAAATAAGTGAAAAATAAGCCGCTCTTTCCGACGAAAAAACAAAGAAAAACATTAATTTATTTCATATTAGACTGCATATTTTGCAAATTTGGTACTAAAACAAAGTATTGCAAGATTGTTCCCAAGTTCCACAAACGCATATTTTCGGAGTTTTATTATATTCGTCTCGTTTTTTCTACTCTTTGATCTGATCGCCCTGAATAAATGTCGAAACAAAGAAAAATTAAAATGTCAAAACTCTCGCCCCGTTGTTGTTTTTGTGAGAACTGACATACCAGGGCAGTAATTTGCAGCGTATTTTTCGCGGTGTATCTCATTGTGAGCCGGTCCTAAAATAATTGTAACAGATATTCAAAAAAAATAGATAGCGCCAATCATTATCAAGCCAACAGAATCCAAATCAACCGTTTTTAGAATCTTTGTCTGTCTGTATGTCTGTTTTATCATTGTATTGGTAGACAAGATATATGTACCTTATTTCGATAACTCGACCGGTTTTTGAATTACCGACCAATATGTGGAACAGGGGTAACCAAAAATGTGTTAGAACAATATGGGTATCAAACGAAAGGTGCTTACGAGTGCTGTCATAAGCAATGTGAATAATTTAAATATCTTAGCTGGTTTCGGAGATATTTCCTAAAATGTGGGACAGAAAAATAAAAGGTTGGGAGGTTGAGATAACTTCAGCTAGTTTTAAAATATCTTCTTAAAACTCCGTATATAAGAGTTTGTTTGAAGAACGTTCTTACTCAATAATTTTTTTTCAACAACACTCTCTTTAAAAACTCTATCTCAGAATGAGTTTCAAAAATGACCCATCACAAAAAAATTCAAAATATTTTCGACTGAGATTTAGAGTTTTTGATTCGAATTCTGATATAGAACGTCATATATTTAACGAGTATGTTTACTTAGTGTGACAATTCATTTAAACTGGCGAATGCCTCGTCTACCTTGTAAAATGATATGGAAATTGCAAAGTTTAGGTATTTGAATGAATCGCCCTAGCAGGTAATCAATCAAACATTTAGAAGTGATGAATGTACACACCAATAAATCAGTTTTAAAATTAGTTACCAAATATTATTCGCATTTTTTCATGCTCTCACATTTAAATTTTGCAAAACAAAACAATTGGATTATAATTTGTCAACTTTTTTCGCTACTACTAGATGAGGTAATATTTTAAAATGAAATGAAAATAGCACAACAGAGATTAAATTCAACGTTTCAGACAAAGAAAAATAAAACTAAGCTGTAAATACGCAAAAAATAACGCAAGTCTCTATATTCCGACATAATATATATATGTAATAGAAATTAAAGGAGCACAAGATCAGTAACTCCAAGGAGACAAAAAAATTGCTCATAAGCATAAAAATAAAAATGATTAAATAGAATATTTGTATGTCAGTATGTTTGTAAATGACGTCAATTTTTTAACTCTTGTAGACAATCAAATTTGAAGCTTTAGAGCTCATAACTGATTTTATTTATAGTTTGCAATCAACCACTCGCTGTTTATTTTCACATGCTTTAATATGTTTATAGCAAAAAAAAGTAAAAACTTTGATTGATATTCGTCGCTAACTAGTGTTGAGTATTTTTTTTTTCGCAAAAAAAAAAAATATCAACCAAGATTTCGCAAAATAAGTTTTTTTTTGCTCAGTCTAATGTATCACGGTTTTTAAAATAAAATGGTTAGTTGATCGAATGAGTGATGCCTCAAATGACAATTTCTTAAATCTCACTAAAAACCTGATCGCCGAGCAGCTGTTGCTTCGGAAATGTGTCGCCCAATTTTGTTTTATATCTTTTCTTAAATTTTAGAACTGGTCTAATGCAAATTACATCAGTACTAGGACTTATCAATCAGCCTTAGGCATTAAACAACACAGCTTAGACTTAGGCATCGTCAAAATAGATGTATGTTCTCTTATATCTTTGTCCGTACGCCGCAAATCGTACGAATTTTTGTGGTT
The DNA here is from genome assembly GCA_964058755.1 of Campiglossa producta. NCBI lineage: Eukaryota > Metazoa > Arthropoda > Insecta > Diptera > Tephritidae > Campiglossa > Campiglossa producta. Next base: position 1,740,028 of record CAXKVI010000003.1, on the reverse strand, counting down.
AACTTTCACGTAAAATCTTCTACATATTTTTTCTTCACTTCTCTGTATTACCTAGTCATTAACCTTTATACAAAAAGTTTAGGTTAAAATGTGTACAAGGGTTACCTTCAATATTTTGTGACTTGTAATGGAAATACAGCAGAAAAGCTAAAAATCCGCTAGGTTGCGCACGGATCGAGATATATGTACGGAGAATTTATTTAAAGCTTGTGATGTATGGAGTTCCGGGCAGGACGACTAAGAATTTGAAAAAAAAAAAAAAAAAAAAATTCCGCCAGGTGGCACGCTGATCGATATAACTTAACACTGCTGAAAACGAGTGAAGTTTGCCATCGATTTGTGAGTAACTTCTCGGTGAGCTAGAGACGTGGAACTTAAGACATGGGTTATAACCCAGTCCCAATGGAATATTGGATCCAAAAACTTCTTCTATGTGGCACACGGATCGAGGTATTTAGAAACCTCGTTTGAAATTGGGAATCTTGCTGTCGATTTTTAACCAACTTACGAGCGAGCTGGAAAGCGACTTGACACAGAATACATGGTTCAGTCAGAGTCTGTTGTAGCAGGACACAAAGTACAGAAGCCAGCTCTCGTATTTCTGTAAAATCATGTGTATAACAAGGTACATACTTTTATACTTAAACAAAAACCGACTGAAAGTTTTGCTTTCTCTCCACGGAAGAAAATGCTGTAAAGTGTCATTGACGTTTTGGCCCAACAATTGGTTTTTTGCCAAATAGATCAGGCCGCTCGAATCGGATCACAAACGTAAATAGCTGCGTTTACACGGGTGCATACAAACATACAAACATGAGTATGTGCACGTGGAAAGCTTCATACGCAGATGTTTTCAAAGTTGTATGTGTAGTTTTTTTTTAAATAACTTTTTTGTTTTGTTTGTTGATGTCTTACTTATTTAGTTGATCGCGCTTATTTGCGTTGGAGGTGCGGATATTGCAGTTTACGTATCCATGTATACGAACATACATATGTACATATCTACATCTTTACATGTACACATATTTACCCACTTATTAGGAAAGAAACACCTTTTTGTTTGATTTAATTAGCGAAAAAATAAAAAGTTCAATTCATACAATTTTGAACCGCCCAAGCCGTTTCTGACTTCTTTTTTTTTGTGGCTCGAAATATTGTGAGCTCATAGCCGGGAAATGGTAAATGAGATTAGCTTTGAAATCTTAAGACCGGTTTATTTCTTATGCTGCTGATGTCATAGTACATTTGTTTTGTTTTCGTTACATTTTGAATGCATATACATTAGACCGAACCGACAAAAAAAGTATCTACATTTTGTTAAGGCTCAAGGCGACTCTCTTTTCATTCTTTTGTAAACGAGCTTCCAAAGATTACTTGTTCAGTAGGCGAAGTCCCTAAACCCATGATAATAATAAACACCAGCCAAAACTTCTTCTATTCATTGAACGAACAAGTGGTTAACAGAAATTTGGCAATTTGACATTTTACGTGACAGTTATGTCATAATCAAGGACTGAACCGAAACCGTAACCGTAACCGATTAATTTTTCAAAACCGAAACCGAAACTGTAACCGTTATTTTCATCTGAAAAAGAACGAAACCTAAACCGTTTCAAAAGCCGCAACCGGTTCCAAACGGTTTTAAAATTTTTTTATGCCACTTATTCTCTTACAAAATGGTGAGGAAATTTGAATATACATTAGGGTGATTCAAATAAAAAAAGTTTGGTTCTTTTTTCGGTCTTACCCCCTGAAACTTTAGGTATTGACGAGAAAATAAGCCTTGCAAAGAATTAGCGCTCTAACTTAACCCTTAGGGGTGGCTATTTTTTTCGCCCTTTGCCATACATTTTGTATGGAGAAAAATGGTATTTTTTCAAAGTGAATTTTCTTTTAATTTTTGAAACTTTTTTGAAAATATTTTTACATACTCTTAAAGTTGAAGCTTTGAAGCTTCCAAAATGGTAAGCCATGTGCGAATAACTTAACTATTAAAATAATTACAGCCATTTAAAATTTACTAAATTTTGTACGTGTAACTGTGTGTCTGTGTGCAATAGTACAAAACTCAGCCATTTTCAAATGGCCGTAATTATCTTAATAGTTAAGATAATCGTAAATGGCTTACCATTTTGGAAGCTTAAAAGCTTCAACTTTAAGAGTATGTAAAAATATTTCCAAAAAAGTTTCAAAAATTAAAAGAAAATTCACTTTGAAAAAATGTCATTTTTCCCCATACAAAATGTATGGGAAAGGGCGAAAAAAATAGCCACCCCTAAGGGTTAAGTTAGAGCGCTAATTTTTTGCAAGGCTTATTTTCTCATCAATACCTAACTTTTTAGGGGGTAAGACCAAGTCGACATTTTTTTTTGAATCACCCTAATATACATGTAGGATTTCTCCTATGTTCATATAAATTAAAATCACTTTTAGTTACCCATGTGGGATTTAGTAATCATTTATTAAATTTATTTTATATTTAGGTGAAGCTAATAGAACCCGGCGCAACATATTTTATTACGGCCCGGTTTTTCAGTGCAAGTTTAAACTTCAGTGCGAGTTGTGGTTTAAACCTGGCTATAAGCCACATTTTAACAATTACATTTTATTCACGAATGGAAAAACTTACTGCGGCGACGGCTGACAATGACTTAGCCAATTCAAGGAGCAGTTATTTTCTGTTAAGACGAATTCACACTTAAAGTTGGTAATGCCATTGTTCTCTAAACAAATTTTTCCCCATCATTGCTTTGTTTGAATTAGTAAATGATGATGCCATAATTGGTTGCTTTGGTGAATGTCATCATTTCTAAGATGAATTGTCACAACATTAATAGTTCTTGCAAAAAAAAACAACAACAACAAAAACCACATTTTAATGAGGGAATTACTTATTTGGATATTTCCGTTGCTTTCTCAATAAAATTTATCGAGACTCGCGCCTTAAACGCTTTCTAAAGCCCCCGCGCTATTAAAACAAAACACAAAATGTTACGTGTGTATGTAGGTTTGTAGACTATTCTAGATTTGCAAATAAAAACTATTACAACAACAACTACAGCAATAAAACACGATCGTTAGATAAATTAATGCAAACCTCAATGACGCCCATCCCACCTTATTTTATACAGCAATCAGTCAATGAACCGAAAACCAAAACGCAATGCATTGAGAGCAAACTCACTGCATTACAACAAATAAACGGGCACCTACAATAAATAGTGGCTATGTGTAAAACAGGCATCGTCACCTAGTGGCTCTTTTGGCCCGCTAAGGCCCTACAACAACATCATGTAGCCTCTTTGCGGCCCACAAAAACAAACCAAGTTTGCAAGAAAAATACGAAAAATCTTTGAGTATCGCTGTGAATACGTAACGGTACACACACGCTTTTATATGTACATACAGTCTGCAGTTTTACTAGTTTTGTTTTTTTTGTGTTAGTTCAATAATAACTTTTTTCTAGTGTTTACGTGTGATTCCAGGAACGATGTTGTTGTAGAAAGTATGACGCTGTTGTTGTATGGCTCATTAGGTTGAAAGACCTGGTGACCCCTGCTGTATTACATTCCCAGTTATGCAAATTTGTAATTTCTACAGTAGTTTTACATACATACATACACACATAAGTATGTAAATTTACGTTTAAAATGCATTGCAAGTCAAATTACTTTCCGCCTCAAGGACTGCCTGGCCTCTCAATTCCAATGTCAAAAAGCCGCCCACCCACTTTTCCACTCAGCGCATAGTCGCTGCGAGATTTTTCACTTTGTTAGTAAACAGCACTTACCTTAGTTGCCTCTCCGAAAAAACACCCGCTTGCCGTGAATTAGTAAGGTTTCCTCAAGGTGTTCGTTGTCCTTGTGCTTCAGCTCTCGAACTCAGGTTACACTCAATTAACTCAATTTAACTAGCTACACAAAAGTGTTGCATACAAACTTTTTATGCTACACAAAATTGGCTTTTGAAATTTCGTTTCCTGCGCGCACTTGGAAGGGTGCCGTTATGTACATTCACTGAAGCAATGCAAGTCAGGATTGCGCGGTATGGGAAACGGTTTGTTTGTTTTGTTGCAAATAAAAGCAAGTTTTTTATTTACAAAAAAAAATATGTAACAGAATAATGCTGATTTCAGAAGTTAACAAAGGTCAGTTACTTGCTTAGATAATTTGTTAAAAAATGGAATTAAATCGTTTCAATAACTTATTTTTTTAATAATTTTTGTTATTTGTTTGTTTGTTTCTTTTTTATTTATTTTTTTTTTTGCAGTAGCGTGGAAGATTAATTGATTGCGTTTTGAGTAGAGATTTAAATAAATAAAAAAATTCAATTTTCGGCAGATTAAGATATTTCGTACTATTCGGATAGGCGGTTGAGCTACAACTGACACGTCTAGTGCTAGCGTTTTTGGATTTCGTCTAACTTTTGAGTGAGCTTGTAGTTAGTATGTGTCTGGTTTAGCTTAAAAGAGCTTACAGAAAAAGCTCAACATGCAATTGACAAGTTGCTGTCAAATCTAAACTGTGAAGTTATTTATGAATTTGTCGGTAAGTTAGTATGCATGTATGTCAGTTTTTATTTTTTTTGGTTGGAAGTGTGTATGTTTGTAAAAGCAAACCTGAATAACAGACCTATAATTGCGCTCGCATGAAATATTTTGATGGTATATGCTTTCGGCGTTTTAATAGGCAAAATGTAAACATAAACAAAAGAAAAACGATTACGATATGTTTTAGGGATGTGCGACTAATCGTTTGAATAGGGGTTTAACTTATAATTTTTCTGATAACATTGTACAAGAGCCAAAAAATCCCAGAGGGTTTCTTATCGGTTTCTAAAGCTTTTGGGTGTGCTGAATCCGAATCTGAAGTCAGATTTTTCGGGTCACCCTAGGTTTTCTCTCCAGAGGGCGGTTTCTTTCGCGATCGGTAGTAGTAACCGATTTTTTTTTTATTTTTAACTTTTTTTTTACAACAAACAATACCTCAATATTTTGTACAAACTATGGTTCCTTGACACCGGAAAAATTAAAATTTTTTTTTTACAGCTACCGATCTCTGTACAAACCATCTTCTGCAGAGAGAACCTGGGGTGACCCGAAAAATCTGACTTCAGATTTGGATGCGGCACACCCTAAAGCATGAGCCGTTGAAAAAACCCGGTGGGATTTCCAAAACTTCAATTTTGTTGTACTAATTGCCGTATTTTTTCTAAACAGCTAAGCAGCATAAGTAAAAAATACAAATTTATAAATTTGAAGTTTTTTTAAATCATATAAGAATTAGTCTCTACGAGCTAGGCATCTTGAAATATAAGTACTTAAAACTTTACTCGTTTGCCCAATCTGTTTTTGCTTTTACCTTTGGTACAATAGCCAGGAAAAAAAACTTGTTTTGGTCGTAGAGTGCAAAGTTTTTTTTTTTGGTAAAGTATACGTAGTGGTGTCCCATCGATAGAACAACCGTGCAGTTTTTTTTGTCTTATTTATGTCGGTAACGGTAGCATCTGTCAAAAATTTAATAGTTTACAGTGTGTTGGCGAGGTGGTTCTCCATGAAAATGCTATGATTTGCCCCCTATAATCGCCTTCTGCCAGTGCATTACTAAAAAAACATGCAAAAAATGCACTATGGTCCGCGACACTTCCGTTTTAAATTCCTTTTACCTGAAATATTAAATAAAGTATTTTTAATAAAAAAAATTGGACTATGAAAAAAGTTACATAAACCCGTCCATAGACACCTTCTACTCAGTCTGAGTTAAAAATTGTTTAAACCAAATGAGAATAACGTGGTAAGTCAAAACATAAATTTATGTCTAGATTTATATTTATTTAAATAAAAATTTAAATTTGTTATTTGTATTGCGGTCACCAATTTAACTCAATTAAGAAAGCTTTCTCGTAGTTATTTAATGGCAAACATATTCAGATGAACACATACATATGTATACACAAATAACTATTTTTACCCACCTGAATACTTTGATTAAGTGCTCGCGAATTGTCGATGATGTTATCGATTCTCTAATACTCTTACTCTTGTGCGACTATCGATATCAAACAAAAGACGTCGAAAGCAATGCAAATTTACAGAACAAGCCTATTGAGACAGATAGAAATTTTTACGAGGTACTACACACAGAATAATTGTGCAGTTTATTTTTCAACACAAGTCAAGTTAAAGCAACAAGAAAGATCATTTTACACTAACATCAATAACGAGACAGAAAGTGTTGTTTTAACAGGAAATCATATTGTTTTAATAAATATAAAATTTAATATGAAGTGAACTTATTTAACATGAGTTAAAATAATATGATTTCCTGTTAAAACAACACTTTCTGTCTCGTTATTTATGTTAGTGTAAAATGATATTTGTTGTTGTTGAAAAAGAGTTAAAAAAGTGATGATTTAGAATGAACAGCCAAAAAAATCACAGATCTGAATTCAGATTTTTCGGGTCGCCCTGCGTTTTCTCTCCAGAAGAGTTTTGTTCAGAGATCGGTAGGTGTAAATTTTTTTATTTTTATTAATTTAGTTTCTTAATAACTTACTATACCCACACTTTTGCACTATGGAAAATCTAAACGCCGCCAAATATAAAACCCAAAATTGAATTATGGTTCGTTGACCCCAGAAAAATTATTAAATTATGACAAAAAAGTTGCGGTGGATAACTCACACCTTTGCACAAATCATCTTCTGGAGAGAAAATCTAGGGTGACCCGTAAAATCTGACTTCAGATTTGGATTCAGCACACCCAAAAGACTTAGGAACCGCAGAAATTATATCCAAACCAATAAAGATAGAAATAACCTGAATAAAAGTACCAAACAAATGTGTTTTTATTTAATTGAAGTACATACTTATTGACCGTTGTGGTTTAATCGAGACAACCTTAGCCCACACACAATTGCAAGTAAGCCCTCATGTTGTTGTTGGTTTTCAAGCTTGAACGCCACGTAATGTACAATAATGAAGTTTAAGCAAACATTCGTGCATACTTACTGTAGAAATATATTTTCCCTCAAAATAATTTCAATTGCGCAAGATCAATTCTCGACCCACACGTCACACAATTACTTACCCACCTACATTAAATTTTTAACTAAAACAAATTTGTCAAAATTTGATGACATTCGTATCGTTTATTAGTTTGTTATTTATTTTGTATTGTGAGCTTTCAATCGTGAAAGCAGAAAGCTCTAGAACGCGCAAGTTTGTAGCTGACTACTGGCTTTGTGTGTTGAAATAATCATATTGATTTTGGGCGGTCAATTGTTTCACTTTCATAGGTACCTACTTTCAAATGTTCATAAAGTTTAGTCTCTTTCGAACCACCTTCACGCCCACAGATGTGTATCTGACAATTTGAATTCTTTCTATATGTTTATGTTTCTTCTTTTTCATGTTTATTCTTAAGAAAGCTGCTACTATATGTATTTACCCAAACACGAAAAAGCACCTGTGAATTATAAAAGAAAAAAAGAAGCCAAAGAAACGAATGAATTTGAATTTTTGCAACTGGTACGATTTCAAGCTGAACCCTGCAAAAATAGAGAGTACTCTATTTCCTATCCAAAGAGTACTCCAATTGGAGCATCATAATCCATAAACTCCAAATGTAATCCTTTTTCATATAAAAATTGTGCTCCAATTAACATTGCGATGTCCTAGGACTGGACCACCTACTCCAACCTTCGCTTTGTTTCTGCTACTCCATGGAGTACCTACAGTCAGAGTACTTTGCAATGTACTCCAATATTGTTACTTCTTGGAGTATATACTGTCCGAGCGATATTGTCGTGATTTTCGTCGATAAGGCAGGAGCAATGATCGGCTTTCAAAACGCTGAAGGTGGTCCGATGAGGTATTCAAAGGATTACTATTGGAGTACTCCAATGTCAAAAAATTGGAACACATAATCCAACGATTTTTACAGGGGCATAATGAGTTCTGCCAGAAAATTATAGTTGTATACTAGTATTTTTCTCACTAGTTTGACGTTTCGCTGTTGGGTATGTACACATGTTGAGCCTGGGCATGTCATTGTTGTAACTTGAAAAGCAATAATTAAACACTTTTGTGGGTTTTGAAAATATTTGCTTTTTTTCAAGCGTACTAAATGTATGACCATCACTGTTGATTTCCGCACATGCAACGCTGCCGTTAAATAATTGAGTATATATGCGTGTATAGATGCTGTTGAGAAAATCGTATCGCTCCTCAAAGCTGGCTGTGATATGATTTTAAATTCAACATTTCACAACCGCTTTGAAGAATGACACAATTTAACATTTCATTTAAAAACTTTTACACCACTTTTACTTGATCGCGGCCACCAACTAGTAATAATCTCTACTGTGAACATCATACGTTTAATGGCTTCTTAAAAAAATAACTGCTTAAATAGTCCGAAAAGTATTAAAATTTTCAACTAACGAAGAGTTAGAACGGTTCCAAAGACCTTTCGAACTTTCGATAGGGCCAAGTAAGATTGCTATTAATGTCTTAATTTTTCAAGTGTAAACTTTTATAGTGGCATACATTTGAGAAAAACTTTTACGAAAAATGTGGCAGCAACCTCATGAATGTCCTTTGGTAAGGAACTTACAGTAAAGATATGATATAAAAAAGGTATTCCATTTCCTTTATTGAAAAAATAAACACTCAGAATTTAAAGATGAAACGCTTGTTGCAGTTCTCTGCTGCTACCTTTTTAGTCATCTATTATTTGTTTATTTTTATTCGCATTTATGTATATCACCGTTTCTTTATTTTAATATTTAGTTACAAAATGGTTTGGTATTTTTTTCACAAATCAAGTGCATTGACTTGTTTTAGTAGTTTTTTTTTTTTGTTTCTAAAGTAAAGTTTATTTTTTTCTTAAGGTATTGTATAATTGCTGTATGTATATGTATATGAATGTTTGCGCTTTGAAGAATTCGAATTAAAGTCTTGAAAAGGAATTGTGTGTTTAAAATTAAAAACTTTTAAATCAAAAGTAATGAAGATAAGAAAATTTTCCTAAATGCTTTCTATCTCTGCGGTGAGTGCGGGAATATTTTACTAAAGTATACGAGATTCACCCAACAATGAGTTCTCCTCATAAACACTATTTTCAACACAAATTTCAAATTTTGTATGAGTAAACGGCGATTAGATCAAAGAAAAGCTTCCATTTTTCACTGTGTAGTCTTTCCTGCAATCTGCGAATTCAGTTAGTTTTAGTTGTTTTTTTTTCTAATGATTTGATCCAAAGAGTAGCCACTGCACTACAAGTTTATAATTTTTTTACTTCCAGATTTTCAAGAAAATTTAAAAATAAATTATAGAAAATCTAATTCAAAAGCAAAATACTGCCAATTCGCGCTGGGTGTGCTAACACTCTCAAATGCGGCAGCTCTAATTACAGTGGTGTCGATGTAAAGAGTATTTTAACGAAATGTTAAAATTTCATAATTTAAATTGTATTGCTTTTAAAGGTTACTTCAGAAAAATTTGGTAGTTTTACATAAAGTTTTCTTAAAAAACTTAATTTCTTTTCGAATTTTTCGAAAATAATTTCGAGATGAAATTTTTGTAGCCCATTTAATTAGTGAAAGTTTGGAGCGTTTAAAATGAACCCTTACCTTTTTCGTATAGCTATTTTCCAAAAGCACAAGTAGTAAGCAGGCCAATTATCTCCCAAAAATTAGAAACCTTCCTCAAGGAAACGCTAAAAAAGGTATATGAAAAATCTTTGGACAAAGTTTAACCTTTTTTTGGCTGATTAGAATCTAATCGAAGATAAAACTGCATATTGACCGATGAGTGAAAGATCACCCTATTTCAAAATATTTTTCATTTTGAGAAAGTTCACCGAAACTCCCCTCTTACTGACAGTTCTGGCAAGCTTCTTCGCCGAACAGACTAACGATAGCTACTTGTTGAAAGTGAGCTTTTGTTTCATCAAATATTAAATCTGATTTGCCTAACTCTTGTCACTCTGCTGAACTAGACAAAGTTTGAAAAACTACTTTTAGTTTGACACTCGGTAGGAAAACCATGTATTCAGTGAAAAAAGCGCGCTGCACGGTGTTGCCTCTGCAGTAACCAATTGCTTGTATGCCATTGAATTATCGATGTTCTGGCGTTTTTTTTAATGAAAATCCTTATCGTTTGCTGGTTTTCCTGACTAAAAAAAACTTGTGAAGTAAGCCACCTAAAATTTTTTCGAAGATCATCAATTTTAATCAAATTGTGTGGTATGGTACACAACGATTAAACAAGAATATCTATTACACAATTTTTTGAAGTTCAAATTATTTTCAAATTACACATTTTTCCGAAGTTTCAAAGTTTTTGTTCAATTTCTATTATTTTGAAAAATTAATATTTAAAAATTTGAGAATAATTTTTCAAAAAAATTAATATGCTTAAATAAGAACTGCAGCATAGCATCTTGTTTGGCCAATAAAGAAAATAAGCAAAAGATAGGGAACTTCGAAAATTAGTTTATAGCCATAACTTACAAAGTAATTCGAATTTCGAAAAAACTGACGTAAACGCATATATTTGTAGCTGTTATGAATTATACAAAAACGTTTAGAAATAAAGTTTAGCCTTGAAAAAAAAAAAAATTGGTGCACTTCCAAAGTTTTTAGTCTCTGCGTCAATTCCAGCTTTGAACCACTTCTTAAAAATAATAATAAAAAACTAATAAGTATAAAAAACGTTTATGTAGGTTTTTATTCGCTTTTCAATACAACTTACAAAATATTTAAATAAAACTAAAAAAAATTGACAATACGTGTAGTTAAATAAAAAATAAAAAAAATACCAATGCATAGATATTGCGTTTCGTACATGTGTATGTATGTACATATGTTTTTTCTTGTATGTATACGGTAGTATCAATGTAAATTACAAATCAAATCAAAGCAAAATGCAAAGCATAATTTTAAAGATTAAAAAATTTGTTTGTATGTAACTAACAAATAAAACATGAATATTTAATTTGCAGTATGCACCTACATACATACAATACTTTGACATTAATATGTATGTGTGAAATTTATAAGTCATTAATACAAGCGTTAATTTTGGTTATATGCGCACAATGTGCAACCATGTTTCACTTTTATTAAAAAAAAAGAAAAAAAATTAAAAGTAAATCACAAAAGAATTTTTTATCATAAATTCATAATTACTATGCGCACTCAATGCCATTCAAAATATATATTTATACATGTATTATTTATGTATATACGCTATGTTTGCAAGTAAGTTAAACGAAATTCAAATACACTCACGTTGCGCCGTTTGTTAAGCAGTATCAGTGGATAAACTCTAGGGCAGCCGGCTAGGTATGAGACCATTCCAACTTTTTTGAAGAGATTAAGACATAAATAAAAAGTTGCGTTCCCCGTTTATCGAAGTTAGCCTCCAAAATTAAGTTACGGGCTTTCGAAGTTCAAAAGTGGTTTTCTAATTATTTTGTTTAAAAAAGTTAAGTATGGGCGTGGCCTTTTTCCTCCTCTTACTTGAATGCTGTACTTTTTTTTATTTGAAAGTATATGTATAAAAAAATATTATATAATTAAAAATATGCGGCTTTTAATTTATTCGAAGATCTCACTTTGACCCTAGCACTTGTTACATACATTTTTAAATCGACAAACCACACCAATCAAAACAGAGAGGCAAGCAGGCAACGCGCACATTGTGCCTTTTTCAAATTACAAAAAAAAAAACAGCTAAAAACCCCACTTTCGAACTTGGAACTTCGAAAGCCCGTAACTAAATTTTGGAGGCTAACTTCGAAAAACGGGGATCACCATTTTTTTAATTATGTCTTAATCTCTTCCAAAAAAGTTGGTATCGTTCCATATCCAGCCGGCTGCTGTACAGTGTTATTAAACAAAATACATACGAACAGCGCACCGCCTTTTTTCATATAAACGTACATGTTTAAAAATATATATGAAACATTACATAAAAATTCTTTAACGTGAACTTAACTTTCACAATTTACATGGCGTCTTGACTTACATACTATATAAGTTATATTATTTTATAATTAATCAGTTTCAATATTTGAGTTTTTTCTTGTATAGCTAAGTTCCTCATTTTTTGTATGCAAATCGTACAATTTCATTTTTCATTTATTTATTTTTAATGTATAAAAGTAAAAAGCATAATAAAAAAGCATACAAAAACATTGGCTTATACTAAAAAATAGTTCAAATATTCTTTTTTCTGCATGTATTTTGCTTATATATTTAACTGTTCTGTTCTACCTTAATTAATGTGGCTGGCTAGTTGACACGAATATTACAATACAAACACTTTTTTAGGATGCATATGTATGTATAAATGTATGTAAGCATTTAAATTTAGTTATTTTTTTTAGTAATTTTTACAACTTTTCAAATAGGCGCTTACGTTACGCGCGTTTCCAAAAGCTTTAGTATATAATTTTTTTAAATCTTATATGACTTGTTTTAGTTTTTTGCTACGCTTGCATATCTTTCATTTTAAATTTAAATTTAGTTACGAACAAAAGTATTGACTACTTGTTAAAGTTTTATGATATTTCGAATTCATATTTGTAGTTGGCATTTTTTAGCATTTTGTTACTTTCCAAAGGAAAAGCAACCGATGCTCAATTTTTTTTTTTTAATTTTTTGCGCTTTTTCTTGTATTTCTAGTTTAGTTTTTAACTTAACGTGTTATTTATCTAGCTTGTGTGCTTTTTTGTTTCACTCATCGTTTTCTTTGCTAATATCCATTTATAAATTAACTCAGTACATTATTCGACATTCGATCGCTGGATGCCGCAGTGTGTAGAGAAACTCATTTTCTGTTTAGTCGGTTAGTGTTTGAGCGACGAGTGCCAGTTGTTCTTTTAGTACGCGGAAAGAGGGACGCTCCTCGGGGCCATGAGACCAACATTTCTTCATAACCTACAAAATGTGTCAGAAAAATATGATTTGGATTTGAATAAGAAGAATAAAAACAATTAAAAACTTACGTCGTATATTTCCTTTGCACATGACTTTGGTTTCTCTAATATGATACCACGTTGAACGCGTTCCACAACTTCGGTATTCTTTAGGCGACCATATGGCATTTTACCACAGGTGAAAACTTCCCACATTAATACTCCTAGCAAGTGGAAGAGAATTAAAAGAAAAACAAATTGTTGCAGTTAACCAAAAATATGTTTTTTTTTGTTTAATTTGATTGAAATTAGTTATGGCTCATAGCGGCTCAACAAAAATCCGCGTTTTCCTAATTTTTCGAAATTAGAATTATTTAACTTTTTCGAAATAACTATTTTTATTTTTCGAAGTTCGAATTATTTTTGAAGTTATAGCTTTAAACATCTTTTCGAAGCTCCAAAGTTGTTGTTAAATCTCTCACCTCGACCCGTAACAAAATTCTGATACCAGATTCGGAATCAGCATTGAATTTTCTCCTTAAGTAATCCTTATTACCTTTTACTATACAGATTTTTTTTTTTTAATAATTTCGAAAGTTTGTAAATTTGAAATCAAGAATTAGATCAGTCGTTAAAGATCTATATAAGCAATGATTGACCTCTAAAAATAAATGACACTTTTACAGTATTTTTTGTTCGGCCTTATGAGAAATAATATCAGTTTTCTATTAATTATATTCAGATACGTACCATATGCCCAAACATCACTTTTGGAAGAGAAACGTGTGTAGTTCAAAACTTCAGGTGGAGCCCATTTAATAGGAAACTTGGTGCCGCCTGAGCTGGTATATTGATCGTCCAAAACGTAGCGCGCCAAACCGAAGTCGGCCACTTTTACCACATTTTCTGAGCCGACAAGGCAATTTCGTGCAGCCAAATCACGGTGGATGTAGTTGTGACGTTCCAAGTAAGCCATACCTTTGCTGACCTAATTTGGAAAGACCAAAATAAAATGATTTAGAGCGATGAAGGAAATGCATATATATAAATACATTATACATAGGATATATACATAACTGAAGGCTAGTTCTTGAAAAGTATACTTCAATACAAAATAAAAAAATTTCCTATCTACTAACCAACTAGTCCCCAATTAGATGCTAACCAAACTAACCTCGAAAAAATATTTGAAGAAGTTAGAAGCAAACGAATCTAAATAGGTCCGACATTGTTGTCTGTGATATTCAAGTTTAAAGTTACGAATCCGAAATGACTTGGAGCTCTTTTTCAACAACACTTTATTTAACTAGAAATATGAGTGCAGCTTAAACTTTCAAAAAATGGCACTTAAATCCTTTTACGTCTAGCTCGTTCATTTCTCCATTTCCAACTTCACACATCCTTTTCAATGATATCCACTATAGTAATTTTTTTTATACATATCTGACTTTCATTTTAGCAAATGATTCAAAAAGCGACCTAACCTAGAAGAAAAACAACAAAATATTACCTGTATGCACATATCCAATAGTAAGCCCATATTTCCAATTAATGTCGTCTCATGGCGACGCAAATAATTCAACAATGAGCCATGTTTCATATATTCGGTGACAATATAGATCGGACGATGTTTAGAGCAAACGCCATATAATTGCACTAAATTGGGATGTTGCAATTTGGTCATCACTTTGGCTTCCTCTATGAAATCATCCTCGGACATAGTGCCCTCTTTCATCATTTTAACGGCCGTATCAATAGAACCACGCCATTTACCACGTCGTACAACACCAAATTGACCCGAACCGAGCTCTTCCATTAACATCAACTCCATCGGATGAATTTCCCATTTATCTGTGAAAGGCAAAATTTTGTAAGTACATAAAATAACAACCCAGTATTTAATATGTGTATACCATGCGACAATCCTGCTGTTGGTGGCACTGGTCTATCACAAGGCGATGATTTCAAACGACACGCTAAACCGCCCGAGTTATGCCGATGATAATTTATTAGATCGGGTATCGTTTCACAACAATGTTTCTCACTCAAATAATATTCTAATCTCGCATTTTGTTTGATGTGATAATGTTTGACATGTGATTGCGGACTATTTGTGTGGGAAAGAGTAAATATTAGTTTAATAATGTTTCTTTTATCTCAACTCGTTTAATTATCTTACACTTTGGTATGTAAGGACAGCGTATATAGACCTTTCGTTGAGGATTTTCGCACTACAAAACAGCCCTCCTTGTCGCCTTGTTTCAAGAGTGATTCGGCGCGTTGTCGTGACATATCACCAACATACCATCTGCGTCGAATAAAAAGCAAATTAATTTAAATTTAAAAAAATATTTCAAAAACGTTTTTGGGTGTTTGAGAATTTCAACCTACTCATAACGTTCTAGCCCTAGTAATGCCTTGGGCTTCACATAGTTGCTAGGTATGTAACCAACATTGCCCAAAGCATCTTTCACCTTCCACCAATGCTCTTGCGAATCGTCAATCACCTCGTACTCCGCATTCTAATAAAGAAATTGTTGGAAATATAAGTTAAATGTGCAACGAAATAAGTTTAGAGAAATCAATTAAAATAAGTTTTTATAGGGACATACCTTCTCAAGTGACAAATCTCCACCTTCGATGGCTTTAAATGGATATAGCGCCACCACAATCTTGACAAAATGAGATGTGTCCTGGAAATATAAAATATTTTTATTAGCATTATTCGGAAATTATTTAGATTATAATTATTATTATTGTAATCGGGAATTAATCGTTTTGATTAAACGATAATGGGCATTTTCTGATTAATCAATTAATCAAATTTAGGTTAATTGGTGTGCTTGATTAATCATTTTTGTAATTAAGGAAAGTTCAGATCCGGAAATCATTCAAACTGTGATTAATCAGGAAACTAATAGTTTTTGATCAATCGATTGAAATTACTTTTGGATGAACCATTTTTCTGATTGATGGGGAAATTATTCCGTTCGACTAATCGATAGTGAGTTTTTTTTAATAAAAAATTAATGAATAAAAAATGTTTATAATTTTTTTCGTAGAAGCCGAATATGATCTTGGAAATATCTGTTTGAACCAAGGTTACGTTAGGTTCAAGTGGCTGCCGCAGAGGCCCACATAGGCCAGTTTTGAAAGGCCCATTGTGATACCAACACTAGGAAAGACAGTCCCGGCACTCCGCCTTATGGAAAATCCCTGAGTAGCTGGGATTCTCCACATAGCAGAATCCCGGGACGGCCACTCTGTTTGAACCTAGTTTCTAAAAAAGAAAAATAACTAGAGCTTGTATTTGATTTCGGGATACCAAGCTCGAGTGTATCGAAAAACAAATTTTAAGTCTTTAAAGAACTACACTTGAAAAAAAATATACATATATCAATTTTTTTTTATGACCGATTTTTTTTTAAAACGAAATACTTAAAAAAAAATCCAAATCACTTTAATCTGAGATATGGAGTTTTTAAAAAAAAAGCGTAATCCTGCAATCACAGATACCTGACATAAGAGTCATGGATGTCTCTCAAAAGAGTCATAATCACACACATGAGAGCTTTGGATTTCTCATAAAAGAGTCGTATATGACTCACCAAAGTCATAAATGACTCATAAAGCCTTAAAAAAGTCGTATGTGACTTGTGAAAGATTCGTATATGACTCACATAGGAGCCACGTATTCCTCATAGGAGTCATAAATGACTGATTAAGGCCCGGGTTTTCAGTGTAAGTTTAAACTTGGTTTAAACAGCCAGATTGTATGAGATAAACTCTAGTCAACTTTGTCTGTGGTAATTGACTCATGAAAAATTTATAAATGACTCATTTGTTGTTCACACATCAAGAAAATCTGCGTTTTGATTTCATTTAACCAAATTTGAGACAGATTTTGGAAAATATTCTGAAATGGGACAATCTTCAATTGTAAGCTTTACTAGCAACCGTGTTGTCTCGTATTCGAAAATCTGTGAACAAGCCATTCATCTAACCTTCATGTTATGCTTACCTTAGCTTTAGAGTTTGGAGTACCCGGCGTAGGAATACCCCCCGGCATGGTGGTCTCCAACAATGTTGTGCCGGTGCTTAAAATATTTGGTGATTGCTTAAATGTAGTAACGGAAGGCTAAATAAAGATAAAAAGAAAAATTAGTTTTTAAAGGAATGAAGGCACTTAAAGAAAGTGTAGGCAACTTACCTGTATGGGTGTAGTTGTGGGCGTGGAACTGCCCAAACTTCCCGAACTGTTATGATGCAGATTGAATTGGCTTGTTGAGGTGGAATTATTCGGACTAATGCTACGTGTTGAATTCTGGGCAGGCGAACTTCCCGTGCCTAAAAGTATAAGAAGAAGAGACAACAAATTAAAGACAAATATAATAACAGCTAATGATAGTTATGTATACTTTTTATGAGAAACTTATGTAGGTGTAGCTATAAAAAATTCTCTGCAGAAAATTCGTTGATGATCTATTCGTTTTGTCAGGCACCAAGACATTTTGAAAGTGAATCATCTTAACAACATAAAGATGTGCCAAGTAGCAGCTAGTTATTATGTAGAATTACGAATCATCTTACGTATGCAAAATTATGTGTATGTCTTTAGGTGGAGTATGAACATTAGACGGTATCAAAAAAAAGTTGACGTTTACTTTTTCAATGTGAAATATTTTTGCAAGGCTGTTTGGAGGAAAATATATCTGCAAATGTGTAGACGAGAAATAACAGCGCTTGGTCGTAAGGCCCGAGTCATTACGGCACGTAAAACATACTGTCTATGTGTAGGTTTCTTGATCCTAGGGATCAATTTTTCAATATATTTCGATTAAAACTCATTCGGCAATTAAAAATTAGTTGGTTTTTACCGTTCGTAGGCTTGCGCAATGAGCTGGGATAGGTACAAATGAGTAATTTTAGTGCTTTGGTTTTTTTTTGCTTTTTTGTTGACTTTTTTATTTTTTTTTTAAACATTTTTGAAGCTTCTTGTTAAATAACTTATATTGTGAGAAGTAAATCAAAGATTAATTTTTTTCAATGCTGTCTAATGTACCTACATACTTTGTACTTAAGACTTTCCTACCCATTTATTATTTTGTGACAGCGCTTACCAGTCCGCGTAGGAGTTATCTGCTATGTTTTACCCATTGCGCAACTTTGTTGCCAAAATAGTACAAACATTTTTTATTATTTCTTTGCTCTGTGATAAATGTGGGAGTGTGGGATTTTCGATTTTCATTGGTTTAGTTTCTTAGCCTCTGCTTTCGATAGTGTAGAAATGTGTTAAGATTGATGGAGGTCTTTGGTTGACGAAGAAAGTGAGCTTTGCTTGCGAGTCATGGCCAAATGATAGACAAGACAATATGCTAATTATACTTCAACAGCGTCAAGGTTCTTTACTACGACAGGTTATTGAATTCAAGTGGCATGTCACGGCTGTGCATTCAAGTAAATCTATTCACATTGGCTTACGTCACAATTAATATTATTAAATATTTTTTTTTAGTTTATTTTATAAACATATATTCGTCATGTGGTATTTCAAAAATTCTTGTAATTATAGGTATATTTACATCATTACGCAAATGACTTATGTTCTTTAGCAAAAACGTGAATGCAATAACTACTCTTACAGTCACCATTTAGTGGAGGGCGTGCACATTATTTCCTATCAATGATTGTATTTTTCTACGATACGAGAGATGGCTGAATTGATTTACAATAGCACTCTGTTATATGTTTTCAGAAAATCATAAATAGGAAGTTTTATCAAACCTACCCAGCAAAATCATTACTAATGTTAGAAGAATTTTAGTTTCAAAACACTGTGCAATATTTTCAGGCAGGATGAAAGGTGAAAGACTACGACGCGCTCCATAAATTTTGTAAAATCCTCAGGCAAATTTTGTAAGGAACCGTCAGAAAAAAAACTTCAAAAAAGTTATTCGGGGTCACAGGTCAAAGTTTTAGCATTTTTGGATTGTCATCGAGACAAATTATGGACCTGAAAACCCTCTACAAAAATGCCCCAGCATTTTTTTCTCTAAGAGTCACTGAGACATCGCGATTGTAAAATTAGCACATATATTTCACGCACGGTCTTTTCAGGATTTTTCTCGAAAACGTTAGTATGTTTAAAGACACGAAGTTCCCCATCGACAATGAAAATAGTAATTTTTTCAAGTCTATAGTTCTCGAGTTGGAGCCACTCAAAATCGCTCGAAACTTTGCGGTTTCAATCGTAGATCGAGTGCTTTGGGAACAGGGAGCCCATATGCCGGGTCCGATTTGATACCAGTTCCCGTATTACCATCTTCCAGCTTCGATCCATCCGTGTAGCAAATCTCCGAATCGGATTCAGCATATAGGTTCCTTGTTTTCCAGAGCACTCGATCTACAATTGAAACCTCGATTTTTCGCGTGATCCTGAGCGCAGGAGTTATTGCGTCCCTCACTTGCAATATAGGACTACTTACTTATGAAGTTCTTGACTATCTTCATACTTATGTATGTCGTGTCATATTTCCGATTTTTATATCGGAAATTTTTGGAAGTATTAATGCAGCAAATGTGACTTCCTTCTCTACTAGAATAGGGAAGGGAGGTATTCCCGCAAGGCACTTCAAGCATCAGCAGGGCACGTTCTCATTTCACCTGTTATATACAGACAGGCCGATGCAGCTTACTCAATTTAGTTGCCGCTCTTCTCTCCGATGTTCGTTTAAATAGGATTCTTGGTCGGATGGAAAGGAAAAAAAATAAATAAAGAAAAAGAAATACATTGTTTGTTTCGTGCTGTCTTTTATTATGTGTTTCCACCGTCGTCCGCATCTTAAATATATGTATTTAATCTGCCTTCTCAAAAAAAAAAAGTAAGACCGCGTTAGTTAAATAATAAAGAAATAAAAATTGAGTCTGACTAATTTTATAAAAGTAGCGATAAAGCTATTAAATTCCCAGCAATAACGGTATATTAAAGAGAACTTGTATATACATATTTGCATACATATAACCGTCTTACACATATGGATGTTTGTATGTAAGTATGTGCGATTCGTCGCTGAAAGTAATCAAGTTTAAATTGAAACAATAAAAAACAAGTTTCCAAAGCAAGAAACGATGCAACATTCCTAAAACAGCTGTTGCTGCGCTAAAACGGTGCCGAAACGCAAAATCTATGATGAAATGAGTGTGAATAGGTATGTAAGTGTTGACTCCGGCAAGTGCATTCAAAAAGCATGTTTTATTTTTTGTTTCTTTCTTTTTTACTTTCTCAAAATTTACATTCACTCAGTCTTGAAAAAAAAAATATAACAATTTCGCTTAATTACCAAACTGAAAGCAAATTTAAATTTACTATGTCATATAAACACCTTAGCATACATAAGAAATATAAAAAATAACAACAAATATTAATTAAAAAAAGTTAAAACACATTTTGTATACAATACCTAGTAACGTACCCAACTTTAGAGCGGATAAAAGCATCATATTTGCGCGCACCAACGTTGAATCTCGATGGTTGGTCACTTTTTGCCACACTTGCACACGGGCGCCGGACGCTTGGTGGCTCCAGTTATTGGTTTTTGCGTAAATAAAACAACAACAACAATGCGCGAGATATAACACAAGAGATTTCGCTTTCAATTAACGTTTAGCAAATGAATGATGACTTTTACATGGACTTGATGGCATTCACCAGAAAAAAATAAATAAATTAAATAAGAAAAACAGCAAAAAAAAAAGAAAAAATAATTCAACCAGTAGTGGTTTTGCTTTTCCTCAATTTACTGGCTGCTGCACTTGATGTGATCGGTGTTGTTGGTTGCTGTTGCTACTAATGCTGCTGTCGCTAATAACAGCAAGTGAAATGCCCGTGAGCGGAGAGTTTGTTGTTGTGTGTATCGTGACGCGGTAATTACATACATACATATGAAACGCGTTTGCTTGCCTTTTGTTAAAATTTACATGTAAAAAAAAACGAATGCATGCTTGCATTTCTATGTGCATAAATATAAACGCGAGTATATATTAAGATGACCCAAAAAAGTTTACTTAATATTATTTTCCATCTTTTAATAAAATTCTTATATGACAGTATTTGACCCCAAATTGAACGCATTGTGATCATAAAATTACACCAAAATGATCCCAAAATTACACCTACATAATGGATCCGAAAGTTACCCCAATAGCACCCAAAAAATACTCCAAAAAAATACCAAAATGACCAAAAAATGATTCCAAAATAACCCCAAAGGGACCTCAATATGACCCCAAAACTATCATAAAATGGCCCCAAAATGATCCCAAATTAGTTAATTAAATAACACATATCAGCAACCAGTCAAGCAAGAATTGCTCACTCAACTACTCTGTATTCACGACACACTACACTCTTCCACTTACATCTTATACATAGCATGTAACTTTTCCTGGATAGACCCCCAGCGCAAAGATGTGTACACATTAAAAACTGAATGAAATTTTTGACTTAAGTATCTAGTGTTTCTGGTGTATGAACGCCGTAAAAACGTTGTGCAATAAGACAGCCTTTGGCTGGGGCGTATGAGTAACATTTTGCACCCCAAATTCTAAAGTACGTGTGATATGCTTTCGCAAGCGTCTGTGTTATAAACAGGTTATCGAAGAGAGAGGGAGTAACGCGAGCAATGCCATTTGTCCATCCGTGCAAAAACGTGGGTGTACCCAACCTACTCCTAAAATTTAATTTCATATCTGTGGTCACAAGGAATAACAACACAAGTTCTTTTTGGGGTGTTTTAAGTTATTATCATGGTTGGAATCTACATATATTTTATGAAAGTTACTCCAAAAGCTAACGACATATTAACCGATCAAGTCAAAGTGATTGCTTTATTTTGAATCTTTACAATGCACTCCTGAAAAGTTCAAAAAACGTTAATTGTGTTGTTATTTCTTGTGACCACAGATATAAAAAAAGAAATCCAATTTATATGGCGAGAGGACCGCCCAATTTATATAGGAGTATTATGTCTCTTTGTTCCTGTGTACTCCATGGCACACCTACATATATAAAAGTATGCCAAAGCAAAGCGAGAGAGGCAGTAGCTGGCCATCAAAAGAGCATCTACTTCAGCTCCCACTTTGCTTCTGTCTAGGTGTTTCATGGAGTATGCAGAAGCAAAGAGATGGGGTGTAAGAGTAGGTCGCCTCCCCGTTGGTGCACCCTGGGTAACGCTAAATGACCTACATAGCCTACATGGCTAGTTTCTTGTATTGCCGGTTCTACGAGAACGGTACCAGTACTTGTGCTGTACCCATCGTGCCGAAACGACCCTGCCGTTTTCCTATATCGACCATTTAGGCAGGACTACACCTCGCTACAACAACAACAAGATGGAGTACTCCTAGATGGAATACGTGGTCCCCTGCTAGGACCACCTTGAATAATGTAAGATGTGGTGACAAATTCGAGGAATACCGAGCAAACTCGGCCACCAAGGTACTAAATAAAAAAGTTGCACGCGACTTTGTCTGCGAAAGTTTCAATAACAAACTCTCGACTCCACGCCACCTAGTTATCGGTTTATTTTTTTGCAACAGGGTTGTTGATTATATATCAAACATACGTGCAAAATATGGAAAAAATCGGTTGAATATATACGGAATTTGTAGATAAAAATCAAATACCTAATAACGCAAAGCTTGACACCCATTAGGTCGAAGTCATGCTTAAAATATATTAGAAGTCATAGTTTCGTATGATTCTAGGGAAAAATTTATTGAAACAAATAAAAACTTATTTTCAGCTGGACTTAGGACGATCGGTTTTTTTTTCTTTTGGTGGACTTAGGACATTTGCATACCACTACATAACAATATCTAAAATCGACTTTTTGGTCACTTTTTGATGTTAAACGCTGTATTTATAACTGTACTGTCGTTTTGAATTGAAATTTTATTTTTCAAAAAAAAAAAAAAAAAAAATGGACTTAGGACATTTGCTCACGAAGCCAGCGATTTGATATACCTAGAGGAATCAACCTAAGAATGTTTAGAAAAGTTGTGAATTGCCTACTTTTGACGACAATTTTTAGTAACAAAGCTGCAAAAAGTATTTTAAGCCTACACTTTGTGCAAGTTACACCTCTCCAAATTCGACTTAGGTCGTTATCGTTTGCCAATACAAAGGCGCCGATTTTATTTCTGTGTAAATGGCATGCCTATATCTGTGATCACCTTCAAATGTAGCTGCGCACCAAGCCAAAATACCATACAAAGTTGTTGCACACAACAACACATACATATATTTCAAGACATCAACTTGGATGGGTTATAAAGAGTCAACAATTACAAACAAACAAAAAAAATAAGAAGAAGAAGTAACACTCTGGTGCAAACAAACTATCAAGGCAACAGAAATATGGTAACCATTTTGGCTGAGTGTTTCGCTTTTCAAAAAATTCAATGCTTACAAAGAAGTGTGGGTTAATACAAGCTAAATATATGTACGACATCCTACAGTCGAGGTCATATAAATGTTACAACCATTAAGAGTTGGTTTATTCGAATTTGTTTTGGAAATTCCCTGCAACTAGATAGGTGGCTTTTAACTGTAACTATTATGGATTTGACAAATAATACAAAATTAGGGCTAAGAGCCTCAGAGCCGTGAAAAAGGGACGAAGGGTATAAATTCTGGAAAACTCTAGAGTAGATGTAAGTCCAAGAAACCCTTTATATAAAACTTACCAACCCTATATGTAAAATTCCACGCCACAAAACTAGGCCTTTTTTCTCATTGGAAGCAAAATTCATATTATATATTAGCCGTTACTCACTCCAGTGACTGACAACAAATTGACAAATTGAATGATTACCCTGCGGGTTAGGGGTTTAGAATATGCCCGAGGTAGGCATACCGGTCGTAAGAGGCGACTAATATGCACATAGGTAATTGATGTGCTAACTCGATGGTTGACCTACGGATATGATGCCTCTCACCTCTCATTACCCATCTTCTCCTTCCTCATGGATGGAGGGATGCCATGACCTAGAAGGTTCCACTGGTCATACCAAATCGCTACCACAACAGTCGGGCAGTACCGCAAGGGAGCACCGCAGCGTACCGGGGTCATATCCGGCCAAGAACTGTCAACTTCGGCATCACTCCCCAAAACCTTCGGGGAGTGTTTTGTTGTTAACAACAACAACAACAACAACAAATTGAAGTTGCTGTGTGACTACATAATTAGCCCGTAATCTATACTATCATAAAACTCTAGAATAATCGTATCTGTACATTGAATATTTATTTGAAAAAGTGACTGGGGAAACGATATGACGTGATATGTTTATGATTATCATTAGTAGGGCTCGGAATTTTATGCGCTAAAAAATCGAAAATAGGCGCATAAAATATGCATTTAAAATTAAAAAATATGTACGAAAAACCAGTAAAATATGCAACAAAAAAATTTTAAATTTTTTTTATTATCATTTTATTATTATAAAAATAAATATTGCATATATCGCACCTTATATGATTCAGAAATGTAGCCTTAGGCAGAATAATAAAAGTTTTTTCAGAAAACTTTAAATTGTGAATGAATTCTTTTATGTATTGTTCAAGGTGCAATATTTTAAAAAGAAAAAACACAAAAACTTATATCTTCTTTCATAGACATAGATACATACATATAAAAAGTAACAAATAAATATATAAAATTAGCATATTAGTGTATGCATACACAAAAGAGATCAATTTTTATTTATTGCTTTATTAGCATAAACAAAGAAATGTTTTTTGAAATTTGCAAATATGAAACTTTCCCGATTGTGTCGTAAAAAGTTCGTGTACAAAGAAAATGATCGCTCCACATCAACTGATGTTATAGGCGCATATTTAAATGCACACAGTTCACTTATAGTATAATTTGTTTGAGAACAACTTTCCCCTAAATCTAAAATATCCACAAATTTATTTATTTCAAGAAAACCTTTGTTTTTTTGAATAACAAAATTTAGCTTTTCTATAATTTTTTCACCTATTACACCTTTAACATTGTTTATTTTTTCTATGGAGTTATTTACTAAATCCACTGCATCTCTCAAAGAATTATTGCCTTCTAATTTTGTGATTACATCGCATAAAAATCCATAATTGGAAAATACAAAAGTTAATTGAGACTTAATGAAACGTAAATTTAAAAGTTCTTTCATGTTTTTAATCGCTATTGAATCGTTATCCTCTAGCGCTTTGACTACTTCACTGAATTCTTCAAAATTTTGGGCATACTATTTAACTGCATCAAGCCATGTGCCCCATCTTGTTATGATTGGCTCTGGAGGAAGATTAATATTAGGACATTTTTCACGAAAAAGCTGTATACGCGAGGGAGCTTTCACAAATATTTTTTTCCCATTTGATATAAGAGAATTCAGTTCACTAAAATTACTTCTTATTTCTTCCGCTACTCGGTGAAAAGCATGAGCCAAACAAGTAACATGTAACAACTTCGGGTAAAATAGTTGTAACCCCCTTGCCGCCTTTACCATATATGGTGCTGCGTCGGTCAAAAATAGGAGAACATTGTTTTTATCGAAATCTTCACCAAGTAAGCCAATTGAGTCGTTAAAAGCACGAGATATTGTGGCATGGTTGGTTTTGTCTAGCTCCACGACATTGAGCAAAAATTTCTTGTCTCGCATATCCTCGTTTTCATGTAAAATTCCCACAATAACATTTGCCACATATCTCCCCTGTATATCGGTAGTTTCGTCTATAGAAACCCAAATGAAATGTTCTTTTAGAGTATTCTTGATTTCGTTTAACAATCGAATATACATGTGGTCGACATAATTTTTACGGATTGTCGACTCATGTGGAATGAGCTGATTAGTATATGTTTTTAAAAAACTTTTTAGTTGCGGGTTGCTAAGCTTAAACAAAGGGATATCTGCCGAGATAAATGCTTCGCATAAACCCATTGAAAATTTGCTAAGTCCTGTCTCAGTAGAAGTATTAATGAAAGACTGCGATTTTTTCGAGCGCCAGTTTTGCAATTCCATATGTTTCACACCTTTCAAATATTGGTCAACTTGAGATTTTTTTTCACAGCTTACTCACTTATTGCAAATTTTGCAAAACAGCACTGCTCCATCGGTTTGAAAAGCTTCCGGATGCTCAGCTACATATTTGTTTACAATTGACGCTGAAGTTGCTTTAATTTTCGGCATTGGTCACTATAAAGATTGTTAAACATAAATGATTTGATATTAAGAATCACCAAAACGAATTCAATTACCAATATTTAAAAGGTTTTTGGGTTTAATTGAATAGAATAACTTTCCAGTTGTTTTACAGCGAAAGACGACGTTAAAATGTTGTTGATTTACAAATATTAGGTGTGTTCCTTTGGCCTCTTTAGCAAATCAAAATGCCGGGTGACTTGGGCGACACATTAAACAATGCAATTGATTGTTTAACAGGGTGGTTCAGATGAGTATTTGGAAACCAAATACTTAAATAGAGAAATATGCAAAAACCGTATATATATGCAAAAAAATGCACAATAAATATGCAAAAGCAATAGGTTTTGCAAAATATGCAAAAAATATGCATTTATAACAAAATATGTAAAATATGCATTAACGATTGAATGCCATTTTTAAAGAAATTTCATGATTCATAAAAATAACTTAATCATTACCTTTTTAAAATTACCAGTAAAAATATGTATTTACATAAGAATCCTAGCCCTAATCATTAGTAACAGCCGATCGTATATATCTGGGTTGCGTATGATTTCGTCCAAAAAGTGTTATGCGGTTAAGGCAGAAACGGGACGATATGTCCTTAGAACAACTGACAAGCATGAAGTGAGGTGAAAGGAAAGAAGTGAGGGGGAAAGACAAGGAATTGGGTTTGTAAATGAAAAACATGGACTGTTTAGAAAAGTAAGGGTCGCACAACGTCGGTCACGCTGATAGTATGTCTTATAAATTAAGAATTGTTTCATAATATGATACAAAATGTTACTCATACGCCGTGGTGCACATTCATCCTTTAAGGGATGTTCTGCTATTTCTAAAGGTTCAGTATGTTATTTATGAAGTTTAACCGTCATATTCATAGTAAATTAGTTTTAAAAGCTCTTACAACTAAAAATTTTTATGAAAACTTTATTTATTGATATGGAAATAAGTCCTTTCTGTGGAAAGTGCATATTTTTTTCCTTTCATAAAAAAGTGTTCGTGTAACATTTATCTAGCCATGAGTGTAAATGTATATAAGAAATAGCTTCTAAATTTAAAGTTCTGCGCTAAAATAGAAAATCTACAAATGTTAAAATAAACCTTTGCAAAAAAGAAAGAAAAGTCAATACAAGGTATCTATAGACGATTACTTTACTAGCAAATTTTAAGCATAAACCCCAATTGGATTTGTGTTTTTGTGTGTAATCAACTAAAATGGGTTGATGGCTAATAATTGGCTTTAGTTTTACACTTTGCTTTCCTCTCTGTTTTAGTTTGGCTAACTAATTAGGCGTTTAAAAAGCATATTCAAAGACCCATTTGTTGTATTTCACATTTCATATTTTATTAGGCTTTGCTGTTGTTTTTTGTATATTTTTTTTGTTGTATTTAGTTAGTTTTAGTAGGTTGTTTAACACATTTTTTCCATGATGTTTTCCCGCATACGTCGCACAAACACACACACACACACACCAATGCAAGTAAATATCTACGAACATTCGCTTGCAAGTGAAACAAAATGGCTAACACTCCGCTAAGAGGCTTTTCACTTCAATTCACTTTTATTGCAGTTGTTGGCGTTGTTGTAAAAACACATTCAAAATTGCCACAATCTACGCATTTGTATGTATATCTTTTGTGTTTAACTTCTGCAAGCAAATAATGCGTTGTTGCAGTGTAGGTTCGCTATTCACGCATATTTGTGGGTATGTATGTATTACGTTTTCGTATTCACAAGTTCGTTGGCAACTCCTCTTATTAGTGCAACTTTTCCAATTTTTTTTTTTTTTCGTAAAAATTCGGCTTAATTGCGTTAGATTTCAAGTTTACAAAATTAAGCCATGCAAATTACTGTATATTTATTTATTTTTGCACGTATAAATTATGTATCCTATATATGTATGTATGTATGTATGTAGTATGTCTCAGTTGGCATTGCGATTACACGACGACGATCTTCTAATGATAAAAGCCAAAACTCGACTGTGGCTCAAAAAGAAATATAAAAAATACACAACCTGCTCTTGCCAACCTGTTACTGTGGCGCTGTCTGGCTGCCATTGCATCGAAGGCGTATTATTATTGTTGTTATTACAATATTAGTATGTGTATTATTATTATTATTATTTTGTTGTTTTTGCTGTTCATTAAAGCTATTCAAAGCCCACTTCGAAAGAGAGAGCCCTGTTGAGATTACGCTCAGTTTCGCATTTTGTTGTGTTCATAATTGAGTTAACAACAGCAACAACAAAACCAACAGCAATAACAACAGCAGCAGCATCAGCAGCACCAGCACCAGGAGACAATAGTCAACGGCAAAAAGCCAGTCGCGTCGACACAGTAGTAAAAACGGTAAAAAAGTGGAAAAACCACTACACACACACACACATTTACAGCTACATAAAAGCCAACGTTAAGTTAAAAACTTTAACTTGAAATACAAATCTCAACTTAGAGAGTTATGTACATGCCAGAGCTGCACAAAATTACAATCATTCGATGCTTATTTCATTGCAACCAAGTTTGATTGACTTTTTGTGCTAGTAAAATTTTCAAGTCTGTTATCAATTTACAATCACCGATTGAGGTCACGTTTGTTTCATTTTTTTCTTATTGTAAAATTTACAATCACAACATAATCAAGTCCTGTTACTTTATTCGGATTATTTTACGAAGAAACTCAACTGACTGCTTTTTTGGATTGATTGCAATCAAATGTTAGGAGGATCGTAATTTTTGTACTTGCCAGCAAATTTGATTGCAATACTTCACAGCTCTGGAAAATACATAAGTAGGTATAATAGTGTACACACACTACGGGATTGATCACAATTAACCACGTACATAATCTGATTCAAATCGCTCCGTGACAGACGGCAGTATTGTAAACTGGCTTAAAGACTGTTCCCAAAACTTTAGTTACAATTTTCTGTATTTACAAACATATATCAAATAAGCTAACAAAAGTAGATTTTATGCAGTTTTGTCATACAAAATTTACCTAATCTTCATAAATATTGAAAGTAAACAATGAAATTCAATTGGCAATGAAATAACTTAATGTGGATTTATGTGACATCTGTCTAGGATATTTAATTTCCTTTTTTTCTTAGGCCTTAATAGTAATTGTAAGTGCTTGCAATTTTAATTTAGTAGATTTTTTTATGCCCAAATTTCATATGTACGCATTTCGTTATTATTTTATTTTTTCAATTTCTTGCTATTAAGAATGGCTTAGGATTTTCGCCCGCGTCCTGGATTTGCTATAATTTAATTGTTGTTATTATTGGTCATAATACTTTTGACCAAGACCCTTCAACAAGGTCGAAACACGAACAACCACATACAGGGGATTTATCAGGAGGCAGCTGTTTCGTATTCCAATTTGTTAATCGCGAAGCCCTCGTTTTAATTCTAGCTTATTTTTAGGCAACACACCTAATAAAATTAAACTGGCTGTAAAAAAACACCTTCCGAAAAAATACACACCCTAATGTACACGTATGTATTTATATCCGGCGACAGAAAAGTAAACAACAACAACTCAAACAAAGCAAACAGCTAACAACCAACTACTAGCAATGACGAGCCAAACAAAAACTTGCCTAAAGTTTCTTCTGGTTTTGTGTGGCTCAGTGGTTGAGACGACGCATATGGCCGGGCAAAC
This sequence comes from Campiglossa producta, assembly GCA_964058755.1. NCBI lineage: Eukaryota > Metazoa > Arthropoda > Insecta > Diptera > Tephritidae > Campiglossa > Campiglossa producta. Next base: position 1,710,184 of record CAXKVI010000003.1, on the reverse strand, counting down.
AAAGCTAAAAAACGTCACTAACAGCTGCAGTCAACCGACAATATTTGATTAACTTTAGGAATAGATAACGCAATAATCCACGTAACATATAGGTTTTTTGGATAAACAATCAAAATCAAGATTTATATAAAAATCAGGGAACAAAAAAAGCGGCTAATTTGAACAAACTTAAGAAGAGAAGTTATATGTAGTTATAATTGAATTTTTGAAAGGTGTCATCTTAAAGTTTGGTTAGTAAGCCAATTAGGCAAAATTATTGAGTTGTTCGATTTGGTGTTGAACCGCTTATTCTGTTGATGAATAATTAGAGAGCCAGTGACAAAGATTGATGATCAACGGATTTCGAGCTGGTTTTTATTACCCACGTACTAGTCTTTACAAAAAGTTGTTGACACTTTTTCTGCCAATATGTCAATATTGATGGCATAGCGAATTCGAGTGACACTGAAAGTCAGCACTTGACGGAATAATTTATTTTTCACCAACTCTCTTTCATTCGATAAATAAATTAACTTTTTAGTAGTCAAAATATTTTCCTACTGGGAAACAATAGCAGAGATTGAATTGGGTTCTCTCGTTAACACCTATACAAACATACAGTAATTTAATATATTATATCTTAATTATAGACTGTGCGCAGTGTGAAAGATAGATAAGTAGCATACCAACCGTATTGCAGTAAATAACTGCGGTAATTACATATGATAATAATATAAGAGGCGAATGGAGAACCTCCTAAATTTAAGAACGATTCAGATATGGCTTGAATGCAAGGAAACATGTGTCTCAATAAAACCTCACAAGAAGAGAACGGTCGATATATGTTTCTTATTTTTATTTGAAACTAGATTTTTGTATACTTTTTTATTCTATGCTTCACTTCCTCTTTCGTTAAAACAGAAAATTTTGGTCGATACATCGATCTTTAACCACTAAACAGGACTAAGTCACTTCATTCTCAGTTTTTATCTTTTTGCGGTTCGTGTTCGATATGTTGTGAGAATCTTTTTGGGAGAGGTTATACTCGGTACCCAGGTAATCCTTGTAGTAAGTCACTGTGAGCCGGATTGATATTAGTTTAAGTATTAAGTGCCTTCCGGAGCGGCTGGAAAATCATTTTGTAGAAACTAGAAGTAATTAACTATGATGAACGAAAGCAAACATATAATAATTAAAACAATTTGTTTCGGTCTCCTCTACAGCATTGAATAGAAGCTGTCACGAGAAAATTAAAACTTTTCATTGTTCTGATCAAACACAAAAGTTGATTGTAACAATCAGTCATAATAAATTAAACGCACTAAACTGACATAGAAATAATTAAGAAAAATACAAAAGGAAACTAAAAATACCTAACAACTGAAGCCCAACAATGGCATAGTTTAAAAATAGAACAAACTCTTTTTATTTCATAAAAACTAAGAAAGACTTTCGGTCACTTTAAAGAAAATTGTAAAATGAATATGAACAGGAAGAAATATTTTTTTATTTAAAACCATAATTTCACCTCTAACTTCAGGTAAAAAAATACATAATCTTTCATCTATTGTTATTAACTAGATCTAGCGCTGAAATGAGTACATACCTTTTGAACTTGGCAGACATTGTCCGACATTGTTCCAGAAATTTAAACGGCAACCAAACACTTTCATTTCTTTTACACGTTCTTTCATATTGCCCAGTACACTGGTTTCCGCGAAACTGGCACACGGAATCATTTGTGAACGGCAAGATTCAGTTTAATTTATTAGCCGCCGATTTGTTTCATAAACTCGGCTTTTTTCCATTACACTTTAAGACGCACAAAGTAGATTATAGTTTTTTATTCTGATTTTTTTTTTTAATTTGTATTTTGTAATTTTATTTTTTTCTAAAGCTGAATGGCAATTAAAAAGGTATTTTTTTAATTACAAATAACCCAATAAATTCATTAGGCACACTTTATACTCGGTACATAATACTTAGCCCTTGAGCTACGTTACTAATAGATATATAAACACAGACGCGTTTGCGCCGTTGTCACTGCTTACGGCGAATTTCATCACAAAAGAGATTAATGAAGCGATCACTACTTTATTTCATTTTTAGAAAATGTGTCCATTTCACAGGCACTCTACATGGATGTTTCAATGGTTTATTTAGGTTGGAAAACGTGTTGTCTTCGCCGCAATATTTACAGATAAGGTATACACACAAACAGTGGCGGTCCAAGTAATAGGGATGCGATGAAAGTTGAGCATTTTTTGAAATAAAACATTTGTAGGCGCATATTCATAGTCGAAATAAAGTAGGCACAAGAGTATATAAAGTTAGCGTCAGCTTTTTGACACCATTTTTAACGTCCTCTCTCTCAAAAATGCTGTCTTTAGTGCCTACTTTATTTCAACTATGAATATGCCCCATAGAGTCCAGAAAAAACTGGGTTCTAATTCAAAAATTTCGAAAACATCCGATATACTTGCTTCTATTTTTCGAAATGTTCGAAGAATGTCTATCTTGATATTACAAAGACGTTGTTTAGCTCGCATTAAAGCCAAGAATCGAGTTTTATGAAAACTAGAACAGCACTCAATATTTTTTTCTGCATATATTGAAGAGGTAAAAGTAGGTCGCCTCCCAGTTGGTGCACCCTGGGTAACGCTAAATGACTTACATGGCCTAAGCGGCTAGTTTCTACGTATTGCCGGTTTAACGAGAACGGTACCAGTACTTGTGCTATACCCATCGTGCCGAAACGACCCGGACCGTTTTCTTATATCGACCCGGCCAAGAGCAATACACTCGGGCTGACCCTGTCTGACATTTAGGCAGGGCTACACCTCGCTACAACAACAACAGGCATACTAAAAAAAGTTAAGTCGAAAATCGAACTCCAAAATTTACGATTTTGAAAAATTTGAAATTTTTTTGAAGATGAAAATTTTGAAATTTAAAAAAAAATTTTTTTTTGAGTGGTTCGATCAAATCTATGTATCTGAAGATTTTACATGGAAATGCCGTATAATTAATTTCCTTAAATGATTCTGTCTTTAGAAAATTAATGAAAACAAGTAAGGAAGTCTAAGTTCGGGCGAACCGAACATTAAATACCCAGCGATAGTTTTCAGATAACAATGATATAGGCCCAGGAGGATTTACCTAAAAGTTTATGTTACTTTAGCTATTTATCTTACCGAATCAGGTCATTTTCAAAATTTTCTATATCGAAAGTGGGCATTTTATCCAGTTTCATCAGGTATACTCCCAACGATACTAGTTGCTTTGTGCCAAATTTCATTGTTGAATTTTCAAAAATGCCCCAGAAAAAGGGAGCGTATTATTCATCCGATTTCGCCCATTTTCAGTAGAAACCCACCTTGGCCAGAAAGTAACCTGTGTACCAAAATTTCATGCAAATTTCTAAATTTTTACTCTAGTTATGTCAATTTATGTGATTTTAGAAATTTTCAATATTGAAAAAGGGGTGGGGGGCATGATTATCATCCAATTTCGCTCATTTTCAAAAGCCACCTACTTTGGTCAGAAAGTAACCTATGTACCAAATTTCATGCAAATATCTCAATTTTTACTTAAGTTATCGTGTACACGGACATACGGACATGCCTTAATGAACTTGTTTTTCCAAACTAAATACTTTCATATATGAAACTCAACATCTATCTCGATTATTTTGTGCCGTTACGTAGTACTGTTACGTGGACAAAATTATAAAAATCGATAGAATATGTGATTCCGTCGCATCCCTAATTAGTTGACCAGCACCGTATACACATACTTTTACATACCTCCAAATTTATGTATCCAAAATCTACCTGTATGAAGAAAGTTAACATTTAACTATCGTCAATTAACAAGAAGTTAAAGAAACAAAACAAACAAAAACACGAAAGGAAGGAAGGAGAATAAATTGAAGAAAGTGGTTTAAGGAGTGGCTTGACGTGTTTACGATCATCTGCATTTCTGCGACCTTTTTGCTTTAGGGCCTCATCATACAAGGGTTCTACGTTTATTGCTTCCTGTCCAAGCATTCAACAAATGCATTTGAGCGCGTACAAAACTGATATGAATAGGTTTCTACAGTGACTCAAGGAATTGTGCGTGTCAAGTACCGACAATTGACCTTCAAAATTTGCAGAGCTTAAAACATGATGTTGGAACAGTGTTTTTGAATATTTTATTTTTGGAATAAGGAGTTCCCGGGTTTCTATGTGCTGATAAAGGGGTTGATATTGTTTAAAATTGTTGTTTTTTTTTTAACAATAGTTTCAGTGATCTTTTCTTAATCGCCAACAAAAGAATTCGGTTTAATAGCCAAACATGTCTTTATATGTATACCTTTCTGAGTCACTGTACGATATATGTTTACCTATGTGAATTCTAGTATGTATGTTAACATATCTTTCATCATCATAACTATAAGAAATATGTTTACTGTCTGATCTAAAGATAACACATACAAGCAAACGCATATCTAGAGGGGCTGTCTCTCATCATCGAACCAATGATGAACTCCAAAACAATTAAAACTTTTATATCTTTTCCAATTAATTTTTAGGCATGCATGTCTCATTCTGGAAGCATTTCATGTTTCTTACTAGGAATACTGACCAAATTTTATCTGCATGAACATCTCTATGCAAGTATAAGTGCACACATAAAAAGAGTTGCCAACTCATTTGAGGTAAAAAGCCTGATGTTTAAGGAGAAATTGTCTTATCATCCAAATGTTTTTTATTCGCTACCTTCCAGGGATGGTGAAAGTCTAAAAATAGTTTTCCATACAAATGGGATTTTTCAAAGTAGGCGTCGCACTTGACAAACAAATGGGATACTGGATAAATCTGGACAAAAATTCGGAACGAAGATACATAAAAAAAAAGCTTATGGCGGCGATACACCGATAAACCTCTAACGAGATTTTAATGCCGAGCTTCTCTTCCAATTTGTGGTGTGCTGCTTTTTTCCTTCAAATTGATGGGACCTACAGTTTTTTGCCGAGTCCGAACGGCATCTGCAATGCAAATGAATTTTTACTGAGAAGCTTTTCATGGCAGAAATACACTCGGAGAGCTTGCCAAAGCTTTGCCAAGGGGCGACCCCGTTTAGAAAAGCTTTTTTCTACATAAGTTTTGATGTTGGTTTGACCGGGTGTCGATGGTCACTTGTTGTAGTAGGCCGATCACACTACCGCTACACCACGATGGTCGAAGATACATATATTAAATTAATCTTCAACAACTCCAGAAAAATTTTCTATAAGGTAAATGTACCACGCCCCCCACATTTATACATAGGTGGGATGAAACGTACCCAACCTGAGGCATCCAGGGCAATAATGTGTGCGGACATCACCGGTAATATAATAGTAATCTTCTCTGAGCATATCCGGAAAATAGTAGCATACAGGGAGAAGGCTAGGTAATGAGCTGGCTCGGCTTGGATCGGCTATTGATGTCTTAGAGGCGAAGTAGGCCTTTGTATCGCTGGGACTTCACAAGGACCGTATATCTCAGTATTGGCTTAGGTTAGTAATCGGTTGAAGCGTTTGCAGTCCTGTAGAGTCATGATTATGATTCTGAGAGCGTGAAGGAGTCAGTGGCCCTCTTAAAATGATACATCTTTTTCGATCTTTCTCAATATGAATAGGTATTGGGATATTTAGGCCCATGATTGGGCGTGGACACGGCTGAGCGGTTGAGCAGCTGCTGTGAAATTGTCCAGAGCAGTGCCGTATCAGAATTTAATATCTAGGAAATCACGGTGTAAATAAGAATCCGGAATATTTGCGTGGTAGGCCGAGTACACGTCAATTTTATTTGTGTAGCCTACTTATAGGCGTGAAAAGTAGACTAGTCCGGTCGTACCGTTAGGAGAACAAAGGGGATCCGCCCGACAGCACAGGTGCAGGTAAGAAAGGGTAGAATTAGGCTCTTCATACGACATGCTGAGAAGAAAGTGATCATAACGAGTTTAGAACTGGCATTAATCGCATGCTCCTCATCACTTAACCCTAATTCATCCTAGACAAATCGCAGGGTATAATGTGGTATCATAAAGAACAATTTCTTTGTTCAAGCTGATTTTCATACATTTCACCAACTCATTGGAAGAAATCTGTTTTAAAAAGTGTTAGCTGCATGCTTTTAGGCGCAACTGATATACAGTTAGAGTTGTTTGCCGATAAAACTAGGATATAACGCACAATTTGAACCAAACAATTTTCAAGAGATTTGACCCACTTCGCCATCTATTTATCAGCTGGCAACTCTTTTTACTGTCCATAAACCAAAAAAAAAATAAACAAAATTGAGCATTTAAGTCAACGGGTAAGACACAAATAACCGGTTTATAGGGAAATTGTTGATTTCGTGCAAAATTATCGAAGAGAATTGCTTACACAGACAATACAGAAATGCATTTAATGGGAACGAGCACCGCGAGCAACAAAAACGGATGTACGAAATTTTGTTTTGATAACAACGACAAATACTTTTAGTTATTATCACGGCTTTTGCCTAGAGCGCAATTTATTTTATTTAAATAGTTTTCAAATCACGAAAGATACAACGAAGAAGATACACAAATGTTTGTATGTATGTAAGTATGTGTTTGACTGTTGTTTTTAGTTTATTATTAAATATTTAGCTAAAGCCAAAGCTTGTTTAGAACAGCTATTTACAGCTAACGATGAACAACTTTAAAATTATTTTTAGAATCCAACAACTATTGTTTCAGAAGCAGAAAGCATTAAGTCGTTAGATGCGGTTGTTTTTTTTTTTGTATACAGAAAGCAAGATTGTAATGTAAATAAGATTGTTAATAAAATACTGTAATTGTTTTAGCCTTGATTTTTTGTATCTCTTTGCCGACTTTTTTGTATTCTTTCACAAAATCGTGTAGCCGCATTCAAAATGACTTCAAAACATTTTTTTACATGCCGCATCAAATCTCATTCAAAAACGGTATTAACTAATTGAGTTTAACTCAACATTTTTGAAAACAACTCCTTTTTTGTATATTTGGTATGAGTGATTTTTTGTTGTTTTTTGCAAAGAAAGTTATTGCGTCTTGTAACTGTTTTTTATCAAAATTCGGTTTAGTTGTTTACAAGGTTCTTCTTAGCGTTCGTCATATTTGCTAAAATATCAGCGTTTATTAACAATTCACATTTTTCTACAGCAATTAAAAACAAAAAACAGTAAAAAAATAAATAAATTTTAAACACGTTTCAAGCTCGACGTATGTAGATATTTTGCATACATACAAATCAATTAATTTGTGTATAGGTATGTATGTAAATTTAATTTTTTCTGTTTTTACTTTTAACTTTAGCACAGCACAACACAACGAATTTACCGCAGTCTCACAGACAATGCCACACACACTTCAAGCGGACGAAGAGGTGTCTCGCAGCACGATCACATTCGCTTGAGTCTCGCCGCAAAACTAAAACCGTTGTTATAGGTAAAGTAGGTACGAGTGATAGTGGCGGCGGGCTCAACTGCTTTCCTCTCAAAAAAGCAATTTCAACTCAATTCCAACTTGCTCAACTAGTTGTTGGATATATAGCCCCAATACATTTTTTGGAAGAAGGGAGTACGTAACACAAATTGGGTTGGGCTGAGAATCTTTTTGGTCGGTTTTTTTTTGGTGTGCAAGAAATCTCAATAGGGGGAATCTTAACTGAAAGTCGCAGCAGACTGCATAAAGTACATGAGTATATGGGTATGTGTATATGGTTTATTTATGCATGTTCGAACATGCACACTGCTGCACTGCACTGCACAGCACGTCTGTGTGAACTTTAAATAGCACATGATTTTCAACGCACCATGAAATGAATTGATGAACTATGTGTCCACGTATGTATTGCATACATTTCGAGTACTTGACTCCCTATTTCTTCTTTTACACTTTCCTAATTGCTAGACGCAAGTTGTATAACTCCACTTGAAAGTATGGTTCTTCATAGGCGTGAATTTGAATATACATTTCAATGTACATATGTTTAAGTGCATTTGCACTTAAGAATTAACTTTGATCGGTATTTTTCGAAGTTCTCACTTAGTCGTTGTCATCAACAGCTTAAGCTATCCAAAATATATTTCCAAAAAGAGAAAACCCGAGAATCAAGTGATTTCAGCCTGTTTGGCGGTTAGTGCTCGACGGAACTGTCAAAGTTATCTGTTACCCTGTAAAACGCCACAATCGGCAACACCCAAATAGAAAAAGTTAAGAAAGCATACTATCCGTGTGCCAAATTTTACGCGATTTGAAACAGTAGCCGATATTAGAAATATATAAAATTTGGTTAGGTGGCAACCTTTTTTGAAAAAAATATATTTGGAATTCTGCTAGGAAACCTACTTCAAGAGTTGGTTTATAAGAGGGCAACATTTCCTTCAAAGAAAATACCCAAAACATTTTGTTCTGAGGTTTCCTTTTGAACGATGTTGAAATGTATTATTCGTGTACATATGAGGTTGCATACTTTTAGGCACAGTCGTTACAATTTTCATAGATATGCGTCGGTGTTGATATTCAACACCAAAAATGTGACGAGTAGGCAGCATTCGAATAGTAAAATTTGAATGCCAATTTTTGAATAATCGTGCGTAGTCGAATTTGTTTGCAACTGAAAATCGAACGTTACTATGGGATCGGATAGTGATCGAATATTCGCATAATAGTACCTCGTGAAATATTCGAATATAGCATTTTCTTTGAAAAAAGTTTCATTTGACTTGAAAAAGGTTTCATTTGAAAATGCTATAGTAACATTCGATTTTCAATTGCGAAAAATCGTCAATCCAAGCTTCGAATTATTTAATTAATTTCAAGAGCCCTACTGGTTTGCCTTGGTTGGTAGAAAATATGCGAGGGAATGATTTTTTTATTATATTCGGAATCTTTCTTAAATGATTGAACTTTGAAATCACAAAAAAAAATTTTCAATAGTTATAAAATTTGAGTTAACGGTCCTAATAAAGAGAGCTGATTGCTCAAAACTGTTGACGGATCCACATTTAGCGTGAAATAAGTCTTCAGAAAATTCATATGCTGGTCCAAGGGTATGACATTTTTCCCGGCATTTATGGACATTTTTCGGATTTACAATTTCGTCTTATATGTATGTAGGAAAAAAGTGTACAGAAAAAATATTTTTGACTTCTTTTGGATATACAAATTTATGACTACAAAACTATACAGACATTATATACAGACATTACTTCATTGACGACACATGAACAGTTATAAAAAATGTAAGAAGATAAGCGCACTAAAAGCGAAAATATAAAATATTAAAAACTATACAAAAAGTAGTATGAATCTGGAAGACGGATACACTTAGCAGTGCTGTCGCATGCATTCCAAGCTATACATACATACACACTTCCATACATATGTAGTCATGTAAATGCTAAAAATTAAAATAAAAAAAAAAATAAAAAAATAAAAAAAAACCTATTCAACTTAAAAAATGTAACTAGACCCAACGTCCATAAAATGACCACACCGACGTGATTGCCTTTTGCCTTTAAGCTCGAGTCATTTCTTGTTTTAAGTGCCTTTGTATGTTACCTAGAAAAGTGCGTGGTCAGCAGCGACAAGAGAAATGTCTTAAAGCTTTATGACTACCTCAGCCACTTTTCCCACGTTTAGAATAACCGAATAACCAATCATTAATCACACAAAACGAACAATATGTTTTGCAGATGTGAACAAAGGAGCTGAACAAACTTTCAAACGCACGTACCATGCATGAAGACACGCACACACTTATCCACTTTCATACTCATCCAAATAAATATTCATGTAAAACTTGCTGTATGTAGGTACACATGTATGTTCGGTTACGCGCTCCAAAGCTAATCGATCATGGATCATGGACTCTCCACAAGGCACAATTTTCCCCAATAAATTATTTTTAAAGGAAATTACACGAATATATATGCGTTGAAAAGATATTTTCAAATACAGGGTGTGATTGATGAAAAGTTTGAATAAAACATAAAATTTAGTGGGGTAGCAGATCGTTACTTATCGTTGAAACAAGGAACGGTATAAATGTTTCTATTTTAATTTGTGTAGCATACTTTATCTGATCATTACTGATGCTTTAGTGATTGCAGGTGATGACTATCCTTAGATTAGCTTTCATCTCAAGCTATTTACTTCCACCTATTTTAATATGATATGTTATATTTACTTATTATTTGGCATACAATGTGATATCATTTGAACAAAAGTTAATAAAGTGACTTTATATCAACTGATTTTGTTCCACTAAGTGAAATCACGTGTACAAAAGTTGTTAAAATGATATTTCGTTTTTAGTTACTTAAACCTATTTTGATATGATGTGATCAGATATGCGATGCAATCCTCAAATGATCTGATCTTTATTAATATCATTTAATTTTATTTAAGGCGATGCGATCTATTTATTTATGTACATAAAATGTAATTAAAAATAGTTATATTACATAAAAATGCAACTAGTAACAAGGGCTATCGGCGATGCGAACTAATATCATGTGATTCCTCATAGCATGACAATTTGAAATAAAGAAATATGTCACTTGACCACGATGTGATATCATGTGAACAAAACTTCTTAAAGTGATGTGATTTTGTATCAACTGATACTGATGTATCATCTGATTTCTTTTGATTTTAGTTCACCGTTTATGATGCGATGTGATCAGATAAAATCTGTCGTATAGGGTACGATGTGATATCATGTCTACAAAAGTGGTTAAAAAGATCCGATTTCCATCAATATCATTTGATTTTATTTTAGGCGATGCGATCTAATATCAAGTGATTAGACCTCATAGCATGACAATGGTTCTATAATGGCGCAATTGTCAATTTCCAAGTTTCGAGATAACGTGCACAAAACTTAAGAAAGTAATAATCTTCGCTGTGTATAAATTTTATAATTATATTACAAATAGTTTCCGCGCTAGACGCTTGTAAAGTTGTTCCAATTATCCATAACATAAGCGAATACAAATATTGAAACTTGCTTCACCAAAACTCAATATTTTACAATTGCGTCATTATAGAACCAGGGAAGCGATAAGTTGTTAAATTGATATTTCGTCCTCAAGTGATTGCGATGCGACCAAATATCATGTGACTAGACGTCATAACATCACAATTTGATATCAGGATGTATGTCGCTTAAGCCACTTGTAAATAGTTGTTGTTTTATAATAATTTATTGAAAAAAGTTGTTTAACCCTCAGATTCGGCATCACGTTTTCAATATCATCTGATTTGGTCTGACTTTATATGTTGCATACTTTACGGGGCATAATATACATATTTAAATTTGTTGCTTCTGTTTTTGCTTTATACGAATTTACTCTGCCGCCCTAGATGAAGTAAAGGTGATAATATTTTTCGAGAGTATTTTAACCCCCTAAAGACGTGAAATGTTAGAAAATAATTTTAAAAAAATTACAAATTCTAATAAGAAACCTAGGTGATATTCAGGTAAAGAGTAATATCAAGCCACCCATTATTTTTACACGCACATGCCATACACACACAGCGCATACTAATAAACCCACTTAACATTTGCGGCATAACCGCGAAGATTTCGATTACGAGTCGAATGCCATGCGGATAGTAAAGAAACGATTACGTGATGGCGATCGATCGCAGCTTTGCAAAGTAAAAAGGATGGTATTCGAATAGTAAAATTCGGGTACCAATCTTGGTATAATCGTGTGTCGTCGTATATTTAAATATTCACATAATTTACTCATTTTCATCGTTGAGAAGAACTATGTTATCAACTTTAAGGACTTTTCTAGTTTTTGTGTGTTGACTTAGCTAAATGAGCATCTCAATAGCCATAAAATAATCTACAAAATGCTGACTGGGTAGCTAAACGAACATCCATGCATACAAATTGACACTGCCCTCAAGTGTATGTGATAGGCGTAAAAACGTATGCATACTCAAACGCAGATTGGTGCAGTGCCTTCTGCTTGCCAGCTGTTCATATTACATTTGTGACGAAGTTAAGAGCCCAATATAGTATCTCTAGTTTTTTTGTTTGTTTTGTTTTAGACAAATACATATACAACGTACTCCAAATGACTTCGAATAATTGGATATTTTAATGGCATTGAAAGAGGTTGATCGAACATAACATAACTTATTCAAACTATAGACAAATTTAAAATAATGAAAAAGAATAAGGTGATTCATTACACAGTTCATTACTCCTTTTAAACATTTCAAATTAGCTTTATAAGGAAACAGTTATAAATAAATACATATATAGTGAAGATGGACATGAACGCTTCCTTTAATTCTATAGCTCTATGAGTGCTTAAATTTGTACTTGGGTATACTAGACAAATCAGCTTCAGCGAAACTAATCAAGTAAAGGCCCTTGGGGGAAGTATAAAAAGTAACGTATCGGCAATTGAGAACCGACTGTCAGTCATTGTCTGATTATTGAGGTAGTTTGCCTTATTATATAATATGATGTTTCAACGTGATTTTAGTATCCCTAACGGCACATTATTAGCTATGTTAATAAGTATACTAATTATCAGCTAAATATCTTCATACTTAAGTATCATATTTCCTAGTTTTTATATACATAAATTCAATTTCAAGTACTTTTTTCTACATAACAAATTCTGTATGCTAGCTAACTCGAAACGCAGAGTCGCATACTTCTAAAAGACTTCTACAATTTCAATATACATAAGTAAACAAAATATTATTATAAGCTGTTGCAATACAAGGAAATAACAAAACAAAGTTGATAAATGAGCACAAAACAATCATAAAATAGAGTCAACACAAATGAGCGACGATACAAAAATTATCAAGTTCATTGCACGTGTCTATGCTAATGGTTCAAGTAAATGGCAGCAGCAGCCAGTCAGCAGCACAACACAATTCGCCTATTGAGCATATTGTTAATGCCTTCAAACATACAGCTAATACATCAAATAATGAAAAAGAAGAGCAACAACAAAACAATTAACAAAATATAAAAAAGAATAAAAGTAGCATCCAAAAACTCGTTTGGCTTTTGCCCTACAACCCGCTGTGCTAGCATCAAGTCGATCTTTATATTTTTGTGACTCTCTTGACTTGAGAAAAAAATATTTCTGCTATTTCACTCATTCGCCACTTATTTTGCCTTGATGATTTTCTTTCCATAGTCTTTGTTCTTTTTTTTTAGGTTTTGACTTTTTGGCGTTTTTTGAATGTTTTTGGTTGTGGTTGTAACCGGTTTTTTCGGTTTGAGTGACTTTCTTATTATAGGAAAAACTCAAATGTATGCAGATACACAACTTGTATAGGCACCATGCAGCATGCATGCTCACAAATGTAGATGCAGCAGTATTTTCGATCAATATCGCTATTTTCTTCTCTACTCAATTTAGAGCTTTATGCTCATAAAACTGCTGCTGTGGTGTTATTTTTGCAAATATCTATTTCATGGCCTATTTTATTTTAAGAAACACATCAATGAATAAAAAGAAAACGATTTTTACAGACATTCGAAGAGAACTTCAAAAATTATGCACACTCATGACCAATAAAATAAGCTCAATATTCAAAATGGAATTATTTGCAGTTAATTTTTAGTCGTTTGTTTTTAATAGTTTAACTTTTTATTTTGTTATAGAAAAAATATGTTTATTTGGGAGAGGGGTAAATTGGAAATCTCGCTCAAACTGTCCATTTCTTTCAAACAATTCTTATTGTTGTTTTTCTTCTTAACTAGTTTGAGCCTGAAAGTATGCTACAATAACTTACTATTCGTTTGTCGTTCGTAATGTTTTGTTAACCGGACCCTCCCAACCAGCACCAGATAAAAATATGTAAAAAATAGATTACAAGGGTGAACAATTTTGGCGGAGTAAATTATCTACCCATGTTGAAATCGCTAATTCATGTAGGTGTGAGAACGAACCTGCTTCATACTTTTTTGCAACAAATTTCGAACTATTTTTGCGCAAGACTTAAATTACTGAGTCGATGACAGCTGAAAAGAAACTCATTCTGAAGCAGGGCGTTCTTGAGCAAAATTTTGAAAGAGAACGCTATTTAAAAAAAATCTGAGATAGAGGGTTTATGAAAAATATTTTGATAGAGGGTGATCTCCCACTCAACATTCGATGTATGTATAAAATTGAAAGGGGGTTTTGTGTGACAAGTTGGCCCAAAAAACTACTGAATCTATTTTTGAGCATTGTCTTTTGGATAAGTCCTCTCGAGATAGGCTATATTTCAATAAAATTATATAAAAATAATTTAATAAAAAAATGCTTCAATAACCACACTTAAACAAAAAATCTGGACTGTACCTTAAATACTCAAAGGAAAAATTTAAAGTTCTGCTTGGACATTCTTGAATTAGGAATGATACATTAAATATTGTTAACTTTGAGGTTGGGATAGCTGGCTTAGAATCAAGCTTCGTTAGTCTTCGGTATTTTCCTTTTCATCACTTTGGGGATTATGAAAACTATGAATCTTCAAATCACATCGCGTTCAAAGGCACCGATATATAACAGGATTATAAATCCATACTCATACATACAATATTAGAAAATACATTAAAAAAACAAAAGTAGAAAACATTTTACTTACTCGGATTATTATTTGCTTCTAGCCAATGCGTTGCTGCCTGACAACCGAACGTTGCACGACTAATGCCTTTACAGCACGACCAACGTTTACCAGTCCAAAGACCTGGATGATAACGATATGACTTGGGTGTGTTTGTTTCTTCACAAACTAAAGAAGTAAAGGATAATCAATTAAGTTAGTTAATAATATATTTATTTAAAGTGATATTCAATTTTCTAACCTTGTCTTATGGCACGTATCCAATCATCACGTTCCTTCTCAGTACTTGCTAATAAATATAAAATATACTGTGGCACAGAACGTCCAGACTGTTGTTGTTCGTTGGAAGACTCGCAATAACCAACTTGAAATGGAAAGCCCTGAAAAAGGAAAACAAATATTTCAATTAAAGACAAAATTGATATTTGAAAATAATCAATAACATTGTACATTAGCCGGCTGGGTAATGGGCCAAACCAACTTTTTTGAAGAGATTAAGACGTATGTAAGTAAACAAATGGTGTTTCCCATTTTTCGAAGTTACCCTCCAGAACTTGGTTACGGGATTTCGAAGTTGGAAGTTGAACCCTTCCAAGATTTGGTTTTCTAATTGTTTAGTTTGAAAAAAATGTAAAATGCAAAATGTGGGCATGGCCTGTATGCCTTAATTTCTTCAAAAATGCTGGTTTGGTTCAATACCCAGAAGAAAGATGATTTTGACGTATAGTGTAATAAATTAACTTTCAATTTCTATTCAAATGTAAACTTGAGAAAGTATTTTAAGAGGCAGATGGAGTTAAATTTAGATGAGAAAACGCCCCTAAAGGTATGCATGTACTTAAATACTCACACTTGGTGCAAATGGATCTCCACCCTCACCGCTAACAACCGCAGTTTCGACTAGGCGGACGCCTTTTACAGGTACCCGGCCACGCTCCCGACGACGCTGTAAATATAAACACACAAATTTATTAGAAGAAAATTTTATATTATCGTATGTTAGATTGCAGTGTCCCTAAAATTGTTGTTTGCCTCCAAACAATTGATCTATAAATTTACTAGCTTATTAACAATTTACTATCTTATTAACAATGAGAGCGATGAGAGCTAAAAGGAGTTTATAGGTTGAGCTTCTCCTCTCAACTTCTGGTGTACTTCTTTCAAAATTAAAAACATTTTGACGGGATCAATACGACCCACTGTACCAAAATGTATAGCATATTAATTTTTGTGAGATTATCAGCAAACCAACTTTTAATACCGATTCACTACAAAAACATAGCATAACGAATGTAAACAAATTAACAGATAGATTCAACCTGCAAAAAGGTGTTTCGCTAATCAGTTTTTTCTGAACCCAATTTACGTAGGTACGTGTAAGTTCACTGAACCTCTATCCAACTTATTACGCACAATCGCGATTGCACTTTGTTTTAAATGCTGAGTAGACACCCCAACAGCAGCAAGAACAGCCGAGCAGAGATATATTGAAGGTAAACGGGTAGGTAGGTGCATGAGAAACACTCAGACACTGTGAGCTCTTCACTATTCTAATAAGCAAAGTGTCAAAGGAGTCTCACTACACAAACCATCCCTTTGGTGTTTTGTTGTTATGACTGAATGGCTCAGCTTGCAATTAGAAAAATATGTATGTATGATTGGAGAGTTCGTCCTTTAACTTCGCCTAGTCTTCGCCTAGTATTGATACTGGGACCTTCTCTGACGTGTTTTAAAGCAAAAATTTATTATGAATGTTCAGTAATTGCAGTACTTGTTTTTTTTTTTTAAGCTCAGTCGCCGGTTTTGTATACTAAAGCTAGCAAATTTTACTTCCGTATACATACACATTAGGGTGTCAAGCTAAACAAAGTGAAGTTTTATCCTTCGGAATTTTAAAATTTAGTCCATTTATTCAAAAATCATGTCAAATTATTAGCTTTGTTCGGTGACAAAACTTGCAAGAACTGTCAGTAAAAATGGACTTTTGTAAAACTTTCTCAAAACCTCAATCTCATCTGCTAAGTTTCCGTCGAACAGGAATCAGTAAAAACTTGCAAACAGCTCTTCCGTTTCTCAGACAACAAATCTTATTATCATAAAGACACAATTTTTAATTTTCTGTCGTCCGAAGGTTCGATTAATATAATATTCGAACATTATATTTTCAATTTCGAATCGTCGGCAGGTATCGACTATTCGAATATGTATACGAACGATTTGACTATTCGAATTTCGAAAATCGAATGATAAAAAATACGAATGTTTCGATGAAATGTATTTTCGGTCAACAAATATTCAGAAATTTGGTAATTTTTACAGAGGTTGAAACACTCTAATACACATACATACATCCATACATACACACAACAAAAAGTTTCTTTGGGTGGGGCTTTGGAGTATATAGATTTTGTGTTCTATTTTATCTTGTTCTTCAACTTACAGCATCTGTGATCTATATTTTGGCCGCCGACAAAAAAGTCCTTTTTTCACGTTTGATAGCACTTGAAATGGCTACTTTTGTTAGAAAATCACCTTTAAATCAAAATAGACCACCATTTACCGTCATAGTTAAGGCATACAATTTCCACCACTCTTTTGTTGAATGATTTGGGCGTGTTTTTCAACATTTCTGTATACAAAACATAAGATCGGGGAGATTTTTCGACGCAAATTATTACTATTTTATTTTAATTTTGTTAATATTTTTGGTTTCAGTAACTTTTTTGTTTTGTTTCATAACTATTTTAAAATCTTGTAAAAAAATAAAATTATAATTTAATAACTTTACTTTTAGAAACTGTGATATAAAAGCTTTTAAAAGTCCGTTATGAACGCTAGAAAGCTTTCAACATATTCACTTTAGAGTTTAAATCATATTTTATTTTAGTAATTTTTTATACTTTTTGTTTTGCAGTATAAATAGTGTTATAAATTCACTAATAGTCCAACTGGATTTTTCTCTTCATGTATACGCTTCAGCTACAGACAGTGAACTCGGCTTTAGTAACGAAAAGCATAGAACCGAAGCTTATTCCTGTTTACTAGCCAGGATTCGGGTTACTTTTTGGGTGAATGTTCTATTGTATATGTATATGGAGATGTATGTATGTATGAATGCATGCGTTTGTATCGATTGGAAAATGTTAATTTTAACAGGAACACTAGCAAACCCAAAAAGGGGGTAGTTTTTCTAATGTAGAGATTATACTTGGGAAAACTTGATATGGAAGAGGGTTGAATATTGTGCAAAGTTTATGTTATTGCCAGGTTAAATTTTAACACTATACCAGATATTGGACCATACCAACTTTTTTTAAGAGATTAAGGAATAAGTAAAAAAAACTGCGTTCCCTGTTTTTCGAAATTAGCTTCTAAAATTTAGTTACGGGCTTTCGAAGTTTGAAGTTGGACCATTCGAAGACTTGCTTTTTAAAAATTAGAAAACCACTTTCGAACTTCGAAAACCAGTTACTAAATTTTGGAGGCCACGCCCAAATTTTGCCTTTTTCAATTTTTTAAACAAAACAATTAGAAGCCCACTTTCGAGCTTCGAAAGCCCATAACTAAACTTTGGCGGTTAACTTCGAAAAACGGGGATCGCCATTTTTATACTTATGTCCTAATCTCTTTAAAAACAAGTTGGTTGGGAATTATTATGATTACCTACGATTAGCCCATTAACACTCAAATTCGTTATTGAGCCCTCTGTGTTCTCAATAAAAATATCAAAGAACTCGATAACTAAATTTCGACATAAGTTTTCGTGTCCATAGCTTCTTCTTGCACCTAAAATTTGTTGCTATGATGGCAATACCTATTGCGTTCAGTAAAGGGTAGAATCACACGACATATCAGACATATAAACTTGTGTATCTACAATGTACATCGATTCTACATGGAAGTAAATATAACAATTGTTGACCAATTCTACAGTGAAAACATTTGCAAGTACTAGGTGTTGTAAGACATCTAGCTTTACAATTGTAACATTTCTATTATGGAGAGCTAGGTCTACAAGTTAAATTTTGTTTTGTTTATTTAGACCTCATTGTAGACTGGAATACTATCTTCGTCCACTGTTTACATTTCGTATGTATGTATTAACGCCTCGGTATACTCTTGCAGCAGATAAGGGTTGTGTATCAAGTGGCCGGTGAATTTCCAACGTGTTGCATCACTTTTGTGTATATTAAGCAACAATACAAACATTGCATCCGGTATTTGCAGCGGCTGTGGAGAACTGAAACTTGCATGACTATAGGGATAGGTACTGCGATAATTAGAATGCGACTTCGTATCTACGTCGTAAGACTGAGAAGAAATTCCTTTGGTTAAATGGCGGCCGCCGTGGTGTAGCGGTTAAGTGTTCGGCCTTCTACACCAAGTCGTGGCGGTTCGATGCCCGGCAAAAGTAACATCAAAAATTATTTAGAAAAAGAACTTTTCTAAAAACGGGGTCGCCCCTCGGCAGTAGTTTGGCAAACTCTCCGGGTGTATTTCTGCCATGAGAAGCTTCTCAGCAAAAAAATTCATTTGCTTTGCAAGTGCCGTTCGGAGTCGGCAAAAAACTGTAGGTCCCGCCAACTTGTAGGAAAAACTCAAAAGCAACACACCACAAGTTGGAAAGAGAAGCTCGGCTAAAAATCTCGTTAGAGGTTATGATAACCTGTTGGTATATCGCCGCCATTAGTTTTTTTTTTTTTTTTTAAATTCCTATTCAATTTACTTTTCAATGGCTTATGAAACCGCTGCTGGGAGCATAGCAAAGCTTTTTTAATTCTAAATTTACTCTCTAAAATGCCTAATTCTTTACATTGCGAGTCGAATTTTAAATTTGTTGTTGATTTTGTTACATATGTGCGTACTTATATTCATAGAAATGTTCGTATGCGGTACTGGTGTCGTATTGCTCTATTTATTTTTTCAATTCGATAAGGAGCCTCACTGCATCTGCTGTATTATTTGTTCAAAAACTCAATTTCTTATATGGGTAGTTCCATCTAAAATTTATTTAAGTTGGATTAATAATTTTTATTTATATAGAAAATAGGAGAGGATTTTTTTATAAAAACTATTCATAAAAAATAGAAACAAATTTATAAAAGCTTCTATAACTTCAGTTTTTGTGGAAAGGTAATTTAAAAAATATATATCGCACACCTAGATCTAAAGGGAGCTAATTAAAAATCTTTAATTTTGAGCTATGCCTACTACCGCGCTCTTCTATTCAATACCCACCGATCTGTATACTCAATTAACTAATAGCTGCACCGAGAGAAGGGCTGTTAAAAATGTAAAAATTGGGATATATGGGAGAAGCAGCCAGTTTTTCGAATTTTTTGAACATTTCAATTTTTGAGTTTATCGCTGTTTAGATCGAGGTATGCGATATATGAATAGGTACATCCATTACTGTCTCGGAAAGAGCTGGAGCAAATTGTATAAAATTTGGCTTACAGACAGTTTGCTTCATTGTAATAGTACATTTACACTGGACCAAATTTGGCGCTTTTTCCATACAAATCTCATTTTCCAAAAATTGGAATTTCATCATATTTGGCCTCATTTGCCGAATATGCCAGCTTCGAAAAACACCGAGCAATCTTTTAGTACATACTTGAATTTTGCGTTATAATTACTCTTAAAGTAAAAAGTTAGACAATAGTCATGGAGCATTGGCTTTATTACGCTTGCGACTGAGTCGACGGCTATACATTTTTGAGTAGATATTTTCAATGGTTGATTTTTAGTGGAATTACCCATGTGTGTATACATGTAAGTATGGGAATGTGTTTATAGGATTTTATGTAACATAACATTAAAAATTTAGGACATATTTAACTTTGAAAGGTTGTATACATTTTATATTAGTGTGCTACATATTTTGAATATACCGTAAGAATGGGAAATGACAGTTTTATCTCTAGAAAATTTTTTAGAAAATTGTCTCATGTCGATTATCTTAAGACCCACTAAACTACATACACGGCTTTTATGCATATCTCTACAGAATTAAAAACAATTTTACTACTATTCTTGGCCCAGCAATAAAAATCATAAAAAGTTATGTTTAGTTAAAGTTTGCAAGCAATAAGAAATAATATCTCACCTCTACATTTTCCACATCAAAATAGGATAATGACTTTTTGGTTAGTTCAAACCAGCGTTGTTTATAGTTGACGGGTGTAAAACGTTTCTTATTCTGCGCGCGTTTCACCATCGATCCACTTTTGACAACATCATACAACCGCTCCGATACCTTATCCAATCTGCTATTAAACGATTTGCTGCTGCATACAGTTGAGGTTGAAGATCGAATACTGCCATGGTTGGAACGGTTCATGTCTGCCAACAGATGTCTTTGTGCCAAGAATGAGGAATGTGGAAAATGAGTTCTACTTGAATGAAGCACCTTTTGTTTTTATGCAGCCGAATTTTCATTTGTTATTAGTTTTAATGAAGTAACGAGCTGTAAAGGAGTCAAAGAGCAAAGGGTTATTAATAAAATAATTGAAAAACTATAGCTAGGTATTTTAAAAATTTAGTGTATTTTCTTATGGTATACAATTGGCAGCAGAGTATTTATAACCAATGCACTATTTCGTTTGGTTATTTTATTTTGATAGTTGTAAATGGAACGACTAATTTGAATAAACAAAAAATTAGATAACGAAAATGCTATGCATCCAGCTGTTACAAAGACAAAACGACAACAATTACAAGCACCATCGGTTACTGCAGAGGAAGGCGATCTCACGAGGCAGACCAGAGTACTGTTATACGTTGTGCTCCTATTTGTTCAGGCTTAACCCTGATTTGCTGACGGATCACTCTTATAACATTAATCTCACCGCTGGTTTCCTAAGACTACCATTGTAAGAGATTCATGACAATTAGGGACAATGAGGGTTACATGTGCAGATTCCCATAGAAAGGCCTACGCAACGTTACAACAGCAACACCAACAAAAAAAAAACAGCAACAACTATTACTAGCAAATTTTTGGCCCCTTGAATTTCCGTATCGTATTTTACCCCTGCGGCCTAGTCGCTCTAAAATATAGCCCAGATATGGGGCGAATAAAATCCACAAAAGGCCATCATAGTTTTCCTCAACTTCTGTTGGAGCATAGTGCCTCGACCACCGACTTGAATCGTATTCTGTTTGGTGCTATTCTCGTGACATCATACCAACTTGACGGTGTATCTACGAATATAATGCCAACCATCTTCCTTACAGGAGGAGGAAGTGATATGACGTAGAAGTTTCCATTTATCATGCCAAGGTGCTAGTACCGGTGCACATCGGGTCCATATCCGGAATAGACTGCCAATATCGAGAACACCTTAGGCTCATCATATTCGAGTCCACTCAAAGTTACCATGAAATCTGAATCGGTGCGATGCATCAGTTAGTTGCCATTTCATGCTGCTGGTGATGCCGATCGCACCACGACACCTTACGTGCCTGGATAAAGACTGTGCTTCTATAGTCATTTTTGTGTGGGTTGTTTAAAATCGGCCGACCTGAGCTGCGATTGGTTTGCCGATGTCGTCTCGGCAATTGTGTATCCTGCCAGGCTCAGTGGATTATCATCGGCTTTCACTGAAGAAAGGATTTATTCATGTACAAACATGCGGTAATAGACTGCAACAGCCATTTAGAAGATCATCTATTCCATTTACCAAAGGTAGCTTCTCATAACAACAAAATCTCTCTTATCAGCTGCCCTATTTACAAACCGTTTTCTTTTTATGCCCCAATTTCACTAAAAATATTAAAGTTAATGCAAGCAAGCTGAATCATGAAAATGTTTGCAAGCAAGATTCCATCGAGAGCCCGAATTCTAGGAATTTTACACTCATTCACAATCACCCTTCCCCTCATCCTTGCTGGCCTTCAACACATTTGGGCTTTTCGGCAACCACAAAAAGTTTTTGTGCTTTCTTCGTTATACAAGAATTCGAATATTTTGGAATTTTGTTGATTGGCGGTTTTGCCATTTTGAATGTTTAATTAAAAGCTCACCTTCCTATTGTTTTGGTAGTTTTTGGCACACAATTACTGCTTTTTTGTCGAGAAAAACATCCCGCAATCAAAAATTCAACAAATTTTAAGCCCGACTTCATCCGTTCTTCTTCTTCACGTCTGCGGCAGGCGCGATCAGCGATCATTTTCTTTGTCTACTTTCCAGTTACATTTATCGTTCTTTCTTATTCCCAGTCTCCGTTTTCAAATTTAGTGCGTGCTGCCAGATCTTTTTACTTTGGCACTGTGTCAATTTTCGAATAAAATCTTGGAAAATTACCAGGTCGCGTAGTAGGCGGATAAAAAGAAGGTAATATTGTTAGCGAGGTGCCATTTCTATCCATGTTGAAGGTGCAAGGTGCTAGCACTGGTTGGCAGGGACAGGGAACATATAAGGGCCGCTTGCATAAAAGACGATAACGACTAACCGGAGTTTAATTGACGTATTTTGTATGGTTAGCTGTCAAGTTAATCACCGATTAGTCGTTATCTTCTTTTATGCAAGTGGCCCTAAATATGTATGTAAATATGTACATTTACCGCTGCAGCATAAGTCCACTAATATATGAAGACATGCATGGATGAAGGGGGTATGTCGCATTCTCACTCAATTTCTGTTTTTGGCATTGGTGAATAGTGTTTATGCAGATCTATATTTCTGTCTTATCAAAATCTGCCTATCGTGAAAATTGTAGAAGATAATTCATGGATTAAGGGGGTATGTACACAACTTTTCAATATGAATTGTGGAAGAAGGGGGTATGTTCCGATATTTTCATATAAAACACTAAATATAAACTTATGCTTTTTATTGCATATGCAGTAAATATGCAACGTCTTTTATGGCTTTGCATAATTTTTTTGTCAGTTTTCAATAAAGATTCGAAAAAACCTCAAATGTTTAAGCAAAACTTTAAAGCCGATTTTCTCGTTTCACTCAAAATGCGACATACCCCCTTCATCCATGCATGCCTTCATATAATAATGTAGTTAATCGAGTATAAAGATTGGTGGGTACCCTCCCTGCCGACCAGCGCTAGCCATGGTTAAAAAAACTCAAAAATTTGTTCTGTGCAATGCCAAAAATTAAATGGGTAAAAGTAGGCATCGAAATACCAACGCGCAATTCGATATAACTCGATAATTCGAAAAGTTCCAAGACTAATTAGCACTTTCAACATGGGTAGAAAATTAACCTCGCTAAACAAAATTGTCCACTTTTTTATCCTATTTCTTAGTAAGCGCGCCTAATAATTTCCCAATGTTTTATCCGCTGCTTGTTAGGAGAGGAATTTTTTTTCTACCCATGTCAAAGGTGCTAATTCGTGTCGAATCTGATCGTTTAATCGAATTATACGGCATTTCCCCTGTCAACCAGGGCTAGCTATAGTGAAAGCCATATCAAAATGACAGGGTATAAATATTCGACACAAATTAGCAGCTTCAACATGGATAGAAAAGAAACCTCGCTGAACAAAATGTCCCACTTCTTTATCCCCAGTACCCCATTTACCAGCAGCGGAAATTAAGTCCATGGTGAATAAATCTATTTAAAGTATTTAAATCAAGGAGTGTCACCAACACCGTAACCGATTCATTTTTCAAAACCGAAACTGTTATTTTGTACTGAAAAAGAACGAAACCGAAACCGTTTCAAAAGCCGGAACCGGTTCAAAACGGGTTTGAAATTTTTTTAATGTCTCACTTCTTTTAGTGGGCACATAGGTATTTTCTTTTACAAGCCGGTTCCCTGAAAACTTTCATGGAAGATTGTCGAGCAAGGTTACAAAAGACACGTTTTGACCTCAGAGTAAAAATTCTGAAGGAAGTTTGACTATAGTTGAATGAAGCGATCGAAAACAAAATTTCGAGATCCGATAAAGAAATGTTCAGGCTTGTCTCATATGATAGAGAAACTTTGATATGAGCCGTTTAAAGCACAAGTGACATAAGAACAGTTTTAGTCTTTCTTGTGTGATCAAACATATTATTTCCGAATTATTAGTGATGGTAACTCAAAATTTGGGTTTTTTGAGTTATGATGATATTGGAGCAAATGGGCGATATGTATGTGTCTACTCGATTGGAGTAAAGAAGCTTTAAATTAGTTTACTAAGCAAAATTAATTTCTATACTTAGTTTGATTTTATTTGATTCTGATATTTTAAAACGCTTCTCAAAAGGGTAAAACTGCAGTTTTCTTTAACTTCAAAAATATGTACTTTAACTATGCAGCTTAATTATATGTACTTCTATTTAAGTAATGAACAAATATTGAACAATGAATATTTAATTTGCGCGAGTCTCTTATACTAAAATAAAATGCACCGATATTAAGACGAATGTTCCTTATTTTCCTCATACAATTCCCACGCGCCAATCGTGTATCTGAACCAAATTAGAAATAAGTCAACGCCCATCTGCAACCACGACCACACTGGCGTCAATTTCGAGCCTTCAATTTCTTTCCAATTCACAGCCACTTCAGATATGGGAATTTTCAAACGCTCCGCCATATAAAGCAATTCAACATCGAATGCCCAACGTTCAACATGCAAATTTTTGAAGAGTTTATGTGCCGCCGAACGTGTTAGCAATTTGAAGCCACATTGGGTGTCTCGTATGCTACGCACAGCAAAAAGCCAAACAAGAAAATGAAAACCGTGCATAAGGAATGTGCTGTAAGCGGGAAAGATGTGTTAAAATTAATAATATGGGCGTTCAACTAATTTAATACTCACCGAAAAAAGCTGCGCGTGGCTATCGCTTCCTGCTCCAAATGAGCGCGTGAACCAACCACAATCGCATCCGACTGCCAATCTGTGGTAGCACTTTTTATGCTCTGTTCTAATTTGTCATAGTCTGAAAATCTCGTGGCTCCATCAGCATCAGCAAAGAGAAGATAACGTCCGCGTGCGCTTAGCATGCCCTACAAGCAAATATTAATTGATAAAAATAAACAAATTAGTGAGATAGACAATGCTTGCTTACCAGACGCACAGCACCGCCTTTGCCGCGATTGTCGATGAGTTCCAGCACCCGAAATTTGTTTACTGTGTAGCGCTTGGAATATTTCAATGCAAGCGAGACTGTGCCATCACTGCTACCATCGCTAACTAAAATCACTTCATAAGTAAAACTCGAGTCTTTGGACTTGTTTTCTAAAAAGTTGAGGCACTCTTCCAGCATTTTTGGCACTACAAAATTGATCAAAAACTCTTTAAACTGCTCTTCTAATTTTAATATAACAATTTTACTCACGCCGCTGTTCCTCATTGTATGCTGGCACAATGACACTTAAATCCACGCTGGGTGCGTCTTCTATCGAAGGGAAATCAACATTTTTGATGGCGTTCGGATCGAGAAAATGTTGCTCTTCTTTTCTTCGTTTGATGACAGGAAAAGGTTTTGTTATCGCTTTCTGCACAACATATAGCTAAGGATGGATTGAGATTATAGTTGCAGTAAAAAAGAAATATGCATTCAAAGATTATTTACCACTATGATGCAGCCAGATAAGATAGACAAGCCGGTGATCAGCACCAACTGCGCTAGCTGTATTAAAGTCATTGGAACAGATTTAGATTTCTAGTGGCTACGCCCTCGAGGCAGTGCTTTACATTTCTTTGTAATTTGAACAGATGGCTTTATTGTTTACAATGCTGGGAAGGCCACGTATTTTTATCGGAATTTTCCGCACAAATTCTTCACACGCCGATTGTTTTTATCAGTTGGCCAAAACAAAAAAACAAGAATTTCTGACAGCTGGATGTCAAAGAAGGGAAGTGTTCACAGTAACATTAAAATGGTGAATGGTGTCTGTGTTTTACTATTGCCTGGTAGATGGCGCGCGTGGCGGTTCATGTATTAGGTGAAACACAGTATAGTCGTTACAGTATCTACTGCAATATTAGGACGTTATTTATATAGATTTTGGCATTTGTTTCCTTTATTACTAAAAAATCAGCTTAAATCAGCAGGAAGTGCTTTTTTTAAATTTTTTGTTTCAGACAAAATTTAGGTTTTTGCAGTTTGCAGAGAACGTTGAAAAAAAATCGGAAGAGGTATCAAAAGAGGCGTTTTGACCTCGGTATGCTAAATCCGAAAGCGAGGACTCGATATTTAATTTTTTTTTTAATATATATTTCAACTCAGAAAGACCATGGATCCCGCCCCAGCTTTGGAAACGAACCCGGAAAAATCATTGGTTTTTTCACAAATAATATTTACTGAAACAAAAATTTTAGGGTCTATCAACAATTCTGTCCGATCTCGAATCTCGATAGAAATCACTAAATTTATTCGAATTTAGTAGACAATTTCAATAAATTTCGTGATTTCTATCGAGTTTCTTGTTCCGACGGAACTGCTAGTAGGCGTTTTTGTTGTTGTTGTTGTTGTTGTTGTTGTTGTTGTTGATGTTGTTGTTGACGTAACAGAACTTCGTAGATAGTCGTAACCGATAAAAGTAGCAAACCAAGAACGGAAAAGAATTTGAAACCCTAATCGAAAGAATAATCGAAATCGCGACCAAAAACAGTAGCTGCAGACATAGACCCTGGGTATCGGTTGTACTTCATTAAAAACGTCCCTTGAAGTGCCAGGTGAAGCGCATTGACTCTGTTTAAATTTGAAGAAACGAGAACATTTTGTTTAATGTTGGATGTTGGCTTAAGTAAGGCGTCCTTTCGTTTTGAAGTCGAATCCTCGCAGCCATCCATAACTGATTTGAAAGCATGGTAGTCAACGACAAAGCTTAAGCTTTGAGTGGTTTACAAATTTCTGAGAGTTACCTTGCGGATAACAGGTGATAGGAGTATATACACAATTATATTCTTCAACTAAACAAAAATTAGCGGCGATATGCCAACAGGTTGTGGTGTGCTGCTTTTGGGGGTTTTCTTACAAGTTGGCGGGACCCACAGTTTTTTGCCGACTCCGAAAAGCACTTGCAAAGGAAATGAGTTTTTGCTGATAAGCTTCTCATGCAAATACACCCGGAGATTTTTTCCAAACTACTGCCGAGGGGCGGCGCGGGCTTCGATACCCGACTACTTGGTGTAGTATGCCGAATACACTACCCCTATACCACGTTCGCCGGCAGCATAGATATAAGTCCTTCGGCTAAGGTCTCTATCAAAGAATAATCTCTAAGTATGTATATTCTCTAACATGAAAAGAGAGATGAGAACTATCCTGTTATCGGTTAATAATATCTTAGGTCAGCTTTGAAATAAAGAACTTAAAGGATTCACTTAAGCTTTCAGACAAAAAACCATTTTTTTATCTACATAAGAGTGCACGTATACGGCTGAAATCAGCCATCGAAAGGGTTGAACTTTCTTGGCTGCATTTAGTTTATATGAATCCCTGCTCTCTTTCATACAAATCACAACCCGCCTCGCCGTCGTTTTCTTATCCAACGACTATCTACCTTTACTGGCATATGTGATGTAATAATTGTAAATGTGTTTGTGTGTGTGCGTGTGATTGTGGGTGCGGGCATGTAAGGTTGTGTAAATAAAAATCACTTGATGTGATTTTTATGATGTGCGTTAAATGATTAAGCCTCTTGAAATGGTTTTAGGTTGACGCCAAAAAAGGGTTTAGTTTTTCAAATGATACGGTAAACAATGAGCCATTGCCCCCCCGCCCCTATGCCAAGTCAACAATGATGGTAATGTGATTGGGGTTACTGGACGAAGTGTGGATGGAGAGAAGCGAGGTAGGGGTAGCTATGGAATGTGTGAAGCTAATTAATTGTGTAAATACTTTGAAGAAGCTTCGAATTCGGACATGAAACTGAAAATGATACCAAATACCTATGGCTTTTATATACCCAGTAGCGCAGAAGAATACTCAACAGAGTAAACGAGACTGAATCAATCGCTTTTAAATTGAACTTAGACTTAACCCAACTAACCGAAGTCGGAGCCATACAAGATATTGAAGAAAAAATTTTGAGGAAAGTTAAAAAGAAAGACTCCTAAAAATCTTTAGAAAAGCATCAATCAAAAGTTCCAAAAAAAGTTCATAAAGGTTCCAAAACCGTCAAAATGAAGAAAAGCACCAATAAAAGGCTTCAAAAAGAGTCTTAAAAGATTAAAAGCAATCAAAATAGAATAAAAAATGTCCTTAAAAAGAGTCAAAAAAGACGAGTCTTAAATTAACTTATAGTTCATTCATAGGGATGAAGGTCGAATTTAGTTTTTGTAGCATACTTACAGGAGTTAGAAAAATACCCATTTGAGTAGTAAGTGTATCAGTCCCATTGTACCTGTTCGGTTGAAAATTCAACTCATAAAAAAAATCAGAACTGGTATTAGTCGAACTCTAGTTTGCGATTCATCCCGGACGCATCCTCGACAAATCGCATTCTTTGCAGCGAACACTCTTTTGTATACCCACCTTGCCTCGTGCACAAACACATGCATCCCTTCGAGACTCGTACTAGTCAGCCATTTGCTCAGCTACAATTTTATCTCGCCGCCATTTAAAAATCACGACATGCAAATTCGATTCACAAAATCCTTTGTTATCTTCATTTGAGTCTGCATGCGGTTGTGTGTTTGTGTGTTTGTGCGTATGGGAGTAGCTTTACACACAATGTAAACTTGTAAGCCCTTAGATTCGATTCGCCAATGTGTCGAAATTCGTTATGGCAGCTTGAAGGCATTACTGCACCGCCCTCACATTTTGGGCCACCCCAGCACATGGCTTTTGTAAATCCTTTGTGAACCAATTTAAAGTTTAAAACTTTGCAAATTTCCCAGCCGCTGATATGAGGGTGGTCTGCGCTTTGATTAATATGACGGGGTTGAATCATTTGCGTGTGCCTCTGAGTGTGTGTCTCTCGTATCGCATACGAGTGCGTGCTCTTGTTATCAGCTTTTGAGCAGCATACTTTTAGGCGAACAAGCTGATTTGGTGCGTACATGGAAAACCTTCTGGTTCAGCGCATTTTAAAGCAAATCGCATGTTGACCCGTGCGTTTATGTATTTGTAGTAGAGCTATATATGTTTGTATGTATGTGTGTGCGACTATTTGTTGGTTTGTTTGCCTAGCATAGAAAAAACATGAAATCAAGTTCGCGTTTTTATCAAATATTCGAATGTTGAATTGTCCAAAGGTACACATAATCATTGTCATCATTTTGAGTTTTAGCTCGTTGCTCAGCTTGTATGTCCCTGTGTATGTGTGTGTGTGTGTTTGTGTTTTTATTTGCAACTTACATATTCATTTTCCTTTCTTCTTGGCATTTGGCATTTCGCTAAAGCAAATATTGTTCTTGGCATCGTCGCATTCGTCGTTTTGCTATTTTCCATTGTTTGTCTTTTAACTTTCTTTTTTTTTTGCTGTTGTTGCTTTTGAACGCAAATATTTGCAATCTAGGAATTTCTTCCGCCTCCTCCCCCGTCGTCCTTGCGCCCCCGGCCCTTTACTTCGCTATGAAAAATTGCTCATTTCGAAGCTTTTGTTTTTTTTCGCTACTTTCTTTGCATTTTGCTCTCATTGTTGACTTAATTTTTGTATGATTTGGAATTGAATTTTGGATTCAGACTGGACCTTTGCTTGCGACGGGTTCTTAGTTGGTCCATCGAGTTTGTATAATTGTTGTTGTACAAGTAGATATGTGAATGGATTTTTGATTAAGCTGTTCATGTTACTGTTCATGTTGTTTGCTTTTTACTCATACTTGAGTTGGTATGTACATTAGGGTGGGCAAAAAAAAAAATCGATTCTCGTTTTTTTCGAAGGGCATACATAAATTCGTATTCCTGACCTTAAATGCAGTATATTCACCAAATATGCGTTTTTTATGTTCAGCGTGCCATACACGCAACTGTGTAAGAGTTTGTGTGTATCTGCATGTACGTTTTATTCCATCTGTTTTATTCAAGGCAGATCTAAATAATTCAAGTTCATTTAATACTACTTTACTGGGTTTCAGAAATTAGTCAATTTTAAATCTCTGAAAAAACTCAAATTTGGTCATTATACTCCATTCATTGTCAGGAATTCGAATTTCTGTATGCCCTTTGAAAAAAAGAAAATCGTTTTTTTTTTTGGTCCACCCTAATGCTTAGTGCACGTATGCATGTTTCTGTGTAGGTATGTTTGCATTACTTTTTTGTTTAATAATTTGTCATTTTAGTTTTGTTGGCTCAAGTTTATTTGTTCATTCCTCAAATTGTAACTCAATTTATGTATTTGTTTACTTTTTGTAGCAAAAAATTTGTTATTCTGAATTTTATGTTGACTTGCATTTAAGTTTTTTTTTGACAAGGACAACATACATATGTATTTATGTATGTATGTATGGATATCTTAAACAAATACATTTTTCTTTGTGTCGATATACTTAGAATATGTAAGCCTGTTCTCGAAGATAAAACTATTCCAAGTCATATTAAATTGTTTAAGATTCGACAAATTAGAAAAGCATTAAGCAATCGTACTCCGCCTCGTTCAACTTTTTCTAAAACCTTTGAAAAACTGTATAGTTCTCAAGTTAATACACAACACAATTCTTCAATTTTCCTCAAAACTAATGCGGGGGTCATGCTGCATTAAAAATGCAGCATTTTGCATTTTTGGATGTGAGCTTTCGAAAAGCGTTCATGCTGCTGCATTTAGTAAATGCATATTTGGCTCAATTCGAATTCTGGTTGCAATTTTTTAGGTTATAAGCACGTGTACACACTTTATACTTTTGATCGATTTAAATGGTTTCACATGCAGTTTCACTTTTTTGAATTTCAACACAAAAAATTTAACAATTGTTTATGACTGAAAGAGAATAATAAGAAACCAATACTGCGTACTCAACTTTTTGAGTTCGAATCCCCTTTTTTCTTCCTTGAAGATTATGCATTTAAAATGCTAAATGCAGAAATAAAGTTGCATTAAGTAGCATTTAGATGTACAAATTTGTTTGGTAATGCAGAAATAAATGCTGCATTTTGGCTCCAAAGACATGGCTTACTTAAACTAAGTAAAATATTCCTTAATTTAAAGACTTATTTCCTCAATTTAAAGACCTTTTTTCCTCAAATTGAGGAAGCCATGTCTTTGGAGCCAAGTATTCTCTAATCTTTGATATTTTTCATTCTGAAAATATTCTCTAAACCTTGTGATATTTTGATAATTTTATAGATTTGAAATTGTTATCCAACATCATTCTCCAATCTCCACACTTTAATATTAGACTAAAATTTAGGTAAATAAAAGTTTTTAGTCAACAAATTCACGGCGTTTTCTATATCTACACTTCTATATCTATCTATACTATATATATAAAATTCTAGCTCCAACTTTTGTAAAAGCTAAACAGCCGATCCACATTGCCTTTCGGAAGTTGATGGTAGGGAAAGGGATAGTGATTGGTTGAGTATCAGCTCTCAAGTTGTTTCGGTGTTGAGAAACAATGCTTGAGGCTTCAGAAGAGTCTTAGCTCTTAACTTGAGATCTGACGTAACTCAAGCCAAAATGTTGGTTGGGTGACATTATTTCACAATTTGAAAACTTTCTAAGTAAAAACGTGGAATCAAAACCATATAGACTTTGAGGCAGGTACATGCAGATGCACTGAGAATAAATGTTTTAATTTTTAAAGCTTTTGCTGAGTTTTTCAGTTCTATAAAGTTTTATAGTACATACAAAAATACACAAAATACTATACCCTAACTAGCTGTTTAGGGGTGTATGTCAGCATGTGCCTTACATAAATTCGGGATAATGCGTTGATATACCCAAAATACTTTCAATCAATTACCGAGAAGAGGGCAAATCCAGTTTAGAATATGTCAACTTGTTGACGTTCTGATAAATGAACATATTCAAAGCAATCGTGCGTGCGCTAACATTTTCGCATTTATAACGCCATTTCTTCGTATATATGTACATACACATGTGTTTTTGCGTGTATGGATGAATGTGATAACCATTTAGAATTAAAGCTGAGAGAAAATGTTCATTATATTGAAGACCTGGATGAAAATCATTACTGTTTAAACCGAAAAAAAATTTTCTTAGCAAACTGAAAATACCGTGAAAATGTTTACAACAAAGTCTTTCGGAAACAGTGAAACTGTTATGGTGCAAGCCAATACTTAGAGATGAGCATCTGTGTGTTTTTTTTTGTAATTGTGATATTTGTCAGCCATAAAATAATATGTTAACTAAATGGTGGGAAGTAATAATAAGTTCGAAAATAGAACTTTAGATGCATATATGTACAAAAATACACGCATGGGCGGTATGATCTCGAAATTAAATAACTTGAATCCAAACCATTATAAATGTGTGCAAGTCTGCATTCATATACTACAAAATATATTTATTTAACCCAGCTAACCAGTGAGCTCCCTTTAAAGCTGTATTCTGTAAAATAGTCTCATCTCAAGTCAATCAATTTTTGAAGTTTTTTTGTGACTTGATTTTGGTATTCTGTAAGAGGAAGTTATATGAAAATTTACTAATGTCTCCAATGCTATGTGGTGAAAAGATGTACTGAACGAATCTTAAGCAACGCTGTAGATGTCGCTGTAAGCAGGTGGTTAGAATCTGGACTACCACGCAGTCGCAGGTATTTAATTTTATTATTATTTGATTTTTTTTGTCACTCTTTTTCTTGAGACTAAAGACGTGAGACTTATTTACAGAATATCAAATTGTCTCAAAATTTAAATAGAGCACGAAATGTCTCAATTAGTGACTAGAGACAGCTTACCAAATTTACCAATTAAATTTACCACCAAGAATCCAGCAAATATTTCAATTGGTTGGCTGGGATGATCTCCAGAACAAGTGTATACATTAGGGTGGTCCTTATTGGTATGGAGACAATTTTATCATGCGGATTTCAAAGGCTAAACCCCTAAACCGATAGTAATATAGCCGAAGATATCACACAAAAATTTGTATCCTGATTAGGGATGATTCAGGCGTGTCGCAGGGGGGAGGGGAATCAAAGTTTAGATTACTCTATGGAGACTCAAAACATAAAAGTGAATTTTCTTTTTATCTAATACTCGAAATCGGTAGCACTATGGTCGGAGATATCGCATGAAAATTCTGGTTCCAATTGGAAAGCCCTAAGGCGTGTCGCAGTGGGGGGTAAACCAAATTTTGTATGTGATATCTTTGACCATACTGACATCGATTTTGAGTAATAGATAAAAAGAATAATTTTTATTTTTTGAGTCTCCATGGAATAGTCAGATTTTGCCTGTGATATTTCCGACCATAGTGCTACCGATTTCGAGTATTAGATAAAAAGCAAAACCACTTTTATTTTTTGAGTCCCCATAGATCAATCTGAGCTTTGACCCCGCTACGACACGCCTAAACCATCTGCAATCGGGATAACAACTTTTGTGTGATATATGTAGTTGACCGGGGTACAACCGATCTAGGGGGTGTTACTGGAAAAAAATCTACATTTGATTATAAGTACCACCCTAGTATACATATGTTTGTTAGAAGGTATGTATGTGAAAGCATAAAATGCTATTTTATTTGCTTTGATAAATGAGCTCAGCAAATGGAATCTACAGTTTCTCAGCAAAATATGTATTACATGCCAAACATCATTATAATAAATGAAAAAATTGTCCAATATGCGAAATTCATTTTTCAAGTTGGAATAAAAAAAATTGTGTTTAAATAAATAAAGAACGGGACTATTCTCTAGGATCGATTATTCTATGCGTTTAGATCTAAATTTTGTTACTCTTACAATATTAAACTCTTATTAACTATACTAAATACACACACACACGCTTGCTCCATTCACTGCTTTCATTAGCTTGCAAAGCTCAAAAAAGATGGCTCTTGAACTAGGCCGCCTTTTGAAAAATTTAAACAAAAACTTTCATTCGCAAATGGGTAAACGATATCACAAAGAAAATAGCGCACAAAGCGGCACTGCCTTAGGTGAGGAAAACAGTAAAGCGACAAAAACGAAAATGAACCGGAAATTTATCAAATCGAATCTTTTGTAGCCGATCAGCGCCTTAACGTATGCCGCAAATAATGACCGCCAGTCAATGTAAACAAATGCACATGCCAAAACCTGTTTGGCGAACACTATTTTATACCCTTCTGAAAGGGAATGAGGGGGTTCCTTTAACATTTCTCTGAAGTTTCACCCCCCCCCACGCTGCTAAAAGAACGAACGAATTGTTGTCAAACCAAAAGCGACTAAATAAAATGAATTGTAAATTACGAATGGTTAAAGGGGCTAAAAGCTATTGCCGAATAAAGATATTGAATGTGTGTACCTTTGATATCGATTAGGGATAGTGCGAATATTCACATTCGCAAACGAAAAAATCGAAATGAGCCTGAATGTTTTCTAGGGTTATTGACTAAACAAGTTGAAAATGTTGATTTAGCAAATTTTTTTGGAACCGAGTTCTAAATGAAAACGTCTTTCCAAACACGGTGTAAGAAATAGCAGAAGAAAAGTCGTTCGCTACCCAATTAGTTTTTTTTTTCAATTAATTGAATTCAACATTCGCTACATTCCTAGTACATATGTTTGTGCTCACAATTGCGTATTCATGGGCACATTTGCTTGACTATAAAGATAGGAGTGAAACATAAAAAATATGTGTGTCTAAATGCATGCTGATTTAAAATTGACCGCTTTTTAACGAACCTTTGCACGGAAAACATACCTACCAAGATATATGACCAACTGGATAAAAGCTATTAAATTGAAATGGAATATTATTTGACCAAAGTCAAATCCTACTCTGTATTTACTTTGTATTCCGTAAAATTTGAAGTGTAAACTTCTATAGGAGAATGCATTTGATAAAAATGAAAAGCAATATTGCAACAACAACCATATGAATGTTGTGCGAAATAAATGTGTCCTACAAATTGATGATGCTATTTTGACATATTTGGGTCATCGGACTCATTTTATGGCGCACCCAATATGTAGGACACATATATTCCTGAGTAGGTTTCGACAGTGGCAGCTAATGAAATTAAAATAAAAGTGCTATTAATAAAAAAATTGCATGAACCAAATGTTTCACGCCCCACCTCTCACGGGTCGCACTTTCCAAAATTTTTCGAAGATAAAAAAATTGGGCGTCTCGGGGAAATGAAGTCGCTCACAAAAATTTAACTTGTTATTAATCAAAAACCATATGCCTATGGGGGCTCTAGTACTATAGGCGTTTAAGTGCCGATGACCCAAGAGTTATTTTAGTTCTTCGTTGCTTTGATCTAGTATGAGACAAGAAAACTGTATTTTGGCTTGCCATACGAAAACTAACACTTTTCAAATTTTTTACGAAACTAACACTTTTTAAATTCTGTAAGAAGACTAACCCTTTTACTTTGTGTCTGACGAAAACTAACACTTTTGGCTAGTACATTTTCTTCATAGAAAAACTGACAGTGTTACTTTTCGTCAGACACAAAATAAAAGTGTTAGTTTTCTACGGACACAAAATTTGAGTGTTAGTTTTCGTATGGCACGTCGATTTATTCATATTCACACAAGCTATTCCCTCTCATTTTTCAAATATGCCATTATTGAGTTTCAAACTATTCACTTTTTTATTATATTAAAGCTTCATAAATTCGTAAATATAAATGTGCATTGCTATTAGTTTTAAAAATATCTTACCAGCGCACATACTTAGATAAGTTTACTCTACAAACATGCAAACTTAGAGTCAAATAAATACACGAGCATATAAAAATATTCGTAGGTATGAATGTACATACGTGTGTCCACTATTCTTATCTCTCGTGAACACAATACCTACATTCTAAAAAAGTGCTTTTATACCCAATTACAGTTAGCAACCGTGGGGTGTGTTTTGTTGTTGGTGTATTCACTTTGTTGTTGCCAAGTATGGACTATTCGTTGATTGCTTTAAGCCACTTGACCATTTGATATCACTAAGTACACACACATACATACTTACCCACACTATTTGGCATACCCCGGCCATTTTTGAGCTCATTTTGAAGCTCTCCCACCTTACTTACTTTGATACTTACATAAATGCATGCGTAAATGCTTAAGGCGTTCAACAAAATAGAAATTAAATAAGAAAAATGAGATTGTAGATTAAAGTTAAGAGGGCACTTAGATCAAAAAAACGTATTTTCCAAAGAGGATCAAATACTTAGTTTTCTTTGTAGTTGTCGTGCTTGTGGATATTTCAATGAATATTTTTTATTTTTATTTCATTTTTTTTTTTATTCTAGTTTGACTTTGGTGATTGGGTGTGGTAGTGTTTTCAAAGGCGAAAATTTCACAGAACCAATTTCATTTATTTAATTTAAACTAATTGAATATGAAACGAGAGACTATACAACTGCACACAATAAGTATGTATGTATGTATGTTAGTGCAAACTCAAAAGGTAGGCAATATTACGTCAGCGCCACTTTCGATTTCTGGTGTTAGCCTCGATGCTTTGCTTAGTTATATCACTTTTTACTAATTTAGTTAGGCGTTCTGGAAAATATAACTTAATATCTGAGCTAATAATGTAGATTGTAAACTTGCAATTGCTTCTTTCGTCCAAATTAATAAACATGAACTGCTTTTTAATGCTGCTTTCTTTGATGCGTAGAATTTGCTTTACGGATACACCAGGGCGTATGAGTAATAAAAATTGTACCTGGTCAACGCTGTTTGAAATAAAGGTGTTGTAAATGTGTGGTGGTTATTAGAGTAGCGCGATTTCTTTCAATCGAATGATCCGACGACCTAGTTCAACCAGCTTGTATATTAGACTGTCCCAAAAAATCAAAGTTGTTTTATTTAAACGCATACCAAAACCAAAAAAGCCAAAGTGTTATGCTAGTTATTCGGTAAACGACAGCCCATGCCGACTTGCAATTAAAGTGATTGGTCATATTTTATCGCATTCCACTGCGTTGTTATTTAAATTATTAATATACTGGTGTTACTCATATTGTTTTATCCTTACCGTTCAAGGACTTCATAATTAGTAAATCGGTATTTTTTCTGTACCAGATGCTGAGGATATCCGTTAAAGGATCAAAAGTTGTAGCCCATCCCTAAAAATTAAAAAAAAA
This sequence comes from Campiglossa producta, assembly GCA_964058755.1. Lineage (NCBI taxonomy): Eukaryota > Metazoa > Arthropoda > Insecta > Diptera > Tephritidae > Campiglossa > Campiglossa producta. The sequence continues at coordinate 1,672,455 of CAXKVI010000003.1, read as the reverse complement.
ATGTGGATATGTGGGTACTAATGCAAAGAATAATTGGAATATATGCTAAATATTACCTACTTTTTTTTTAGTTATGTTTAAGGACATGGGAATAATGTCCTTTAAAGTTATTATCCTTCAACTTTCTAAAAACTCTATGACACATATGTAGCAAGCTGTCATCTAATAAAATTCTTGAAAATGTGTATACAAATATTTAAGGACGCACAGAATGGACAGTAAAAATTGATTTTACAATGTGGCGATCAAGTGAAAGCCTGGACGTAGCATAAGCTTTTTTTTCGATATCTCAATCCGTTTAGGAGATATCAACCAAAACATGAATACAATTAATCTGCACTTTTCTTACTTGAATAACTAAATGTTACTCACACGCGGTGTATGACCTAGTAAAAGTGCACAATAATTGCAATATTTTCAAGATATTCACAATTATTTTTGCTATAAAACATATTGCTACACAATCTGCTAAACTACTTCTAAAATTTCAAGGCCCTTTTCTCATGAATACGTTTTTGCGATATCCTGGTAAAGGATCCTGTTGTCCTTATAAAAATTCAAAGGTAGAGATTTGTTGCACAGTCCTTTATTTATATAAGGATGGAGTAACTTGGATAAGAAATCAACGTTAAGGGGGGTAAAGTTGATTGTGGCATCGGGTAATAAAAGCCAATGTCAAGTTTGGAAAATCGTGGAGAATATCTTAACTAGGCCTCGTATAATCTCCTTCTATATTTTTCCAAAAAATGTATGTAGCCGAAAAACTGTGTGGTGTGGAAATTTGTGTATATCTTGTAATTTTAATTATTTATTTGTAAACTAGCAGACCCTACAGATTTTATCCCGCCCAAATGTAGACCTACGCGAACCTTTCACCTTTCTGTTTTTTCGTCTCACATTTTAGGAGATATCTCTGAAACCAGCTGAGATATTCTAATTTAACACAATAGTTATGATATCCATATTGTACTAACACATTTTGTGCACCGCACATATTGGTCGATAACTCTGAAACCAGTCGAGCTGTCGAAATTAGGAATACTTTAAATTTGAAGTAGAACGTGTACTAATACAATGACGAACGTTTCATATAATTCCATTCAGCAGTTTTCAAGTGATACGACCACAAACATAAAGACGGATTGCTTTTTTTTTGTCTAAATTGACCGGATTAATAATAAAGTTCCAGATAGAACCTTATAGGGGATCTAATTACTACTTTTTACCAACTCCTTAACCCCCATGTAGATAAATATATTCTTTTAAATAAAAACAGCCAAACAAAATTTTTTTTTTGTTAAATACATTGTTAAATTATATTTATTGATATTTCGTCGTTTTCTATGAATTCATTTATTATTTCACTAAAAATCTACATTTAATATATAATTTATTACATGTTAAATACATATGCATTAAGTTACAAGTATGTAATTACTTTGATTTAGAAATGTTGCATTAAAATCTACAAAATTCTTATTAACTCAACTGAATCACTTTAAACAAGAGACAACTTAAAAAGCATAATGTTTTGTTTTATATACATACATAAGTGTCCATGCCAGTCATGTATATTTAATAGTACGTGAATAATAGGAACCTTGAATACATAATTTTGCCAAATGCAGCTCAAACACATTTAAATTGGGCACAAATCTTACGCAATCGCTGTTAGTTAACATAAGAAGCCCTGCAGGAAAATTAATAATTAATGACTGGTTAGAGAGTAGAACTATGAATTTTGATATTAGCTCGGAACTCTACAAAATATAGTGCAAGGAAACCCATTGTGACTAAGTACAGCTAAAATCGATAGTAGTTTCCCTCTTGCACCCTGCAAAAAAGGCGAATACTCTAATCAATATTCTGTAGAGTATACCAATAGCGGAGTTCTCCAATAATAGTCCAATTTCATACAAAAAAGCTGGTCCGATTAACATGGCGATGTCCTAAGGTTTCCTTTGGAGTAGTATGGGTACTCAACGTATTCTACAAGGTAATTCAATCTTCTACTAAATTTAACCCTGTCACTGCCAACTCAAACCTTGCTTTTTTGAATAATAGTTTTGCAACTAAATATGAGAAATGGGGGATTGATTATTGAAATGGGCGGAATAAATTCAAATTTTAATGAAATACCTAGATTAAACATTAACTAACTATTGTCGAATATTTTAACTAAAAAAATTTAGAAATGGTGCTCTAAGACAAAATCTTTGTTGAAAGATCAGCAGAGAATAAAAAATAAATTTTATTAGGGAAACTTTGCTATATCGACGGCTGAATGGAAGATCACAATATCTCAGCAAAAGATTGAAAAGTGCTCTATATCGGGATTTGTTTCGAGAATGCGTTGTCTAAATATTTGTTTCAAAAACGCTCTATCTCAACGTTAACTAAATACAAGAATATATAGAATGTTTTTTAACGAAATTGTGCTAGGGCTTTTTTGAAAAATAAAAAAGCTCTGACGTAAAATCTCTTTGAAACATATTTGAATAGAGGTGGATCTTCCACTCAGGTGTCGATATCCCAACCCAATATAAATTTTTGTGGAAATATTTGTGAACTTTTGGCCAGTCGAATAACTTCTATCTAATTATTCTTTTGAGTTTTTGGCGAAAACAAGTTGAAAATGATGCTACAAACACACACAATACAATGATTGCAATTTCGACCTTGTTGAAGGATCTTGTGTAATGGTTACGCTATGCGGTTAGAAACTCCTAATCCCTCTGGTTCGATGATCAGTAAAAGAGATGAAAAATGTCAAACAATGCAATACAAAGCTGTTTAACAAGACCCTTCAACAAGGCCGAAATCGCAATCATCGTAGGGGGTATTGTGTCTGTTTGTAGCATTTTCAACTTGTTTTCGCCGACTGGTCAAAAGTCCACAAAAATTTCCAAAGTTCATAATAGTTTTGGTTGATATAAAATTTAAAAAATGTGTGGAAAAAGATTTTGAGTGTTTTCTCACGAGTCTGGAGCTTTCACATTGTGTTCACAGCTATAGTGACTATAGAAATGTTTAACGGAGTGTACATAAATCTAAGTGGTAATTCGGTACGTCACGAATGCTATCGACTTTAAATAGCTTTTTGGAGTACCAAATGCTTATTAATTGCACCTGTCAAAACTAAGTATTATCCCAACAGGGTCCATTAGATTAATGTGGGTATTGAATTTCAATATGGCCACAATTTTCATTTTTAAACCTCACACAACATATTAATACATATATACATATATAGAGATAAAATCGCACTATAAAAAACATTTAAAAATACACATTTGGAATTTGTTTAAATAATCTTAAGTTAAAACAATTATAATTAAATTATGGCTATGTCTGTTTTTGTTTTGTTATTTTTGTGTGTATTGATATGGTCATGTGTTAAGAGTTTTTGTTACAAATACTTACATACATACATATTAGAGAGCTAAACATACATTCACACATACATACAAATACAAATACCTAAATTCTATTTAAAAAATAATTTTGTTTAGAATTCAATTAAATTCTTATAGATGCATATGGGTATATACTCGTATACGCGCATGACAAATGTATTTGTTTTTTCAATATGTTGAGAACAGTGGTGCTCAAAATACAATTTCTTATGCACGCTTTAGCAATCAGTGTTGCTGATATTACTAAAGCGCGCTACTATCAAGAACTGTCACTGAGCTTGTTTGAACACCACTGTTTTAGATCAATTCGGTGTAATGCGAATACGTTTCGAACGCGGGCATTTTGGTATAGCTCGGTTTTTCGCAAAAGTGCCAAATTCTACGCAGATGATCTGCACGACTTTCGTTAAATGCTTCGCCACCGTGATCGGCAAACTCCAGCTGCGTGTGGTGCGTTTGCGCATAAGACGACCGATTATTTCTTTGGTTCTCCCGTCGATACAACAGCTTGCGCGTCATATCTCTATACTCACAAGATCATTCCGGCTTGCCCACGCAATGTGGCGATAACGAACTGATTGAGCTGCCACACATTGACGACGCTTCGTGGCTATTCGACATGCTGAGCGCTTGTGCGGCGGGAAACCCAAACATATGACTGCTGAGTGGCGTACCGGTAGGGCTATCCAGATCCATTGCCGGATTGATGCGTTTCTCTTTTTGCCGGCGATTACAAAACCAAACGCGCACCACTTCCTTGTCCATGTTTAGCTTTTCCGCCAAGTTGTTGATATCTTCTGAGGTGGGTTTGCAATTGTACATGAAAGCCTTTTCGAGTGTGCTGCGCACGTTCGTCTCGATTGAGGTGCGCTTCTTGCGTCGACGTCCGATTATGTTTTCGGGTGTGGTGAGCGTTGTTGTCATAGCGCTGATCGAGAATACGCCACCTGTCTTCGAGATGGTGTTGTCCGCATCCTCCAACCATTTCTGCAGCAGCGGCTTCAGCTTGCACATATTTTTGAAGCTGAGGTTGAGTGCTTCGAAACGCGAGATGGTGGTTTGTGAGAAATCATTACCATACAGTTTACCCATGGCCAGACCGACATCGCCTTGCGTAAAGCCAAGTTTAATGCGCCGTTGCTTGAAAGTTTTAGCAAACTGCTCGAGTTCTTCTAGATCGGTGGTCTCTTCGGGCGATTGGTCGAGACTGCGCGCTGCTGTTGACAACGCATTGGCGCCCGCTGTCTTGCAGTTTTGTGGCGTGCTGCTGAAGCTCATTGCAGCGCCCGGCAACGAGTTGGGAAACATGGAAGACATGCCGGGCGTGTTCGGCGTTAGGATGGCGCTACTCATTTGTAGCCCCACAGCGGAGTTGGGTGGTGTCGTCTGTTGTGTGGAAGAGTTCGTGGCACCACATTCTTGTTCCTCATGCGCTGATTTCGCTTGATGGCGACTTACTGGACTCAGTGAAGGACTGCGCAGTGGCGATGAAGATAGTGGCGTCGAGAAGTGCCTGGACTCTTTTACTGGCGAACCCTTCATTCTAAGATGCGGCGTGCTCTGGCGCGCCTCTCCTTCGAAACGCTGTTGCAGCTCTTGTTGCAGTTGTTGTTGTTGCTTTAGTTGTTGCAGCGCTTGAAATTGCGCCATCGCTTGCAGTGAATTCTGCAACAGAAAATGTGTCGCTGTTGGACTTTGAAAGTTGTCTGGTGCCACCTGGCGCATCATTTCAACATAACTTTGCAGCTGCAGCTGGAAAGCTTGCTGCACATCGTTCGCGGCCAAGTTCGGTGCTGCCATACCCAAATGATTTTGTAGCAGCAGTGGTGCGAGCGGGCTTTGTAGCGCCGCAAAGAGATTGGACGCGCTATCAGTCAACTGCGGGCATTGTTCCCCGGCACTTCTTTTCGCATGACTCAGATCGGGTGTTACCGAGCGACGCGGCGAGTCTACAAGCTTCTTTGGCGTTTGGCGCGCCAAGTTGAGCACCTCTCCGTCCGCTGGTGTATCGACTTCCTGTCGTCGCTTCTTACTAGCCCCCTTTACTGCTGGCGCATGCCGCTTAAGTCGTTCCCCACACTCTGCATCTGCTCGGTTGTTGATGTCTGCTGCAAGAAAAAAATAAAACGAAGGACAAAAGTTACTAAAAGCCATTTATGTGAATAAATAAATATTTTGGTTTTCAATTTTCCGATTCAATGAAGCTACTGTTATTCATTTCTTCTTCTAATGAAAATGCTTTCGCTCTGCGACAACTTAACTCAAGTCAACTCAGCTCAACCCCTTCGCACAAGGAACAAACCGCAAAACCAAATAGGCATATCCTGTAGCATACTTGTAGGCTGACACAGACACATACACGCACACAAAGGAGTATTAGCTTCGTTGTTGAACTGAAGCATAATTCAATTTGACCATCGCATAAATTGAATATTCCAAAGATGTTTAACACTGGCTGAATGGAGTGCATGAAGCACGCGGTAAAAAGGTTCTTCTTGTCTTTCATCAATTTTTTCAATATTTTTCTAAGGAGGCAAATTTTATTCAAACTTCCGAGTGAGTGCATATGAGGTATTGAGCCCAAACTGCTTCTTATCCTTCTCAACAGCATGCATGTTTTTGAGTCGTTTTTATTTTTTATTTTTTTTTTTTATAGCAACAAGCTATTTTCAGGGGTCCTTTTTTAAAAGAAATGTGTAGGTTTATATGCATGGTCATAGATACACGAGGGGGTAAAGGGGTCACAACCCTCAAATCTACGACACCGAAGTTTGACCTGATTTTTTTTAAATAAAAAAAAAAAAAAAAATTTAAAAAAAAAAACAAAAACAAAAAAAATTTAAAAATTATGTAAAGTAAAAAAAACACAAAAACTAAAACAAAAAAAATTAAATAAAAAAGTAAATAAAATAAATTAAAATAAAAAAAATAAAAAAAAAATAATAAAAAAATATAGTTAAATAAAATAAAATAAAATAAATTAAAATAAAAAAAATGAAATAAAATAGAATAAAAAAAATAAAACAACATAAAATAAAAAAGTAAAATTAAAAAAATTAAAAAATAAAGTAAAATAATATAAAATAAAATAAGATTAAATAAACAAAAATAGAATGAAATAAAAAAAAAAGTAAAGTTAATTAAAAAAAAAAAAAAGAAAATTAAAAAAAAAAATAAATAAAAGAAAATTATAAAATAAAAAAAAATAAAAATTAATTAAAAAAAAAAAATAAAAGGATCAATTGCATGACTGGCTTAGATACGAGTCGTTCATCGGAAAGTAGACGCCAATTCACGGACAATACACAGTCTAACTACGCTCATGCATAAATAAAATAGTTAAAAAAATAACACCAAAAAATAATGTATTCCTAACGTGGGTTGACTTATGTTGGCTAATTTTAAGGCATTTAGAAAATTCGCTCATGTATAATAATTGGCAATTTATTCGTGTGTATGATGACCTTTTGCTTCCTATCGGTATTTTGCTCAGTGGTTGCTTCTGATGCTTCTGTTGGTTGGTTTTTGACGAATTTTGCTGCAATTTTCAACAAGTTGCCAAACACTTAAAATGGAATGAGTAAATAATGGTTTTGCCCAAAATGTCCGCCACAAGGATATCCTTTATCTAGGCAGACTATACTCAAGATAAAATTAAATTACTTTAAAATAAATTTTTACATCGCATATCGTCGGTCACATGGAAGATCCGAAAGGCCGCTTTTCGGCAATCAGTTCATTTCAGAGATGTTTCTCCACTAAAAATTGATTCACCAGATGTTTTTGAGATCGATATAATCTTTGGTTAATCACAATGACTTTTTAAAATTTCCTCAAATTCCTAGAAACGACGAAGGCATTCAAATTTTTCTCGATATTCTCAATGGTTGTATGTTCGTGAGTCCATATAAATCTTTCGAGTTCCTTTATATTTACTTAATTATTTATAGCTATTTTATATTGTTCTGTGCTTGGATCTTTTGCTCTACAAATGTGATTCGTAACCAACAACACATCTGCGTATTGTACAAGAATTCATTAGCGCGTTGCATTCAACGCGTGTGAGGTAGAAAAAATGGCACCTGGAGAGCGGAGAGGGTAGCTCTGGAGTAAACCAGTGCTTGCACTATGCAACATCAGCGACACATGCTGATTTTTGTTATTTTTTTTTCTTCACTGTCCTTATAAGCGCAAAAACAACAATTCATTGCAACGAATAAAAAATTTGTTTCTTCTGTGCTGAATTTTCTTTTGTAGGCTATAAAATCGAAGAAAAATCAGTGTTGCCTCTGCGTGAGGTGCATGAAATAAACGATTGTTTTAAGAAAAGATGTTTGTAATCGGGTTTTAGGCAAGGTGATGGCGAGCTGGTGACACAGTCAGTACTTTGATGAGAAAGAAGTTGAAATACTACACTTGCTATGGAAACAACTTTGACTTTTAAACAACCGAAAATGAGAAGAGAAAGAAGAAGAATAAGAAAAGATAGCGTATACTCGAATACTTTCATTTTGTCAATATTGGTGTCAGGGACCTCAGCAGGGTTTGAACCAGTTTTATTAATAGGAAACATAATCGGTAACACTGGATTAATTGCCTGCGAAATTTGCACCAGGGTTCAGAATTATTCATTTATGAATATTCAAGTATGTTCTTTTGCATTCGCATTCCCGAACATGAACAATGAAAGCAAGTAAGGAATTGATTTGATTTTGTGTTTTTCCGACAGGGGGGATACTAGATGTATATTGGAACGATTTTCCGTCATCCCTTGTCAAATTTTGAGTTCTAAGTTCGGGTAAACCGAATATCAAATACCCAATGATTTCTACCAGTTACATCAGGAATATTTCCTATACCACCATGAAACCTGCTAAACCTGCACGGTGCCACGCCCACTTTTAAAGTTTAACAGACAATCATATTAGAATGACCAGGAGGAATTACCTACCAAATTATACTATTTAAGCTATTTACCTTACCGAATTATGTATGTATGTCAATTTATGTGATTTTCGAATTTTTCCATATCGAAAGTGGGCGTGGTCGGGATGCGATTTCGTCCAACTTTATCAGGTATACTCCCTATAATGCTAGTATACCTTGTGCAAAATTTCATGATTCTACCGTAATCAGTTCAAAAGTTATGACCAGTCGAATTTTCAAAAATGCCTTCCAAAAGTTTACCAAAAAATCATATTACAATGACTAGGGGGTTCATCCTACCAAATTATATCATTTTAGTCGTATCCGTTACCGAATTATGCCAATTTCGGTGATTTTCAAAATTTTCGATCTCGAAAGTAGGCGTTTTTGGAGGGCGATTGAATTCAATTTCATCAGCTATACTTTCATCGTTCTACCGTAATCAGTTTTAAAGTTACGACCAGTCGAATTTTCAAAAATGCCTCCCTATATCTATCTCGATTATTTTATGCCGTTACGTGGCGGCCGCCGTGGTGTAGCGGTTAAGTGTTCGGCCTTCTACACCAAGTCGTGGCGGTTCGATGCCCGGCAAAAGTAACATCAAAAATTATTTAGAAAAAGAATTTTTTTAAACGGGGTCGCCCCTCGGCAGTAGTTTGGCAAACTCTCCGGGTGTATTTCTGCCATGAGAAGCTTCTCAGCAAAAAATTCATTTGCTTTGCAAGTGCCGTTCGGAGTCGGCAAAAAACTGTAGGTCCTGCCAAGTTGTAGGAAAACTCAAAAGCAACACACCACAAGTTGGAAAGAGAAGCTCGGCTAAAATCTCGTTAGAGGTTATGATAACCTGTTGGTATATCGTCGCCATTAGTTAGTTTTAACGTAGTAGCATTACGCTAGGTATGAAAAGTTTGCATTCCCGTTCGATAATAAAAGCGCATAAAAAATCCACATCGTAAACGTTCACGAATGCATTCGCAAATCATTCTCAAATGCATTCTCTTGCGGTTGCGTTCTTCTTGCGGTTTACTGAATGCATATTTTTTGTGGCATATTCGCAGAAGGTATAAAATGCTGCGTATACCTCGCTAGTTACAAGAACATGATATATGTTGCATGTTTATAAAGATGAACGACAAGAAGGACGTTTTTCCATAGATTCTAGAATATATTCGGTAACGTGAACGATGTGGATTATTTGATGCGTTCTTATACACGAACCCGATTTTTTTTTAATGTTTATGGTCGTGAATGCGAGTGAACGAGAGTGAATTTTTGCCAACCCTGGTTTTCATAGCTTTCGCAGGTGCCGCTACAAAGTTAAGGGGAAGCGAATTTTAACGTAACCGGCAAATTGTTTTGGTTTCATTTGTCGTTTGCGTTAAATTTTCAAACCGTTGCACCGAACCAAAAAATGTTTCACCCGGTGCACGTCCTTTTTTGGTAGTGATTTATAAAAGATAGTTGTAAGAACTGCACCCCTTTTCTACTGTTACTTTTCGCCCTAGAACGTCTTTCAAAGCAAAAAATATTAAAGAAAATTTCAATGGTATAATGCAACCAAAATATGTTGGTAGTACTATGACTACATGCAATTGAAACCCCCCGAGGACATTTCGCACCCTTTGCTGCAGAGCAAAAACAAAAACAAAAAAATAAATAAAAAGAAGTTAATAAAATGCTTCAATCGAAAGCAATGCAATTTCAAAAACAGAATGGTAATATTCAAACCCCTTTGCACTCACTGCTTAGCTTGTAATAGGGCGGTGATGGGCGAGAAGGGATGATAATTTGTAGCGCTTTTGAACACAGACCAATCAAATGTATACCCGTCATTTTAAATTTCTCAAACAATCGCTTTTATCGCATCTACATACCTAGCATGTCCCGGATTAATTTTAGATTTTTTTTTTTGCAATGGGCAACCGCATTTAAGTTTTAAGTTTGTTAGGGGTGGTTTGCATTTTGCATGGCTTTGGAAATCTACAAACTAAAAATTCGAAAAATGGATTGATGTATTAAAAAATGGCAATAAAATAGAATCGCTGCGCTAATGAAGCTGATGTTACACAGGAGATACATTTTTTTTGGCTTGCTTTTGGGTTAATTGACCACGCAGTACATATGAAAGGTGGTTGGATTTGCGAGCTCGAATTATTATAGTCAATAATAGGCTATAAATTAAAAATGTATCAAAACTTAGTCGCTAATTTTTAAGTATTGTTCGTTTGACTTTTTATTTATTTCGCTGTACCTACATACATATGTATTGGATTATATAGGAGATACGAACATATGCTCGTAAAAAAGCGGTGGTGTAAGGGATACTTTGTCACTAAATCACTTTTATCTCTTTCCGTGTTTTTTTTTTTTTTTTTTTTTGTAATCGAGCTGTGTGTCCAATCACTTTACTGACCACAAAAAAAGTTATCCTTTTAAAAGGATTTAAACTATCATTTAATTAAATCACTAGGAACGTTAGAAACTCTCGCTCTTTCAGCTGACATCAATCATAACTTGTTAATTATGAAAAGTTAACGTTAACCCTTGTTTGCCGAACTAATTCTAAGAACATGTTTAAACACTACCAAAAAAAATCAGCACACAAAAATAAACCAGAGGCACGTGATTGCCACCAACTATAATTAAGGGCGAAGTCAATCAGCAATTCGGCAGTTACGACTCCTGCGCCGAGTCATACTCATATTTTACTTAATCAGCGTAAAAAGCAAGGACATTCACTCACATATTTTATTGCATATGAGTACAACACACACACACACACATCTCTACATACATACATATATACTCCCTAGATTTATGCATATGCAACATCGAAAATCAATTCGTTTTGCGCATTTAATCAATCATACCGGAAGTTTATAGAGATTTTTGTTAAAAAAAACGCATGTCACGATTTTACATCAAAGTCCTTTTTGTTGTTTTCTGACGTGACACACAAAGCCATTTTACTGCTTTTAACCATTGAAATTTAAAAAAAAAAAATGATGAAATTGGTTTTTTTCTTTTTTACTTTTTTGTGAAATTATGAATACATTTGGAAATTTGAGTAACGCATTATTTAGAATATGACGAAATGACAAAGCATTTGTGGAGCTAACAAGCAGCTGTCGTTGAATAGACAATTTTGTTGTTGGTTCGGGCATCAAATATTGATTTGTTATGATTCATATTAATTACTACAACGATTATGAGGAAGCGGAAAAATTAGAGCAGTTGAATATTCATAACATTCAACATTGAGGTTAAAGTTGATGCTAGCGGAGAGTTTTCTCTTGAAGCTAAAAAATTCAAAAATATATCTTATACTTCCAGCAAACACTGAAGTTAGATATCGATTAGAGGTAGATTAGATAACTAGGCACTTATCCAATTCTCAACGTTAGAGAATGACTCGAGAAACACTTGAGGAACATAGTGTTCTCAAACAAAATGGGACATAATTCTCAAATTGAAAAAATCTTAGTTCTCGAATCGAGTTCTAATGTGACTCGAATTTTAATAAAATTTGCATTGGTTCTCGAGTCGTTTTCTATTGTAGTTCTCTAGTAACTTTCTCGACTCGGGAATTGCACTAAGTAGTTAACTAATGTAGCAATCAACATTTCTCTGTCGTTAGAAATTGTGTTTGCTGAGTTTTTTAATCGTCCTGAATGTAACCTAACCTAAAAAAATAACATGTTACCGAAATGATCACAAAAGCGGCTCCGAAATGATCCCGAAAATAGTCCAGAAGTGATCCCAACACATTTCCGAAATTTTCCGGAAACAGTTCCAAAATTATTCCGAAAAATAACCGAAATAGTTCCGAAACAGTTTCGAAATAATCCCTAAAATGGTTATTTGATTTTTGTTTAATAACCTATAACCGATCACTCATAACCGATCACTCCATCAGGAGGCAAAACTGCTCAATGTAAAAGAGCATGCGGAAATGCTGAGCAGGCAATTCCTTCTGAACTGCCACAAGCCAGCACATCCAAACCGTCATCTTTTGGACATAGATCCGCCCCCGAGAGACATAAGGAAACATCTCCGTAAGCATTATGATGAGATCCGGCATCATATTACCTTGCCGTTTGATCTGCAGAATCATAAGCGGGCTCTAACCGACATCCACACCGAGTCGGTAGACACTTTTGTCGGATCTCTACCTGTGAATCCCGTTCTGAACAGTCCTCCACCGGATATTGCTGAAGAAGAACGCACCTTACCAAGGGAGACAAGAGTCACCTTGGCACAGCTTAGGTCTGGATATAGTGTAAGGTTAAACTCCTACTTATCCAGACTTAATGATACAATCTTAAATACATGCCCTGCATGTGGTAGGACCCCCCATGATACTCAACATCTCTTCAATTGTTCATCTGAACCTACTCTTCTAACCCCTCTGTCCCTCTGGACAAACCCTGTTGAAACTGCACGTTTCCTTGGACTCCCCTTAGAAGAGCTTGATGAAGATCTTCGGAATGATCATACACTCTAGACAGGGCAATGCATTGTTAACAACAACAACAACAACAACTCATCACTAAAATATTTTTGAATAATGAATAAAAATTAATTTTTTATTTTTCGTCACTCGTCACTCAAAAATAAAATAATGCCCATCCCTGATTCATACTTATCATAAGCCACTCGTACCCTTTGTAGACATTTTTTCAATAAAATGAAAAAGTTTGAAAATTTCGCCTAGTTTAATTTAAAATAGGTTACACTTCTACCAGGTGTGTACCGCACAGATGTGTTTTTTCTAATATCCCAATTTGAAAATTTAAATATTGACCCAATAAAGGTCAAATATGCACAATTATCCGTTACAATCCACACATTTGGTCATGATTTGCAAATTTAAGCAGGACCGCTGCTTTATTCGATGAAATAAATTAGATTTCGACAATAGTCATGGTGATATTTTATATGCTCCTCTGCACATGTCCAAATAATGTCATATTGAGAATCGCAATGGAAATGGACTACAGCAGATAACAATCATTTGGTTCATGAACCTTCATACAGAGATACAGTTGTTCAGAAAGATATATGCATTTATTTACATACGAAAATTGCCTTTCGCACTAAACTTGACCCGCTGCCAACCCCCAGATTGATATGCGTGGCATTACACTGCAAGTACAATAACAATTTGTCACATGCAAAAACCATGATACCTCACATCAGCGCAAAGAGACGATGTTATTTCGCATAATAGCTCGTATAACATTTTTAACAATAGAACAATGGAAATAATTCGGCAAAATTAAAATTCACAAACACCCCTATGAAGACACCCTAGCCAGCAGCAGTGGTCATCGTGCTCATACTCAATGATGACAAATGTAAGCGTGCCGGAATAGAACAAAAATTGTTTTAAAGGAAATGTGTAGCGCGAGTTATGCAAACCCAGCATCAGCACGAACTATTTTAAAACTTTTTACAGAGCCGAGCTTCTCTTCCAACTTGTGGTGTCTGTTTTTGATTTTTTCCTACAAGTTGGGGGACCTACAGATTTTTGCCAACTCCGAACGGCACTTGCTAAGCAAATTAGTTTTTGCTGAGAAGCTTCTCATGGTAGAAATACACCCGAGGGGCGACCCCGTATAGAAAAATTGTTTGCAAACTTATAAGGTTCGATGAATCCCCCTACTGTTTGGCTAGCAAATTATGTTGGTACGTTTTTTTTTCTGTTTGCTACGAATTTTGGTACGCAAAATTTTAGGTAAACGGCAACCGTGGTAGAATTGTCCAATTTTCTTGAAAAAGCTAGTTGAA